>JALGPY010000008.1:69030016-70244391 GCA_023055425.1 Linanthus parryae
AAGACTCCCAATGAACTGTTTAAAGGGAGAAAGCCTACTGTTTCTTATTTCAAGCCATTTGGTTGTATTTGTTTTGTGCATAATAATGGTAGAGACAATCTTGGTAAGTTTGATGCTAGAAGTGATGAAGGTGTATTTCTTGGATATTCTCAAACTATCAAAGCTTATAGAGTTTATAATAGAAAAACCAAGATTGTGGAAGAGAGCATTCATGTAATTTTTGATGAAAGTACTAAGGATTCTCTGAGTGAAAGTTTTGCAGATCTAGATTTGAACAGGCATGAATCAGATGATGATGCTGTGAAAGAAGACAAAGGCAAAACTAATGTACAGAATCAACCGGCAGAATCTCAAGTAGGGATGGCAATATGGTCTGATCCGATCTGAGATCCGAGCGATCCGAGCCGAATGGATCGAATCCGAATCCGATCCTGAAAATGGATCGGATTTGGATCTGGAAAGCCAGAGCCAAACGGATTTGGATCTAGATTTGGATCTGACGGCAGATCCACCGGGTCCGACCCGATCCGATCCGACGTATATGTGTGCTTACACATATATCACTATTACCTCCCCACTTACATTCAAAAAAAGATTACTTATAGTAACTCCAACCTACAAAGTTTTTTCTTTTATTTTTTAGGCTTCATAACTTACACACATGCCTCAGCGTATGAACTAGTGTTTATTTTTTATGTTTTTTTTTTAATTTTATTTAATATTCGAGCCAGATCCGATCCCAATCCGATCCGACCACGTACTATATGGATCTACGGATCGGATTTGGATCAACTTAAATGCGACCCGATCCGATCTGATCCAAATCCAATGACAATTCGAACGGATCTGGATCGGATCTGGATCTCATTTCTCCTGGTCGGATCTGGATCGGGAAGGGCCTGATCCGATCCAGATCCGACCCGTTGCCATCCCTAATCTCAAGGCCTTGAACCTGTTGCTGAACCAAAATCTCAAAGCCATGAGACAGAAGCTGAAACTTTCTATGATGCTCCCTCTACTGTTTCAAGGACTCAAAGCCTTGAAGGAGAATACTCATGGGTACCAACAAAGAAGTTTAAGTACATTGCAGACCATCCAGCTGACAACATTATATTAGATCCATCAACTGGAACACAGACAAGAGGACAGTTAAAGAACTTGTGTGCTTTTAGTGCATTTGTATCTTTGATTGAGCCTAAGAACACCAAGGAAGCTCTGGCAGATGCTGAATGGATTATTGCAATACAGAGTGAGCTGAATGAGTTTGAAAGGAACAAGGTTTGGAATCTGGTCCCCAGACCTAAAGAGAAATCAGTTATTGGAACCAGATGGGTATTCAGAAACAAGCTTGATGAGAATGGCAAAGTTGTAAGAAATAAAGCCAGACTGGTAGCTCAAGGATATAATCAGGAAGAAGTTATAGATTATGAGGATACTTTTGCTCCTGTTTCCAGGTTAGAAGCTATTAGAATACTTCTTGCATTTTCATCTCACAATCACATAAATCTTTATCAAATGGATGTTAAATGTGCTTTTCTAAATGGATATTTACAAGAAGATGTTTTTGTAGCACAACCTCCTGGTTTTGAAGATGAAAAGTTTCCTGATCATGTTTATAAACTGGATAAAGCTCTCTATGGTTTAAAACAAGCTCCAAGGGCTTGGTATGACAGACTTTCGAAATTTCTACTTGAAAACAATTTCAGAAGAGGCTTAGTTGACAAAACTCTTTTCATTAAACACCAACAAAGTGATCTGTTAGTAGTTCAGATTTCTGTAGATGATATATTATTTGGTGCTACTAAAGATACTCTTTCAAAAGAGTTTTCTAGTCTGATGTGCAGGGAGTTTGAGATGAGACTAATGGGTGAACTGGATTTCTTTCTTGGGCTTCATATATTACAAATGAAGAAAGGAATTTTTGTGCATCAAGGAAAATACACCAAGGACTTGTTGAATAAGTACAACATGTCACAGTCCAAAGTGCTTAAGACCCCTATGAGTTCATCACTTTCTTTAGACAAAGATTCAACTGGTAAGAGTGTGAATCAGAAGGAATACAGAGGTATGATTTAATCATGATTTAATCACTATTATATTTAACTGCTAGAAGACCTGACATTATGTTCAGTGTCTGTATGTGTGCTAGATTTCAAGCAGATCCTAAGGAAAGTCATCTAACTGCAGTTAAAAGAAATTTTATATATTTGAATGGAACCATAGACTTAGGGCTTTGGTATCCAAGAAGATCTAATTTGTTATTGAGTGGCTATTCAGATGCAGATTTTGCAGGATATAAAGTAGACATGAAAAGTATTCTGGATGCTGTCAATTTCTTGGATCTTCATTGATCAGTTGGCATTCCAAAAAGCAAAATTATGTAGCATTATCAACTGCAGAAGCTGAATATATTGCAGCTGGTGCTTGCTGTTCACAAGTGTTATGGATTGCTCAGCAACTTAGAGATCTTGGCTACAACTTCAGAAATGTGCCAATTCATTGTGACAATACAAGTGCTATTTAAATCTCTAAGAATCCAGTTCAGCACTCAAGAACAAAGCACATAGATGTGAGACATCATTTCCTTAGAGATCATGCAGAGCAAGGTGATGTTGTTTTAAATTTTATCTCTACCTCAATGCAGATTGCTGATATTTTCACTAAACCTCTGCCAGATGATAGGTTTTCATCTCTAAGGCTTGAATTGGGGATGTAAAACAAGGATGCATTGGCTTAGGGAGAGTATTAGTACCTATATGTGTATATGTGCTGGAATCTCAAAGCCTTGAGATTATACTTGCTGAAGCCTTGAAAGTATAGCTCAAAGCTTTGAAGTTTCTCAAACTGCAGAAAATCTCAAGGCCTTGAGATTGTTCTCCAGGTCTTGATAATATCTGTATTTTAAAAAAAAAAATAGATCATCAAATATTATATCTTATCTTTTTAGATAATTGTATAATATTTGAATTACTCAGAGAATTTTCTAAAATATCCCAAAAAGATTTTTTAAGATTCTATTTTTGCATGTAGATATTGCAGAGTCCTTTTATGACTCATCCTTTTCAACCTACTTAAGCTGAAAGTCAGAGCTTTTTCTTCTCATTCTCTTCCAATTTTCTGCGACTACTCTCTTTCTCTCTCTCAATTCCTCTCAATCACATTCTCTTCTCAAAGCCCTAAACCCTAAAATGGAGCGCAAATCAGCCAGAATTCAGCAACAAGGGAATCCCTCTGACAGATCCAAGAAGAGAGCAAACAAGAAGGAGAAGATAGTGATTTCTGATTCAGATTCAAAAAATACTCAAAGCTTGCATGAGGATACCCCTCCTGCAAATAAGTCAAGGACAGAGAAGGGAGATGAAGGCTGAAGTGTTGATCCACAACAGGAGACTCAGGGTGGTGATCAACCTAGGTCAGAGAAGAAGAAAAGGGGAGAAAAGAAAAAGGCTACTGAAGAGGAAAAAGGGAAATCAACTCAGGAAAGCCAGAAGAAATCAACTGAAGGAGTACAAGAAAAGACCAAACCTTCTGAGAAGAAAACTAGGGTTAAGCAAGTTGCTGCTGCAACTAAGAAAGGATATCAAGGTAAGAATGTACTTCCATTAGAGTGGTTTTTTAGTTCTGAATTTAGAACTGTTTGGATGCAAGGATATGCATCATCTAAGGTAGCTTTCTGTAGCATGATTTCTGGTGAGTTATTGGATAAACTGGACATAGAATGCATGAGAAATTGAGGGAAACTGCTGTTTGGAAAGTTCTAAATCCTAGTTCAAAGGCTTATCCTAGGTTAACTAGGTTATATTATCTGAACTTGGTGTCTGAAGGGGATGATAGAATGGTATTAACTTCTAAAGTGGCTGGTGTGGATTCGAGGTTAGATCATAAGACTTTTGCCAAAGTCTTGGGCATTCCTAGAAAATGCAATGTTGGAGATTATCCTGATAGGAAGGAGTGTTTGGATAAGACAAAGGAGATGTTCTTTGTTGAAGGTGTTCCCTCTGGTCCAAAGCAGTTGACACACTCTGTGCTCAACTATGAAGCCAAAATTTTGTTTACTATTCTGATGAGGAGTGTAATTCCCAGGGAGAACTCAAGAGATTTGGTAACTGATAAAGTTCTGATTTTGATGTATCTGATATCTCAAGGGTTTGAGATAGATTTTCCAACAGTTGTTATGGAGCATATGATTTATTCTGCAACCAAGACTAGAAACCATCCTCTTCCATATGCCAACCTGTTACCTCTTTTCTCTGAAAATTTTGATGTGCCTGTGAAAGGAGAAGAAAAGATTACTGGAGGTTTTGGGTTGATAGATGAGACTGCACTTCAGAGGATTGGGGTAGTTCAGACTGGGAAAGGGCATTGGAAATTTTATTCTGATTTGTCAAAGGAAGAACTTGCTGAGAATGAGTTTGTGAAACCTAAGGGGACTGCATCTGGGAAAGGACAAGCCAATGAGGATTACTCTCTTCTGGTTGAGAAGTTAGAAGATCAGCAGGTTGAGATTGAAGATCTTAGACAAAGGTTGTTTGACCTGTCAACTGAATTCAACCAGTTCAAGGGTTTGATGAATACTATGAATGGGAAGTTGGATGTTGTCATCAAGGGCTTGAATCTGGAGAAGATACCTTTTGCTACTAGTCATGACACCAGTGTGGATTCATAAGAGAAGCTGGGAGATTTTCTGGAGAAGAAGAAGAAGAAGAAGAAGAAGAAGAAGAAGAAGAAGAAGAAGAAGAAGAAGAAGAAGAAGAAGAAGAAGAAGAAGAAGAAGAAGAAGAAGAAGAAGAAGAAGAAGAAGAAGAAGAAGAAGAAGAAGAAGAAGAAGAAGAAGAAGAAGAAGAAGAAGAAGAAGAAGAAGAAGAAGAAGAAGAAGCTAATTCCAGTGGTGCTAGCTTCAAAAGACTTGTTTGAACAAACTGATGAAAAAGATCCTGGTGAAGACACAGGTGTTGATGCAGCTACAGAGGTAGATTCAGTACAGGCTAAGAAGAAAGTGGATGAGATAATCCAAGAAGTGGTTGCTGAAGTTGAAGCTGAACAAGAAGGTAATCAGTCTGCAGAAGATGCTGCAAGTGAGGAAGAAATTGGAGAAGACTCAGAGAAAGGCCAGACATCAAAGAAGAAGTGAAGATCAGAGACTACCAAAGCCTTGACCCTCTCTCATTCTATTCTATCTTTTCTGCCTCAAGGCCTTGACTTTTTAGCTAGTTTTTGTTTTAAGTTTATTTTCAAACTCTGAGTAATGATCCTACATTTCTTCTACCTTATTTGATGAAATTCAAAAAGGGGGAGAGTTAATGTGGTATTTGTGTATTTGTGTTTTATTTGCAGTATTTGGACTAGTAATAATAAGAACTGCCTAGTTATTTTGGTGAATTTTTGTTTCTGTGGCAATTTGTATTATTTATTCTCACTGGTTATCTCTTTGGGTTCAGTTTATATATTGTATACGCAAATTGTGGTTACTTAATTTTTGAATATGAGTGGCAGGAAAATCTATGCAAGACTGTAGGTTTTGTCTTTCATCAAGGGGGAGATTGTTGAGTCAAGATCCCTGAATGTGCTTTGATTGGTAATTGTTTTGAGTGATGAAAGACAAAAGGCTAAGACACAAGCAGCAAAGCATTCCAGAAATCTCAAGGACTTGAGATTGACTGAACTTCAAAGCCTTGAGTTATCTTATTCTGCTGTGTGTTCTAACATTTCTGTGTTGCAGAATTGGATGTCTGATTATGCAAATCAGTGGTTTATGGTATATACTTTTGGATTATACTATTTATATATCTAACACAATTGCAGATAATCAGAACAGGAAGAATCAAAGTTATATGGGTTTAACTTTGAAATTCTGTGAAGCAGGTTCAGAGCTCAAAGGCCTTGAGATATGCCTTGAGCTGCTGACAGTTTTTGCAGAATTTAATTGATTCTTTCATGCAGGTTATGACTCTTAGTATTGTGATTATTTACTCACTTCTAAGTGTCTTAAACTTGTTTTTCATGATTCATATGTTTTAGAAGATATGCAGGTTATGGTTCTAAATTTGTTAAACAGTTTTATCAGAAATTGTATAACCAAACAGTCTTAGTACTATTAGTTGTCTGAATTTTGTTGTTGCAGTATTTCTATGCTGTTGCAGGGTTGTTAAACGTGCAGGAGCAATCTCAACAAATTCCAACGGATATCCACTGGAAGCTGTTTGAATTTAAGTTGAAAACAGAAGGAGGATTTGTAGGAACTGAGATCCTAAAATCTCTCAATCAGCTGCAGCTGTGGATAAAAGAGGCTGGTTTGAATTTTGAAGGGAGGAGAGGCTTGCAGAATACTCTGAGAGGTGTGACAAAGTCGTGGGAGATCATCCATTCAAACACAGAATCATTCAAGCTTCATTCCAGACTTCTGAAGATCAAATCAATCCATTTTACCAGAAGAACACTTCCAAGCTTTAACAGCTTATCTTCATACTGTGTTCTTCACTTGTACTTCCATTTGTGTATCTCTAGATTATCTTAAACCTCACTTAACCTAGTGGTTGGTTGTTCAAGTGAACAACAAGAGGTTCTTGTTAGCTCAACAGTTAGTAGCTGGAACTAGATAGGTTTGGAACCACAAGCTGTATAGGTGTAAGGGAAATTACTTAGGCTTGAAGATCTAGGGCTGTTTCTGTGTGAGTAATAAGAAGTGTTTGCCCAGTCCTGGTGGGATTAGATCCCTCAGGCAGAGATTAGGTCCATTGGGACTGAACTCTGTAAATTGCTTTGTGTTCTTTACTTTTGTGTTTGATTATTATCTGCTGCACACAACTTAAAATAGATTAGGGTTTAAAAGCTGTTTAGTTTTGTTCACAGCTCAAGGCCTTGAAGCTTACAATTTTGCCTTAGTGAGTTTCAGACAGTTCACAAAATCTCAAGGCCTTGAGATTTAAGTTTCACACAAAGCTTTCTTGTTAAACTTTAAGTTTTGCAAAAAATTTCTATACTCTATTCAACCCCCCCCCCCCCCTCTCCCTCCCCCCCCCCCCCCCCCCCCTAGAGTATTTAGGTCCTGTACTTAGTCTACATTACACACTTTCAGAAGTGTGTCAAATATGACAGCTAAATAGATGCAGCGCTGTAAGATATCATACGTTTCATATACCAATATATATGTGACCCAAGTTTTAATCATGTTTTTTTTTTAGTTGTACATATACGCGCTTCCACCCCTTTGCTTGCGCATTGCCTGAATGTTCCGTGTAACTACAACTGGCATATTTTTTAAGGTATCCGTTTGTGCATATCTTTGAATAATTTGTTTAAGTTTCTTAAAGTGTGTTGAATGTTAGTACTATGATAAGTGAAGTTTGATGCCGACTGAGGATAATGTACAACTTATGGATAAATTATGCGTATCAGCAGTATTTGTGCAATGTGAAGAAGTAACTTGTTTGTATGTAAGTGAAAACGTCACTTCCAATGGTAGAATATTGTTGATCCATCTAATGAGGCATCTTGCTTCTTCCCTTTTCTAGGGATCCTGAAAAAGGAAGTCAGATTTGCAGACCTGTTGTCTCTTGTACTATCACTAGTAGTACTATCTTCGTTTCTTCTTTATCACACCGGTTTGACATTTTGACTCGTATATGAGTCACTTTGACCGGGTGTTTTGGATAGCAAAACGATGCGATTTTTTGATAATTTTTTACTGTGTTATAGAACAACTTCTACTCTACAACGCCATGAAATATTATCAAAAAATTACATCCTTTTGCTACACAAATCAATTGGTCAAAGTGACTCATTGAACAATGACAAAAGTCAAACTGTCGTCATAAAGAAGAAACGGAGGTAGTATATTTTTTCTTTAGGCCCATTTGGTTGGTGGTAAAAATTCCCTTATTTTGGTGTTTCGTTGATGTTGGTTGAAGGTAAAACATTTTCCTGTAAATGTTTTCCCTCAAATTATGTAAAGTGATTTATACATTTCAAATCCGTAAGCCATTTTCCGGAAAGTAAAGGAGCACAACAATAACTCATACTAACACCTCCACCAACAATAACCACCACTACCACCTACCTCCACCTGGACCCATCACCGCCACCCATCACAACCACCTACCTTCACCGCCACCCGTCACTGTCACTGCCGTCATGGCCCACTGTTTTGGCAAGTGTCAACCAAACACGAAAAAATAATTGCAGAGAAAACTTTTTCACACAAATATTTTACGCGAAGAATATTTTCCCCCGTAAAACATTTTACTTCTAACTAAACGGAGCCTTAATCTCTTTTGTCACAACACAAAGCACAACACCTATCTTTTACTTTTTTCAAAGCTGGCATGTTTCTTCTTTCATTTCCAAGTTTATACCAATGGTCTAAAACCATGAATCTGGATTTGTTTCCAGCTGAAACCCATCATATGTCTGCTTGCGATTCCCCTGAACACGTGTAACAACTTTTGGTGAGCTATTCTCAAATTTCTGTTGGTGCAATCCTGGTTTTAATCACAAATATATGTTTTTTTTTTTTATCGCAAAGCACAACATACTTTCACTCTAGGTGACCTAGGTTCTAACTGCAAACACCATATGCATGAGAATTAGGAGTAAGTAACAATGTGATGGTGCTGCTCAAAATAAGCCGAGCACGTATTGTGTCATAAAACTACTAACTTGACTAAGAATATGCCTGTAGGCAATAGCGTTTCGGAGTTTCCACGGTATGATCCAACATTGTCTGAGTATGAACAACTTTTTTTTGCTGAAATCCCCGTGTTTGTAGTTGCTCCTTCACAACATGTCTAAGTTTATAGTTCTTAGCGTACGTCTGAGTACTACATAGAAGATCACATTCTCACTTGGTCGAGCTGAAATGTTCCAAGCCACGGCACGATGAGGCCTTAGGCCTATATGATCAATCTATGACCGCGCGTCAGCACTGCTTCTCCAGTTTCGCTTCAAGTAGCTTCATTTTTAATGACATTTTGTTAAACTGCGTCACTTAAAAAAAAAAAAAAAAAAAAAAAAAGAGTAGCATCTCTCGATCACTGACGTGCTTTCTCATTGTTGCTGGAGCCGATGGCGACATAGTGTTCTCTATAACATCACAACCACAAGATGTCTTGGGGGCTTCCAGAGACTTATAAAAGTTCTACAAAGATTTGTGGTTAAAATGTAGTGCGGAGTACTATCCCCACAACTCCAAGGGCAATGCATAATTACCATTTTCGATGAGTTTTTACAGCAAATGTGCTCATCGTGACCAAAAAGCCACCAATGGTGGTTGAAGCCACTTTTTGACTGCAAGATATGAACCTACCTAGTCCTTTAACACAAGATAAAAGAGAGAATATTAGTCATCATGATCGAATAGAAGCTGGAAAGAGAGAAAGAGAGAGATCGACAACATAAGATCCGCCTTGGTTTGGCTTTATCTCATCATCATCTTCGTGTTCTTGTGTACTCGGAATCTCCGTTTCTTCATTTCTACTCCACCATCATGCTTAACGATAATTAAAAGTAGACCAGGCCCAAGGAGAAATTTTTGTTTGCTCTAAGAGCAAATACATGTGGTGCTCTAATCAATACAGCACATGACACGTCAGGAAGAAAGAGAATGAGTGGCAGGCAAAAGAAAGTGAATTCCTACATGTTCCTGACGTGTCCTGTAATGTATTGATTAGAGCACCACGTCATATTTGCTCTTGGAGCAAGCAATAATTACTCAGGCCCAAGACATTCACAGGCCAAGTAATAAATTTGTGACCTTTAAAGAAAAACTGAACATAAAATTAATTATTTAAAAAAATATATATATTTTTAAACTTCTAATACATGTGTATAATATGTTAGGTTGTTCCTCAAAAAAAAATATGTTAGGTTAATTTTTTAAAGAATGATTAAGTTAACTTTAAAATTCAAACTATTCTTAAAAAAAAAGAAAAAAAAAATTAGAACTTGGATCCAGTTCGTGGCAAAAATATATATGCAACCATTGAAGTAATATAGAAATCTATATAATATAAAATCTAGAAAAGTGTCGAGAGTGAATTCGGAATTGTCATTTGTCCATTCATTTTTAATTAGGTGTAGACATGTTTATGCTTAAATAGACTTTCAACCAATATAAAGTAAAAATGTGCTAGGCCTGCCAAACATATGCCCCGAACAGAAGCCGAAATTGACAAGTGGCATTTGTATATGTGACTGGAATATATCCCTATTCTCTCTCATCATTCATCTTCATACATTTTTCCTTTTTCTCAGTATTTATCTTGTCGACTCTCTCTTCATCTTTTCTTCTTCCTGTCCTTCTCCAATTCTTCTCCCATATTCATGGTAAATTCCAAGAGTTCAAGTTACTGTGTTCATTTTAAGTTATTTCTTAACCTACTAATCTCCATATATTTGATCCATGAACCCAAAAAGTGCCCACATTGCATTCAAATGCAGATCGTTTCATGATATATAGGTTTACTAGAAAAAATTCAAATTGATTGTACTACTAATTTTATGCTTACATTCAACATCCAGTTGGATTTATAAAATCTGGGAAAATTTGCAATTTATTTCCAGCATATATAGATCCATTTGCAATTTATTTCCAGCATATATAGATCCGCTGCACAAATGATGATAGGGATTTTGCTCTTTGTCGAAGTGCTTACTATAGCCGATGTGTCTTCAATCTCTATCATGGGGAAGGGTAGATGATTGTGTATAATAAGATATGAGATGTATAGGAATAGGCAGGGGCAGAGCTACATGCAACATCTATATTTATAGTTAGTTTGCAATTTCTTGAAAACTCTACTAGAATTCCTATATTTATAGTTATTTTACATTAAAACCCTTAAAAATACATAAATGTCCCCCTAGAATTACATTTTTTTGTCACATCATAATCTTGCCCCAGTTGGTTCGACTTTTTGGCTCCACCACTGAGAATGGGAGAGGATTTCATACACAAAGGGCTGGTAATAGAAGAGAAAGGGAGAGAGGGAAGAGAAGGGAAAGAAAGGAGAGAGAAAACTTAAACAAAAAAATATTGAGCATCAATTGTTGAAACGTGTCCTCTGATGTGGAAATTCGACACCTCTTCGGGATCTAGTTTCGTCACATAGAGCATTCCTATTAAAGTAAATATTCAACATGTCAAATGAATCATGTAACATCCATAGTAATTACCAATTAATTGGTTAACATTCCATAGTAATTACCAATTAATTGGTTAACATTCCCAATTAATAGCCACCACTAATTATTTATTTTATGTTATGAGTTATAAAATTGTAATTAATTCAATTTATGTAAATAGTTTATTATACTATCAATTTTTTTGGGTGGACTTCTTAAATTTATAAACAACATCCGTATGTATTGTTCTTCATAAGACAGTAACCTAAACCTATATTATAATACTCAAAAAATAACACTCATTTTTCATTATAAAACGATTATTTATTATCTAAATATGTAAAAACAAAAACGTGTCATTGGAATGTGATGTAACTATAGTCAATGTGTAACCCAATACAAATGAATTAAACTATGAACATTTTAAATGAAAAATAAGAGCCAAATGCATTATTTTACTATTACTGGAGATCTACTATTATACTAGTCAAGGTTAAGCTCATCAAATCTATAATTGAGATATTTTGCTATTTTTTGTTAGATCCAATCCCCATATTTATTATAATCCTTAATAAATTACATTACTATTTTTAGAAAGTTGTGTAATACTGATGTTTTAGCTCATATTTATTCTATAATGCATTGGATAAACGATATAGTGTTTACTAATTTTGCCCATTGGTATGAAATTATATGTCATACACATGATTACTAGAATTTCATGCAGATTACAATAAGACAGTGTAACTTTTCTAATTGATTTTCTCTTATATATTTTTAGTGAATTAGTTAATTGAAATATTAAATATTAAATTATATTGATAAGTGATCATGCTATAAACATATTTTGTCTCTAAAAAAAGAAAATAAACATATTTTGTTATTTAATTGGCACATGCGATATTTAAGGGGGAGTTGAATATTTCTTACAAACGATCAAAATTGTATAGTACATTCTTAACTGCAAGAGAATAAAAATATATATAAGAGGACTCACAAGAATGTAACAGGGCTTTGCAGACAATAGAGAACTAGAACATAGTTACTTTCAAATTGAATTATTGATAGATCGATTGATAAATATACAAGATTTTGAAAGTTTTATAAAAAAAATCGCTAACTTTGCTAGTTTTTTTTATATTTATTTCTTTTCAATCTCTAGATCATGTTTCGGAGTAAGCATGGAAAATTCATGCATTAGAAATGCGATGGTGGTAGTTTTTTCTTCCACAGTCTCTACTCAATGGTGTATTTATGATACTAAAGCATATAGATTTGCTCTGCACAAATATTTAATTTTGCATGCAAGATTAATTTGTGTTGTGAAAAGTTAAAAAATTTGTTGTGTTCATATAATCTTTTATTTTTAACAAGATTTTATCTCTTTTCGGAACGAAAGTTTTGACGTTGTTAAAATTCTATAAGAAACGAGGTCTGTTGGTTTCTCTCCCTACAAGTATCACTAAAATTTTTTCGTACATCATTTAGTCAAAGTTAAAACCCTCTATAAGTGACATAGTCATAACAGTCGCTTACATCACCACATATTTAGAGCTGCGAATCGGTTCGGTTTAACCGGCGGTTCCGGTTAAAACCGAACCAAATGAACCGGCCAAAGAGAACCGTGGACCGAAACTGGACCCGGAACCGGTAATACTCGGTTACGGTTCGTTTTGTCATTTTCTCGAAACCGGAACCGGAATCGATTCGAACCGGAACCGGAACTGACCCGGAACCGAACCGAGAACCGAGTCTAACGGGCCGTTTTTTTAAAAAAGTGGACGTTGTGTGTGGTCACCATCACGGTCAGTGACTGTTTGTGTGGCCGTTTGTCCGGGATTTTTTATTATTTTTTTGAGTTTTTTTTTACTACAATCCCCCCCCCCCTTCCCTCCCTTCAACACCTATAAATACCTAACCACTTCCACCATTTTTTTCACACTTCCTCATCAAGCACTCTCCATATTTCTCACACTTCTTCACTCAAAATTCATCAAACACTCTCCAACTTCTTCATCTTTCCTCACTAAAAATCATCAAACACACTCAAGTTTCCTCAATTCCTCAAATTTCCTTGGTTTTCGACGACAAATTTCTCACATTCCTCCTCGACAAGCAACGCATCTTCAATCTTCGACATTTCTCCTCCAAGAATTATTCTTGGAGTTTGTAAGTTTTGTTTTTTTGTTGTTTAATACTTGATTGTGCTCTTATTTGTGCATTGTTTGTTAAACTTAATTTTTTTCATCCAATTTTTCTAAGAAAAAATGGCTTCCTCTTCTTATAACCAAAACGTTAACGTAGACATGACTATTGATGACGGAATTGATGAATTATTCGGCGAAGGTGCCGCTAATGATTTTGGTGTTTTATAGGAAAATGATCCGAATTTAGGTGCTAAAAAAAGAACTCGTAAGGAAAATAATAAAAAAAGAAGCCCCTTTTGGGATCATATGGATAAAATACGGATGGCGTAGACGAAAAAGGTAAACCAAAATTTAGGGCCGTTTGCAAACATTATCAAGCAAGTTTTATATATCATCAAACCGGTGGATTAGGATTAATTAAAAAACATTTACAAAATAAACACGGACTTTGAAAGATACACCCGCCGTAGGCGACACGATGGTCCAAAACCAACTAGGATATGACGCACTCGGTAACGTAGTTATTTTTGTCTACGAACCTAGGGCAAGAAAAGCATTAGCTCATTATATCACCGCCACCGAAAAACCCATCAATATGACCGACGACGTAGAGTTTGACACATTAATACAAACCGCGTTTTGTCCTAGTTATTGGCATATTAGTAGACATACTACTAGGAAAGATATAATTGATCTATATAGTGAGAGGAAAGCGGAAATTATGCAAAAAAAATTAAATTCTAATTTTACAATTGCTTGCACTTCCGATATGTGGTCCGGTAGAAATAATAAAGGACATATTTGTGTCACCGCACACTACATTGACCCAAGTTGGACTTTACAAAAACGTGTAATTGGATTTCGAGAAGTTCCATATCCTCACAACGGTGTAAACATGGGAGAAGCTATAGTCGATGTTTTTGAAGAGTGGGGTATTAGTGAACGAATTACATCAATGAATTTTGACAATGCATCGGCATGTGATAGTGCGATAGACCATATGCAAACTTTGATACAAACACCCTTTCACGAAGAAATTGACCATGTTCGTTGTGTATGTCACATTATCAATTTAATTGTACAAGATGGTTTGAAACAACTAGATGAGCATATTAGTCATATTCATGATGCTATTCTCTTTATTGCGTCTTCAAACAAAAGAACCAAATAATTTGCGGATTATTGTGTTCAAAACCGCAAGAAAAAAGAAAGTTTGGGGGAGATTGTAGGACAAGATGGAACTCGGCTTGCTTGATGTTGAAAAGTGTTAAAGGTTACGAGACCACAATCACACGTTTTTTGAATGGATCAAACAATCCCGTTTCCGTTTCACTTCAAGATTGGAAGGCCGCCATCGTCTTAAGAGATTTTCTTGAAGCATTTTATACCGCAACTAATCTTCTTCCGGGTGTTTATTATCCATCTACTAACAACGTTATTCCACAACTAATGTTATAAGTGAAGCTTTTAAAGATAATAGGAATAATATAATTTTATCCGAGGCAAGCAATAGCGGAAATGGAAGAAACATTTCTCAAATATTTTGAAAAAATCTCTATGATTTTTTGTTTGGCAAGTATTTTGGACCCAAGGTGTAAGGATGAAACCACAAGTTTTATTCTAGAAAAAATTTCGGAAAACATGAGTACCGATTATAGAAAGGTAGTGATATCACCAACTTTTGAAGAAGTTAAACAAACTCTTAATACTATGTATGAAAAATATGTTGTTAAGTTTGGTATTGTTAATCAAGGTTCTCAAGCACCATCGAGTTCGAGGGATCCGAGGGGTAAGGTAAAAATGGGTTCTTTATATAAGAGTAGACAAACATAGTATTAAGGTCACACCTCACACCTCACGTCCCCACGGTAAAGAACAGAGGCCAAGAGGTGTGACTTGGTGTGCGCCAGGGTTCGTACAAGATCAATGTTGATGCGGCTTGGAAGGAGGATGACGGGACAGCAGCTGTAGGAATAATTATCCGCGACAATGATGGGAAAGTGAAGGCTATACGTGGAGGACCTATCCTCGATCATTTATCGAGCAAGATCCCGGATGCAGGAGGCTATCGCGATTCGGGAAGGGCTACAACTGGCTGCGGAATTGCACCTTAAACACCTTTGGGTGGAGAGTGATGCGGCTGGTCTTACGACGAGGCTTGAACAAGGTGAATGCCTCAGGGAGGATCTTTTAGCCACATTACTTGTCTAGTTGTCCTTAATGACTGTTATGTTTTAATGCACGAATTGATGCTAGATGTTGTTGGTGCCCTCGAAACGACAACAAAGTAGCACACACTTCAGCCCAAAATGCTCTACTGTCTACATCGATGTGTAGTTGGATAGGCTCAGGCCCCAGATTGGGTTTTGTCATGAATTGACGTTGATAAGCTCTTTCGGCCTCAATAATGAAAGTTTTCTTTCAAAAATTACTCGCACAACGTTTCCTACACCGCCACAACATTCTAAAACTGTCTCTAAGATAAGCCTTCTTCCATACACACCATGTGTGACATACTTCTCTTGTGAGAGCAATAAAACAAGACTTTAGGAAGGAAGAGAACAATGGAGATGAAATGTACCACTCTGTCCCAACTCTTTCTCCCCGCCCAATTTGACTTTTAACGCTAGTCACTCGGTCACTTTGCTCCGGTGATTTGAATAGCAAAATGATCTAATTTTTTTGATAATCTTTTCATGATGTTGTAGAATAAAAGTTGCTCTATAACACGGTGAGAAAAGAATTAAAAAATTTCATCATTTTTATTATACACATCACCCACTCAAGTGACCCAAATACAAGTCAAAAAGTCCATATGGAGTGAAAGAGTTGGGACTGAGTTGTATTATTTTTCTAGAACGTTTTGAGTAGTACTCAAGATAATGCAAATAATTTTGCAATGAAGGATCATGAGACCTTCCATCTTCTTAATCCTTCTAGTAATACCTAAAAGATTATTCTGTATAGTTTGCAGTTCAAGTAAAAGGGAGAGAGCTCCTTATAAGGCCGCCCTTGATAAAAATCACACTGAGAGACATTTATATACCAAGCACAATTTCATTGGAATGTGATGTAACTATAGTCAATGTGTAACCCAATACAAATGAATTAAACTATGAACATTTTAAATGAAAAATAAGAGCCAAATGCATTATTTTACTATTATTGCAGATCTACTATTATACTAGTCAAGGTTAAGCTCATCAAATCTATAATTGAGATATTTTGCTATTTTTTGTTAGATCCAATCCCCATATTTATTATAATCCTTAATAAATTACATTACTATTTTTAGAAAGTTGTGTAATACTGATGTTTTAGCTCATATTTATTCTATAATGCATTGGATAAACGATACAGTGTTTACTAATTTTGCCCATTGGTATGCAATTATATGTCATACACATGATTACTAGAATTTCATGCAGATTACAATAAGACAGTGTAACTTTTCTAATTGATTTTCTCTTATATATTTTTAGTGAATTAGTTAATTGAAATATTAAATATTTAATTATATTGATAAGTGATCATGCTATAAACATATTTTGTCTCTAAAAAAAGAAAATAAACATATTTTGTTATTTAATTGGCACATGCGATATTTATGGGGGAGTTGAATATTTCTTACAAACGATCAAAATTGTATAGTACATTCTTAACTGCAAGAGAATAAAATATATATAAGAGGACTCACAAGAATGTAACAGGGCTTTGCAGACAATAGAGAACTAGAACATAGTTACTTTCAAATTGAATTATTGATAGATCGATTGATAAATATACAAGATTTTGAAAGTTTTATTAAAAAAATCGCTAACTTTGCTAGTTTTTTTTATATTTATTTCCTTTCAATCTCTAGATCATGTTTCGGAGTAAGCATGGAAAATTCATGCATTAGAAATGCGATGGTGGTAGTTTTTTCTTCCACAGTCTCAACTCAATGGTGTATTTATGATACTAAAGCATATAGATTTGCTCTGCACAAATATTTAATTTTGCATGCAAGATTAATTTGTGTTGTGAAAAGTTAAAAAATTTGTTGTGTTCGTATAATCTTTTATTTTTAACAAGATTTTATCTCTTTTCGGAACGAAAGTTTTGACGTTGTTAAAATTCTATAAGAAACGAGGTCTGTTGGTTTCTCTCCCTACAAGTATCACTGAAATTTTTCGTACATCATTTAGTCAAAGTTAAAACCCTCTATAAGTGACATAGTCATAACAGTCGCTTACATCACCACATATTTAGAGCTGCGAATCGGTTCGGTTTAACCGGCGGTTCCGGTTAAAACCGAACCAAATGAACCGGCCAAAGAGAACCGTGGACCGAAACTGGACCCGGAACCGGTAATACTCGGTTACGGTTCGTTTTGTCATTTTCTCGAAACCGGAACCGGAATCGATTCGAACCGGAACCGGAACTGACCCGGAACCGAACCGAGAACCGAGTCTAACGGGCGATTTTTTTAAAAAAGTGAACGTTGTGTGTGGTCACCATCACGGTCAGTGACTGTTTGTGTGGCCGTTTGTCCGGGATTTTTTATTATTTTTTTGAGTTTTTTTTTACTACAATCCCCCCCCCCTTCCCTCCCTTCAACACCTATAAATACCTAACCACTTCCACCATTTTTTTCAAACTTCCTCATCAAGCACTCTCCATATTTCTCACACTTCTTCACTCAAAATTCATCAAACACTCTCCAACTTCTTCATCTTTCCTCACTAAAAATCATCAAACACACTCAAGTTTCCTCAATTCCTCAAATTTCCTTGGTTTTCGACGACAAATTTCTCACATTCCTCCTCGACAAGCAACGCATCTTCAATCTTCGACATTTCTCCTCCAAGAATTATTCTTGGAGTTTGTAAGTTTTGTTTTTTTTGTTGTTTAATACTTGATTGTGCTCTTATTTGTGCATTGTTTGTTAAACTTAATTTTTTTCATCCAATTTTTCTAAGAAAAAATGGCTTCCTCTTCTTATAACCAAAACGTTAACGTAGACATGACTATTGATGACGAAATTGAGGAATTATTCGGCGAAGGTGCCGCTAATGATTTTGGTGTTTTATAGGAAAATGATCCGAATTTAGGTGCTAAAAAAAGAACTCGTAAGGAAAATAATAAAAAAAGAAGCCCCTTTTGGGATCATATGGATAAAATACCGTATGGCGTAGACGACAAAGGTAAACCAAAATTTAGGGCCGTTTGCAAACATTATCAAGCAAGTTTTATATATCATCATACCGGTGGATTAGGATATATTAAAAAACATTTACAAAATAAACACGGACTTTGAAAGATACACCCGCCGTAGGCGACACGATGGTCCAAAACCAACTAGGATATGACGCACTCGGTAACGTAGTTATTTTTGTCTACGAACCTAGGGCAAGAAAAGCATTAGCTCATTATATCACCGCCACCGAAAAACCCATCAATATGACCGACGACGTAGAGTTTGACACATTAATACAAACCGCGTTTTGTCCTAGTTATTGGCATATTAGTAGACATACTACTAGGAAAGATATAATTGATCTATATAGTGAGAGGAAAGCGGAAATTATGCAAAAAAAATTAAATTCTAATTTTACAATTGCTTGCACTTCCGATATGTGGTCCGGTAGAAACAATAAAGGACATATTTGTGTCACCGCACACTACATTGACCCAAGTTGGACTTTACAAAAACGTGTAATTGGATTTCGAGAAGTTCCATATCCTCACAACGGTGTAAACATGGGAGAAGCTATAGTCGATGTTTTTGAAGAGTGGGGTATTAGTGAACGAATTACATCAATGAATTTTGACAATGCATCGGCATGTGATAGTGCGATAGACCATATGCAAACTTTGATACAAACACCCTTTCACGAAGAAATTGACCATGTTCGTTGTGTATGTCACATTATCAATTTAATTGTACAAGATGGTTTGAAACAACTAGATGAGCATATTAGTCATATTCGTGATGCTATTCTCTTTATTGCGTCTTCAAACAAAAGAACCAAATAATTTGCGGATTATTGTGTTCAAAACCGCAAGAAAAAAGAAAGTTTGGGGGAGATTGTAGGACAAGATGGAACTCGGCTTGCTTGATGTTGAAAAGTGTTAAAGGTTACGAGACCACAATCACACGTTTTTTGAATGGATCAAACAATCCCGTTTCCGTTTCACTTCAAGATTGGAAGGCCGCCATCGTCTTAAGAGATTTTCTTGAAGCATTTTATACCGCAACTAATCTTCTTCCGGGTGTTTATTATCCATCTACTAACAACGTTATTCCACAACTAATGTCTATAAGTGAAGCTTTTAAAGATAATAGGAATAATATAATTTTATCCGAGGCAAGCAATAGCGGAAATGGAAGAAATATTTCTCAAATATTTTGAAAAAATCTCTATGATTTTTTGTTTGGCAAGTATTTTGGACCCAAGGTGTAAGGATGAAACCACAAGTTTTATTCTAGAAACAATTTCGGAAAACATGAGTACCGATTATAGAAAGGTAGTGATATCACCAACTTTTGAAGAAGTTAAACAAACTCTTAATACTATGTATGAAAAATATGTTTGTAAGTTTGGTATTGTTAATCAAGGTTCTCAAGCACCATCGAGTTCGAGGGATCCGAGGGGTGAGGTAAAAATGGGTTCTTTATATAAGAGTAGACAAACCACCCCTATCGGGTCGAATTGCGTCTTGGAATTATTGTTGTACATTAGCCAAAATTATTTCTTACAACAAACGGAGGAAAAAATAGAAAATGTAGATGTACTTGCTTGGTGGAAAAATCAAGAAATCAACTATCCGATTGTTTCTAAAATGACACGTGATTTACTAACCCCTCCCGCTTCTACAGTCCCTTCGGAATCAACTTTTAGTGTAGGTAAACGAGTCTTGTAAGAGAAAAGATCGTGTTTAACTTCAGAGATGTTGGAGGTACTCATATGCTCTAAGGATTGGTGCGACGCGAACAAACGCACACAAGACCTACACCCTTTGGACGTGGCCGTGAGCGAACTTTACCAAGAATTGGGAATAGGCGAGGACACTCCGCTAGATCTAGACGAATAGTTAGAAAAAATAAGTTCGTATTTCAATAAGTTCATTTCAATAAGTTCGTATGTAAGTTAGAAAAAATGCAAATGATTGGTAGTTGAGTGGGTGCCAACCTAGTTGGGATGTACTTAAACTATAGCGATGTAATTTTTTCTAACATTTTATATTTTAATTAGTAATACAAGTTTGTGTATTTTTTTTATTATTTGTTTAATTTTATGTTTTACATTTATCATTTGCCACAATCAAAAAAAATGAAGAAAAAAAAATACAAACTTTCCGGAACCGGTTAGGAACCGGAACCGAACCAATTAACTTAACCGGTTTCGGTCCATGGTTCCGGGCCGGTTCCGGATATACCCTAATACCGGTTCCGGTTTAACCGAACCGAAAACTTCACAATAACCGGCCAACCGAACCAAAACTGACTGGATTTGCTTCAACCGGTTCGGTTCCGGTTCAGTTCTAACCGAAATGACAACTCTACACATATTTAGGTAATCTTCATGAATATTTACTTATCTCGATGCATATTTCTAGAGATTTATGGGTAAATATCTGGTATTATAAACTTTTATAATACATATTATAACATAGCTTTTTCAAGTTTTTACTTTTTACTCGCATATCGTCGATGTTCTGATATTGATGTTAATATACAAAGCCACCTTAAGAATGAAGATTGCAAATACTTCAACTAAAAGCTATACCAGACCATTACGTTCTCACAAATAATAACGATGATTAAGATAAATGATTCATTATTGATAAGAAAGTGTGTATATGACTGCATGTCTTCATATGTGTAGCTTAAGATCCATTCCCCTATATTAAAGTTATTGACTTTTACATTAATCAACTATTGTCAGTGTGTTTACATAAAATTTAAGGGAGCAAAACATGACTACGTACATAGGTCTTGAAACTAAAATGGAGTATCCACTAACACGATACAAACCAAAGGGGGTTGAGGTGGACGATATTCATAGCACAATGATATTACTAATGACGTGGCTGAAGACATTCTGACTCCCATTGAATGTATAAAATAATAGTTATACATCGTTAAAGTTACATGCACAAGATGATGTTAGAATAATAAATTAGCGCATAAATTTAATAATGTTGTCAAAATGTATTATTTTTAAATCTTTTAACATATACCAAACATTTTTATAGTTTTGTTTATAAACATTTATAAACATTGGATTTTCAGCATATCTTGTCTTATTATTATTATTATTATTATTATTATTATTATTATTATTATTATTATTATTATTATTATTATTATTATTATTATTATTATTATTTCATTTTTTTATTACGAAAAGGATACCGGTATGACTTTGAGTGGGTTTGTAGTAGCTTGTTTGGTATTCGTTTAATTTTTTTTAAATGCTGAAAAATACGTTTAAAAATAAAATCAAAAATCTTTTTGGTATGTGTTTAAAAACACGGTTTAAAAGAAAAATACATTTGACAACACTAAAAAAATATTAGTGTTAACCATTTTGTACATACAACAACACATAATTGATGTTTTATGTATTTAATAAGAGTTGGATTTGTTTAACAACCAAAGTACGAAAAAAAATCAAAAAAATATAAAAAATTGGTGTTTTTTTAAAGAGTGTTTTCCAGTCTGTTTTTATTTTAAATAGCGCGAAAACATGTTTCTTAAAAATATAGTTTTTTAAACATATTTGTTAAATAGGGATACCAAACAGACGCATAAGCTTAACTTTTTTGTCCAACAACTAGGTTAAATTGTTTAAGGGCCATTTTCTTTTCAACAACCACCATTTAGAAGTCAAAAACTCACTCATTCGAGTTTCTTGCCCTCCGAACCCTAATTCTCTCTCTAATGGCGCAGCCGACCGCTATGGTTGTCGATGGCCCTGCTACCGCTGCTGGTGGTCCTCCGGATGCTTCGTCCCCTGCTAAAATTCTGAAGGCAATACTAGATCTGGAGGCTAAAGTCGAGTCTCTCGCTAAAGAGGAAGCTGATTTGAAAGAGCAAGAAGCAAATGCAAAGAAGACGGTAGATGCGCGCGCGAATCAGCCGTTTGCTGCTCTGGATATGATGATCAAAGATGTTGAAGAGAATAGGAAAAAGCGCGAAGATGTGACCACCCGCTTGAACCAGAAGAAGCTGAACCATCGGAAGACGCTGGAAGGAGTGTTGAAGGATAAGGAAGCTGCTCGACAGATGCTGTCTGCTATGAAGACGGAGGCGAACCGCTACGACTGGTTGCACATTTCTTCCTGGAATGAATTCCATGTGGTGAGCCTTCTAAAAAAGGAGGCTCACTGGGATGGCTACGTCTCAGTCGCTCAAGATTTTCCAGGTATCGGGGACAGGGCGGAGGAGCCCAGGATTCTTCGCAGGTTTGCTGATGCTAAACTCTTCCCGATTGTCAACATGAAACTCGTCTGATCTTTTCGTTAGAGAGTTTGAACGATGTGAGAGCTTAATCTGTTTCTCTATCTCTATGTTTATTTCCTTTTGGGTATTTGGATGATGACATTAACCCTCAAAAAATAACAGTCAAAAACTGCAGCTGTGTATACTTATTTCAAACTTTTGTTCTCTTTTCTATTAGCTCGATAGAAGTTTTTTATTCAATACACGACGGCACAAACCTTATAGCGTGTGTGTTGATCAGCTATAAACTATAGTAGTTGCAACCCCGGCCCAGAACTAAAAGATGTAATAGATGAGGGTTTTAAACTATTCATGTACCCACGAATACTTTTCCCATATGCAGAAATGTTGTTTATTTTGTTCCATGTCACAACTCCATATCTTCCAGTTATAAGGGTACTGATTAATAAGTACGCACAAACTTCAGGCAAATCACGTGGTTAGAAGCTGAATCAGAGACTTCTATTTCTCGTCATGTAAACCTCTACAATCCTCTTTTTTTTTTACAATGATCCATACTCGAGTCAGTGACCAATGGGGTGACTTTGCAAAGCCCACTAATGCACTGGCAACCAAGTTTTACAAACTTAAGAAACACTGCTACATACTATACAAATTCAATCCATTAACAATGGCTCGTTCGTATCGAGCAGACGATGTGTGGTCTCGTAGACAGGCAATTCTTTGCCATACTTCTCCATTCCAATGGAAGAAAGATTATCAAGTTCAAAAAGATCAGAGCTTGTACAACTATCACCATCATCATCATCATCAAACTCATTTTCAACACTTTCAGTCTTGGTTATGTAATCCTTCAAAACGTCTGTTGCAGCTTCCTCAACAATCCCACGACTCTTTTCCATGACTTGAATCTTGATCTCTTCTTTGATGAGGTTCCTGAGCGTGTTGCTCTTCTCTTCTTCCAGTTTCTGTTCATCCAAAAACCTGACTGATCTCTTGGTCTTATCACTCTGCATTTTGGAAGATGGGTTTTTGCTCAGACATGATCTTGAGAATGAGCAAGTGGAAGACGAAGACTTATGTATCTCCGCTTTTCTCGGAGATCCCGCGATGAATAGAGAGTTCAAGAAGCTGGTTAGCCGACCGCCGGGAGAGATCGGCTGTTTCACCTTCTTTAAGTCACTGGTCTTGGACTTCATCCTCGAGAGACTGCCATTGTGCTTTGGCTTGTCGTTGCCGGTGAAGTTTATTCTCTGGGGACATTTATCGAACATGTTGTCTGCATTCTTGCGCTGGGTACGAATAGGCTTTGGCCGGCTAGCAGTGACGCTCGGAGTTGAAATTGACTCTGCCTCGGACGAGGAAAACCCTCCACCGGAGCTGGAATCGGAGGAACTCGAGCTGGATTTCAGAAACTGGGTGTGTAGCACAATGGGTTTCCGGCGATTGGTTGGGTTCTCAGTGACGACCTTCTTCTCCATCCATTTCTCGATCAAGCAGACTCGCCGGAGATTCGCCGTTTCTTCGTCATTAGTCGAAAACCCACCTCCGGAATTGCTCTGTTTCACCCTCATGGGCTCTTGTTGTCTGCAAAACCCAATTTTTTCGTCGCCGTGGTGGTGGTCGAATGAACGACAGATGGAGTCGAGAAGAGTGGAGGAGAAAGATGGGTTTTCTTTACGAGGTGGGTTTGGGTACAGATTTGCTCTCACTAATTGATCCATGAGATGGTCTGGCTTATATAGCTAATGAAGAAGAACCAGAAGAGGAGCAGATGATCGTCTGGTTTGTTTGATGATTGCAAGAGTGTTGTCTGGTCGGAGAGTGTCTAAAGCTGAGAAAGAGAGGATCAAGCAGAAGTACTGTAGTATAATGAGAAAAAGTAATAGCAGGCCTTAAAGTAAGAAAGGGGAGGGAGAGAGTGAATCCACCGACTTGAGTCTGAGTACCATTCCGTCTCACCAGAAATGCACTATTTGGCTTTTTCACTTGTAACTGGGTCACTTTGACCCGGTAATTTGGATTGCAAAACGAAGTAATTTTTCGATAATTTTTTATTGGTCTTGAAGAATAAAAGTTACTCTACAACACTATGAAAAAATTATTTAAAAATTGCAAAATTTTGCTATCCATATTATCCTGTCAAAACGACTTAGTGAATAGTGTTAAAAATTCAAATGGTGCGAAAGAGGTGAGACGAAGTGATATGGGAAATGTGGGGAGGGAACAAGAAGACGCAGTAATTGAGCTCCATGAATTTTCCAAAATACCCCTATTTAGTAGTAAAAATTCCAAAATACCACCATTTTCACACAAAATCCCAAAATGTCACTCTTTTTAATATGTTGAGGGTTTCTCTCGAATATGGGCAGCCCGAGAAGGTCAGGAAATATCTTTAAATATTATTAAAAGATATTTTCATTCAATTTAAATATCTTTAAATATTATTGAAAAATATTGTCATCTAGGTGGTTCGAACTCCTACCACCTCCCACAATCTGTAGCATAGACTCACCAGTATCATCGTCGTCAACAACAAATGTACTATAGACCACCCGTGGCCATCGGCACATGATCTTAGAAATTACGCCTTCTTGAGCCACATATTTATTTTCATTCAATTTGTTGAGCAACTCGTCATACTTGACAGTGTTGTCCACCACCACAACTCGTTTATGCTCCTTGCCATACGATATGTCTTCATCAGTATTGATTACACTACAACCCCAGTACAATGGCAACGTAACACGTGACGAAATAGAACCTGTCAAACAATCAATTAACATCCACAATCATTATTAGTGAAAACATAGCCCCACTGTTTTTACGGTAAGTCGGACACGATCAGTTTTTTTTCAAAACTGTTTTTGTGGGACGTTATATACCCATAGATGAATCTTCATACCAATTTTCATCGTATTTCGATGAACGGTTTGAGAGAAATGAAGGTTTGAATCGAAACTGGCAAATTTTAACGTTTCTCAGCAATTTCATCCCACCGTTTTTTACGATAAGTCGAACACCGTTCATTATTTTTCAAAACAATCTACCCGGTGGACTATAAGTGATGGTGGGGTCCTTTATGCTTAGGGTTTAACCAAAAAAATAAACACAATTGTGAAAATGAAACAGATTTTATTAATAAAAAAACAGACGGTTACTTTTTCCTTTTCCAACCCCTCCAACCCATCACAATCACTCTGCTTCCTCTCTCTCTCTCTCTCTCTCTCTCTGCAAGTGCGAAAACAACCGACCCTTGCTCTCTCTTCCTCCTCCATGGCGTCGTCCTCCACAACTGCTCCCTCCTCTTCATCATCGCCGTCCATGGCTGCCACCGGCTCCGGCTCACTCCCTGCCGGTATTGATCAAACTCAGTTGGCCATTGTTACCCACCCCACCGTCGGGACTATCGGCTTCCTCAACAGCCCAATTCCCACAATTCGTGTCGGGAATGATGAGGTTAGAATTTTAATTTTTGTTTGATTTGTTGTGTACTATGATTCAACTTTGTGTACTGAGTATGATTCAAGTTTGTGTTTGTTAAAACTTAGACGATCTGGGTGATTTTGTTGTGACGATCTTAGATCTAGTTTTTGTGGATAGGGAGACGAAACACCTGCCTATGGCATTTTTACGAGACGATCTAGTCTGGACCGGATCGTCTGCGTTTAAACCGGATCGTCTGCGTTTAAATCGGATCGTCTGGTGCTAGACCAGATCGTCTGGACATGTTCTTCTCGGTTGAAATTATATTTACCGAGACGACCTAGTCCAGACGATCCGGTGTAGCACCAGACGATCCTATATAAACGCAGACGACCGGGTATAAACGCAGACGACCTTGCCAGAGTTCGTCTCTGTGAATGGCCTCTCGGTCGTGTGCCATTCCCGTTTCGTTTGTGTTTTTTTCTTATATCGTCTGTGTTATACAGAACTACTGAACACTTTGACACAAAATTTTTGAATTGTTCAACACTGTATACTAAATTGAACACACCCCTGAACACTTTTTTTTTAAGAAGAACAGCAGAATGTTCTTAGTTTTGACACCAAAACATTAACAAGACAGTTTATAACTTAGATTAGCTAATCTAAATTGAAATCATTAGCTTAAAATCATTAATAAGTTAGATACAAAGTTTATAACTTAGATTAACATTGATAACTTACCTACACAGTTTATAACTTAGATTAAAACTCATTAACTTATGTATGACAGTTATTTTACCGATTTGTGTTTTATAATGTAGGTTCAGTTACTTAAGGTTTCGAACTTGGCTCAATATTTGGGAGGAGACGTACCGCTCCCCTTGTGTAAGAAATTGATTGAAAGAGGGAACATCACTACGAGGTGCCATCTGAAATACTATGAGCGGACTATGAAATGCCTTAGTGAGGAGGTACGGGCAGTGATACGGACTAGGCTCCCGCAGTTGAAGTTCTTGTTGCACCTTAATGGTGGCCCGTTCAACTATCCGGGGCAGATAGTAAATCTTGTTCAGCATGCGAAGATCAACACGGAGAAAGAAGACACTGAGTTGTGGTTCAACGTAAACAACATGCCGGTTCGTTTTGGATTGCAGGAGTTTTGCTTGGTGTTGGGGTTGAGAATCGGGAAAATCGATGGGGTAGGTGAGAAAATCACTGAATATGGTTGGGCTAAGAAGTACCTCAAAAACCACAAGATGGGAACTAAAATCAAAATCAGTAAGGTTGAAGATGCACTTAAGAAGTTGCAAGAAGAAAAGGACTTGAGCCCTGATAAACTCACTGATTATGCTAAGTTGGCGATGGCTTGCATAATGGGTAGGCTGGTGTACACAAAAAGCTTTAAGTATGAGATGTGCATGGATTCATTCGGGTTGTTCTCGGATCTCGATTGGGCTAACAGTTTCGCATGGGGGAGTTATTTGTGGAAAGATTCCCTTGATCAAGTGAAGACAGAGGTTTGGAATTGCAATTTCGATCCCGACCGTCGCAGGAAGTATAACATGCATTGCTTCCCACACATCTTTCTGGCATGGATTTGCGAGGCCATACCGAAGCTCGGTGACAATGTGGGCAAGAAGAAGGAAGGTGCACCGATACGACCGAGGTTGAATAACTGGGAGTGGAGAAATTGCAATGCAACCTTGGAAGAAGCCTCCGCTTATTGGAAATCTGTAAAGAAAGTATATCCAACTCTTTTGCCAACGGAGGAAGAGAAGACGGAGCCCTACTGGGAAAGCTTCATTGAGCACCATCGTAGTAACCCTGGCAGGCCTCTTTTCCCACGGTGGTCTGCGGTCTTTCAAGAAAAGACTATAATATTGGATGATCAACATGAGAATCGTGCTTTCGAACCTTCCTACAACTTTGATAAGGTACAGACGGAAGATGATGTTGTAGCGGAAGAAGATGACGTTGAAGTGGAAGAAGGTGATGTTGATGTGGAGGCTAGTAAGAAGCGGAAGAAGAAGGGCAAGAATGTCGCTGCGGTTGGCCCACAAAGGAAGAAGAAGAATGTACCTCAAACCAGTGATGCTAGTCCGATGAGGAAGAAGCAGAAGACTCTTCTCATCGATGAATCAGAAGAAGAACAAGGGGGAACAGAAACAATAAGAGAAGCCTCTATCCCCCCCTGCGGAAGTGCCTGACCAGCAAAATGATGCAACTCCTGCACCTGAGGTCCCTAGAGCTTCTGTTCAGATTGGGGACTTGGAATCGTTCAAGCAAGACTTTTTTTCCCTGGTCCGGGGGGAGTTCAAGACAGTGAACGACAAATTCGACAAGTTTGGCGAACGATTAGACAGTGTCGAGCAGGAAATCAGAGACTTGCGAACGTTGGCTAACCAGCAAGCGACCGCATTATTGAAGACAGCCGCGTACAATCAGGCCTACACGCTTGATAAGTTGGACAAAATTGGGAAAATGGCACACGTTTCGGGAACTATGCTGACGGAAGTGTGGAAGGTGGCAACAAAAGGAATGCCGGGTGAGACACGAACTCCGAATGTTGGAACTCCCGGACAGGTATACTTACAAGTATGATTGGTAGTCAATTAAGTACGTTTTTAATTTTAACATGTTCCTAATTTTAATGTAATATTCTTGTTAGTATGCAGAGCTCGAAGCTACCCGTAGATCCAACCAACCCGAGTCAAACGAGCATGCAGCAACAGAGCAGACAGGATCAGGGGGATTCGAGCCAAAAGAAGATGAATCCAATCAAATTGTGCTTGCAGCGGCAGCTGAAAGATCTAGGGGTTCAGCCCCGTCAAGGTTCGAAGAAGCAGGGGGATTCGAGCAAGCAGGGGGATCCGAGCCAGCCGGGGGATCCGAGCAAGCAGGGGGATCCGAGCAAGCAGGGCCATCCCAGCAAGCAGGGGGATCCCAGCAAGCAGGGGGATCCGAGCAAGCAGGGCCATCCCAGCAAGCAGGGCCATCCCAGCAAGCAGTGGAAGATCTGAGTGATCCTGAACTCGAAAGTTGGTTTGATGCAGATTACTCAACCCTTGCAGGCGAAGAAGGAGGAGAAGAAGAAGAAGGCAAAGAATAAGGAGGTGTAGAAGAAGATGTAGAAGTAGTGTTGCCAAAATTGAAGTTACATGTACCGGAAGATTGGATACCGTACTTCGAGGCTCCAGAGCATACAGACCAAGAAGAGTGTTGGACTCCTCAGTCAACGTACAGTTATGATAAGCTAGGTTTGTATGACAAGATACATGGTCGTGATAAGTTGTTTATTGTTCGAGAAGGTGGTGTGGCAGTGAAGTGGCGGCGTGATCGCGCAAGAATTGAGTGGGAGAGAACCAAGTATGCGGCTGCACTTGCTAAAGAAGGAATTCACCCTGTGAAGTTTTTATATAGTGCGTCTACCGGAATGCCAACGTTCAACCACATGATGCAACCCAAACCACCTCTAGTAAAAGCCTTCCAAGCGTGGTTATATGATCTTGAAGAGGAGTGGGCAGGTATATATTGTGGAATTAATATACTTGGGAGGGAATTCTTTAAGTACCTTAAAGCAGAATATTCTACTATTCTTTGGTATCATATGGACGAGATGACGTGTGTGATTAGGTGCATGTATTCAAAGAAAGTGCGTGAAGCTAGAACAGACACGGTCATTACTGACTATGGTTGGTATCATGCGTTCATGAATACGGAACTCACTTACGAGGAGCTGAAGGAAAAAGTGGCCCCATATTTTGCAGGAAATCGGCCCTATCGGGGAACTGAGATCGCCAAGGCTAGTAGGTGGTTCATGCCATGGTTTACAAAGAGAACGGCTAAAGGTCCAGGGCATTGGATTGTCATTTATATTGAAGTGAAAGACATGGTGTTGCAAGTGTACGATCCGCATCAGTACTCTGGGTTCAAGCAATGGGATTTTGAGCGTCTTCTCACGGATTTCCCTAGGCTTCTGAAGGACTTCGGTGGTTGTAGAGCGAGGCCTGAATTGTTGGAAGTGGAGAAATTGGAGAAAAAACATCTATTCAGACAAGAGATAAGAGGTTTGTGACCCAAAAAAGGTATATGACAACGTGGTATGTACTTCAAATGATTGAGTGCTTAATTCAGTCAAATCCGATTAGGGATTGGATATGTGTGGAAGACATAGTACTGAAAAAGAAGTTAGATTACTGTACTTTGATTTGGATGGTCGCTTTTCACTTCCCTATTGTCACTGGAAAGGGTGTGAGAGTGGACAAAGTAAGCTTCCAATGATATGTATTTTAGTAATTTAATGAAACTTTTGTTTTTTTCCAATTGTATATCGATTACAAACAACGACTATCGATTACAAACAACAAACAACGACTATCGATTACAAACAACGACTATCGATTACAAACAACGACTATCGATTACAAACTACGACTATCGATTACAAACTACGACTATCGATTACAAACTACGACTATCGATTACAAACAACGAACTTATTAAGGTTCATAAGTGCAAGTTCTTATTGAGTGTCCTAGTTGACCGCACTTGCTGCATCTGTATGAACCCTTTCCTCCTCGATTTTTAAATATTTTTTCAGCCGTGGACTTGAATCTGGTCTCCTGGTCCCTCCCTGGTGTCACCAATTTCTTCGGAGGCAATGGCCGGAGTGCTCTTATACTATCAGGTAAATTGTCTCTGTCCCATTGTGTGTGGTTGGGAGCAGTATAAACCGTTCCGCTATAGGCCTCCTTAAAGTATTCTCTTGAGTAGTACCTGCTAGTATGGTTGTACATGACCTCCATGTCGTGTTGCACGTCGTAATAGCCCAGCTTCCTAAGTTGAGATGCACATGCACAAGCACGTACGCATGGGAACCACATCTGTTGGTATTCGCCACACGTGCAGCTCCCAACGACATTTCCAGGGCTAAAATCCACCACGTAACATTTCAGGTCACGGTCTCTTACTTCGTACTCTGTGCATGTGATGGGACGTACATGCAGCCCTCGAGAGTTGGCCCAATTCTCCAACATTTTTTCTTCCCGCAACTTAGTCAGAAACATCCTTCCCATTTTCTCCAATTCCACATTTCTTAATATGAACCATTGAGCCACTGTGTCGCATGCGAAAGCGAATAATTGAAGAGGTTTGCCATTCCGTGCATCCAGAAAGCATGAGTTAATGGACTCTGCATGGTTGGAACATAATTGTTCGAACCGGGATGTCTTGCAAAAAGACCTATCCCACTTCTCCAATCCGGCATCGCGAAAGTAACCTTCAACCGTCATTTTCTTCACGCTATGCACGTGCGATACAACAATGCCCATGTCCTTCAAAGATGTATCACAGATCTCCCGGTCGAAGGTATATGCAGCTTTAAAAAAATATTTATCCCACTTCTTTGTGGGGTAATGCGACAGCCCGTTGGTGATGATAGCAATGGACATGGTTGGAAAGGGGGTACACCGCCTTAACTGAATTAATTATAGCTTGGTGTCGATCGGAAACAAAAGTCAGGTCATGCATGTCGGGCCTAATTTGTCGTAGTTTAGTCAAGAACCATGTCCATGCATCTGTATTCTCGCGATCCACCAATTCTCACGCAATGGGATAGCAGTGTTGCTCGCTATCAACCATTGTGCACACAACCAACTGAACCGGTTCTTTCTTCATGTGCGACATATCAATCACAATTACAGGTCTCATATACCGTATACCTGCAACGCATGCACCGAGGGCCATGAAGCAGTACTGGAATACATTATCTTCGCTCACATAAATAACCCACTTCGAACCGGGGTTCAACTCAGCGGTTAAATGCATGAACGCAGGTAGATCTGCATAATTTTGGGCCCTAGTGCCGCTAATAAGACTTTTACGCTTTTGAATTGCAATCCACGACGTATGGTACGAGAATTCGGTGCCCATATCTTTCGCCATAGCCTGAACCTCAGCGATTGAGGGTGACTTAGAGAGATCTTTAAACCGTCCCAGCAGTTGCTTGGCTACAACCATGCTAGTGATGTTACGGTGCTTACCGTCAATCGTAATTGCGGTACATGTGTGAATGGGATTGTGTTTCTTAAGGACATAGTTCACAGCCTCTTTGATCTTGTACGCCCCCACCATCCACTTACAGTTCTCATCACTACAACGCAACACTATCCGCACAGCCTCTCGCTTGTAGACGTGAAAAGACCATCCGCTGTTAGCAGCAGCTAACCTAATAGGCATTAATAGCGCGTCGGGTCCGTTGAACAAATTGCCAATCTTCAAAACCAGTCCGTCAGACCTACCAATGCCATCACTACTACAACCACTACCACCGGCCTTATCAACAAAACGATTGCGGTCTATCTGCACAGTTTCCAATGCAAGATTGTTATGCACATTTGGTTCCTCTCTATCATACACATCATAGTCATTGACCGCATTGGTGGTTGTGTCTGTGAGGACCAATGGAGGTTCCATGTCGTCAGCATAGCCCTCGGGGATGATCTGCACACCGGGGAAGTATTCTTCTTCAATCAATGCATGTGGGCTATTGTGTTCAACCACTGGGATCAGCTGCATATTGTTGTCATCTATCGGAATCGGCTGCAAATTGTGGTCATCCATTGGAGTCGGGCCGTTATGTACTCCATCAAGAACAGTATCTGAAACTACGTTTCCTTGAACCTCATCCTCCAAAGTAAATTACATTCTAACAGTATACCCCGCAGAACACCAATCAAACAAATCATCGATTTGTAGGTCATCAGAAAGTACGTTAGGGGGGAACAAGTCTGCACCGTCTATCAAGTGATGATAGTGTAAGACAATCTTCTTAGTAGACTCATGATCACCACCCATTCTAACGGATACATCTTCCTTCAATGACTCTACAGTAATGCCTTTGCATATCTTGAAATGCGCGGTCTTCAATCTTTCACCCAAATATTTGTACCTACCTTCGACACGATCCCATGCACCGTTCCAGATGACAAGTACTCCTAATTTCTTCACCATCTCTGTCATATATAAACAAACTTCACATGTTAGAAGATAATGTTTGTTTTTCTTAATTAGGGTTTAGGGTTTAATAATAACCATATTGTGATAATAGTTAATTTTTAATAATAAGGGTTTAGGGTTTAGGGTTTAGGGTTTAAGTTTTTTTTTTAATAATAAACAGTTGGTAGGGAAGACAGAGACGACCAATGTCCTTTGGGCGTCTCTGTCTTCCCAAGTGAATTACACGGACGAACCAACGACCATGGTCGTCTCTGTCTTCACCAGTGAACGAACCAGACGACCTTGGTCGTCAGGGTCTTCACTGGTGAATGACACAGACGACCGAACCTTGGTCGTCTCGATAGTTGAGGAACTTCACGGGTCGCCTTGGAAATTGATAAGCCGGCATCAAATGTGGATACATGTTCAAGAAGGAATCATCTAGAAAATGTATCCACATTATTACAAGCATGCACGGCACAAGAAACAAAAGAAACTGCCGAGTCTCTTCGTCTACCCTCCACCACTATAAATGTAGGTAAAATTGATACTCCTAAACCACGACCTATTCACACGAAAAATCACTCCATCAAAATGTCCAAGCCAAGCTCCCCACCTAAGGAGTACGAAACTGACCATGGTGAAGAAGAAGAGGAGGTGGGAAGTGATGAAGAAGAAACAGGTCAGGAGAAGGAAACTGATGAAGAAGAAAAAAGTGAAGAGGAGGGAAGTGAAGAAGAAAAGAGTGAAGAGGATGACGAACCTTCTTATTCCGATGCCGAACCTGCTTATTCCTCTAAAAGGGGTTCCCAAACAACCATTCACTCATCCGATGAAGACGAAGAAGACACGGCTCACTGGACTAGTCTCCCACCTCCTCCACGTAAAAGAGACAGTGCTAGTGAAGATTCCGGTTCGGAATGGGACCCAGAAGAAGATATTCCTCCTAGGGATAAGAAGAAGCAAAAAAAATGTAGTTTGTGTCTTTTAAGTTTTTAAATTTCAATGTATTTTGCAGTTTATTTGAAGTTTAATGCAAGTTCAATGAAAATTTTAATGTTTAATGTTCAAATTTTTGTGTTAGGGTCTTGATTAATGTTGGTTGAACACATGTTCCAGTTTTTGTGTTTTTGGAACTGTTGATTATTGTAATCTATTTGTTGATGTAATTTCTGAATTATTTGTTGATTAATGTAATCTATTTGTTGATTATTGATTAATGTTGGGGTTCTTCACAATAAACATGTAATTCTTATTTACAGTATTTGATTATTGGAATTATGTTGTATTTGATTGTGGGAGTTTTATTTTAACTCTTATTTAAACAATTTAAAAATTTTGTGTCAAACTGTTCTGGACCAGGTCGTCTGCATTTATACCCGTTCGTCAGCGTTTATATCGGATCGTCTGGGCACAAACCACTTCACTCAGACAGGACGATCTAGAATCACAGAGACGACCTAGCAGGGTCGTCAGGTGTAACCTAAGTGTTTTTAGTTCACTCACACAGCGACGACCTAGACTCACCGAGACGGCCATGGTGGGTCGTCAGGGCCGTCCTGGTGTGCCCTATGTGGTTTCCCCCGACGATCCATATACTACATAGTTCGTCTCTGTGTTTTAGTGAATGAAACCACGACGACCAAGCCTACTGCGTGGTCGTCGTGGTCTTACTCAAATCGTCACCGACGAGTGTTACATTGGCATAAGAAAACACAGGAAGAACAGATGATTATGAACACATAAAATTGAACAAATCAAGATAAAAAGCAGAAATTTGAAGTGATAAGCTGACATTAGGAAGAGAAGACACAACAAATACAACAATCTCAACAAAATTACAGTTTACCTGCACTCTGAGCAGGTTCAAGAACAAATGGAGATGAGAGACCCAGATGAGAGAAAATGTGAGAACTGGATAAAACAAGAGCAAGTGAGAGTGACAAATGAGAAATGTTTGATAGCATTAAGGTTGGAGTACTCTGAAATCATAAATGATACGGTTGGAGTAATTTCTTCTTGTACTTTGTTAGGTAGAGGTAGATGAAAAAAATTGAATGTTGGCGAGGAAGAAAAAAAAGCAGTGAAGATTGTAGTAAGAGAAAAAAATGGAAGGGTATTGAATATTAGGGTTGCAAGGGCATAGAAGTAATTGAACAAAAATCTTGGCTGACAACATGTACTTTTGGCTGACAACAAGGGACCACATGGTTGTTAATAATTTCTTTAGAGATGAAATTACCCAGCCGGGTAGATTGGAAAACAAAGTTTGGCCAAGGATATAAAGTAAAGACAAGTTGCCAGAAAGGCATTTGAACAAAAACCCCTATCACCCCCCCCCCCCAGCACCCAACAACGTCTTCAGTCGACCTCCGGGCTACCATCAACGGTCTCAATCACGACCATTTACCGGCGAGCCATGGCCCCCCAACACCGCACCCACCGACGTACCCGCTGAAACCAGTCGGTTTCACCAGCGACCATGGCCGCAAGGCACTCCCGACCACCCAAGCCCCGATTCAACCGACGCCGGCGAATTCCGAGCCAGGCCAGCCTTTAATCGGCTTTCTCGCCTGCAATAAAAGCTGACAGGACACCAGACCAACACCACCGGAGCCACCCGACGAAGGCTAATTTGCAGGCCACCACGCCGCTCCGGTCGTCTTCACCGACGCAGGCGACGCAGCCGCCCCCACCCAAACCACCGGACCCGGCAGAAAACCAGATCCCGCCGCTGAAGTTGCAGGAAATAACACCACCACCATCGAAGAAACCACCAGATTCGTCCGCCTCCGTTGTCGAAGCCATAACCGTCCACCCCACCACCCTCCATAACCGCCTGCAACCACGGACGGTTTCTCCTCCAGTCAGGGTTCAAACTAATGGGTTGAACTCACATTGTGGGTTGCTTTCCATTGTGAGGCTGCTTTCTTCACACAGTGGGCCTCCTACAATTTTTGGCGCAGAAGCTTTTGCAAAAATTATGGGCCTCATTTTCATTTTTGGACAGAATGCAACAAAGATGCCTACTTTAGTTTTTGGAATTCATGATCCGCCGTGAGGACAAGACGATTTTTAACCGCGGGGGAGTTGATACGGGGCAACCGTATCGTACAAATCAGCCGTACTGTTATTATCGTTATTGATTATTTAGTATTAGTGGTTACTTATTTATTTTATTTTGTTAAATAGTTTATTTGTTTACTTAGTTATTTATTTACTTAGTTAGTAGACCGGGTCGGGCCCGTTAGGTCAAATCGGTAGTTAGGGTTAGTTTATTTTCTATTTAAACCGATGTAATCGCTCAGTTTATGAATCAATCAGGAAGAACAAAGATTAAAAGTGTGTTTTTGGGTTAAAAACCCTGTGTTCGTGTGTGTTCGTGTGTGTTTGTGTGCCCAGTAGATACTTTTTCAGTATCAGCATCACCATCCAGTCCGCAGTACGCTGGTTGGTTAAGGAAGCTTTGGGGTGCAAAAATCCCACCAAAAATGAGATACACTACTTGGAAAATTTAGACTAGATCACTCCCAACAAAGATTTATTATGATCAGGAGGGGGTTTCCTATTACACCTTGGTGCTCGTTGTGAGGGAAGTACGAAGAAACGACAGAGCATGTTATTATGCAATGCACAATAGCCAAACAAGTATGGGAAATGACACTGGGTGGTCAAACACTCCACCGTGAGAGGCTATCGGCTGAAGATTGGGTTGCTTGCTCAGTGGTTGGGTTTACGTCTGAGGATTGCAGGTTATTCCTCGGGATTATTTGGAGTATTTGGAATGCGAGGAGCATGAGTATTTTTCAGGGGCTTACATATGACGCAAATCGGATTATCGGGCTCATCCAATAAAATCTTTGCATAATACACTGAAGTCATGGGCGCAGCTCACACCTCACGTCCTCGCGGTAAAGAACAGAGGCCAAGAGGTGTGACTTGGTATGCGCCAGGGTTCGTACAAGATCAATGTTGATGCGGCTTGGAAGGAGGAGGACGGGACAGCAGCTGTAGGAATAATTATCCGCAACCATGATGGGAAAGTGAAGGCTATACGTGGAGGACCTATCCTCCAGGGGCGGAGCCATGTAGGGGCACGGGGGGGGCACGTGCCCCCCCCCCCCCCAAACTTTCCCAGAGCCCCTAGGGTACCCCTATTTTTTTTTTTATTTTTTTTTGAATTGTGCCCCTCTTAAGATATATTGGTGCCCCCCTAATCTAGACACAAAACCTACCTGCCCGAGCGGTTAAGAATTCGCTGTGCGTCCTGATCGAACAGGGTTTGAAACTCTGCGAAGACATACTTTTTTTACCTTTTTTTATGAAAAAGTAACTACCCAATTACATGAAACTCCTTACAATTTTTAAGAAATTACAAAAACAGATCAGATATTCTATTGTATTTTAATTATTATACACTTTTTTTTTAAATGAATTATTATACACTTTTTTTACAAAACAAAACATAAAAAAAATAAAAAAAAAATAAAAAAAGAGGAGAAGACAAAACGACGAGAGACGACGAAGGTTGGACGAACGCACACAGAGACAGAGCACGAACTGCGTCCGCCACTCCGCCTCCCGCCGTCAACCCTCACTGCCGCGTCCGACTCCGACCGCCCCTGCGTCCCCGGCGGTCGTCCGGCACCGCATCCCCGCCGGCCGCCGCCTTCCATCTCCGGCGATTTCATAAACTCTTGCGATTTCAGGTAATTGGTAAACCTATACTCCAAATCTAAATCACCATTAATCACTGACTCCAAACCCGATTTCAATTTTGATTTCAATTTTGATTGTTGGTGTTCTTGATAGTTGATTCTTGAATCTTGATAATAATGCTTTGACAATTGAAATTGATTTTTTTTTCACATTGATGTTGAAGTTTTTCCAAAAGAAACCGAAGAGTGTTGATGATGCTTCAACATCAACCGGAGCCTCTCCAATTCCAAACACGAATGTGAGTGCTCCAACTTCTTCTCAAGATATCCCAAACGTGAATGAAAGTCTCAATACTTCTACTCAAGTTTCTCCGGACATGAATGAAAATGAAACTCTATTGTTATCTAAATATGCTAAGCTTCCATCGGATCCGGCTAGAAGGCGACATATATCGAGTTACCCCCCCCCCCCCCCCAAGGAAATTGAAAATGTTCGTCGAACTTACTTGTTAAGAGGCCCACATCGGCCAAAATTAAATGAGTTTCCCCTAACGGAAATTGGTAAGAAGAAGCGGCGCTTCAACAAGGCTTGGTTTTCAAAGTATCCATATTGGTTGGAATATAGCGAAAGCACAAATCGAGCTTATTGTTTATGTTGCTATCTTTTTGGAGGGGATAAAGCCGATGACTTTGGTCGCAATGGTTTTAAGAATTGGAAGAAGCCCGAGAAATTGAGAGAACATGAAGGGAAGCCTAATAGTGTTCACAATCAAGCCAGAAGTAAATGTCAAGATTTGATGAATCAAGCACAACATATGGATACCCTTTTGCACAAGGTCAATGATCAAGAGAAGCTTGAATATCGGATTCGCTTGGTTTCATCAATTAAGTGCATTCGACTTCTTCTTAAGCAAGGTCTTGCGTTTAGGGGGCATGATGAGTCCGAGGATTCAATGAATAAAGGTAACTTTCTTGAAGTCTTGGAGTTTCTTGCGAATGAAAATGAAGAAGTAAGAAATGTGGTGTTGAAGAATGCTCCAAAAAATCTCAAGTTGACATCTCCCGATGTTCAAAAAGACATTGTTAATGCATTTGCGCAAGAGACTCTTAACTTGATCATGGAAGACATTGGAGATGCACTCTTTTCTATTTTGGTTGATGAGGCCCGCGATGTCTCCACCAAAGAGCAAATGGCCGTTGTTATTCGCTATGTGAACAAAAAAGGCATTGTAATGGAGCGTTTCATTGGGATCCAACATATTAGTAGCACAAAAGCTCCATGTCTCAAGGTAGCAATTGAAGAAATGTTTAATCTCCATGGATTATCTATTTCAAGACTACGCGGTCAAGGATATGATGGGGCTAGTAATATGCAAGGAGAGTTCAATGGCCTCAAAGCACTAATATTGAAGGAAAATCCAAGTGCCTATTTTGTTCATTGTTTCTCCCATCAATTGCAATTGGCGCTTGTGGGCTTGGCAAAGCATCACGAAGATGTAGAAGAATTTTTCTCGGTAGTTACAAGAGTGATTAATGGTGTTGGGAGCTCATGCAAGCGCAAAGATGATTTGTTAGAGAAACAAAAGGAAAAAAGTGATAGAAGCTCTTAGTTGTGGAGAAGTATCAAGTGGAAGGGGATTAAATCAAGAAACAAATCTTAAGCGCCCGGGAGACACTCGATGGGGAACACATTATCAATCATTGCTTAGCTTGATAAATATGTTCCCGGCGGTTATTGAAGTCCTTGAGGTAATTGGTGTTGACGGTGTTTTAACTTCGCAACGAAATGAAGCAAATAAGTTGCTTTTCATTTTACGACACTTTGAGTTCATCTTTTTCCTCCATCTAATGGTGAAGGTTTTGGCTACAACATGTGAGTTATCTAAAGCTTTGCAACGGAAAGATCAAGACATAGTGAATGCAATGAACTTAGTGCAAGTAGCCAAAATCAATCTCCAAAATCTTCGGGAAAATGGGTGGGAACCTCTAGTTATGGATGTCAATGCATTTTGTGGAAAATATGGTATCAATGTTCTCTCCATGGAAGATGAATATGCGCCATTTGGGAAAATTATAAGGGGAGCTAAAGTTTCCAACTCGCACCATTACAAAGTAGAAGTGTTTAACACGGTATTAGACACACAATTCCAAGAGTTGGATAGAAGATTCGCCGTTTCGACTACGGAGTTGCTTCTATGTGCGGCATGTTTGTGTCCTTCTAATTCGTTTGCTAGATTTGACAAGAGCAAGTTGTTGCGTATGGCCGAACTTTATCCTCTTGACTTTTCTTCACTTGATCTTCTAGCTCTTGGTGGTCAACTTGATTCTTACATTACGGATATGCGTCATTGTAACGGCATGTCAAATTTGAAAGGTATTAGCGATCTTGCTCAAAAGATGGTGGAGATGGAAACCGTTAGAGTATATCCATTGGTTTTTAAGCTTGTCACATTGGCATTGATCTTACCGGTTGCCACCGCTACGGTTGAAAGATCATTCTCCGCGATGAATATTGTGAAGAATAGGTTAAGAAATAGGATGGGAGATGTGTGGATGAATGATAATTTAATTGCTTATATCGAGAAAGATGTCTTCAAAGGGATCGATGATGATGTTATCATTCAACGATTCCAACAAATGAAGCCAAGAAAAGTTTTTTTGCCGTTGTAGTAACATCTTTTGAATTCGATGTAGTGAACTTTGCTTGTACGAAAATACAAGCCTCTTTTGTAAAAAAATATCTATGATGCCATATTATATATTTTTGACGTTCTTAGGTAAATTTATTTTTTTTTTTTTGGACAAATAAAAAAAGTAAATTTCATTTTCTTAAATGTGTGCCCCCCCTTACCAAAATCCTGGCTCCGCCACTGCTATCCTCGACCATTTATCGAGCAAGATCACGGATGCAGGAGGCTATCGCGATTCGGGAAGGGCTACAACTGGCTGCAGAATTGCACCTTAAACAGCTTTGGGTGGAGAGTGATGTGGCTGGTCTTACGACAAGGCTTGAACAAGGTGAATGCCTCAGGGAGGATCTTTCAGCCACATTACTTTCTAGTTGTCCTTAATGACTGTTATGTTCTAATGCACGAATTGATGCTAGATGTTGTTGGTGCCCTCGAAACGACAACAAAATAGCACACTTCAGCCCAAAATGCTCTACTGTCTACATCGATGTGTAGTTGGATAGGCTCAGGCCCCAGATTGGGTTTTGTCATGAATTGACGTTGATAAGCTCTTTCGGCCTCAGTAATGAAAGTTTTCTTTCAAAAATTACTCGCACAACGTTTCCTACACCGCCACAACATTCTAAAACTGTCTCTAAGATAAGCCTTCTTCCATACACACCATGTGTGACATACTTCTCGTGTGAGAGCAATAAAACAAGACTTTAGGAAGGAAGAGAACAATGGAGATGAAATGTACCACTCTGTCCCAACTCTTTCTCCCCACCCAATTTGGCTTTTAACGCTAGTCACTCGGTCACTTTGCTCCGGTGATTTGAATAGCAAAATGATCTAGTTTTTTTTATAATCTTTTCATGATGTTGTAGAATAAAAGTTGATCTATAACACGGTGAAAAAAGAATTAAAAAATTGCATCATTTTTATTATACACATCACCCACTCAAGTGACCCAAATACAAGTCAAAAAGTCCATATGGAGTGAAAGAGTTGGGACTGAGTTGTATTATTTTTCTAGAACGTTTTGAGTAGTACTCAAGAGAATGCAAATAATTTTGCAATGAAGGATCATGAGACCTTCCATCTTCTTAATCCTTCTAGTAATACCTAAAAGATTATTCTGTATAGTTTGCAGTTCAAGTAAAAGGGAGAGAGCTCCTTATAAGGCCGCCCCTGATAAAAATCACACTGAGAGACATTTATATACCAAGCACAATTTCATGCATGAACTTGAAACATTCAAACTGGAAACAGTTCTTTTTCATTTCACGAGAAACATTTTATACTAGGGTTCAAATCCATCCAAGAAAAAGGCCAAAATACATCAGCTTTCTCATCATCTTCTTTCTCAGAAATTTGAAGGCCAGTTGAGATGACTCATTTGAGGTTGCTGATAAGCCCCAACCTGAGTCCCAGGAGCAGCACCTGGGGCAGCCATTCCAACTCCTACATTTCCACCCATGCCAGGTCCCATGTGGTGAGGACTAGCAATCGGCGTTGGCTGGGGAGGATGGTATAGTCCTGTAAACTGCTGCATATGAGACGATTGCGCCGCTGCAGCAGCAGCAGCAGCATTGAAGGAAGCATGACCAGTATGAGATGGCATATACGCAGCAGCAGCAGCCGCCGCATGAGGTGTTGGCCCAGGCATGTTATAGTATGATGCCGATTGCATAGCAGGTATTTCCCTTGGAGTTTGCATCCACATTTCAGGTGTCTCGGCCTGATGTTATAAAAAAATAGTTGTTATATACGATATTATGTTACATAAAGAGTATTGAGCGACAGTGTGAATTGACAAGTTAAAATTTCATGTAACCCGCCTAAATCTAATGCAAGGTTCAGATAAAATACAGTCGAATCAGGGCAAGCACGTCCAGACTTCCCAGTACAATCTTACTATTTCTGAGAGTCACCCAAGCCTGACAAGAAGATCATAGGGTTCACCACCTCCCCCTTAAGAGGCCCACACACACAAGGTGGCAATGTGGCCTGACCCGCGGGTGAAAATGACCCGGCCCGGCCACCCTACCCCCAACCCCCCCCCCCAACCCGCCCCAGCCCGCCTAACCCCTACCCGCCCCCCAGCCTGCCCCGGGTTTAGTTTGGCACACCCTCCAGCCCGGCCCGGCCCCCGGCTGGTTCGGCCCGCTCAAAAATAGCGGACTTTTTTATTATTATTATTATTTGATATTGGCCCGGGCCCCTGTGGGTTCGAATTCCCCACGCCATGACCCAGCCCGTACCCGCGTGCTCCACCCTCCGACACGGCCCGTACCCGGCCCCCTCTCCTCCAACACAGCGCCCGCCCGTCCCGCTCTCACCTTGACACAAACGCATACAAGAAGTCTCTTTTGAAATTCAAACTCTTGAGAGGACCATGCACATTAATCTCAATTTTTCTGAAATGTTATTTCCCCAACAAAATTGTTTTTTTTTTCTGAAATGTTATCTCCAATGCCACTAGCTATAAATTATCTATAATTTAATCATAATTGTCATTTATTTTCACTATACAAAAAACTTGGTATAGTGTCCAGTGCTACTGCGTACTTCCTCTGTTCTCTATCAACCTTCCAAGTTTGCATTCTACCACTACTCACCGGGTCACTTTGATTCGGTGATTTGATCGGTAAAATGATGCAAGAATTTGGTAATCCTAGCATGGTGTTGTAAACTTTACAACACCATTAGAAAGTTACCAAAAAATTACATTGTTTTGCTATCCAATACCGGGTCAATTACGGAAGAAAAGGTCAAACGTGGAAGGCAGTTAGAGAACAGAGGTAGTAAAATTTAGCTAAAAGGTAGTTCTTATTGGTAAAATAAAACTATATGTATATATAAATAATTAGGGGAGAAAGACACAGAACATTTAGCTATTCATATTCCAGGTCTTTAAATGTAGAGAGCAGGATAACTATCCGCTAAAATAAAGAGTGGAGTAGAAAGTCCATTGGAGACAAACTTTTTCAACATCTATTTTATATTTTAGAATAACCGTTGTTTAAATGTTCCATTAGAGATGATCCAACAACTTGTGCAGAATGCCAAATGGGTTAGGACTACTACATCATGCAAATTAGGATGAAAGTGAAAAGCGCACAAGTGGTCTCCTCAGAGGGTAAGGCAAAGATATTGGGTGGGTTTAGTTTGGTGTGGATTTTAATCCAAAATCCATTTGTTTATTTTTGGACTTTTTTGTGAAGGTTTGGTAGTATGAACTTTTTTTGGGTGGATTTTGGATTTTGGATTTTCAAGTTGTAATGTCGAATTGGTGGAAGAAAAAGGTTGGGTTTGAGTGGATTTTGTGTGCCTTTTTTTCCTCAAATCATGAAAATGACAATAATGTCCTCACTAGAAAACAAAGTTGCCACATCACTGACTTTCATTAAGATAAATAATAAGTCAATAGATAGACATTGGTATAATGGTAACTTTCACACATCACGGACTTTTTAATATCACCAACTTTTTTTACCAAACCCATACATCTTTTTTCTATAACTTTTGTGTCACAGACTTTTTTGACACCATCTTAAAGACGGCTTAAAATCCAAAAAGTCCACAAAAGACCCACCCATTCATTCACCGGCCATCGTAGAAGTGATAAGCAGATAGCGAGCCATTCAAAGGGATAAATATACCTGAGGATTTGGCAAGTAGAAGTTGCCATCCTTGTACTTGAGACGGGATGAATCCTCAATACTTGCTGCACCGCCAACCACTCCTGGAGTATTAATAGCATAGCCAGTTGGACTGGTAAAGTTTCCGAACCCTGTAGGACTGCCTGAAGGTATGGGCTTAAACTGCTGGATTCCATACTTGACGTTATTAGCCCCCATATGAGAGCTACCTCCTGGCATCAGCATGTAACTGTTCCCATTTGAGGGGTGAGGATAGGAAGGATTACTTGAATATCCAGGCATTGGCATCGGTGGAACATAGACAGGAGAGATAAACTGGCGGTATGGCATAAGATTGGCATAATGTGAAACATGAACTTGATGGGGATACATTTGGGACATTGTCTGCTGTTGTTGATGATGTTGCTGTTGTCCCAAAGCTACTGTGGATGCTGGGATGCTGTTAGCTGCTGGCGAGTTCAAAGCCTGTCACAAAAAAGGCATCATTATACACAATGACTAGCTCAGCGGACACTGATCTAATGATACCTCAACAGTAACCAGCTACAACATTCGGAGAATATGTGTAAGCTATCCAAACACCATGAGAGATGATAAACTTCTCACCGTTGGTAAGGTTCTCGCAATTACCTCGTAATGGGATGGTAGTCCCTGACTTCGGATTGTCTCGTCCACAGCTGGTCTGAAATACGTTAAATCATAGCCAGTCTGGCTATCGTATGCCTGCTTTAAGACGATAAATTAGGTGTGCTAACAGAGAAAATGATAAATATCAGACCTACTAACTCTGATTCTCAATATGAAGAGAACTCAAGGAAAGATTGGAACTGAGATGCTTTACACAACCATATAGAGTAAAATATAAAACACAGTAAAAGACCAGGAATGAAGCAAAAATTTAAGTTTGTTATGCTGCATGAACTTTTTAACCCAACATTCCCACCTTGTGAACAACCTTGAATCACAATTATTTCAGTCATACTCAAAATCCCACGCCAGAATTAAGAAATAAATATGACAGGCCAAATGGAATAAGTCTAAGGTATTGAAGGTGTGGAATCCGTTCAGAAGTACGATAATATTAAAATTCAATCTTATGCTCAACTCACCGAGAAACTTGGTAATGCAGAGGGCACTTGCTGTTGCAACTCCGCAGGAGTGTATGACTGGCTATCATCACGTACCAATCCAACCTCAGCATATCCATCAATATTCTGGGGGCTCGAAGACTCTCCAGTATTGGCCAACTGATGTTCTGAGTCCTCACCTGGTGTTGGAGAAGTGGAACCAGAATTTCGAGCATGGTCATCGGGTACATTTGCATGCTTGGTGTCAGAATTCTCATCACTAGAGGATTCTGGCGTAGAAACCGATAAACTGCCCATCACAGTATAGTGTTACTGAGCATGTAATGCACTACACACTGACTCTTCATGATTTAAAAACACGAATCCATAATATGAATAACAAAACGAACCTTGTAGAGAGTTCTGCATCTCCAACCGCAGTAGTCGCCGACAAGTTTCTTGGTGAATCAAACTCTGCTCCAAAGCTGCCGAAGGTCAATCTGCGTCGATCCGACTCTGCAACTCGAATGTGCTCTGCAATGATAACATTGCGATTCTCGTGATTGCTTACTCGTGACGGCTTCTCTTGCACCTGCGCCACATCATTTTCTGGTTCTTTAGGATGATTCACCGGGTGAGAAACAGGCTTTGTAGGCGTTCCAATAACCCCGGGACCTGCAGGGCTTCGTTTCTCTCTTGATTTCGGCTTCCACTCTTTATTAGGTAGGGAAGCTGAACCAAAAATATTGCGCTCAAGATCAATAAGAGATTTAGAAGCTTAATAACCCCAGAAAGCAAATACAAAATAGAATAGTTCGTAGTCATATCATCAAGAAAGACTCCCAGGATGAAGAGGTGAGTTTGATATGAACCCATTTCTTCACTTATAAGCTGATGAACTTATAAATCCAGCTTATCTTGACATTACTGCTTGGTAACTTCTTCACAGTTTTTTAGAGCATGAACTTAGAGATTCTTAATGCAAATTTTAAACAAAAAAAGTTGGTTTTGGGAAATTTTGAGCTTATTTCTGAACTTAATCTATTATTACCAAACACAACTTATATAACCACCTTTATTGTAGTGCACTTTTGTTTACACAAGTTTACTAGTCAACCATCAATTCATAAGTTGACTGCAAATTTGCCCTATATTGGCAGGGACATCCCACTAATCAGCTTAATCATTATTCGGACTGCAATGGAAGAAATTTGTAGCATGCACAGTTGGACACCCCACCCGACTTATGTTTGTTTAAAAAAATGCAAGTTTCATGAAATACCTTTCTGATGAGTTGCGGCTTGTATATGTCTGCTATTATACTGGTTATTCAAGAAAGATCTGTTGGTCACGACAGAATCTTGTACAAAAGGTTGGTCGCTTTTTGAAGTAGCAGCATAAGGTCGAACTGGTTCTCTAGATGAGATATTGTCCTTGCCCAAGTGCGAATTTGAGACAGAGGTGTTCTGTGAAGATGATGTTTTTGCTGAATTCTCAGAAGACTGGCGGCGAACACCTACTGCCCCTAGCTCACGCCTGATAGCACCAACGGGAACAGCCGATCTTGATTCAGGCGATGGTACATGAACAGGATCTGACGATGACGAGTACACACCTACCACAGAGGGATTAGATACCGCCTTTCGGGGATGTGGTTGAGAATCATTTGGTTTATGTCCTTGCACTTGTGTCACAGTAGAAGGAGTCGGTGTTGCTCCTTCCACTGGTATGCTTTTTCCAGTGGTGCCACTTGCTATAGAATCCCTGGGACGCGCTTGAGATGAAGTTTGCTCACCAGTTGACTTCTGATTGTTAGAAAACCCAGTTGAACTGCAAACAAGACTCACAAGTCACGAAAAGATATGCAAAGAGTATCATCACAGATTTGCAGGAAAAGGGTCGGCCTTTAACTAAAATAGGAGCAAGCTTGATCAAAACAACTTCTTTTTTTTTTGCCAGGGCTGGCTCATGTAAAGCAAAATAAGAGCCAATCAAGAAGCAGCAAAAAACAATAGCTTCTCAGTTGCAAAGATAAAAATAAAATGGAAGAGGAATCAGCACAAGTATTAACACTAATTTTCCAACTACGAGATAAAATTGAGCTTTTAATAGCTCCTGCAGACATTCAACATCACGACTAGTGGAGTTCAGTTCTATATAGGTGGGACCACAGCAGCTACGAAAAACTAATACAGCTAATAGTACTGCTCAATAGCCGAAAGCTCTCGACAACATAAGGCTTTCAGGAAAAGAAAGATAACTAGTTGATCACAATACTGAATTCATGTGTCCGTAATCAGTTGCTACACGTAATGAATTACTGGTCAAAGATGTGACCATCAAATGTGAAGCTCCAAGTAAATGAGATCTGATTACCAACAGCAATGGCCCATAAAATGATAGTGCTTAATACACATGTAAGACACCTATACATAAATATTGCTCAATTGAAGAGTTTTGGTTCAATTCCAACTAGAAAAAGAGGTTGGATACCAAACAGTAACAGAATGGTCTAAAATTCGGTAATATAAACATGAACAAAATCAGCACATAAAACCCTTTTCCCCATCACATGATGATTATTTAGCTAACGAATTCCCAATCAGATCAACACAACATGATATGCCTTTTGTGTTAGGGTTTTTAAGCAGAAGAATAGCTAGAACAATTTTCTAAGAGCCAGAGAGATCTTTTTTAATTACTAGGAATTTACCCCCCCCCCCCCCCCAAATCCCAACCCCTCTAGAAGCCATTAAATCCTAAACATGACCATTGAAAGCACAGGTTTCAATCTTGAATATTATATTCTAATAAGAGAAGTAGAACAATCAAAAACCACGATTATATGATGAGAATATAAGTAAACCTTTTATAGCCAGCACCAGCACTCTTTTTTTCACTGGTGGACGAGGAGCATTGTGGTACAGGAGGCTTCACCTCTCCATTTATATTGTGGATGGCTCTATTGTCTCTGACAACTCGGAACTCGCGGCTGACACCTGATTCATTAGATCACAAATGGGTCAACTTAAGTGACAGGGTTCTCAAGTTTACAGCTGGTTAAAGTTATAAATTTATGTCAGAAAGATGCTAGACATTCAAGATAATAAGCTTCTTCATAGAAGATCTCATAAGTGATGATTCTACATTTTTTTGCACTTGTAACAACAAATATAAGCACCCTACCAGATACAATCTTCTCTGAGGCCTAACAACGCAATTTACTACATCGTGCCTCATACTATTTTTTTCCAATGCCTTGATGAACATGTGATCATATAAGCTTACAACTACAATGATATGTGCTTGCAAACCCGGTGGTCCAGATCCATCATCGTCATCCATGATTAAACAGATACTGCCATTTCATTTCATTTCATTTCGTTTCATAATACTAGATTCTTGAATGCCCTTCTGCTTTCAAATTACCAGTAAATGAATTAACTTATGCTGCTGCTTTCTGAAAAATTTGGGACCACAACTCTTCAGGGTGCTCAGAGCACCATTTCTACACATCACTATCGTCTATTCTAAAAACAAAGAAGTGTAGAGATAAATAGTGTAGCGGGTCAAAAATATATGACGAGGCGTAACGATCTGATCACTAGAGGCATAAATATTTTATCCAAAGTGCCTTTCTCCACAACAATTCACATCCCAAACTTCCTCCACCAAGCCACAATTGGCTACTTGAGCATGCAACAGAGTCTTAGAAGTTTCAAGAGATTTAAATGCAGTGCCAGTAGCCAGAAAGGAAGCATAAAGATACGGTCTACAAGTATTTCATGCAGAATTATTGACAACCCACACCCGAGCCATGGCGGAAGACTAAAAAACGAAGAAAAATCTGAGTAATTTATGTGCAGCATAAAATATGTGAAAGAGAGTACAAATTATGCAGTCCACTTTACCAGCTACAGAATTACGTTGACCTCCTCTCTTAACACCCTGATCAGATGAATTCACTTTTAACTGTTGAACTGCCTGCTCAATAGGTTTCCTTGGCTCGGGCACACTCTTGTATCGAATATTCTGAGTCATTTACAAACGTATTTGTCAATGGAAAGATAACAAAACGAATGTTATCAGACATAAGCTACGTTACAAAAAAGATAACTCACAACACTTGAAAAGTAAGAACACAAAACCCCGACTAATAATTAAGTCAAATCTCGCAGAATTTATTTATAATACCATATTTGTGCTATAACCATGACGGCCAAAGGCTAAGCGATGTGCAATTAGTATTCAAATCTTACTTCCCACTATTAACAGTTGGAAGTGATAGTTATGAAATGAAATAGTTGTCCTGTGTCAACTCTCTACGACCAACTACTATGTACAGCTTAAAATAAAAAGCATATTGTTATGCTATACCTGCCAACCTGTAGTTATTTTGGTCTCTTACTCTATCCGACACACAAAAAAAACCAATACCCATATACATTGCCCATTATCTATACTAATAATATATGCAAACACCCAAGTTTTTGGTGAAATATTTGTACTTCCCAAAATACCCTTGTCACTCACAATTGAATCACAATTGAATTTATGGAAGTTGCAGCCTCCTCTCACTTATCTCGTTCTTTTTTATTTCTGTATTTTTATTTTTTCTGTCAATCTCGCTTGTGTTGTATATTATCCAAGTTCTTTCTCAAGTTATACTTACCATGCATCGCGTGGACACCAATGCTATTTTTTTCACACATCGAATGGGCAACGATACCTTTTTTCACGCATCGCATGAGCTAGCGCGCGCGCACACACACACACAAAGGTCTCAGATAGACCAATACCATGGTCATTGTTAACAGCCGAGCTGCAGTCCACTAGCACCATTATCACACAGTCACAGTATAACAGGTTCAGACATTGTTGCACATCAACTTCTATCTTGTGGGCCAAATGATATTATTTATATACAGTATTTACTTTTCATTTGAACACAACATAGAATTAACATGCTTCAAATTGGTCCAATGACAAAATTTTGAATAGAACAAAACATCAAAAGCAGTTCAATTAGTTAACTCAAACACGTTTTCAGAATCAGTAACTCAATTTCAAACTTCTGTTAACTTGATTGAAAGGATGAGGTCCAAGAATCTACGGCCAGGGTTTGTTTATAAGAATTGCATGCACTAAATTGAGATGTGTACATATACAGGGACCACGGTTGGTTTATAAGATTGCAAAAACTAAATTGCATGACGTCGTCAAGGATTTCAGTTTATTTTTTTGCAAATTTCTTTATGTATTTTGAAAGCCTCATTTCCAGTTTCAAGAAAAACATACTAGCATATTCCAGGTTTCCACCTAATTCAACTTGTGAAAGCAAACCTTCAGCCGGAAAATATACTAATTTAAAATTAACTTAAACCCAATCAAGACACAGAGACCCAAAATTAAACAAAAATAGTCACCACTTTGATGTAAATATTTAGTCTATGCAAATCTTTAGTATGATATCCCAGAATAAAACAAAGAAAAAAATAAGTACTCCTATAATCATTTCCGCAACCATCAACAGAGTACAGCTTTGACCTTTTTAGCTATCTTCATAATGCTTTGATGACCTTATAATATATCGCCTAGATTCAACCTAAAAGAGGTGTGTCAGTATGTGGTATGTGTGTGTTCGATGTTTAACCATATAGAGATTGGGCATAATAGCAACTATTCCCTCCGTCCCAATATTTTAGTCCTCTATTCTACTTTTGGACATCCCAATATTTTTGTCCACTCTCTTTTTTTGTATTTCATAATATTGCAGGTAAAATACACTTTGCTCCCCTATGTTTAGGCAAAATGACACCCGCCACCCCTGTGTTTTGAGAAATTCACTTTACCACCCTTGTAACTAACAGAGCCTAACGTCTCTGCGGAAATGCCACCCTACCCCTAACATAGAAGCAAAATTACGCAACTATAAAGCCCTTTATTCACTTTCACCTTCTCCTTCTTCCAACCCTAGCCGCCTTCTCTCTTTCACTCTCTCTCTCCTTCATCGTGAGCTTCAGATTTACCGGCAAGTTCAGTCAAGACCTTGTCGATTTCCTTTTTGGGTTTCGTCTTCCATAGCCTCTGTGTGTAGTCGATTTCTTCTTTGGTAACCTCTGCAAAATCAATATCGTCTTTGATTCGGATCTGGTGGTGGTCTTCAATTCAGATTTACGAGTGTTGCTGGGCTGACAGTTCGTCAAGATCTGTTTTTGGATGGCGACTACAATGGCTGTGCTCTGTGGTAGGTGGTGTAGGTGACGCGAGTAAGCCTTCAACTGGAGGTGGTGAAGTTTGTTTAATTGCGGGCCAACGACGAAAAAAGGGGGATATCGGTGGTTGCAGGTTTCGATTGCCGGATTATGGGTCTCGATTTGCCGAAATCTGGGTTGTTTATGTTGATGGTGATGTTTCCTATACTCTTCCTGTCTTCCACTCTAGAAGGAAATGAGGCTGGGTTTGTATCCTACTGTCTTCCACTCAAGAAGAATAAGTTCATTATGAAGCTCTTGTGGTCGCACCCTGAAGTGGAGTTTCTGGAGGATGAACAGAGATGTTATGTTCACAGATATGGCATTCGAGGATCCATGGGAGAGGTACAAAGATCAAGATTTGTGGGTGAGTTTCATCAATGAAAGGCGTTGAATTCATTTGGGTATCCAATCTATGACATGTCTCAATTAGGAGTTGAGATCCAAGAGTGTGATTACTCTGTTCTCTACTCAGAGTGTTTTGTAACATTTTTGATGGGTTAAAGGGTTTACACTGGGCAATTCGTTTTATTAGTTAGTTGGATTCAATCTTTAATCCTCTATGCTCGTGACTTCACAGCAGATTTTGTCACTTCAAGTTATTATCTGAGTTCTTATCTGGTTTAGATTTCTAAATTGGGCAATAGTTGTTGTAATTGATTTCTGAAATTTGGTTGGTGTGAATTTTGCTCTTCTTGCTCAATTCAAGTATCAGTGAGAGAATTCATAAAGTTTAATGCTTTGTTGAAAATATTGAACACAACAAACAAAGTAGAAATCGAAGTTGCAACTTGTGAGTTTATGTTTTTGGTGTTTTTGTTGAGTTAATTTTTCAAAATTTGAGTGATTGCTCTTCAATCTCTTTGTTCTGGATATTCTTGATGTTCTTAGTGGTCTTAATGATTCAATAGTAAATTAGACAAGGGAAATAAGGTCTAAAAGAACTAAAGTACAAAGAGGCAGTATAGTCCAAAATAATAGTGCCATCCACTGCCCTAACGGAATCTAACAGAAGGGTGCCAAGTGTCCCCACTTTTTTCCGTTACAGGGGTGGTAAAGTGCATTATCCAAAACACAGGGGTGTCGGGTGTCAATTTGCCTAAATATAGGGGTGCAAAGTGGATTTTACCCTAATATTGCAGGTTTCCAATTTGCCCTCACAGAGTGAGAATGACATCATCAAGAAGTTAAAAAGTTGGGGTATTCAAGTAAATGACATGGTAAAAAGTTAGCGAGGATGTAATGATTACATGTTCCCTTAAAAAGTTGGAATCCCAGAGTGGACCAAAATATTAGGACAGAGGGAGTAATAAACTACAAGCAACAAGCATTGAGTCACCACTATATGTTTTAGGAGAGTTCAAATAGAACCCAAGTCCTAATCTTAACCAAAATATACTAACTCCAACACATAGCAAAGTGCAACACCAGGTAATTCGAAGTACAAAAAGCAGTTAACAATTTATCTACTCAAGAAATCTAGAAACAGAAAAGATGATATACAGCTGTACCTCTTTCTGTACCTCTTTTCTCTTGTCCCTTCTTCTCCTCACCTCGTGAAATGGCTCTGCATAACAGAAAACAAGAGCACCCAACATGAGCTAATCTTGAAAACAATATAGCAAATGATAGAGAAACAATCCAGATGTATAAAAAGCAATCTCCCTTCAGGTCACATCTTAGTTCAAAATTGAAGTGCAAAAAATTGATTAACGCAAACCTCAAATATAAATAACATTAGTAGTGTGCTCATATCAAAATGGGTGGCAAGTGCATCTCTGGTTAGTTACTACGAGTAATAAAAAAACAAGCTTCACATAGCAATCCAAAGTAAGCACAATTGCTATGAGCCGATGGTACATCAAAGGTGGCAGAGCAAAGAAATACGATTATATTGCCCACAGACTGAATCAAAAGGCATAAATCAACTTAAATGATATGAAAGGACTTGAGGACAGAAAATACTCCCTCCACCCCAAAAGGATGTATCGTTTGACTACTCAGTAAGTTTTAGGAGTTGCTTTTCAATGGGCATAGTTACAAAATAACCTTTTGCCATAAGCTGTACATTTTCTTGGGAAGGAAAAAAAAAAGAGTAGATATTTAAAAGAAGGTATGGACGGAAGTAAAGTGGAAAAGTATTTTTTTTACTTTTGGAAAGAGGGCATTCTTTTTGGGACATCCGTTTTAGGAAAGGAAGGCATCCTTTTCTGGGACGGAGGGAGTGTATTACAATCCGTGGGCCGTACAAAAGTTAATTCCTTGCACACAGAATGAATCCTGGTTATAAATGAGCTTCAATGAAAGAACTGGAGGACAGAGACAATATGCTTCAACCCGTGTCCAGACACCATAATAACACTGATCGATGGTCGAGTAAACAACCAAGAAAATAACCAGTTTTAAATTTTATATGTACCAGGTTAAACTTAATGAAAATACAAGTATACAACTAACCCATATACCCAAACTTAAACTACTGGCACACTAAAAACCTAAGACTATGCTTCAGCAATGATTAGCCAGCGTCACAGAAGGCAACTACCCTCAACGGCGTCTCTCGGATGAAACTGAGAAAAATGTCAATTAATTTGCGGAGGAAAAAATGAACATCTGAAATATTTATGGATCCTAGAACTTCTTAAAGTTGAACGTACTTGGGAGAACACAGTCACCTCCTTCATTCTTGTGTTTCAAAGTGGTACTAGACTACTAGGAAAATATCGTTTATGAAAGTTCACTACTTGTTTCACACGATTGAACCCAATCTAGTTATATGGTCTGATAAACTGGGTTAAACTTTCGATGGCTGGGAAAATGAAGCTCCCGGGCGTTTGAAGAGCTAGAAGGTTGGCTAAGGGGGAGCATGTAGCTCTCTTACAATGCCACGAGGAGGGCAGAGTATGTTGAAGGGAGTTGAATTACTTACAATCCTGAACTAAATGTCAAAATAAATTAAAGTAATCATTCTGTATTTAATTCAAGTGCCATTCTTTGGTCCTCTTAATTATTTTCCTAGATAGCTTTTAACTCATCGAAACAAAAATAAGATATTTATAAAATGGGGGTGTTAAAACACAAGCAAGCAAGACACTTCTTGTTTCAAAGTCAGGCGTAGTCTCAGTCTCAGCTTCATCTCACAATGTTATCACCACCACCCACAACATGCAACAGATGTGGGAGGGTGCGAAAAGAAACTCCAAAGGTATACATCCCTTGAAAGATGAGGCCTAAACATCCAAAAAAATAACAGGAAACGAAATGTGATCAATGTTCAATCAACCATGAGTGTTTTTATTAGAAAATACAAAATGTTCTTCTGCTTTAAGTAGAGAATCTTTAAAGAGCAATGCTAGATTGGCAGTGAGATAACGTAGTAAGGATCGGATATCTCTAAGCCAAGGAATAGAATAAACCGACAAGGATCGAGAGCCTCTATAGTAAGCAACCTACATCTATACTCTAAGGAAGAGAGCACATTCACTTTCCATTGTGCTCTGTTACTCTTTGAAACCGTAACTATACTGAATACCAACCACTCATTCAATATATATACTTCATCTAAGGCGATCTCCGGGAAGTGTGATTCCAAAAAACTTATGAAACGACATCCAAAAAACTTCTGCAACGACACACACACACATACTTAATTTGAGAAATTTGGGGGAGAATTAGGGATAGAATTACAACCATTTGTAGGATATAATTATCTTGCTTGAGATGATACTTGCAGTTGTGATAAAGTGGGCGAACGTTATTGTGTGGATGCGAGATGCAAACGATCCACCTTGCAACAAAACGAGCAATATATTCACCCTCCACAACAGCGAATGTCTCACTGACAAGTTCAACAACGGAAAGACAAAAATATCTTCTATACTATGTGGCTTAAATTTAACGCAAATGCCTAAGTGAAGTCCCAAATCATATCAGATTAACACTTAAAATTAAGCTTCAAATCGCCCAAAAATATGTACTCCTACTAATGAGTAATAATAACAAGCAAGGTTAATGAGTACTAACAAGTAAAGTTTTTATTCAAGCAGCAGATTATTTCAACAAAACCCCAAACCCTAAACTAAAAACTACACTGCAGCTTCTGTGGAAGTACAGCTCTCAAGAATACTTTTAGGTAACTGTGCAAGCTTCTTGATTCAATCTAATCCAACCTTGTTGATTCAAGAGGACATGAAAAATAATCAAAATCTATTAATCAGTTCGGACTTTTTCTTTTCTAACCACTTAATTGATTCCTAAAAGGCCAGCACAGAAACAGAAGAAACTAACCCAAGCTAGTTCTACAAGAAGACGTGTAAACATAACTGAAACCCACAAACTAAATGCCACCCATAAATCTAATTGCACAAGTCAAATAGCGAAACCCTAGAAGAAGAATCGAAAGGAACTAACCCTGGTTCAACAATTTCTGAATAGTCTCGCTAGGATCCATGTTGTTCTCTTTAAGGCTCACGTATATCTCGGCATCAGAGTGGTGTTCGACGATTTCTTTGATGGATTGAATGGTTTTCCTGACGCTAGCAGATACAATCAGAGTTCCGCCTTCAACTTTCGACCCAGAAACCATATCCGACCAAAAGACCTAATAAGGGACCAACAATGTAATACGGGGCTGAGAAATCCAGAGAAACGAAGAATCAAGCTTCGGGAGAGTTAGGGGAGATTGATAACGATGGGTTTGGAATCGAAGGGCATCGAATGGGGTTGCTTCTTCGCATTCGGCGCGGGATGGGAAGACAAGAACGGCCGGAAAGCAGAGAGAGTTTTGGGAGCGAGGGTTTTGAAAACGATTTTGCAGTGCTTAAGGTCGAGCTTAAAATTCAATAATCCGAGCTTCCCACTACCCCTTGACCTTAGACTTTAATTTCACAATAGCCCTTCTTGTCTACGTGCAGTTGTGCATCAATCCTTTTTTTATCAAAGAGAAAATTGTATTTTTTTTAGGAGAAAAACATTAAATATATCATAAAGCGTATCGTATCCTGGGCGATGTTTTGTGCCTTGTTACAACGTTACGTTTGACATAATTAACGTACAAACTATTAAAGAGAGAGCTAATGTCACGAATATCTATGACTATGGAACTGTTTAGATTTCGGGGTTAGGTTGAACCCAACCTAACCCCAACCATGACAAAGACCCGGTCACCGGACGTGATTACCGGTGGCCGGGTAATTTTAATCGGTGACCGGGTAAGTAGGCCGGTGATCGGGTGCGGGGATGATGTGATGACGAAAATTGTAGTTTTAGCGACAAAAAAATAATAAAAAGAAATAACTGGTGACCGGCTCCAACTACACCGGTCACTGGAAAAATTCTACTCCACCCACTAAACCTAAAACTCCAACCATTAAATTCAAACGACAACAGGATACGTTTCAACCTAACCCCAAAATCGTTAAATCCAAACAGCCCATATGTTAGTGATGTCCCTGTCTGTTCGAATTCCTGAGAGGTTTTGCACCGTTTGAAGGTTGTCCGAGAGAATATTGATATTGCGAAAGAAGCCACTTCATGAGTTCCAAGATGCCCCTAGCTTCTGCTGCAAGCGGTGACGAAACTCTTAAGATTGTCGTTCCATATGAAGCATTGTTGTCATCGCAAGTCCATCCCGCCGTGCTAAAAACTGCGTCTTTATTCGAAGATGCGTCAACAAGGAAGGTGATGTTGTTTGTGTTCGTAGCCATATTGGTGGGGAGTATATGGCTTATGTGCTTCTTTGAATGGGATCCTGATGACCAGGGGCGGTTCTTGTTGTGGACTTCGAAACTTCCGAAAGACGGATGGCGTCCAAGGTTCGAAGTGGTGAGGGGATCCTTGAGTGGAAGGATGCTTCATTCCGGTGGAGCCATATATATGCTGAGCTTGAAGGAAGAGAGTAGTTCTGAGGAAATTGAAAAGGTGTGTACGAGAGAATCCCTTGAGGAGGATTCAATATACACCAAAAGCAGGGGATAGAAAGAACACGGAAAGAGTAGGGTGTGTGTAGGGAGAGAGTAAGACAATGGCAACTGAGAGAGAGAGAGAGAGAGAATTTTGGCAGAGCTTCCGCGTATCTCAGGTGATTCGTCCTCGTGTGGAAGGGTCAACGATCCTATATATAACGGAGAATGTGACCGTTGTAGTGGGTTAATGCGCCCATTAATGGCGGCTTAATTAGCTTAAACACAACGGCACGTTTGTCCGCGTATATAGGAACCGTTACGCACTTCGTCCGCGTATACCGGAACCGTTATGAGGTTGACCGGGTTATGGAGCTCGTGCCATAAATCTCTCAAAGCAGTTACTAAAGGTCGCGTGCGGGCTTGGTGATCGCTCGCGCGCGACAGGACTCACTCTAGCCTCCAAACCACTAAGTCCCTACAAGTCCCGTGTGGTGGTATGCGAGGGCCCTGTCTCGCAGCCCCCACGTGGATCAGCGCGGGTGGTGATCCAGTGTGTGTCGAGCACAGCTAGGTGTGATGGATGATCGCCACGGCTAAGATATGTCTGTTTAGAAAGCACTATCTACATTAGCCCCCTTTCTGCGCGTGAAGACACCTAGTTGGATAGGCTTCAATGTGCAGAAACCAGTGCACGCGTCGTTGCCACGCACCAATTCAAATACACGCAAAATCAGCCCCCGTGCGTGCCATTATGACCTAGAATCCCTAGAGTCATGCCGTCTATTCTTTTAGGGTTTTAGGCGTGACGTCAGCTTGTCCTGTGATTGCGCTATTCGACGGTGACGGTTGCGATTCGACTACTGAAAGGACGCGACTCCTCATTGTTCTTGAATAAATACTCTATGCCCTCCATTGTTGCAAAGCATCACTTCTCTCTCTAAAGTGAATGATACCCGGAAGTCTTCAAGAGCAGATTCAAGTAATCAACCACCAGTTCTTCCTTGTCAACCGTCTCCTTCAACTTGCTTCACCAAAACAAGGTTGGCTTTGCTCAATTCCACTAATGTACTCAAATACCCTTTGAACTGTCTTGGATCTGTAAACCCATAGCTATTTGGAATATACCGTTTATTGAGAACTGCAAAAGAGGCTCTTTCTTAAACCCATAACTAATTGAATCACCAGATTGTGACGATTTCGAATGATGAACTTTTCTGAAATTCTGAAATTCTAAACCCAGAACTGACCCCGAACTGTTCATCTTCTTCTAACAAACCAAAATTGCTTCCTGAATCTGAACTGAAATTTAAACTGAATGGGTATATTTCTCCCCCCTTTTTTCTTGCTTTTCTGCAAGAATGGCCAAGACAAAAGGATCTAAACCTGTTAAAGAGCCTGAAGAAATATCTGATCTTCCAAAGACCTTGTGGAGAAAAGTCCCCTATTTGGGTGGAAAGGATTTCTATCATGCTAGGGTTAAAGGTGAAGAATCTACGGGCTCCTGCACCCTCCAGAGAATTGTGAACATTGACCCCACCTACCAATGCAGCCATGCTAGAGTTAATCGATTCCAAGGATGTGGTTAGGCTAGGAGTTGAAAATGGGTTTTTCCCTCACACTGCAATTTCTACCCAGGCCTTTGTTCAAAACTTGGACTTGATGGATGAGTGGATTGACCATGTATTGACCCACCATGCCATCGAATTAGACAATGCTGGGATTTATTTTGCAGTTCGTGCTATGAAGGGTGCTGCCGTGAAGCTGGATCCATCCATGCTTCTAAACCTTCTTTCTCGCTATTCACCTGCGACTCACACCTTCCATTTTGCTGAGTTCGAGGCAGATGTGCACATCTTGTATGACCTTTCTCCTATTGGCGAAGTGGATCCTCTGAGCCCTTTGAGGACTGCTTCAGGCTTGCTCTATATGCGCAGATGGAAGAATGCCTAAACGAAGTGAAGAAAATCTCCACTCGTTGGACATCTGCGAAAGTTCTCCCCGAATGGCAGCTTGTTGAGACTTATGCGAAGAACACCTGGGGCAAATGGGTGCAATACTTCTTTCGCGACTATGCGAATGGTAGTATCACCAAGGAACTTCTGGACAAGAATCCAAATGCGAAGAATTATGTAGAGGGGAAAGGATACCATCTAACCTTGTGTGGCTTCCTCTGTGCCTGGTTGTCGAGGTACTTGATTGATGGTCACCCTCATGATGGGGTTTTTTTATCATGTCCTCCCCCTTGCTGTTAAGTTGGCCCTCGGCCAGAGAGTCGCACTTGGGCCTCTGGTCTTGGGCACCTTATACCATCGATTGGACCAGCTGGTAGTGGCGATCATGGATTCTCACGGTCGTCTTGATGTGTTGACTTATGTCAACATTGCATTCCTTACCATGTGGTTTTTTGAGCGATGGCCCTCTTATGCTCCTGTTCCTTCTAGGCCCCGCAAGTGGTGTGTCCCAGGCGCGGAGACTGAACTTTCCAGTGGGAGAGCTGCTCGATGGTTTAGAACCAATCTTCCCAAGTGCACCTGGAGTCTGATATGCGATGACCGGAGCAAGTTTACAGCTAGGTCTTATGCCACGCGTATTGAGAATGTGCGATGGTTCCCGAAGCTATATCCCGCTAAATCTCTTGCTTATTCCAGAAGAACTTCTTCTCGAAGGTCATGAGCGCTACAGCGAATTCTTTTGTTGGTGTCTATGGGGTTCCCTTCCTGCTCTTGCTAAGTATATTCCTGAACTTACTCCCAGATATGAAAGGATCACAGTCGACGTTGATCCAACTCGCGTTTCTCCCCAGTTTGGTTTTGATGCAGTGGCGCCTTCCATTTGGCCTAAGTCGATCATAAGAGGCTGCTACAAGCGACTGCTGTCTGGCGAGTGCCAAACAATCTTTCGGAGCAACTTGCCCTTCGTTAAACCTTCAGGTAGCCGTGAAGGTCGCCTGTCCAGAAATTGGATTTCTTACTGGGCTACTCAGCAAGCCAGATTCGAAACGCACTCGACTGCTCAGCCCAACAAAGCTCTTGCAATCAAAAGGAATGTCTTCCCATTCCGTCCTAACTGCAGCTTGGATGATTCCCAGTATGGCTTCTACTCCTTGCTGGATCTTGACAATCACTTGTGCCCATCCACCATTCTTGAGGAGAAGATGACCACTGTTAGGGAGGGAGCTTCGCATGTTATCAAGTACAGCGAAGATTTTTCCAAGGTAAACAATTCCCTTTTATGCGTGTTAAACTCCTTTCCCTTGATGCATTGAAACTTATACCCCATTTCCTGTTTTAGTGCTATCTGAGGAGGTTCGCATCTGGAGAGCGCTCCAAATCACTGATCAACTCTATCGTTACCGCAAAAAGGCAAGGCGAGAAAATTCTTTTAACAATGGGAATGGCTCCCCAAGTATGGACTCTGATTCGCGAGGTAATGGATGTGTTTGCTAGCTCGCTGATAGATAATACTCCAACTCTGTCTCCTCCTAGGAATGCTCCGTCTCGTCCAGCAGATTGACACGCTCCAACTGCAAGTGTACAGCTGTAGTGTGTAGTAATAAATTCCGGAAATAAGGGTTGTCGAACCCAAGAGACTTCGTCGTAAATTAGCTATTAAATTCGTTCTTTGTGTGGGCAAGGCGCAATTGTTTTGTCTATTGTTCCTACTAAAATTAAAAGCAAATGTCTCAATTAACCGAGTGATTTACTTCACGATTAATAGAGATGATTAATTGTAATATTTCTCAAAGTTTGGAAAAGACAGGATATCTCTACAGGTCACTAGGTATTTCATACGATATTGGATTTATGTTTTGTTAACACGATGAACTTTTATCTAGATAAACGAGCACAACTACGTTGAAGATGTCTCAACCAAATCCTATGCTTTAAGTTATTACGACTGATTTCTCTAGCCTAATTGAGTTTTAGCATGCATTACGAGAATTTGTCTACTCTTTGTTCTAGCTAACTAGCAAGATCTCTCAACCCTAGATACGGCTAGTGTATATTTCAATTTTCCGGGAAATGAATATTGATATCTCTAACATTCATAACCTATCTCAATCCTATCAATACGTCTACCGATAGCAAAAACGATTTAAGCACATGAAATACACATAACTAGATAAAAAGTTCATCAATTAAGCTAAAAGCATGAAATCAAATCCATAAATCGCATAAATCGTGATCAAACCCTAGTTCCCTATGAGATATCCTGAGAAAAGTGTTTAGCTACGCAAAAACATGATTCACGTACAAAGTTTTGTGATCAAATAACAAAACTAGAGAAGAAACTGAGTTTTAGAAGTCAAACGAATGATTCCAAGCTTCCGGGATCGTCTCCTAGCTTCAAGCTCTCTTCTTCAACGTCTCTAGGCTCCCAAAAGTGCTCTGATACCTTAGATTTACGACCTAGGACTCTTTAATACGTTTCCATAAAAATATAATGAAGTTTGCAAAAATTACAGAAAAACCCCGCCAAAACTTCGTCTGACAGAACTCTCTTCGTGCGAAGAGAATATCCTCTTCGTGCGAAGACCTTCTCATAAAGGGGCAGAACTTGATTCTGGGAAGACTTTTGCAGCTTCAAAATTTTCTAACTCTTTTTCTCTTCGCACGAAGAGAAATATCTTCGCACGAAAAGGTCTTCTTTCCTTCTTCTTTTGGCTCTTCTTTGAGTTCTTTGCCTTCCTCTTTGAGGTCCTCTTTTCCGAAGTTCGTTTCCATCTCCCGCATGATCCTCCAAGCCATATTTTCCTGCGAATCACAACACGAAAACACAACCCGCGATCATATCACAATAAAAGCTCGAAATTACACTAGAAACGCCCGGATTTAACAATAATCACTCAAGAACTAATATTCACAAATTTTAGCATAATTTACTCAAAAGACGACAAATTCTCCATGTTGAGCACGCAAAAAGTAGCAAAATAAGTAATAAAATAACTCAAAAAATGGAGTTATCAACTAACCCCACACTACCTTTTGCTCGTCCCGAGCAAATATCCAAGCCAAACTCAAACTCCTCAAACGCACATCCTCTCTCATCTCATAAAATTCCCCATTTGCATACATTCCCAAATTATCATTGCATAACTTCCCTACGTCAATTGCATACTTTTCACCAATCATTGCATACTAGTCCGAGTCAATTACCAAAACAGTAACCATCCTTTTACTAGCCGACACGACTCAATTATACACAATGCACCTATATGCAAATGGAATATCCACAATGCAAGTATTGAAACAACACAAGATTTTTTTTTTTTTGCGAGATTGGGAAATCTCCATTGGCTTAAACCGATTATCATGAAGTGATGAGAAATCTAGATACAAGACATGAGTTGAGACTAAATTCGACAATGAGAATCTCCCCTAGCTAGTATAGAGAACCTGACTTTACTATGTACAAGAATGCATTACCTCTTCATGTGTGCTAACAAAATAAGAGGCTACGCTAGGCTAAGCCACGTTCAAGGTCCGAGCTTCCTAATCCGCTAATGGGGTCGAATGATGAGGCTTTAGGGGCAAACGGATAATAAACATAAAATAATCCTAAAGCATCACATTCTCACAATAATACCACATCTCACACACCCTCACAACGATGATTTAGTTGCTCCTCCACTCGGTCTTCCAATAAGCTTCCCATTTATTCCTTTATTCAACTCTCCTTTTTTTTCTCTCTTTTTTTTTCATTTTCTGTTTTTTTTTTAATATCTCTCAAATTTCCGCACAATTTCCACAATATAAATCCCGAGTGGTCTTCCAAGAGTAACGCCAAAATAAGATGATAGAGGGAGGAAATAATCAAACCAACGAATATGTATCGCAAATAACTTCATCTCCCCCTAAATCAATGAAATCCATGGTGTCACCAACCAAGCCGCTAACACAATACCACACTTGTGGGGGGATGGAGTCGTCGCAAGCTCACTCTCAATGTCCGTAGTCAAAAGTCGACACCCCCACACTCAAACGTAGTCGAGTCCCCTCTCAAGTAGTCGATAACGAAATAAGTCCCGTGCTTAATCCAACCGAACCTCCTACACCAAGATGAATGAAATCCGCCTAGCACGATCCACCAATTAAATTCACCCAACCCTGTTTCGTGCGGATTAGATGTCACGCACTCACGGCTCTCCACAACTGTGCCCATGGTGTAATGACATGGAACACCGCCACACCGAAGTGCGCAAGCCTACTCTCACTCACCCTCGCATCCCCTCGTAAATCTCAAATGAAGCACAAGCGATATGCAAGACTCACAAGAATATATCATGAAGTACTCCCTCATCGAACCCCCTCAACTACAACCCCCTCGTGACCCACTAAAGCGGTGATTCTAAACAATCAATGATGAAGGCCAAGAATCGTCACCCTAAGTCAAGAGGTTATCAAAGAATCCACGGTTCAAAGAGGTGTTTACTAGTGGTCCTACAAGGTGAGTTCTATAAGCAGTGAGTGCTCTAATACACATCCTCGCACAGCTGTTTCGTGTGCCACTACGAGGCGGGCTGGCGACTACCTAAGACGTACACAAGAACGTTTGGCTTGTTTAGCAAACGCCTAGCTCAACTCTTGTAAGAAAACTAGGCACACACTTTAAATTTGAAAATTAAGTTCATTTGTAAAATAGGCACGCATTCCTGTAAAGAAAGTCTCTCTATACTTACTAAGGGGAACTCACGTTGTCACTCTCGGTCGCAAATCATGCCCTACGCCTAAAAGTCTCACACCTCGTGATTTATCAACCTTTAGCCTCTTTTGATTGCCCTTTTCTCCAATTTTTTAATTTTTAGGATTTTTCAAATTTTTAATTTTTTTGTGGTTTTTGAATAATTTCTACTTCTATATGCAATGGCCAACTCGACTAACGACTCAATAAACTGGTGGGATGACTCAATAATATTAAACGTGCACACAGAATCATGAATAACAAAGAGGAAAATAAGGACATAACTAAAAACTAATCTACATGTGACAGGCGATGCAAAGACTCGACAAATGGCTAGTAAAAGGCAACCACCACCCCCACACTAGGATGCATCGTTGTCCTCAACGATACGACGAGGACTCAACAATCCTAGATCACGGGTTCTCTCTCCTAATCATCCTCCTCATAATCGGATAACAGCTCTAGGCCTTCATCCGGCCCGAACTCCTTATCTGCACCCTCATGGTATTCATCCTCAGACTCTCCATCGCTAGGTGGTACCGGATACTCGAACGCATCCTCTTGGAACCAAGGATCAGTTTTCGAAACCGGTGGAATAAAGCTCTCTTCTGACCGCCCACTCGACTGCACTACCCATCTCCCCACCATCTGGATCAAATTACCCAGCTTACCCTGATTGCTCCTTGTGTGAGCAAACTGGCTTCTCCTCTCTAATCGATCCCGGGCCATCTCCTCTCTCAACTTGTCATACCCTACCTGGTTGTAAAATCTAGAAGCTTTTGGCTTCTTTCCCATTGATTTAGTCTTAGCCGACTCATCAAACATAGACCACACTCGAGGAGGGAAAACGTCAGCATCTATTCCCCCCACTGCCAGCTCAGCTGTCTTAGCCAAATGAGTCAACAAGCAAGTATGACCGGGGCCTAATTTGTTATCCCTTGAACCCCTCTCAAGGCAATTCGCCCAAATCATCTTCGGGATGTCTATCCTATCCCCAGACCACAAACAGAAGGCCATCACACAAAGCTTAAAGGTGTAAGTTGGATTCCTTGTGATTCCCAGAACCCAATTCTCTAGTAGCTCACAACACCACCTAGCTTCCGGCCTAAACTCATTCTTATGAGCCCGCCAACTCGGCACATCTCCCTTCCTATCCGACGGGTCTTTCCCTGGTTTAAAGCAGAACTGGTTCACTCTAGCAAAGATATTCTCACTCCGAATTGCGTTATGATAAGCACACGCCTCTCGTAGACGCGGAAACCCAAGGGCAATGCGGATAGACTCTGGTGTGAAGACTATCCACGTGCCTCTGCAATAAACCTGTAACACCCCACGTTCCCGAGCTTTCCGTTCCGGACCGGAGAGCCTAGGAGGGTGCTACTCAAATGAAGCGGCGGAAATCAAGAACAATACCTCTGTTATTTATATATTACAAACTTTTAATTATCTCAACGTAACATACTTTACACATGGTGAAGTGATACTAAGAGTTCCGCTTATTCCAATACTAACAAATACTAGCTGAGCGTCGAATCCCGCTACCCCATAATCCAGCTCTTAAGACCTGCGGGGGAAAGAAACAAAGACCGCAGTTTTTCTAAAGTCAGCAATGAAATACTGAGTAAGCAAACACCCAAGCTTGTAAACAGATGAAGAGGCATATTCTTTCAAAACAATCATAAATGGGAATGAACAATAACTGAATAAATCCTTGGAGAATAAAGTATGAATACTGGAAACACATGTGAAATTCTCTTTCTTTTACTTTGCATCTCAATCCTTCTCTTGTATCTGAAACGGGGAATATTATTCCCAATCTATCTCTTCTTTCCTTTCATAAAAATCTCTTTCTCATAGAACTTCATATTATTAACTTGTTGATACGGGGAGCTTCTATCCTTCCTTTCACTAGCTACCATGACCATAAGTGCCGGCACCCCCCTAAGACTTCTCGCGGCCAGAGAGGTAAGTACATGGAGACACCCGGCAGGTCGCGACCGGGTTTAAAATAAAAACGGTCGAGTGACACGAAGTCAACACGACAATCTATCACAGGCCGAGTGACCGAAGTCAACATCGACAATAATAATAATAATAATCCCCGCACAACTCTTTTCACTTTACGTTATCAACGAATTATTATTCTCGTGTGACATTATCAAAACAGTTATCTCAAAACATAATCAATCTCAAGTAAATCATGTAAGTCATAAACACATTTTGAGACAGATATAAAATCATATTACGACACGAAAGAAGCTAGGGCACGCTAGGCTTGGCATGTCTACTTACCTCCATAACACAGCAAATAGCACGCAAGCTGATGAGGGTAGTCGTAGCCCTCGTCTACAAACTCGCCACCTTCAAATTTATAGTTTCTAATCAACTTCAATTCCAAATCCAACTAGCACGTAATATGCAAGTGGGCGATGTGCTATGCTATGAACTCTAGTGTCGTCGTATGGGAGTCTACGTTAATTTAATACAAACTCTAAATATATCTTTTTCATTATATTCGTCAAGTGTGTGCTACTTTCGTAATTACATCATCAAAATATACTTATTCAACACAAATTCTTAAATTCGTAAATAATACTTGTATATTCCAAATAGCGAGAGAATGAGTTTAGATTTAGAACTTCTCAATTATAAATTCTAGCTTAACCTTCATTATAAAACAACACCTTTTATTTTATATATTCTAACAATTAACTTTTCTAGAGTAAATTCTCCGTAGAAAATAAATTATTTAATTAACGAACTAATTATCGGAGATATGTTCTAAAAAAAGTTCATGTACTAACTTATTTTGGAGATGATACGATAAAAATATCTATTACGAAAATAAGTGTTATTTAACATTTATTTATAATTATGGGGAATAATTATTGTAATTTAGAGATAAGCTAACACATTAATTAAAGAAACTACTCATAAATATTTCTTGAATTAATTTCTAAACTTATATTATTCTAGAAATTGATATGTAGACAACCAATCTATTTAGCATGTCAATTTACAATATTTTGAGATTAAACTAACAAAACGATATTGTTTAATAAATAGGCACAATCTACTAAGCAACTCTAGTTTATATTGTAACAACTATCTATTGAAAAATTTCTTTGCCCAAATTATTTTTCCACATTAAGTAGTAATTATAAAATCAGAAATTAATTAAATGAAAACTTTCTATCTTTAATCTCATATGTATATGTAGTTATGTAAACACTTATTCTTTCTTAAAAGACAACAATAACCCCCCTCCTAAAATAATAGTTTCAGATGCCATACTACATAGCCACCAAGTTTCAGATTGTGCACGAAGTACCCCCTTACCTTACACTTAGCTTTATATAAAAGACACTTTCACCCCCTTTTACATGAACTATGAAATTGATCAACCTAAACCCGGATTCGTGCCTCAAGACATGAATTTGATTATCTAAAATGAACGAGGGAGTGATTTAGAGCTTACCCAAGCCAAAAATCGCGGAAATCGGTCGAGAAATGAGTCGATTAGAGCTCGCCGTCGAGTGGGTCGGCGATGATGTTTGCCGGCGACGTTGCCGGCGTCCCTAGCTCCGGCTGAGTTCGTTTTAGACCTCCTCGAGCCCCTAGGAGTCTTCTGCAACTGATTTGAGGTAGTGGGTGGCACCGAATAGCTCGGGCTGAGCTTCGTCGCCGGCGGGCTCGACGGTGATGGTCGACGGGGACTCTCCGGTCTGTTTTTGGTGCGGCTGAGCCTCCCCTAGGACTGGTCGGACCTTTTACAGTCTATAGAGACCGAATGATGAAGGTGGGTGGCCCTGGTTCATTTGGGCCGAGCTTCTCGCCGGCAAAAATGGTGGCCGGCGGCGTCGGGGAGGTTGCAGGTGGTCCTCGCAGCTAGCTGCTGCTGTGTTTCTCCTCCTTGGCTCAAAACAGAGAGGGGAGGAGAGCTAGGGGTCCAATCGAAAGGGAGAGAGAGAGAGATTGCAGGTGGTGGCGGCGGCGTTGCTCGCCGGAGACGGCAGCGGCTTCACCGCCGCCGCTGTTGCTGCTGCTTCTCGTCGGGGAGAACAGAGAGGGGAGAGGGAGAGAAAGAGAGATGGTGGAGGAGGAGGTGACTGTGATGGTGGTGGCGTTGAGGGCGGTGGTGTTGCCGATGGGTGGTGGTGGTGAGTGGTGTGGTGTCGGGGGGGGGGGGGGGTGAAGGAGAAGAAAAAGAATCAGTATAAGAAGAAGAGGGAGGAGATGAAATTGTTACTGGGAGTTGTGTGAAGTTGGGGAAACGTGAAAAGTAATTGTTTTTGTTTTATTTTGTTTTATTTATTTAATTGCTTCTAAGGCTTTAAAGCTTTGACCAACTACAACTTCCACCCCCTATCTAAGTATTTAATTAACTAGTTTAGACTTCTTAAAATGACATCTACCTCCCTTCTCGTCGTTTAATTAACATCTAACTATACAAAAGGTCAACAATTACCCCTTTGTTACAAACCGGGTATTACATCCTTCCCCCCTTAAAGAGAGCTTCGTCCTCGAAGCTAAAATCGAACAAATACTCGCGGCGCTAAAACCTCGCAAAAACATGTAATTTCTCATTAGCAAAAAACCTCTATTTTTATGCGCACATTGTAGTGTGAACTATACGCGTAACATCAAGTGATGCTATAACTCATTTTAGTTGCTAAATGTTAATGCTAGGCGTGTCATAATGATACTGAGGCTCTAATCACGTGGCGTTCTCAAGAAGCAGTTCTAAACGTAGGGCGACATCCTCTCCCCCTTAAAGGAGTGACGTCCCTGGAACTCAATATATGTTGTCACGAGGAATGGTTATACTGGTCGAATACAAGTCATGGGTCTTCTTCTTTTGTTGTAGCATGTGGACCCTATCACTCTTGTTCTAGAGTGAATCTTTATCTTAAGTTATGTCTATCTTCTAAAATGGGTTGAGCCGGAAATTAAGGTATCCTCCAAGATCCCACAGTTTTATATGACTTTTAGAAGTCGCTTACCTATTCTATTTCATAATGATAGTTAGTAACCTCCCCCTTAATGAAGTCTAGGTCGTCATACCCGAATACAAAGTAAGACATTGCCTCCAGTAGCTCTTTCAAATAACAGATTTTACAAGGGCTGCTAAAGAACATTTATATTCGTTGCTTCAAATAATACTTAGAGTAATACCGATGAAATTGTATAAACCCCGAAAACAGCTGATAAGAGAATGTGCATCCAATGGTCCCCAAAGTAATTATTCAGTGACAAGACTTCAAATAAAGAATTTATGAAAAATATATACTATAAGGAAGGAAACTTAAGTTATCAAGCATAACGTCGAGTTACATAACGACCAAACAACTCGTATGGGTTTACCAGCCTACACACCACTGAGAATCCTTGATTATGTCAATATCTAAAACTTAGAGGGTTAATCATGTGACATTTGGTCTAGCTTCTAACGTTTCTTTAAATTTTCTTCACATTTCCTAGTTAGAAGGTCCTCTCATCTAGACATTTGTTTGCCTGATATTTAGATTGATCTTGCGGGTATTAAACTGTCTAGATTGCTTACTTTAGGTTCCTTCGTTTGTGGTATCACATGAGTCTGCTCGCCGTGTCGATGTTGTCAAAGTGATCACTTCCTTTAGATCGTAATTCTAGTCCCCTCTACAAGTCACCTTATGGTATTCTAATTTGGTTTATCTTCTTATTTCATGTGTATTACTAGAAGCTTTAACTGTATCTCATGATTTCTATCACTGATAAGGATGTCTGTTTCATGACTCTTTATTGAGTTGTAAACGTGTGATCTATCAGTCTCGCTCTCTACGCCATAATCTTATTCCATCTCCTAGTATATAGCATACAATAGAACACCTAACATATAATGTGCCTATAAGCATGTATTGTGGCACGTGGAACATATCCGCTGCAAAACAAGGATTTTCACGCAAGTTTTCTACTATACATCTTTCCTCTTCCTTGAAAAATAACTTTGACCCAAATCGGGCAATCAAATCTGTGATTCTATTATGTTGTCATGTCAAATTCTTAAATCAATTTATCTGAACAAGCCTGCCTGGCTATCACAATATCATGATTTCAAAAATATGTTCACATACTTCTCATCATATCTTTGTCTTTCATCAAATGTTCACACTAGCACATAGTCATATACAGTTCATACATCTCATATCACATATTGTCAACTCATAGGTAAACATATTATTAAAAGTCAAACATTCGAGCTAATAGAGATTTCTAACTTTAGGGCTGGTCATTTGTGCAAATTTGTTACTAACTGTCTACTCTTGAAGTTTATAACTATGTCTTAAGACCATATGGAGCAAAGTTTCTCATGGTAGGTTTTATTCCAATAAAACAAGTGTTTAGTCACACATAATTTATGACATCATTTTGGAGAAATAATTTATAATATCTAGAAATAATAGTCAAGCTTTAAATGTTTATAAATAGAGGAGTTTACTTAAAAGTTATTCTTCCTATTTAACTTCCAAACTTATTTTATTTTATCACTATTAAGCAAATAACATATTTACTCAAAATTCTAATTTATATTTATTTAATCACACTAAATTTATACGATTAAATCGACTATAAGATTTATCTTGCTTATTTTTCAAGAAAATAACAATATTTCATATTAAGCAAAACATCTTCTATATAAACAACAACCATATCCCCCAAGTTGTCATAAATGACATATAATCACCCTCCAAAACAGTTTTATTATGCTACCCAAGTCACCCTTAACTTTTCTGAAGATACAAGAACTACCCCCAACATGAACAAGTATAAATCCAACAACCCGATTCGATTTAGAGCAAACAAAGTCAGGTTTCGATGAACAATTATTTCTCATAGCTGAAATTAAAGACTTTTTGTTCCATCCACGTGATCATAACCCATACGCTTCCACCTATTGTTTTAATCCAACCCCAAATGATGATTTTAATCCAAGGCTCCTCATAGTTCAAATTTATCACTTGACTTGTAATCGTGGATTCACAAAATTTAATCAAATATCTTGAAACATTGACTGACATCATGCCTATACCCGAATAAATCTCCAAACATAAAGCTATATATTGTCCCAAATTTCTAGACGAATCCAAACATTTTCTTTCTTAGTAACCGATATAATCATCTCCATAAATGCATACCATACCTCACAAGCTAAGCAACGCGGGATTGAAGAACGTACAATATTTCCTCCTAACTTATCAAAACATTAAAACCTCCAAGTAGTATGCGTGTAGCATAAAATTCTAAAAAAATAATCAACACATCCTAATTGTGAGAAAAACATCGTAACAATACTCCAAGTGTTTCTGGGATAGTTCAACAATATGAAAAGCTTCTAAAATTTACCTTTAGAAAAAATAGCTCCCGAGTCATCACATATTCATATGTGGCCTTCTAAAATTTGAGTTCAAACCTTAAAATAATCTTCAAACCGAAGTTCTAACATTATAACACCAAATATGAAACTTTATAATAAATCTTTCTCTTCTGTCATAGGGAACATCCAAAGCTTGTAGACGACCATTAGTGAACCAACAATATTTATTTCTAATTTTAAATATTACTATTTCCAAGTGAGTACTATATCTCCAAAAGCAAAACATAACCAAATAGATTCTCAAGAAACATTAAGGTAACCAGATTCCACGTAACACCTAAGATAGGTAGATATCCTTAGAGCCTCCAAATCACTTATGACGGATTAGTCTAGATTTGTCTCCCTAGTACAACTCATGGGCAAGTATAATTGAATCAACCATCATCACCATCCTAACTAAGACTGTCATATTCTAGTTAAAACACGTCAAACGTTTGACAAGTGGAGTTCTTAGGTTCTTGTCTTAGGCGTGGGAGGGTGGGAACTTCCTCCAACGTGTCTAGGATAACTCAATTTAATCATCAGAAATACTTCATTCTTGACCCATAACTCCAAATTACCATCCCAACCAGTACCGTGAATACGTCGTCAAATTCTTCAAAAGTCTAATTAATGAACTAGGGTTTACACGTTAAACATCTTGGCATTCCCGTTACATCTTTTAAACCCATATTCTCCTATGGTCGAAATTTGATACTTCCTTTAGAGTTCTTATAAGAGTCACATATCCTAGCAACATTATCATCGAATAAGGATTTACCCCATGTGGTTGTTGTTCTAAGCCTTATATCCATGTCAAATCTTCCTGGTATAATTAGTACTGTAGTGGTCTATTGATCACATTTCTAGGCTATGACATATGCTCTCATGCACAATTATTAGTTTAGGGATCACATACAAAGTGACATATCACACAGAGATCAAATCATGCAGCATATAAAATTCTCATCATGAAACTCATTTTCTCAAATTAATCTGTATATCAACTGCAATCCATAATATAGTTCTCATATCTCATAAACTTTATTTTCCATGATAGGAATAACACTTGTAGTGGATACTCATATAACTCTTCTCCTCGGATAGGACAACACTTAATTCATAATGCAGAATCTAATTACTGTAATCCATACTTCTCATTTTCCATCACAGGAATAACATTTGTAAATCAATCTACCACGAACGAATTCAAATCAAACCAAATAATAGTATCAATGGATGAGGGTGGGTGGGACCTAGTATACTAACACTTAAGCTACCCATAACCCAAATCGGCTTTCCCAATTTTAATGATCTTGTCCTATGTCCATTTTAAATTTCCCTACAGGTTTAATTCCCTTTTTGGATTGCATGCTCTGATACCACCTGTAACACCCCACGTTCCCGAGCTTTCCGTTCCGGACCGGAGAGCCTAGGAGGGTGCTACTCAAATGAAGCGGCGGAAATCAAGAACAATACCTCTGTTATTTATATATTACAAACTTTTAATTATCTCAACGTAACATACTTTACACATGGTGAAGTGATACTAAGAGTTCCGCTTATTCCAATACTAACAAATACTAGCTGAGCGTCGAATCCCGCTACCCCATAATCCAGCTCTTAAGACCTGCGGGGGAAAGAAACAAAGACCGCAGTTTTTCTAAAGTCAGCAATGAAATACTGAGTAAGCAAACACCCAAGCTTGTAAACAGATGAAGAGGCATATTCTTTCAAAACAATCATAAATGGGAATGAACAATAACTGAATAAATCCTTGGAGAATAAAGTATGAATACTGGAAACACATGTGAAATTCTCTTTCTTTTACTTTGCATCTCAATCCTTCTCTTGTATCTGAAACGGGGAATATTATTCCCAATCTATCTCTTCTTTCCTTTCATAAAAATCTCTTTCTCATAGAACTTCATATTATTAACTTGTTGATACGGGGAGCTTCTATCCTTCCTTTCACTAGCTACCATGACCATAAGTGCCGGCACCCCCCTAAGACTTCTCGCGGCCAGAGAGGTAAGTACATGGAGACACCCGGCAGGTCGCGACCGGGTTTAAAATAAAAACGGTCGAGTGACACGAAGTCAACACGACAATCTATCACAGGCCGAGTGACCGAAGTCAACATCGACAATAATAATAATAATAATCCCCGCACAACTCTTTTCACTTTACGTTATCAACGAATTATTATTCTCGTGTGACATTATCAAAACAGTTATCTCAAAACATAATCAATCTCAAGTAAATCATGTAAGTCATAAACACATTTTGAGACAGATATAAAATCATATTACGACACGAAAGAAGCTAGGGCACGCTAGGCTTGGCATGTCTACTTACCTCCATAACACAGCAAATAGCACGCAAGCTGATGAGGGTAGTCGTAGCCCTCGTCTACAAACTCGCCACCTTCAAATTTATAGTTCCTAATCAACTTCGATTCCAAATCCAACTAGCACGTAATATGCAAGTGGGCGATGTGCTATGCTATGAACTCTAGTGTCGTCGTATGGGAGTCTACGTTAATTTAATACAAACTCTAAATATATCTTTTTCATTATATTCGTCAAGTGTGTGCTACTTTCGTAATTACATCATCAAAATATACTTATTCAACACAAATTCTTAAATTCGTAAATAATACTTGTATATTCCAAATAGCGAGAGAATGAGTTTAGATTTAGAACTTCTCAATTATAAATTCTAGCTTAACCTTCATTATAAAACAACACCTTTTATTTTATATATTCTAACAATTAACTTTTCTAGAGTAAATTCTCCGTAGAAAATAAATTATTTAATTAACGAACTAATTATCGGAGATATGTTCTAAAAAAAGTTCATGTACTAACTTATTTTGGAGATGATACGATAAAAATATCTATTACGAAAATAAGTGTTATTTAACATTTATTTATAATTATGGGGAATAATTATTGTAATTTAGAGATAAGCTAACACATTAATTAAAGAAACTACTCATAAATATTTCTTGAATTAATTTCTAAACTTATATTATTCTAGAAATTGATATGTAGACAACCAATCTATTTAGCATGTCAATTTACAATATTTTGAAATTAAACTAACAAAACGATATTGTTTAATAAATAGGCACAATCTACTAAGCAACTCTAGTTTATATTGTAACAACTATCTATTGAAAAATTTCTTTGCCCAAATTATTTTTCCACATTAAGTAGTAATTATAAAATCAGAAATTAATTAAATGAAAACTTTCTATCTTTAATCTCATATGTATATGTAGTTATGTAAACACTTATTCTTTCTTAAAAGACAACAATAACCCCCCTCCTAAAATAATAGTTTCAGATGCCATACTACATAGCCACCAAGTTTCAGATTGTGCACGAAGTACCCCCTTACCTTACACTTAGCTTTATATAAAAGACACTTTCACCCCCTTTTACATGAACTATGAAATTGATCAACCTAAACCCGGATTCGTGCCTCAAGACATGAATTTGATTATCTAAAATGAACGAGGGAGTGATTTAGAGCTTACCCAAGCCAAAAATCGCGGAAATCGGTCGAGAAATGAGTCGATTAGAGCTCGCCGTCGAGTGGGTCGGCGATGATGTTTGCCGGCGACGTTGCCGGCGTCCCTAGCTCCGGCTGAGTTCGTTTTAGACCTCCTCGAGCCCCTAGGAGTCTTCTGCAACTGATTTGAGGTAGTGGGTGGCACCGAATAGCTCGGGCTGAGCTTCGTCGCCGGCGGGCTCGACGGTGATGGTCGACGGGGACTCTCCGGTCTGTTTTTGGTGCGGCTGAGCCTCCCCTAGGACTGGTCGGACCTTTTACAGTCTATAGAGACCGAATGATGAAGGTGGGTGGCCCTGGTTCATTTGGGCCGAGCTTCTCGCCGGCAAAAATGGTGGCCGGCGGCGTCGGGGAGGTTGCAGGTGGTCCTCGCAGCTAGCTGCTGCTGTGTTTCTCCTCCTTGGCTCAAAACAGAGAGGGGAGGAGAGCTAGGGGTCCAATCGAAAGGGAGAGAGAGAGAGATTGCAGGTGGTGGCGGCGGCGTTGCTCGCCGGAGACGGCAGCGGCTTCACCGCCGCCGCTGTTGCTGCTGCTTCTCGTCGGGGAGAACAGAGAGGGGAGAGGGAGAGAAAGAGAGATGGTGGAGGAGGAGGTGACTGTGATGGTGGTGGCGTTGAGGGCGGTGGTGTTGCCGATGGGTGGTGGTGGTGAGTGGTGTGGTGTCGGGGGGGGGGGGGGGGTGAAGGAGAAGAAAAAGAATCAGTATAAGAAGAAGAGGGAGGAGATGAAATTGTTACTGGGAGTTGTGTGAAGTTGGGGAAACGTGAAAAGTAATTGTTTTTGTTTTATTTTGTTTTATTTATTTAATTGCTTCTAAGGCTTTAAAGCTTTGACCAACTACAACTTCCACCCCCTATCTAAGTATTTAATTAACTAGTTTAGACTTCTTAAAATGACATCTACCTCCCTTCTCGTCGTTTAATTAACATCTAACTATACAAAAGGTCAACAATTACCCCTTTGTTACAAACCGGGTATTACATCCTTCCCCCCTTAAAGAGAGCTTCGTCCTCGAAGCTAAAATCGAACAAATACTCGCGGCGCTAAAACCTCGCAAAAACATGTAATTTCTCATTAGCAAAAAACCTCTATTTTTATGCGCACATTGTAGTGTGAACTATACGCGTAACATCAAGTGATGCTATAACTCATTTTAGTTACTAAATGTTAATGCTAGGCGTGTCATAATGATACTGAGGCTCTAATCACGTGGCGTTCTCAAGAAGCAGTTCTAAACGTAGGGCGACATCCTCTCCCCCTTAAAGGAGTGACGTCCCTGGAACTCAATATATGTTGTCACGAGGAATGGTTATACTGGTCGAATACAAGTCATGGGTCTTCTTCTTTTGTTGTAGCATGTGGACCCTATCACTCTTGTTCTAGAGTGAATCTTTATCTTAAGTTATGTCTATCTTCTAAAATGGGTTGAGCCGGAAATTAAGGTATCCTCCAAGATCCCACAGTTTTATATGACTTTTAGAAGTCGCTTACCTATTCTATTTCATAATGATAGTTAGTAACCTCCCCCTTAATGAAGTCTAGGTCGTCATACCCGAATACCAAGTAAGACATTGCCTCCAGTAGCTCTTTCAAATAACAGATTTTACAAGGGCTGCTAAAGAACATTTATATTCGTTGCTTCAAATAATACTTAGAGTAATACCGATGAAATTGTATAAACCCCGAAAACAGCTGATAAGAGAATGTGCATCCAATGGTCCCCAAAGTAATTATTCAGTGACAAGACTTCAAATAAAGAATTTATGAAAAATATATACTATAAGGAAGGAAACTTAAGTTATCAAGCATAACGTCGAGTTACATAACGACCAAACAACTCGTATGGGTTTACCAGGCTACACACCACTGAGAATCCTTGATTATGTCAATATCTAAAACTTAGAGGGTTAATCATGTGACATTTGGTCTAGCTTCTAACGTTTCTTTAAATTTTCTTCACATTTCCTAGTTAGAAGGTCCTCTCATCTAGACATTTGTTTGCCTGATATTTAGATTGATCTTGCGGGTATTAAACTGTCTAGATTGCTTACTTTAGGTTCCTTCGTTTGTGGTATCACATGAGTCTGCTCGCCGTGTCGATGTTGTCAAAGTGATCACTTCCTTTAGATCGTAATTCTAGTCCCCTCTACAAGTCACCTTATGGTATTCTAATTTGGTTTATCTTCTTATTTCATGTGTATTACTAGAAGCTTTAACTGTATCTCATGATTTCTATCACTGATAAGGATGTCTGTTTCATGACTCTTTATTGAGTTGTAAACGTGTGATCTATCAGTCTCGCTCTCTACGCCATAATCTTATTCCATCTCCTAGTATATAGCATACAATAGAACACCTAACATATAATGTGCCTATAAGCATGTATTGTGGCACGTGGAACATATCCGCTGCAAAACAAGGATTTTCACGCAAGTTTTCTACTATACATCTTTCCTCTTCCTTGAAAAATAACTTTGACCCAAATCGGGCAATCAAATCTGTGATTCTATTATGTTGTCATGTCAAATTCTTAAATCAATTTATCTGAACAAGCCTGCCTGGCTATCACAATATCATGATTTCAAAAATATGTTCACATACTTCTCATCATATCTTTGTCTTTCATCAAATGTTCACACTAGCACATAATCATATACAGTTCATACATCTCATATCACATATTGTCAACTCATAGGTAAACATATTATTAAAAGTCAAACATTCGAGCTAATAGAGATTTCTAACTTTAGGGCTGGTCATTTGTGCAAATTTGTTACTAACTGTCTACTCTTGAAGTTTATAACTATGTCTTAAGACCATATGGAGCAAAGTTTCTCATGGTAGGTTTTATTCCAATAAAACAAGTGTTTAGTGACACATAATTTATGACATCATTTTGGAGAAATAATTTATAATATCTAGAAATAATAGTCAAGCTTTAAATGTTTATAAATAGAGGAGTTTACTTAAAAGTTATTCTTCCTATTTAACTTCCAAACTTATTTTATTTTATCACTATTAAGCAAATAACATATTTACTCAAAATTCTAATTTATATTTATTTAATCACACTAAATTTATACGATTAAATCGACTATAAGATTTATCTTGCTTATTTTTCAAGAAAATAACAATATTTCATATTAAGCAAAACATCTTCTATATAAACAACAACCATATCCCCCAAGTTGTCATAAATGACATATAATCACCCTCCAAAACAGTTTTATTATGCTACCCAAGTCACCCTTAACTTTTCTGAAGATACAAGAACTACCCCCAACATGAACAAGTATAAATCCAACAACCCGATTCGATTTAGAGCAAACAAAGTCAGGTTTCGATGAACAATTATTTCTCATAGCTGAAATTAAAGACTTTTTGTTCCATCCACGTGATCATAACCCATACGCTTCCACCTATTGTTTTAATCCAACCCCAAATGATGATTTTAATCCAAGGCTCCTCATAGTTCAAATTTATCACTTGACTTGTAATCGTGGATTCACAAAATTTAATCAAATATCTTGAAACATTGACTGACATCATGCCTATACCCGAATAAATCTCCAAACATAAAGCTATATATTGTCCCAAATTTCTAGACGAATCCAAACATTTTCTTTCTTAGTAACCGATATAATCATCTCCATAAATGCATACCATACCTCACAAGCTAAGCAACGCGGGATTGAAGAACGTACAATATTTCCTCCTAACTTATCAAAACATTAAAACCTCCAAGTAGTATGCGTGTAGCATAAAATTCTAAAAAAATAATCAACACATCCTAATTGTGAGAAAAACATCGTAACAATACTCCAAGTGTTTCTGGGATAGTTCAACAATATGAAAAGCTTCTAAAATTTACCTTTAGAAAAAATAGCTCCCGAGTCATCACATATTCATATGTGGCCTTCTAAAATTTGAGTTCAAACCTTAAAATAATCTTCAAACCGAAGTTCTAACATTATAACACCAAATATGAAACTTTATAATAAATCTTTCTCTTCTGTCATAGGGAACATCCAAAGCTTGTAGACGACCATTAGTGAACCAACAATATTTATTTCTAATTTTAAATATTACTATTTCCAAGTGAGTACTATATCTCCAAAAGCAAAACATAACCAAATAGATTCTCAAGAAACATTAAGGTAACCAGATTCCACGTAACACCTAAGATAGGTAGATATCCTTAGAGCCTCCAAATCACTTATGACGGATTAGTCTAGATTTGTCTCCCTAGTACAACTCATGGGCAAGTATAATTGAATCAACCATCATCACCATCCTAACTAAGACTGTCATATTCTAGTTAAAACACGTCAAACGTTTGACAAGTGGAGTTCTTAGGTTCTTGTCTTAGGCGTGGGAGGGTGGGAACTTCCTCCAACGTGTCTAGGATAACTCAATTTAATCATCAGAAATACTTCATTCTTGACCCATAACTCCAAATTACCATCCCAACCAGTACCGTGAATACGTCGTCAAATTCTTCAAAAGTCTAATTAATGAACTAGGGTTTACACGTTAAACATCTTGGCATTCCCGTTACATCTTTTAAACCCATATTCTCCTATGGTCGAAATTTGATACTTCCTTTAGAGTTCTTATAAGAGTCACATATCCTAGCAACATTATCATCGAATAAGGATTTACCCCATGTGGTTGTTGTTCTAAGCCTTATATCCATGTCAAATCTTCCTGGTATAATTAGTACTGTAGTGGTCTATTGATCACATTTCTAGGCTATGACATATGCTCTCATGCACAATTATTAGTTTAGGGATCACATACAAAGTGACATATCACACAGAGATCAAATCATGCAGCATATAAAATTCTCATCATGAAACTCATTTTCTCAAATTAATCTGTATATCAACTGCAATCCATAATATAGTTCTCATATCTCATAAACTTTATTTTCCATGATAGGAATAACACTTGTAGTGGATACTCATATAACTCTTCTCCTCGGATAGGACAACACTTAATTCATAATGCAGAATCTAATTACTGTAATCCATACTTCTCATTTTCCATCACAGGAATAACATTTGTAAATCAATCTACCACGAACGAATTCAAATCAAACCAAATAATAGTATCAATGGATGAGGGTGGGTGGGACCTAGTATACTAACACTTAAGCTACCCATAACCCAAATCGGCTTTCCCAATTTTAATGATCTTGTCCTATGTCCATTTTAAATTTCCCTACAGGTTTAATTCCCTTTTTGGATTGCATGCTCTGATACCACCTGTAACACCCCACGTTCCCGAGCTTTCCGTTCCGGACCGGAGAGCCTAGGAGGGTGCTACTCAAATGAAGCGGCGGAAATCAAGAACAATACCTCTGTTATTTATATATTACAAACTTTTAATTATCTCAACGTAACATACTTTACACATGGTGAAGTGATACTAAGAGTTCCGCTTATTCCAATACTAACAAATACTAGCTGAGCGTCGAATCCCGCTACCCCATAATCCAGCTCTTAAGACCTGCGGGGGAAAGAAACAAAGACCGCAGTTTTTCTAAAGTCAGCAATGAAATACTGAGTAAGCAAACACCCAAGCTTGTAAACAGATGAAGAGGCATATTCTTTCAAAACAATCATAAATGGGAATGAACAATAACTGAATAAATCCTTGGAGAATAAAGTATGAATACTGGAAACACATGTGAAATTCTCTTTCTTTTACTTTGCATCTCAATCCTTCTCTTGTATCTGAAACGGGGAATATTATTCCCAATCTATCTCTTCTTTCCTTTCATAAAAATCTCTTTCTCATAGAACTTCATATTATTAACTTGTTGATACGGGGAGCTTCTATCCTTCCTTTCACTAGCTACCATGACCATAAGTGCCGGCACCCCCCTAAGACTTCTCGCGGCCAGAGAGGTAAGTACATGGAGACACCCGGCAGGTCGCGACCGGGTTTAAAATAAAAACGGTCGAGTGACACGAAGTCAACACGACAATCTATCACAGGCCGAGTGACCGAAGTCAACATCGACAATAATAATAATAATAATCCCCGCACAACTCTTTTCACTTTACGTTATCAACGAATTATTATTCTCGTGTGACATTATCAAAACAGTTATCTCAAAACATAATCAATCTCAAGTAAATCATGTAAGTCATAAACACATTTTGAGACAGATATAAAATCATATTACGACACGAAAGAAGCTAGGGCACGCTAGGCTTGGCATGTCTACTTACCTCCATAACACAGCAAATAGCACGCAAGCTGATGAGGGTAGTCGTAGCCCTCGTCTACAAACTCGCCACCTTCAAATTTATAGTTTCTAATCAACTTCAATTCCAAATCCAACTAGCACGTAATATGCAAGTGGGCGATGTGCTATGCTATGAACTCTAGTGTCGTCGTATGGGAGTCTACGTTAATTTAATACAAACTCTAAATATATCTTTTTCATTATATTCGTCAAGTGTGTGCTACTTTCGTAATTACATCATCAAAATATACTTATTCAACACAAATTCTTAAATTCGTAAATAATACTTGTATATTCCAAATAGCGAGAGAATGAGTTTAGATTTAGAACTTCTCAATTATAAATTCTAGCTTAACCTTCATTATAAAACAACACCTTTTATTTTATATATTCTAACAATTAACTTTTCTAGAGTAAATTCTCCGTAGAAAATAAATTATTTAATTAACGAACTAATTATCGGAGATATGTTCTAAAAAAAGTTCATGTACTAACTTATTTTGGAGATGATACGATAAAAATATCTATTACGAAAATAAGTGTTATTTAACATTTATTTATAATTATGGGGAATAATTATTGTAATTTAGAGATAAGCTAACACATTAATTAAAGAAACTACTCATAAATATTTCTTGAATTAATTTCTAAACTTATATTATTCTAGAAATTGATATGTAGACAACCAATCTATTTAGCATGTCAATTTACAATATTTTGAGATTAAACTAACAAAACGATATTGTTTAATAAATAGGCACAATCTACTAAGCAACTCTAGTTTATATTGTAACAACTATCTATTGAAAAATTTCTTTGCCCAAATTATTTTTCCACATTAAGTAGTAATTATAAAATCAGAAATTAATTAAATGAAAACTTTCTATCTTTAATCTCATATGTATATGTAGTTATGTAAACACTTATTCTTTCTTAAAAGACAACAATAACCCCCCTCCTAAAATAATAGTTTCAGATGCCATACTACATAGCCACCAAGTTTCAGATTGTGCACGAAGTACCCCCTTACCTTACACTTAGCTTTATATAAAAGACACTTTCACCCCCTTTTACATGAACTATGAAATTGATCAACCTAAACCCGGATTCGTGCCTCAAGACATGAATTTGATTATCTAAAATGAACGAGGGAGTGATTTAGAGCTTACCCAAGCCAAAAATCGCGGAAATTGGTCGAGAAATGAGTCGATTAGAGCTCGCCGTCGAGTGGGTCGGCGATGATGTTTGCCGGCGACGTTGCCGGCGTCCCTAGCTCCGGCTGAGTTCGTTTTAGACCTCCTCGAGCCCCTAGGAGTCTTCTGCAACTGATTTGAGGTAGTGGGTGGCACCGAATAGCTCGGGCTGAGCTTCGTCGCCGGCGGGCTCGACGGTGATGGTCGACGGGGACTCTCCGGTCTGTTTTTGGTGCGGCTGAGCCTCCCCTAGGACTGGTCGGACCTTTTACAGTCTATAGAGACCGAATGATGAAGGTGGGTGGCCCTGGTTCATTTGGGCCGAGCTTCTCGCCGGCAAAAATGGTGGTCGGCGGCGTCGGGGAGGTTGCAGGTGGTCCTCGCAGCTAGCTGCTGCTGTGTTTCTCCTCCTTGGCTCAAAACAGAGAGGGGAGGAGAGCTAGGGGTCCAATCGAAAGGGAGAGAGAGAGAGAGATTGCAGGTGGTGGCGGCGGCGTTGCTCGCCGGAGACGGCAGCGGCTTCACCGCCGCCGCTGTTGCTGCTGCTTCTCGTCGGGGAGAACAGAGAGGGGAGAGGGAGAGAAAGAGAGATGGTGGAGGAGGAGGTGACTGTGATGGTGGTGGCGTTGAGGGCGGTGGTGTTGCCGATGGGTGGTGGTGGTGAGTGGTGTGGTGTCGGGGGGGGGGGGGGTGAAGGAGAAGAAAAAGAATCAGTATAAGAAGAAGAGGGAGGAGATGAAATTGTTACTGGGAGTTGTGTGAAGTTGGGGAAACGTGAAAAGTAATTGTTTTTGTTTTATTTTGTTTTATTTATTTAATTGCTTCTAAGGCTTTAAAGCTTTGACCAACTACAACTTCCACCCACTATCTAAGTATTTAATTAACTAGTTTAGACTTCTTAAAATGACATCTACCTCCCTTCTCGTCGTTTAATTAACATCTAACTATACAAAAGGTCAACAATTACCCCTTTGTTACAAACCGGGTATTACAAAACCAATCGGGGGTCCTGGCTTTCTCCGTCCCTGGCATACCGTAAGTTTAGAAAAATTCCCTAGACACTTTCATGCTAGACTGCCCTACTAATTTGAACCAGTTTCTCAATCTCTCACGAGTATAAATAGCCTTAATGGCTTCAGGCATGTCTTCATGCAAAGAGAATTCTTTCTCCGGTTTCCCTTTCTTTTTCAGGTAAGTGTCCGTGTAGGCATCAAGGTGAGCCTCATAGGTCACGAACCTGAAACTATCAAACGATTCTGGATTAATTTTTTTCTGTGTTAAATTCACGGGTTTCTTCCTACGACCCTCAACTCCAGGGTCCTCGGGGTCCGGAGTATCCAGAATATCGTACGTGGGTAAGGGTGGTATCTCAAGTTGAGTCTCACCCGACCCAGACGCATCACGGGACGTCCCCTCACCGGTTTTTCGCTTTTTAGGCGCCATGTAGAGAATGAGCAAATAACGCAATATATGAAACGTGCACCGTGACAGGGAGTGTGTACAAAAATTAAACACCTAAGCACGTAGCAATTACATAAGTAAGCCCTAGGACTCTAGTCAATCGCCCCCAAGCACGCTACTAAGCGCAACAATAAAATTGGGATTTTATTCAATCGTGCCTAAGACTCGATAAAGCGAGGGATTAGGATGTACCTACGTGTCCGGAGCAAGTCTTACGGGCACGAATTGCAGCAAATTCGACTCTAAGGGTTGTGTTGAGTCGCAAAAAATATTTTTTTTTTCAAAATTGTTAACCAATTGGTGCTCCGTGCTCCTTGCGATGTCCCCTTCGTAACTCTTTTCTTTGCCGAAAGCTGAATCTACCTCCTTCTTGGCCAATTTTCGGATTTAGGAGTAAAAACCCTAAACCCACCTTTCTCTTTTTCTCTCTCTTGCTTCCACAACAACCAAAATAGCTTACCAAGTCTTGCTCCCCTCTCTATCGCGCTCAAAACCCACTAATTTGTGAAGAATTTGGTCAAGAATTGAGTGGGAAGAGAGAAAGAGCTTGGGAGAGATGGCTATGGAGGAGGGAGAAGAACAAGTGAAGAATGAAGAAGAAGATGATGAAGCAGACGGTATAGGTCTGGTTCTCCATGAGATTTCGACCGAAAAGTCCATTATGCCCCCACTTAAAGCTTCCCCTTCTTCCTTCCGTCGCTGGGCAAAAAGGGTAAATCGCTAGACCTCTTCGTGCGAAGAGTTTTTCTCTTCGTGCGAAGAGGCTGTGCGTGATGCCTTCTTCTTCTCACAAAAGTGTTCTAAAAAAGGGGCAGATGTCCATTCTGAGAAGAGAAAAATTACTCCAAAAATTTTTCTACTTCTTTTTATCTTAGTACGAAGACAATTGTCTTAGTACTAAGAGAGTCATGGGCATCTTGAAAAACATCCTTTTTCGCCATTTTTCGCGTTCTTGGCCTTTCCTTTGCTTTCCGAAGGATCTCCTCGTCCTCGAGACTCCTTTCATATCATAAAACATTCCCAAAATCCGGGGAACATTTTTTTTCAATTTCACGCTTTCCAAGGCACTTTTTGCGTTTCCGGATGCTTTTTTTTGCCTCGTTTTACTATCTTGAGCATCCTTTTTGGCGTAACTTTCTCCTCCGGACTCTGATATGCGCGATCCACCTATCCACAGAAAGATCTCGACCACCCCCACACAATGGCACTCTCCAATTCCGCTATCAGTCTCGTTTTCAAAATTTCACCTCGTAATCCGTGCCAATGTGCCAGCTTTCTTTGCTCTTCAATGTAATCCTTGCGTATATCAAGACGGGGAGTCCGAGAATACGATCTCCCCCAGGTGCGTGTGTTGATTACATGTAAGATAAGCTGTTCCACTACAATTTTTTCATTTTGGATCCCGATACGCGTTCTGGGTTGCTATTTCTCAATTTTTTCTCCGTTCTTCACGCGCGCATCAAGAAGGGGGATCCAAAATAGGTCTTTCAACTAAAAATCCTGCACATACTCATTGGAAATATTAAATCCACTCTCTCGCACCTCTCAAACAATTCAGATATAATAAAACAAACAAAACAGTATTTAAATCTATCCTAGTGCAGTATATAGGTTGGGTTGCCTCCCAACAAGCGCTTTGTAATTTAAGGTCGACGGCCCGACCCAGTTACCTCTAAAGAGCTCATATATCGGAATTGCCTTGAGGCGCTCAATTACCCCCAATGAAATTCCCGTCTACGTATGGCTTTGCTCGCTGTCCGTTCACCTTGAATCGTTCCCCATTCTCGGCTTCTACCTCAAGTGATCCCCATGGGTAAACCTCTGTAATTGTGAATGGACCACTCCACCTTGACTTCAGCTTGCCCGGAAACAATTTCAGACGTGCGTTGAATATCAAAATCTTTTGGCCCACTCTGAAATCCCGTGGAATGATATGCTTGTCATGCCATTGCTTGGTTCTCTCTTTGTAGATCTTGGCACTCTGATATGCCATCAACCTGTGTTCTTCTAACTCAAGCAATGCCCGTTTCCTTTGCTCACCAGAGAGCTTAGCATCCAAATTTAATTTCTTAAGCGCCCAAAACGTTTTGTGCTCAAGTTCCACCGGTAGATGGCACGATTTCCCAAAAACGAGCTGGTAGGGATACATACCTAAGGGAGTCTTGTATGCAGTACGATATGCCCACAAACTGTCATCCAAGTGTAGAGCCCAGTCTTTGTGCCCCGGATTGACAGTTTTCTCCAGAATCCCCTTAATCTCCCGATTTGACACTTCAGCTTGCCCATTAGATTGTGGATGATAGGCCAATGAGATCTTGTGTGTCTTTACCCCATACTTTCTCAAGGTATTGGCGAAGACCTTGTTCACAAAGTGGGATCCCTCATCGCTAATAATGGCTCTTGGCGTCCCAAACCTTGTGAATATATTTTTGCGCAAGAATCTCTCAACTGTAGCACTATCATTCTTTGGACATGCCAACGCCTCCACCCATTTGGTAACATAGTCAACCTCTAACAAAATATACAGATTACCAAGCGAAGATGGTAATGGCCCCATAAAGTCAATTCCCCACACATCAAACGGTTCTACTTCTAACACGAAATTCTGAGGTATTTCATTTCGCTTAGAGATATTACCTGTTCATTGACACCGGTCACACTGCTGCACAAATAGATGGGCGTCTTTGTGCAAAGTTGGCCAAAAAAACCACTCTAAAGTACCTTAGCAACTGTGCGTGATTTGCCGAAATGTCCCCCGCAATTCAACTCGTGGCAGTGTCTAAGGATCTCTAACGTGTCCGGTTCCGAAACACACCTCCGCAATACATTATCCGCCCCCAACTTGAAAAGATAAGGATCATCCCAGAAGTATTGTCGCGCGTCTGCAAAGAATTTCTTCCTCTGGTGGTAATTCATGTCCTTGGGCACAATGTTGAGTTCCTTGAAATTTTCCAAGTCAGCAAATCAAGGCAGAGCTGCAACCACAACCATAAGGTGCTCATCTGGAAAATCCTCTCGAATAGGCAAATCGTCCTGTATATCATTCTCCAGCAGTGACAAATGGTCCAGAACCACATTCTCTACCCCCTTTTTATCCTTGATTACCATATCGAACTCTTGCATCAATAGAACCCACCGGATCAATCTGGGTTTGGCGTCCTTCTTGGTGAGAAGATATTTGAGAGCTGCATGGTCTGTGAAAATAGTCACCGGCGAACCCACAAGATATGGACGAAACTTGTCCAACGCGAATATGATAGCCAACATCTCTTTCTCCGTGGTGGCATAATTAACCTGTGCACTGTTAAGAGTAGGACTGGCATAATAAATGACATGAGCTACCTTATCTTTCCGCTGGCCCAGAACTGCTCCCACAGCATAATCACTAGCATCACACATGAGCTCAAATGGTAGGGTCCAGTCTGGTGTGGCGATGATGGGTGCGCTAATCAACTTCTCCTTGAGCAGATCAAAAGCTGACTTGCATTCCACAGTAAAACTCAAAGACTGCATCCTTCTCAAGCAATCCAGACAAAGGCTTCGTGATTTTCGAAAAGTCTTTAATGAAGCGCAGATAAAACCCAGCATGTCCTAAGAAACTCCTTACCCCTTTGACAGAGGTAGGGTAAGGAAGCTTCTCAATCACCTCGATCTTGGCTCTATCCACCTCTAAGCCCTTGCTGGAGATCTTGTGTCCCAAAACAATGCCCTCAGTGACCATAAAGTGACACTTCTCCCTGTTGAGCACTAGGCTGGTGTCAATACATCTATCCAGGACACGGGCCAGTTGTTGCAAGCAGTCCTCAAATCCATCACCATATAATGAGAAGTCGTCCATGAACACTTCAAACTTTTCCTCCATCATATCAGAGAAGATCGACATCATACACCTCTGAAAAGTAGCAGGTGTGTTGCATAACCCAAAAGGCATGCGTCGAAAAGCAAAAGTCCCATAGGGACATGTGAATGTCGTCTTCTCCTGATTCGCTGGCTCAATGGCAATCTGGTTGTACCCGGAGTACCCATCCAGAAAGCAATAATGCGAATGATGTGCCAGCCTATCAAGCATCTGATCAACAAATGGGAGGGGAAAATGATCCTTCAAAGTGGCATCATTGAGTTTGCGGTAATCCATGCAAACTCTCCACCCAGTAACGGTACGAGTGGCGATCTGGTCACCCTTTTCCCCTTCCACCAGAGTAATACCTCCCTTTTTAGGGACACACTACACCGGGCTACTCCATGTGTTGTCAGAAATCGGATAAATGATGCCCGCCTCCAACCATTTGATTAATTGTAATCATTCGTTGTCAGAAATCGGCTACTACACCGGGCTACTCCATGTGTTGTCAGAAATCCGCTACTACACCGGGCTACTCCATGTGTTGTCAGAAATCTGTAATTTTTGCAAACTTCATTATATTTTTATGGAAACGTATTAAAGAGTCCTAGGTCGTAAATCTAAGGTATCAGAGCACTTTTGGGAGCCTAGAGACGTTGAAGAAGAGAGCTTGAAGCTAGGAGACGATCCCGGAAGCTTGGAATCATTCGTTTGACTTCTAAAACTCAGTTTCTTCTCTAGTTTTGTTATTTGATCACAAAAATTTGTACGTGAATCATGTTTTTGCGTAGCTAAACACTTTTCTCAGGGTATCTCATAGGGAACTAGGGTTTGATCACGATTTATGCGATTTATGGATTTGATTTCATGCTTTTAGCTTAATTGATGAACTTTTTATCTAGTTATGTGTATTTCATGTGCTTAAATCGTTTTTGCTATCGGTAGACGTATTGATAGGATTGAGATAGGTTATGAATGTTAGAGATATCAATATTCATTTCCCGGAAAATTGAAATATACACTAGCCGTATCTAGGGTTGAGAGATCTTGCTAGTTAGCTAGAACAAAGAGTAGACAAATTCTCGTAATGCATGCTAAAACTCAATTAGGCTAGAGAAATCAGTCGTAATAACTTAAAGCATAGGATTTGGTTGAGACATATTCAGCGTAGTTGTGCTCGTTTATCTAGATAAAAGTTCATCGTGTTAACAAAACATAAATCCAATATCGTATGAAATACCTAGTGACCCGTAGAGATATCCTGTCTTTTCGGTAAAGTCTCTTCTCACTTGTATCATACTAGAGATTCAAATACAATTAGCTCAAGCAAAATGTCGGCACCAAATTTTGAATGGTCTAGACGAACACACAGTTACCACGTTTACAAAGCGATTCAAAAAAATTATAGCATTTAAACAAATCTTGAAACTTTTAAACACAAAATACTTTGATCGAAACTAACATGTCATTTTTTTTGGCTCATCCGCACTTAAAAATGTTTGCTTACCTGAGTAGGGTTTGATAAACCAATCACCTCAAGTGTTCCACGCATACGAGGGGGAAAAGAACACTATGTGTCGTCACACAATGTGTCTATCCATCACAACTCGAATGTGTTTCTAATGTTCCAACTTAGTCTAGACAGCGGGTACAACTCATAGTACCGTCGTACTAAGAGTCACGCCAGCGGACTGCTAAACTTAGTGGTCCATATCACTTGGCATTGGTATCTCCGCACCAATCATTTTTTTTAAACTATTTTTGAAAAGAAAAAAAAAATATTTTTTTTTGTCAAAACTTTCTAATTTTGGAAGCGACCACGTCGAATTAACTCAAAGTAAAACAAAACCAGGTATTATCTTAAAATTCGCACTCAAAGGTATGAAAGGAATGGTCTCACGGTCTTCTAAGTCAAAACGTCGATACTCTTATGTCGGTAAAATAACATAACCAATTAAGGGAACGTGCATACGCATCACACGACAATGACAAATCATTTCTATATAGTAAGCAAACATATAAATAAGTAAGTAGATTCCGCATGGAGCACATACCAATTAGCAAGTAAAATTTAATCAACAAGTACGGTACAAATCGTGTTTAAGAATACGTAAGTACCTCAAAATCCCCCGCGGCTTGCTTACTTCATTTATTCCCAAATTGAGTTATCCTAATCGATTTTAAAATTTTAAAAACGTGTTATCTTTCTTTTTTATCTACTTAAGGAAATCGAAAAGTCTCATTAACCGGAGAACCGATGCTCTGATACCATCTAAAACGACCCGGGATCTCGGTTCAGGGTTAAAGAGACAATCGATAACCAAAAGTAGAAATATAGTTACGAATATTACATTTTATTTAAGAAATACAACAATCTTGAGAAGATAAGTTTACAAATATAACGTGTTTGAAATAATCTATGTGATCTACTCTAACTTAATCTAAACGTCTTTGTCTCGTTCTGCGTTCTCATCCCCCACCTTGAGTGATGACTTGCGGTTTTAAAATGGCAAAAGCCGACGCAGTTTTGAAGAAATGATCAGTAAAAACTGAGTAAATACACACTACGACATGTAAAGCAACGAGTGACACGGAATCATGAGTTGAAGAAAATAAAGAGATTTGAAAATCAATGAGCAAAAGAGCTGGAACAATTCGAAACATTTATGAGTAACCGCGTAGCGAGAACCATCATCTTTAAAACATTTATAAACCACAAGTAATCAACATATTCTTAAACAAGTAGAATATCAATAGTAAACAAGTCCATTTGACCTGATAATGATATTAAATCACAAGTAGCCAAAGCTTTTCAAATCATTTTATTAGATTAGGCAATCAAGAGCCACAAACAACATCAATAGAGTAATCAAACTTTCTTTCAATTCCAAATTTAACCGTTAAGTTTAGCTGAGGCATGTCTAGAGCCACCAGCAGGATCGATGTAGACAGAGGGATCACGAAATAATCACTAAGGGTTCCTTTCAGGGTCTATCAAACCCTATTTCACCCGAGCGTTAAGGGAGCCCATTCGTCAACCCCGCTCATAACATTAGCTAAAAGGCCTTAAGTGTCGACACCCCTATACCGTAGTGACCCTTACAAGTATAAGTAGCACTCTATAGCTCTATAAACCCCTTGGCCTCAATATCTTGATACATTTTGGCTCATGGGGGGCGGATTTTTTGAACATTAACGTTCTATCCAATAATAAGAAGCATTGCTTCAATGGTCTTAGCCATAAGAAAACGGAGGATCGCTTGACGCCTCCCATTAATAACAGTACTCTGTACATCGTCCTAAGTCTATTAGAGGTATTTTATTTATTCTCTTTCACATAAACAGAATCAGAATATCAACATTTCACAAGTAATTTCCGAGAGTTCTCAAAGGAGATGAATAGAATAGTTTAACAACATTCGAGTGGAAAACATGCATTCTCATACTTTTTCATATAACAAGCATTCATTTGAAACATCGAACGCATACGCACATTTTTATATGAAAAGGTCGTACATATGTACTTACCACTGAGATGAAGCACAATTAAAATCAAGAAACTAAGCCTAGCACTCCGACGACAACCGCTCTCTCCTACGAGGTCGATGTCTACAATCACACGTATGACGTACTCGTTATAACCAATTTACACATTTATAATAAAAATGCAAACCTACATATCACATAGTCCCAAATGTCACTACTGCACATATAATGATGTTTAATTAACAAAATAACTCCAACAAAACACCTAGAAGTTCAAAAATTCAAGTTTTCTAAAAAATGTGAAACTACAATTCTGGAAAGAATTGTAGCTCTGACTTTGGAGCCATATTTACCATATAAAATCATCTCCTAAAATCTTGAAATTAATGTATGATGAACCTATATGTGTCTAATTTCAGAAACATCAAGAAAATCATGCATAGATATTATAAAACTCAAGTTACAAAAATAACAAACACTGCTATGCAGAGACAAGTTTGGAAGAAAGTTTCAACTTTGAAGAACAATTACTACTACTTGGAGAATAGGAAAAATGCCCATATTCTCCAGAATGAATCCCTTATGTGTCTAATTTCATCACAAGAAAGATTTGGTTCCATAAGTTTCTGGAAATGAGATTTTTAACAAAAATGGTAAAACTTGTCCAAAAATAGAGTTTCAGAAAACATGCAACTTAGAATGAGCATATCTCCCTAACAAAAAATGCTATGGAGTTGATTTTTTTTTCAAAATGACCCTCTCTGAGTCTAGTTTCAGAATATGAAAGAGATATAAATTTCACAGAGAAAAAACTTGGAGATAATGTACGCTTTTAACAAACTGGTCAGATTGTAAAAATGTGTAATTTTCACCTAGAGCACTTAAAACATGATCAAATCAATTATATGACACATGCAACTTATGGAGACTTGATTTTCACCAAAAACTACTTCATTTAGGCATTAAGTAAGATATTTACATGCTCTTGACACAAATGATCAAAACCCTCTTGGGTAACAATGCAAGGAAGATGACATTCACAACATGCATGTGGGTTCTAGTGTGGGTTTCATGAAATAGTAAAAATTTTGGAGTCAATCACATGATCTAACAAAGGAAATGAAGAATCAAGCATGGAAATGAAGAAAGCTAAGATGAAATATCATCAATCAAAGCAAAACATGAACATGCATGTATGAGTTCAAGACTAGAAGGAAAATTTACCCCAAGATTCGAGAAATTGTGACGAAAATTGTGAAATTTGGCTTCAATCCATGAGTAGAATAGTGAAAGAGCTCCCCTCCATGATGATACAATCCTTGGACTCAAGTTTTCCATGGTTTGGAGACCATAAAAATGAGTTTTGATGAAGTTTTTGTGAAGTCAACACCCAAAAACGGGAATGGGGTTTTGAGAGAGAGAATAGAGCTAGTATGAGTGCTCTTGAAGAGAAAAACAAATGAGGAATTATGAAAGAAAGAAATGGGGTTGATGCCTTGATGGTGGAGGTTGGTGAAAGTTTCATTGATTGTTCTTGAGGAGAATGAAAAGATGTAAAAAAAAATGAGGGATGTAGGTAAAGAGTGATGGTGATGGGGTGTTGATGCAACAATGGGATGAATACATACATAGATTGAATAACTAGGATCTCTTATTTTAATGGGATTGACCAAAAGTAGTGTATCAAGAAATTGGGATGTAAATATAAAATAAAAGAGTTGATGGGTGATGATGAAAGTCAAAATTTAAGGGGTGAAAATAAAATTTCCAATTAATAGCTAACACTTAAAAGATAACTTTCATAAATTATAAAATCTCATAATAATTTTAAATAAAACACTTTGTATAAATCACTTTTTAGAAAACTACAAGTACCTCCCAAGTATACAAAATAAGATTCATATAGTATTTTTCTAAATTTTAAAAACTACAAAATAACCCCAAAATAAAAATATATATCATCATAGATGTCAAATGACACACTTGTCGTTAAAATCAAGAAAAATCAATAATAAGTTTGAAATATAAATTTCTCAAAATTTTCAAATATTCTTTTTTTTTCGAAATGACCAAATAACCCCTAACTTAAATACGGGGTATTACAGCGAGGGCATACTTCGGCTTTTCCAGTAATGCGCATTCCCTCTTTGCGTGAGATCCTTGAAGGGACTGATATGTTACCATTTTTCGCATTATACACCCTTGTTTAAAAGCTTTCATGCTCTAAACTTGAATCAACTTTGTCAGGAATGAAGCAAGCTGATGTGGACTGGCTGATTCAGATGCGCCTCTCATACCCCTGGTCATTCGTGAAATCTCTGGGGATAGAACCTTATGACAGGAGACTTTTCTTGACCGAAACCATCTGGATTCTGGAGCAGCTGTCTGTGGCCACCCCTGCGACCATTTCTCCTAATAGTGCACGACTGCTTTATAGCACATGCAAGGGGCTTCAAGCTAAAGTACATGGCAATCTAGGCTTCGGGTATCTTCTCAACAGGCTCACCAAAATTCTTGCATCTGTGAGTTTGAAACGCGGCTACCACAACCTCGCATCTGAAAGACGGAAGGTAGAGGAACAAAGGCAGAAGGCTGAAGAAGCTGTTAACCTCTTTCATGCGATGAATGCCAAGTATGAACAGTTGAAGCGAGAAGTGGACCAAGCAAGAGAGGCATCGCTCTCGTTCTCTCCAGAAGATCCTTTGATCAAGGATTTGTTTTAGAAACAAAAATATTTATTTTTTTTAAAAAAAAAACAAAATATCATTGTAATGCTAGTGCTTCTCCCCCTTTTTTTTATTTGAAACTCTATGTCCCATTTTGCCCTTTTGAAGATTTGCACTCATATCTTGATGCGTATCAATTATGACGTCACATGGTGACGTATCTGCCTTGATTTTTGCGCTAATGATTTATTAGATAAGCAGGATTTCCTTGGGAAGCCCATCCTTATTATGACCTTCCGTCATTAATTAGGGCGTGCCACCGAATCGTCATAGCCTTTAGTAGGGTAATTGAATTTTATCTCTTTTGAGACGCAAGTAATTGATTCTTACCCGTTTTCCAAGCTTTGCTGACTCAGCCAGGGAACTAAAGAGTCCCCATAGAGTCTATATAAACCCTGCCTCTTGCTGCTTGGGTTCTTCATCCCAAAATGTGGCTTGCCATGAGTCCTTACGACTGCTGGCATCAATGCTTGTCTTTTGTTGATTCATGGCGATTTCAGATTGTGAAACCTGAGTTTGTGCCTTGTGCCATAGAAATAGCTCCCAAGATCTTCTTTATAAAGCTTACTGATCTTCATGACCACTTTGAAGAAGATATACATAATACCTCATGCTTTTGCGAAGATTCTTCTTCGTCTATTATGTTTTCAGGTCAATTCTCTGGCTGCTTTCCGGCGAGACGCAGTTCCATACTGACCTTTTTACCGAATCGTAATGAATGGAGTGTTTCTCCTCTAGCTTTCTTGGAGGAGAACTATTTTGCCTCCATGTCTTTGAACAAGGTGTGACGAGCCATGGCGCTCGTCTCTCTGCACAATAAGCTTTCTGCCCCAGGAGCTGTTCTCCACTTGTTCTTCACGTCCGCATCCGCCAGGACATGAGGTTCATCTGGCACATCTCTTGGGCAGAAGACCGATCAAGAGCCCTGTTCAGATCTAGGACCTCGACGATAACGTCGCATAGCTTTTGTTAGCATTTGTAGGCCACTCATTTTATTGTAATAATTCTTTTAGTATGAGCTTTTGCTTGTAAGCTGCTATCTAGACAGATAAATTGTAAGTCATTTTGACTATTAATGAAATGTACTTTAGCATTTGCTGTTCTTGTTTGATACAACAAATTGTAATATCGCATGCGTGTTTGCTATACGACGAAACAAATTATGTTTCTTTCGCATTTTGCATTCGGATATTTGCCTGAATAATTCTTTTTCTCAAGCTGATAAGTTTTTGCGTCGCACGGGGCGTCGTTACTGTAGCTTGCTATCTAAGCAGATAGGCTTAGGATCATATTTCAATATTGCTGCCATTTCGGCAAATAGGCTTTGGATCGCATGGGATCGTATATTATGGTTGCTATCTAGGCAGATAGGCTTTTAGATCACTTAAGATCGTATTTGAACATTGCTGCTATCTTGGCAGATAGGCTCTGGATCGCATGGTATCGTATATTATGGCTGCTATCTAGGCATATATGCTTTGAGATCACTTAATATCGTATTTGAACATTGCTGCTATCTCGGCAGATTGGCTTTGGACCGCATGGGATCGTACATTATGGCTGCTATCTAGGCAGATAGGCTTTGTTATAAGCAAGCAAAGAAGCAAATAAAATGATAAAAAGACGGCTGAGATAATAAAATTCTTCTCATATGGGAGAATCCTTTTATTAAAAGTACTCTCGTATGGGAGAGGTATGATTACAAGTTCCTCATATGGGAGGAAACAACGCATACATTCGTTGAAGTACTGAACATACAATCCAGCAACCACATGAATCAAATGTAAAGAGAGAGGTTAAGGATAATACTTTTTGATCCAGCGCATATTGATCGGACTTGGGGTTGTGGCAGTCCCATGAAGCCTCTGTATTGTGCAGTAACCACTGTCAAATACCTCTTTAACCTCGAACGGTCCTTCCCAGTTAGCTGCGAACTTTGGATGTGCTGCCTCCCGCATGCAATGATCTGAAGCGCGCAAGACCAAGTCCCCGACCGCAAAATCTCGATGTTGGACTGTTTTGTTGTATGCGCGAGCGATCCTCGCCTTATACTTCTTGTTAGCCCGCTTAGCTTGCTCTCGCTTTTCCTCCAATAAAATCAAGTCATGATCACGTTGATTGTCATATAATGCATGAAAGGCCAATCTCGCAGAGTTGACTTTTACTTCCGCCGGTACAACGGCTTCAGCTCCGAAACATGGAAGGAATAGGGAGACTCCCGTGGGAGTCCTTGGCGAAGTTCGATATGCCCATAATGCTATGTTCAAAGAATTGGCCCACTTTTTGTGATCGTCTGCGACCATGTTGCTCCGAATTCTTAACAGTGTCATGTTGGTTGCTTCTGCTTGACAATTCCCTTTTGAATAATAAGGAGTGGAACAGACCTGCCTTATGTTGTACTCCGCTAGCCTTGTGGCCACCTGACGATTTACAAAGGGGGTACCATTATCCGAAAGGATTGTATTGGGGATTCAAAACCTGTATATGATGTTTTCTTGAACGAAATTGACCACTGCGAGCGCATTAGATGTCTTGAGCGGTATTGCCTCCACCCACTTTGTAAACAACTCGGTCGCGGTCTGGATGAACTGGTTCCTGACGCAAATTCTTTACGCGCTTAAACGCAAGTATACGGTCAAGTAGTATTAGGAGTATTTTACGACTCCGAGTATCGAACCCAAGGGAATTTACGATTATTAGCTAACTAGAAAGTAATTATAGGAGATCTAAGTAACCAGTAAAAATGGTGTGTGATTTTGTAACGTTGTCGCCCACAAACAAGCGACGTAAATTAAATAACGAGTAACTAACTATTTTTTTAGGGTTTTCAATTTTAAAACAAAAATAAATTGTGATTTGATTGCGATTAATGAGAAAGAACTAGGTAATTGACGTCCCTAGGGTTGTTAATGATTTCCGGAATTATGCATGAAACACTCTACTCACGTTCTAGTTATATCGGGTAATACTCATCACGATCTTCTCTCGATCTCACGTGAATTTGTGTAAATAATAGATTTCGGGTCCTCTCGGTCCACCTCCGTCTACTACTACAATCTAATTAATTTGTTAGGTTTCGTTCACCGGGTCCTATCGGTCCACCGAATTCACTAAGTTCTAACACAATCAATCGAAACTACCCTCACACGATTAATCAAGTTTCTATCTCCTCTCGGTCTCAAGAAACTACAAGATTATCTACCTATTCTTTAACACGTCTCAAAGAATTCACTTTTGTGCAATTCTATCAACAAGTAGCATTCTACGGGTGATCAAGCCAAGAACACTAAGAATTGAGTACAAGAATAGATAAACTAACAAGAACGTTCACAGAATCAAGCAAAAGCATGCATCAAGTCCAAAATCCGGAAAATCATCCAACGAACCCTAGTTTTTCATCAATCACCTAGCTTTAAGAAGTTAAGCTAGACATAATATTGTTCAACATATCCAAAATAATGAAGTTCATGAAGAAAAGATGAAGAAACGAAGATCAAACGCTAAAATCTTCAATGTAGTTGATGATCCTTGCTCCAAGCTTGTTCTCCCTTCTTCCCTAGCTCCAAAGACTTCAAAGATGCGTGAATAAATTGTTCTTAGGTCGTTCTCCCCGTTTCCTACCAGCTGGGCACGCTTTTTAATGAAACTATGCCAAAATTGCACTTCAGCCCCTCTACTTTGTAATTCCCGGACAGAATTCTTTGCTGATTTTGCGCGGGCTGTATCTCCCTCATACGAACTCGTCTTCGGGCCTACCATATACTGTTGGAAAGCTACGGATGTCTACTTTCCAATGCCGCAAGCCTTGCTTCAAAATTCCTTGTAGATTTTTCTGGGAATCGAAAAGAGTGCAGGCTGGTCCTGTGTGACTTTTCCAACTTCTCTTCGTTTGTGCGCCTCCTTTTCCTCTCTTCATCTAGCTCCATTCCAAGCATATCCAAGCTTCTCATAAGCTCCATTGCACCTCTTTTACCTGAGATACACAACACTAAACAACCCGGAAGATCACATGCGATAAACAATATATAAATCATATGAAAAACGCCCGGATTACGAAATAAAGCTCAATAAGTCATGTATGCTCAAAACAACTCGGATTTGGTCAATTTGTCACATAAATTCACCGAAACGCTCGCAAAAAGGTCATGGATCATAAACAATATAACTCCTAATGTGGAGTTATCAAACTCCCCCACACTAACCCCGAGCAATCCAATCAAAGTACAACCAAAATCCGGCCACAATCCAACCAAAACATCTCCAATGAAACACATCCCCACAAGTGATACGAGTCGAGAATTGCATACTTACTAGAAAAACCGTTGCATACAAATCCTAACTAGACGACTCAATAACGACACAAGACTCAACAATGCAACAATATGATGCAAATGCAAACTACGACTCAATCCTACACAAACATATATATATACAAAACACACTTTTTATATTTTGGTTGAGATCGGGCAATCTCCATTGGCTTAAATCGATTATCATGAAGTGATGAGAATCCTAGGAACAAAGCATGAGTTGAATCTAAACTCGACAACGAGACTCTCCCCTAGTTAGTATAGAAAGCCTAACTCTACTAAGTACAAGAGTACGCTACCTCTTCGCGTGTGCCACGAAATAAGAGACTACACTAGGCAAAGCCACATCCAAGGTCCGAGCTCCTAATCCGCTAACGGTTTTCACATGATGAGGCTTAGGGACATAAAGATAATCTCATCGAAATCAAGTCCTAAGCGTCACATTCTCACATCAAAACCCACATCTCACACACCCTCACCACGATGATAGGAACCAAAACCCAAAGCTCACCACCTCCGGCCCTCAATTCCCTCAAACCCCGGTACACTAGTGATCACCGTGGCCATCGTCGTTCGTCGTGCATGAAACATGAACCGTCGTCGTCAAAGTAGCTCCACCACTCGTTCCAATTCAAATTCAACTCAATACTTTATTTCATCTCTCCTTTTTCTTTTTCTCTCATTTTTTTCTGTTTTTTTTTTCTTTCAATTTTTTTTTTCAATTCTCTCAAAATATCATCACAATGCAACAATAATATCCGAGTGGTCTTCAAATAACAATCACATATGCTAGGAGAAGGAAACACGTAAATCGATGAATGAATATCATATAGAAATATCATCTCCTCCTAACTCAATCAAAGGCCATGTCAAATCCAAGCCGCAAATTCAATGAAGTAAATGTGTGGGAGTGGAGTCGTCGCAAGCTCACTCTCAATGTCCGGAGTCAAAAGTCGACACCCCCACACTCGAATGCAACCATATCCCCTCTCAAGTAGTCCCAAAGATGAATGTATCTCGTGCCTAATCCAACCGATCCTCCTACACCAAAGTAATCAAAACCGGTACCTAGCACGATCCACCAATTAAGTTCACCCAACCCAAATCCGTGCGTATTAGATTCACGCACTCACGGATCTCCACAACTGTGTCCATGATGTAGTGGCATGGAACACCGCCACACCGAAGTGCGCAAGCCTACTCACTCACCCTCGCATCCCCTCGTAGATAATCAATGAAGCGCAAGCAAGATGTAGAACTCAACAAAACGTGTACTCACTCCCTCATCGAACCCCCTCAACTACACAACCCCCTCGTGACGCACTAAAGTGGTGATTCTAATCAATTTGTGTTGAAGGCCAAGAATCGTCACCCTAGGTCCGAAGGCTAGCAAAGAATCCAAGGTTCAAATTGGGGCGTCTAATGGTCCTACAAGGTGAGTTCTAAAAGCAGTGAGTGCTCTAATACACATCCTCGCACAGCTCTTTGGTGTGCCACTACGAGGCGGGTTGGCGACTACCTAAGACGTACACATGGATGTTCGGCTTGTTTAGCTCACACCTAGCTCAGCTCTTGTAAGAAAATAGGCACACACTTTGCGTTTAAAAATCACGTAAGTGTTAGAAATAGGTAGGCACTCCCGTAAAGAAAGTCTCTCTATACCTACTAGGGGGGACTCACGTCGTCACTCTCGGTCGCAAATCATGCTCTACGCCTAAAATCCTCACACTTCGCAATTTATCAAACTTTAGCCTCTTTCGATTGCCCTTTTCTCAAAATTTTCTCTTTTTAATTTTTGTTTTAAATTTTTCAATTTTTGATTTTTTTTTTCATATAATTCCTACACTACATGCAAGCCGACACGAACTAAACGAAACTACACAAGACATTCAATAGGGTAGGTAGACTCAAATAAGAAAACGTGCAATATTAAACACAAACATAAACAAATATATACACGACTAACACAAACAATATGACATACTATCACAATATCACGACACGGACTACAAAATTAGACACAATACGACACGAACAAACTATATGCAGACATGGCGATGCAAACACTGACTGGATAGTCAAGACTAAAACTCCCCCCACACTAGAATACGTCGTTGTCCTCAACGAAATTAGAAGTAAAACCGAGGACTCAGCATTTCTAATGTGAGGGGCGGTGAATCTACTCATCCTCCGGGCTCTGGTAAGGGTCAGAGGCATAATCGAAAAGCTCGGCCTGAGGATCAACGCCAGAGTTGTGTTGTATGGCTAACTGAGCCAACAACCTACTCTGCCTAGCCACCTCGGTTCCTATCTTCTTCATACTACTACGAGTATGCGCAAAATGCCTATCCTCCTTCGCCCCCAACCTACGAAATGCCCGCTCGAAATCAAAACTGGGCTCCGGCTCACTCGAGACACTCTCAACACCTCCTACTGCAGCTCTTCCTCTCCTCCTACTGCCGCTCGGTGGCAAGTTCCTAAAAGGGAAAGGAATGTTATTCCAAAGCCGTTCTAGAGGCTTTTGCTTATCGCGCTCAGAATTGGTTAGCGTCACACCGGCGTCGGTAGCCAAATGCATTAGCAAATAGCTATAGCCGGGCGCCCTCCTATTCCCTTTTTCCAACCTAGATCGGAAATTCTTATGAATTCGTGCAGGTATGTCAAACCTCCACCCCTTGAACAAACAATAAGCCATGACACAGGTATCAAAGTCCACCCATTGGGTAGAAGTAACACCCAAAATCCATGTCTCAACCCACTCTATTAACCACCGGGCAGGCTTTAGGAGAACCTTGTTCTCAACCAGCCAGTCTCTCTTATTCTCTCTTCTCACCCAATCTGCCCCTGGCACCCCCGCAAAACAAAATTGTCCAATCTCCTCCTCAATCCCTCTGCGCCTCAAAACCTCATGAAATTTGCACTTCTCAGTTAGGGGTGGCCACTTAAAAGGCATTAGCAATAGAATCGGGGGGTGAAAACCACAAACTTGCCCCTAGCATAAATTATTCTCTCATCGCTAACCTCACAATGGTGGCACGCACAATTAGAGTACCGAGCATTCACAGTCATTTCACGCACAAGTGCCGAACATGAGGACTCTTTGAGTAGGGCATACATACCCAGAAAGTTCTCACGCTTGGCCGCATTTTTAATCTCCTTAGGCACATCAGGGACTGTAAAGTCGAACTCTTTCTCAGGATTAACACTATATTTGATCCCCTTGTTTGTTAAGAAAAACAAATGAGCATCATGACAAACAAATCTATGAGTGCAAAAATTTGTGGGTTCAATCTTCCTAGGATCAGTGATATCCTTCATAGGGTGCTTCCTAGATGCCCTCATTTTAGGATTAGCGGGAAAGGGACCTTTAAGCCAACTAAACTTAGGTGATTTAGTACAATCGGTTTCCTCATTGTCACTAGATGTCTCATCTCCCATCTCCAACTCAGGTTCATCCTCGTTTTGGTAACGGTCAACTAAATCACTCTCATTCACCTTACGTTTCCCTTTATCAACCGATGAACCCATCACCATCTTGCCTCTATTAGGCCTCATCTCACACAAGTATCAATTGTCAAACAAATGAAGCAAGTTCAAGTGCAGAAATCAAATAATACGCTAAAGTTTTAGGAATACCTGACAAAATCAGTCAAATTGACTGATTTTTCTGTATTTTTCACGATGTGAGATTTTTAGCTCTTTAGCTCCCCCTTGGTGTCCCCGTCAAAACCCCGAAACCGGTTTGTTGAAATTCCAAACGATGAAGAACGAATCGACGATTATTCGTTCTAGGGTTCGGACTTTCTTCTTCTCCCCCACACTTGTCTCTTGTAAACTAGCTGAATTGGCTTCACAATAGTTGTAGAGGAGCTTGAGGCGAGCAAAACCCCTATCTTGATTCAGAATTTGATCGACTTCCTCCAATCGTGTTCTTGAGCACTGAGAGAGCTCACAAGAGAGAGAGCGACGGGCTTGAAGATGGGGGCGTGTTTCTGTGGTTCAATCCGTGAGGAAGCCTCCTTTATTCCTTTTAATTGTTGCCAAAAAGACCATATTACCCCTTTTTAATGAGCTGCGAGTTTTGTTTCTGATCGTGCGATCACCATAAGGTGATCGTACGATCTGAGATGGTCGCGCGATCTTGTAGATGATCGGCAATTCCAGTGAGTTGGTCTTTTTTTTGTTGCGGCAACTCCTTAGCAGATCGTGCGATCACAATTTGTGATCGTACGATCTGCTTAGATCGTAGGATCTCCTCTGTGATATTATTCTCCAGTGAGTTGCTCAAAAATTTTTTCGTAAAAATTTCTTCTAAGTATTCATGCTGATCCCACGATCTACATGTTGATCATACGATCTCCTGGCAATTTTTTTTTCCCGCTTTGTTTGCTAATCTTCACAGTTCCTTAGCTTGAATTCCATGTTCCTCTTCTGTTCTTGAGCTCAAAATTCCTGTAATCCTGCAGAGACTCAACTCAAATGTCAAATTCTCGCTCTCTCACCCCTCAGATAACAAAACAAAATTAAAAACTCACACAACAGTATTTAAAACACACTCTCTACACTAATGCATAAAATACTTTGGGTTGCCTCCCAACAAGCGCTTTGTATTTTACGGTCGACGGCCCGACCCAGTTACCTCAATCAAATCACGGCTCGTCAAAGTAGATAACATCCACTTTGGCCGGAATTGGCGCGGATTCCAAGTACGGTTTCACTCTGCTTCCGTTGACGCGGAAACACTCATTCGTATGTGGATCTTCTAAATCAACCGCACCCCAAGGATAGATTTGGTGGATCCGGAACGGCCCGGACCATCTCGAACGAAGCTTTCCCGCAAAGAGCTTCAAGCGTGAGTTGAATAACAAAACTTTCTGTCCCACACGAAGTTCCTTTGGTTTGAGACGACTGTCGTGCCATCTCTTCGTCTTTTCCTTGTAAATCCGGGAACTATCATAGGCCTGTAATCTCCATTCCTCAAGTTCAAGAAGCTTCATCTTCCTTGCTTGTCCTGCTAACTCAGGATCCATGTTCAACCGTTTTATCGCCCAATAAACCTTGTGCTCTAACTCAACGGGAAGGTGACATGCCTTACCGAAGACAAGCTGGAACGGTGACATGTTCAATGGCGTCTTCCATGCAGTACGGTATGCCCACAATGCGTCATCCAGCTTCATAGCCCAATCCTTGCGTCCAGTGTTGACGGTTTTCTGAAGAATCCCCTTAATCTCCCTGTTTGAAACTTCAGCTTGCCCATTAGTTTGGGGGTGATAAGGTAGGGAAACCTTATGGATAGACACCCCGTACGTCTTCAAGACTCTGGCAAACACTCGGTTTATGAAGTGTGAACCTTCATCGCTCACCATTGCCCTTGGTGTGCCAAACCGAGTAAAGATGTTCTTCTTCAGAAACTTCTCTACCGTCGCTGCATCATTCTTGGGGCACGCAATTGCCTCAACGCATTTTGTCACGTAATCCACAGCAAGGAGGATGTAGAGATTACCATACGAAGGAGGAAACGGACCCATGAAGTCTATGCCCCAAACATCGAAGGGCTCCACCTCTAGCCATTCAGACATTGGCATCTCATCTCGCTTGGAGATGTTACCCGTTCTTTGGCAACTATCACATCCTGCAACCCAATCATGACAATCTTTAAATATAGTAGGCCAAAAGAAACCGGATTGTAGTACCTTCATGGCGGTGCGAGGACCGCTGAAATGGCCTCCACTAGGCGCTGCATGACATTGCTTTATCACATCATAGATCTCACGAGTAGGCACACACTTCCGAATGATGTTGTCAGCTCCCATCTTGAATAGATATGGATCCTCCCAAAAATATTGCTTGACCACATACAAGAACCGCTTCTTCTGCTGCACTGTCCACTCTTCCGGAATCTTCCCATTGGTGAGATAGTTAGCAATTGCCCAATACCAAGGCTCAGTATCCCCCAAAGACATCAAGCTCTCGTCCGGAAAGTTCTCTTGAATCGGCACCTTCTCTACCGTTCCATTCTCGAGCCTTGAGAGGTGGTCCGCTACCACATTCTCAACACCCTTCTTGTCGCGGATCTCAACATCAAATTCCTGCATCAAAAGAACCCACCGCAACAATCTTGGCTTGGCATCCTTCTTATCAAGAAGATATTTCAGCGCTGAATGATCTGTAAAGACAATCACTTTCGATCCCACAAGATAAGGCCGGAATTTGTCAAGAGCAAAAATCACAGCTAAAAGCTCCTTCTCAGTAGTGCCATAGTTTAGTTGAGCCTCATTAAGAACTCTACTAGCATAGCAAATAACATGGCATACCTTTTCCTTCCTTTGCCCCAATACTGCTCCAATGGCGAAATCACTGGCATCGCACATGAGCTCAAATGGCAAACTCCAATCCGGAGTTGTGATGATAGGAGCTGAGGTGAGCTGTTCCTTCAAAAAGTCAAAGGCCTTCTTGCACGCTTCATCAAACACAAACGAGACATCTTTCCCTATCAAATCACACAAAGGCTTGCAGATCTTCGAGATAAACCTGCGATAGAAACCTTCATGTCCCAAGAAGCTTCTGACCCCCTTCACTGAAGTCGGATAAGAGAGTTGCTTGATTGTCTCTACCTTCGCTTGATCAACCTCCAAACCTCTGCGTGAAATCTTGTGACCAAGAACTATCCCCTCTGTTACCATGAAGTGACACTTCTCCCAATTCAGCACGAGATTAGTGTCTTCACAACGAACTAAGACACGGCCGAGATGGTGTAGACAATCCTCAAAACTGTCACCAAATAAGGAGAAGTCGTCCATGAAAACCTCTAAATTCCTCTCAATCATGTCTGAGAAGATGGCCATCATACACCGCTGGAAAGTAGCCGGTGCATTACATAACCCAAAGGGCATGCGGCGGAACGCGAATGTGCCATAGGGGCATGTAAAAGTGGTCTTCTCCTGGTCTTCTGGAGCAATGGCTATCTGGTTGTAGCCTGAATATCCGTCCAAGAAGCAATAGTACTCGTGGTGAGCCAAACGATCAAGCATCTGATCAATAAACGGCAACAGAAAGTGATCCTTGAGCGTGGCTTCATTCAGCTTCCTGTAATCCATGCACACACGCCATCCAATAACTGTCCGTTGAGCAATCTGCTCATGCTTGTCGTTCTCTACCACAGTCATTCCTCCTTTCTTAGGCACACACTGGACCGGGCTAGTCCAAGTGCTGTCTGAGATCGGAAAAATAATACCAGCTTCTAGCCACTTCATGACCTCTTTTCTCACCACTTCTTTCATATGCGGGTTCAATCTCCGCTGTGCTTGGATCACTGGCTTCTTTCCTTCTTCTACCCGGATCTTGTGCTGGCAATAGACGGGGCTGATCCCCTTTATATCTGCGATAGTCCATCCAATTGCTCCCTTATGCTTCCTTAGCACATCCAAAAGCTGCTCCTCCTGTGCCTGAGATAAAACAGAAGAAACAATTACGGGCAATGTGTTATCAACACCAAGAAAAGCATACCTGAGATGGCTAGGCAATGGCTTTAACTCAAGCACGGGTGGTGACTTGAGTGAAGGAACAAGAGCTAGTTTCTGCTCCCCTTGCTCATATAAATCCAGCTTGGTCCAGCTGCTCATGTGACACAAATCCATGGGAGGGCTGTGATCTTCATCCTTGTACATTCCATCAATTTCCTCCCACATCAATTTAGCTTCCTCATCTCCCATATCATCATTAAATATCTCTACGCTAAAGCAATCTTCATAGTTATAGCATGAAGGCATTTTCATTGCCTTGAACACATCGAAGACTACTTTCTCATCATTGATTTGCATAGACAACTTTCCACTCTTCACATGGATAATAGCCTCCCCTGTAGCTAGGAAGGGCCTGCCAAGAATGAGAGGTACTTCGCCAACCTCTATGTCTAAGATGACAAAATCTGCAGGAAAGATAAGAGTACCAACTTTGACCAAAATGTCGTCAATCACCCCATATGCTCTACGGATCGACCTGTCAGCCATCTGCAAGGTAACTCGGGTGGGACGAGGTTCCCCCACACCTAGCTTCCTGACACGCTCCAACTGCAAGTGCAGAGCTGTCGTGTGTAGTGATAAACCGGAAATCCGGGTTGTCGAACCCAAGGGACTTTGTTTAAATTAACTATTATTCTAAACCTTATGTGGGTACGTCGCAAGTTGTGTTTTTATCTAATTATAATAAAATAAACGCAATATTCTCAATTAACCAAGTGAAATAGTTCACGATTAATAAAGAATGAATATTTGGGGGTTTTGTCAAATAAGAGAAAAGTACCGGGAATTCTCTAGGTTCACTAGGTTGATCTAAATTTGTATTTTGATTTGTAAAACAACCACGTGTCATTCACTATTAATCAAGCAATATTAAACTTTACCGAGTTAACAAGCAAGTTCACTATACTTTAAACTAAACCAAACCGAGTTACCAAGTCTAGTTTATCTGTAAGCATGCATTAAAACCATATTTCTACTTTAACGATCCTAGTTAACGATGTCGAGTTACCAAACATTGATACGAATAGGTGGATTATTCAATTTACCGACCAATTCTCACGGAGTTACCACGTGAAAACTAATTTAGTTTATCTCTACGTTAGCTACTCGCAAAGATAATATAATGAGGAACGTAAATAATCCATAATAGTGAATAAACACGTGAGATTAAGCTAGAACATGCATCACAATCATCAAAACATCAACTTTAGATCAAACCCTAGCTACACCAAACGAGAATTCCCAGCAAATAACGTTTAGCTACTCATATTCATACTCAAAACGACAAGTCTCATGAGTTTAAGCATAAAAATCAAGAAAAGAGAAGAGTTGAGAATCCAAACGGATGATCCAAAGCTCCTAAGCTCTCCCAATAGCTCCTTGATCTCCAAAAAGATGTGTCTACCGCCAAAAACTACTCAAAAAGTCGACCTAACACACTTAAATACGTTCCTAGAATGATATAACAAAGTTTCTAATAATTGCAAAAAGACCCCGGCCGTTTCTAGCTTTCTGGGCGAACTCTTCGTGCGAAGACACTTTCTCTTCGTGGGAAGAGATTGTCTGAAGTCTTCCTGCAAAAGTCCTCCTATTTTGAGACAGCATCATGTCACAGGAAGAGAACTGGAATTTTGGCTAAGTCTTTTCTTCGTGGGAAGAGCTTTTCTCTTCGTGGGAAGAGTTCCTGCCTTAGCTTTTTTCTGGCTCCTTCTCTTGAGTTTTCCTTGCTTTCTTTATTTCCGAAGCTCGTTTCTTCACCACCTTTGATCCTCGCGTCCTATTTCCTGCCAACCACAACACGAAACACGAACTCGCGATCATATCACAATAAAAGCAACAAAATATACGAGAAACGCCCGGATTTAACGATGAACGCTCAAAAAGCTCACACTCAATAATATTTCACAAACACGGCCAAAATCTCATCTCATTGTCGGAAATCACGCAAAATAGTAGTATATTAACTAAGAAATATAGCTCCAACTAAGGAGTTATCAAATACCCCCACACTTACTATTTGCGCGTCCCGAGCAAAGTCTCATCTACTGCATTCATCTGTCTACTAGCCGACAAGACTCACACGACTCAAACACGACTCACGACACAACAATGCAGCAATATGATGCAAATGCAAATTCTAGACTCTATCTTAAACACATAAAAACTTTTAAATTATTTATTTTTGTGAGAACAGGCAATTTCAATCCACAATAGACAAGTGCTCATGGAGTGATGAAAAATTTAGGCAAGAGGTGTGAGCTATAACTAAACTCGACAACAAGTAATTCCCCATAGTTAGTATAGAAAGCTTAACTTTACTATAAAGAACAACCTACCTCTTCATGTGTGCTGATAAAAATAAGAGGCTAACCAAGGCTAAGCCACGTTCATAGTCCGAGCTCCTATTCCGCTAATGGTCAAATATGATGAGGCTTAAGGACAAAAAGGATATAACTTGTATGAAGCAAAAATTCTAAAGCGTCACATAAACTCACCAAACCCCACATCTCACACACCCTCACCTTGATGATAGGAATCCACAACCCGAATCTCACCGACTCCGGACCTCAATCCCCGCAAACCCCGGTATCATGTCAATCCCGTGGCCATCAATGCGAATACTGCGCGAAAACTCAATCAATCTTCAATCTGGAATTAGGAACTTTCACCACTCGTTTTCCAATAAGCACAACTCTATTATTTCTTTATCTCTCCTTTTTTTTCTCTCTTTTTTTATTATTTTTTTAATTTTTTTCCCTTTTTTTTTCTCTCTCTCATCCAAACATCAATACAATCAAATAAATATGAGTGGTCCTCTTTCAAGAATCAAGCTATAGTAATCATGTCAGGGAAAGGAAATAAACAAACCCATGAATGTATATCACAACAATAATACATCTCCCCCTAACTCCATGAAGTGCGATGCCACAAACCGTCAAAGTCAAAGGGTGTATGGGGGTGGAGTCGTCAATGCACAATCTCTATGTCCGTAGTCAAATGTCGACACCCCCACACTAGATTGCAGCCATATCCCTCTCTCAAGTAGTCAAATAAGATATATGTCACGTGCCTAATCCAACCGAACCTCCTACACCGAGATGATAAGAATCCAGTACCTAGCACGTTCCACCAATCAAGAACAACCAACCCCATTTTTGTGCGGATTAGATGTCACACACTCAGGCTCTCCACTACTGTGTCCATGGTGTAATGACATGGAACACCGCCACACCTTAGTGTGCAAGCCAACTCACTCACCCTCGCATCCCCTCGAAGATATCAAATAAAGCACATGCGAATAATAGGACTCACATAAATGTGAAATCAAGCACTCCCTCATCGAACCCCCTCAACGACTGCTCCCTCGTGACGCTCTAGACAGGTAATTCTAAACGGTATATGATGATGGCCAAGAATCGTCTTCCTAGGTCAAAGAGGCTAACAATGAATCCAAGGATCAATTAGGGTTATCTAGTGGTCCTACAAGGTAAGATCTAAAAGCAGTGAGTGCTCTAATACACATCCTCGCACAGCTGTTCTGTGTGCCACTACGAGGCGGGCTGGCGACTACCTACGACGGACAACATGAACGTTCGGCTTGTTTAGCAAACACCAAGCTCAACTCTTTTAGAGAAAAACAACACACACTTTAGCTTTTAAAATTTAATTTTAGTTTAAAAATAGGTAGGCATTCCCGTAATGAGATTCTCTCTATACATACTAGGGGAAACTAAAAATGTCACTCTCGGTCAAAATTCACGCCCTATGCCTATAGTTTTCACATCTCACTAAATCAACCAAGTCTATGCTTCTCTCAATTGCTTTTTCTCAAAATTTTCAATTTTCCATTTTTATGAATTTTCTCTTTTTTTCATTTTTTTTTTGTATTTTTCATAATATCCTAACTCTATATGCAAGGCTTTGACACGAAAAAAATGACTCTACACAATTTAAAATTTTGGTGGGTATACTCAATTATGTAAAAGTGCAAACAATATGTAAATCTACTCTACACAATACGACAATATAAGTAAAAACATAACAAAAACCACAATTGACTCACAATACAATCTAAACACATCCTGCATGTAACTGGCTATGCAAGACACATTGGCTAGTAACCAGTTAAACCACCCCCACACTTGAATGCTTCGTTGTCCTCAACGAATTTAGAGATTTGGTATAGGACTCATCAATCAATGTGAAAGGCCAGTAGATGAGATGGAGCTATGACATACTTATATAAAATAAACACAAAATTTAGCAAGAGAAAAAGATACTCACAACCACCTCAAGGGTGGGGACGAAATCGGGCCAAGCAGTCCCCAAGCACAGTAGTGGCACCACCATGCCCCTCTAAAGTCAATGTGTTCTCGCACACCGGGGTCGACTGCCTCCCCTGCTAAAATCCATGTCTGAAGAATCCCCAACTCGCTAATGCAAGCCCCTGTGAAGGTCATGTGTGCCATTGCACACCGGGGTAGATTCTACCATAACCTGTTTAAGTATGTCACTAGGAAACATCATTAGTCCCTCTCTCTCTCATCTCTCCAACTAACATAATAAAATAACTGAATTTAAAAACACAACTATGCTAAAGCAAATAAATAGGTTGGGTTGCCTCCCAACAAGCGCCTTGTAATTTAAGGTCGACGACCCGACCCAATTACCTCAAAAAATGATTAAGGCAGCTTTTCTCTCCACTTCTTCTTCTTCCACCATCGCTTCTCTTTTTGTCTCTTCTCAGGCAAGCATGCATAAGTCAATGGCAAGAATAAAGAAAAGTTGTTAGCCGCCACATGCCTAGTTTTACCTTTCCTCTTCTTTTTCTTCTTCCAATTCTTCAAAACTACTTCCGTCGAAGATTGGCCATTTGAATCTAGTATCTCAAGTGGAACAGCTGCAAGTCTGAGTTCTGCATTTCGTGCTTCCTTCCCTAGCACTTGTCTCGGAACCACAGGTGGTAAATCATGGATTGCATAAAACTGGGGCCTTTGGTCTTCCTCATGCGATTTTTCCAATTTTATAATCTCCAAGAGATATGGATTAGGCTGAGGAACTTCTTGATACACGTCCATGCGAACCTCTCCATGCAATAATTTCTTAGCTTCATGGCTTTGTTCCTTAAAGCAAATATCTTCAGTGGGCCATAAGCTTGCGATGTCCACACTCTCCCATTCATGCCATGACTCCGGAATTATGCGAGGCACAAGTTGTATAGGCTTCACAATATCATCCCAATCTGAGTCCGATTCCGAGTCTGAAGTAGCCCGAGGATCTATTACTTCATGATGAACAACATTGTAGACATAGACCTCTGGGGGTTCTTCGTCTTCCTCTTCGCACTCCTCAACTAAGCCAGGAATGATGCTACTTGACCCGTCGTCATTATCTGCATATGCCAATGCACTCGAAAGTTTTGCCAAGTGTTGTCCCTTTAGCTGGAGAGTTTCATCCATCCTATCAATCCCTTCCTCAATTCTGTCCATCTGAGCTATCATGAGCTTCAATATTTCTTTCATCTCCTCATCTTCTTGGTTGCAAGGAGGAGGGGTGTACATATCTCCATAGGAGTAGTACGGTGAATAGCCTGGAGCTTGCCCATAGAAATTCTGCCCCCACATGATCACCAAGATACCTGCACAATAATTCGCTAGGAAGCAGGTGAGATCAACAAATAAATAAACAAAAGCAAAAATAAAATTCCCTAAAGTTAATAATTCAAACTAATTCAACCGAAGTCCCCGGCAACGGCGCCAAAAACTTGACACGCTCCAACTGCAAGTGCACAGCTGTCGTGTGTAGTGATAAACCGGAAATCCGGGTTGTCGAACCCAAGGGACTTTGTTTAAATTAACTATTATTCTAAACCTTATGTGGGTACGTCGCAAGTTGTGTTTTTATCTAATTATAATAAAATAAACGCAATATTCTCAATTAACCAAGTGAAATAGTTCACGATTAATAAAGAATGAATATTTGGGGGTTTTGTCAAATAAGAGAAAAGTACCGGGAATTCTCTAGGTTCACTTGGTTGATCTAAATTTGTATTTTGATTTGTAAAACAACCACGTGTCATTCACTATTAATCAAGCAATATTAAACTTTACCGAGTTACCAAGCAAGTTCACTATACTTTAAACTAAACCAAACCGAGTTACCAAGTCTAGTTTATCTGTAAGCATGCATTAAAACCATATTTCTACTTTAACGATCCTAGTTAACGATGTCGAGTTACCAAACATTGATACGACTAGGTGGATTATTCAATTTACCGACCAATTCTCACGGAGTTACCACGTGAAAACTAATTTAGTTTATCTCTACGTTAGCTACTCGCAAAGATAATATAATGAGGAACGTAAATAATCCATAATAGTGAATAAACACGTGAGATTAAGCTAGAACATGCATCACAATCATCAAAACATCAACTTTAGATCAAACCCTAGCTACACCAAACGAGAATTCCCAGCAAATAACGTTTAGCTACTCATATTCATACTCAAAACGACAAGTCTCATGAGTTTAAGCATAAAAATCAAGAAAAGAGAAGAGTTGAGAATCCAAACGGATGATCCAAAGCTCCTAAGCTCTCCCAATAGCTCCTTGATCTCCAAAAGATGTGTCTACCGTCAAAAACTACTCAAAAAGTCGACCTAACACACTTAAATACGTTCCTAGAATGATATAACAAAGTTTCTAATAATTGCAAAAAGACCCCGGCCGTTTCTAGCTTTCTGGGCGAACTCTTCGTGCGAAGACACTTTCTCTTCGTGGGAAGAGATTGTCTGAAGTCTTCCTGCAAAAGTCCTCCTATTTTGAGACAGCATCATGTCACAGGAAGAGAACTGGAATTTTGGCTAAGTCTTTTCTTCGTGGGAAGAGCTTTTCTCTTCGTGGGAAGAGTTCCTGCCTTAGCTTTTTTCTGGCTCCTTCTCTTGAGTTTTCCTTGCTTTCTTTATTTCCGAAGCTCGTTTCTTCACCACCTTTGATCCTCGCGTCCTATTTCCTGCCAACCACAACACGAAACACGAACTCGCGATCATATCACAATAAAAGCAACAAAATATACGAGAAACGCCCGGATTTAACGATGAACGCTCAAAAAGCTCACACTCAATAATATTTCACAAACACGGCCAAATCTCATCTCATTGTCGGAAATCACGCAAAATAGTAGTATATTAACTAAGAAATATAGCTCCAACTAAGGAGTTATCACTTCCTGAATACGGACAAGGGCATCAAATTGATGCTTGCCCCCAAATCGCACAATGCAGTCATAGTGAGAGAATCACCAAGAGTAACCGGTATCACAAAGCTCCCGGGGTCTTTCTTCTTCTTAGGCAATCCATTCCTGACGCATTCAGAAGTCTCAGCAGTCAAATTCACCTGTGCAAAATCACTCATGCGTCTCTTTCCTGAAAGAATATCCTTGAGAAAGTTGGCATATGTAGGCATTTTAGAGATAGCCTCTGCAAAAGGAATGTTAATCTCCACCTTCTTGAATATATCAATAAACATCTGAAAATCTCTAGAATCATCCCTCTTTCTCGTTCTCAACGGATATGGAACTGCTTTAGAAATAGTAGTATCAATACGTACCTCATCCTTGTCTTTCACCGCCTCCTCATCCGTCGTGCCCTTTGATTGGGGGATCACGACATTAGTATCATCATCAAATATCTCGTGCTCTTTAGCCTTAGAAGCATCGACTCTATCATGAGTGGGATATGGCGGATCTTTCAATGCAACCCCGCTTCGAGTAGTGATTGCATTAATTTGACGAGGATTTTCTTCCGTGTTGGAAGGCAAAGAACCTTGAGCTCTAGATGAGAGCTGAGTAGCAATCTGACCCACCTGTACCTCAAGAGAACGAAGAGAAGTCTTCGTAGCCTGTAAATCCGCAGACACAGCAGTAACCTGCGTGGACATGTTGTTCACATTGGTGGTCATAGTATTCATGTTTTCACTCAATTGCGCCAATGCCTTAGTCAACACAGAGATTTCTGAACTTGGTGTTGCATCAGCTGCTGGTGGAGCCTGCGAAACCTGTGGTCTATGCTGGAACCCCGGTGCATATGTCGCTCCAGACTGATCCCCATACCTGAATCCTGGATGATCTCTAGTGCCTGGCCTGTAGTTCCCTTGATTCCAGTTCTGCCTCTGTCCGTGTTCCCCCACATAGTTCAAATCCTCATTTGCAATGTGTGCCATTGCTGCATCATATTCTGGCTCCTCAACACTTGATACTGTCTTCTTGTCCTTATAAACATGCTTGGCCAAGTCTGACACCATCTTGCTGATCCCATCCTTCCACTCATTGTCTTTCGCCTCAGGCAATGCCGAAAGTCTTCTAGAATCATAAAACTGTGTATCCTGCTTGGCTAGCTGTTTCATAAGTGCAAATGCTCCCTCTTTGTCAACTGAATACATAAAATTTCCTCCAGCTTCCCTGTTGACTAACTCCTGGTTATGGCGTTCTAAGCCATGGTAGAAGACCTGCAAAATTTTGTAGTCCCCAAAATCGTGATTTGGGAACTTCCTGATCAAATGCATAAATCTATCCCACGCCTCTACCACGGTCTCATGGGCCTGCTGCTGAAAACCAAGGATATCACCTTGTAACTGAATCACCCGCTGAACTGGGTAAAACTTTGCCATGAATTCATCCACACATTGAGCCCATGTAGTGATTGAATCCGGAGCTCTCGACTCAAGCCACTTCTCAGCTGCACCTTTCAAACAATAAGGAAATAGGATAAGTTTCAACGCCTCTGGCGTCACGTTCTTATACTTCACAGTCTTGATATAAGCATTAAATTTCCCAATGAAATCGTTGGGATCCTCATCCTTGTTCCCATAAAACTGGAATTGATTGGTGACTGTCTGGATCGTAGCTGGCTTGAGATCAAAATGCTCAGCCTGTATATCTGGCACTACAATTGCCGGATTGTGTCCATACGTGGACGTCTGGAATTTCTCCACAATAGCCTGCCCAGACTTGTTGTATGGTGTCTGAGTGTTGCGATCATTCAACTGTTTCGCCAACTCTTCCATTTTCTCATTGAGTTGCGCGTAGGTCAATTGATCACCCATCTTGCTCTGTTTCTGTCTTCTCCTCTGATCTCTGAATAACTGTTCCGGGTCTTCAAGTGGGGGCACAAGTTCTCTAGGGATCCTGGGCATACACTAACGACCTGAAAGTATAATCAAATACAAGTGAGAAAACAAATAGCTAATTAAACAAAAAAATAAAAGAGATATCCTAATTCAATTTCTACTAAACTAATAAACCGTTAAAGTCCCCGGCAACGGCGCCAAAAACTTGACGCGAATTCTTTACGCGCTTAAACGCAAGTATACGGTCAAGTAGTATTAGGAGTATTTTACGACTCCGAGTATCGAAACCAAGGGCATTTACGATTATTAGCTAACTAGAAAGTAATTATAGGAGATCTAAGTAACCAGTAAAAATGGTGTGTGATTTTGTAACGTTGTCGCCCACAAACAAGCGACGTAAATTAAATAACGAGTAACTAACTATTTTTTTAGGGTTTTCAATTTTAAAACAAAAATAAATTGTGATTTGATTACGATTAATGAGAAAGAACTAGGTAATTGACGTCCCTAGGGTTGTTAATGATTTCCGGAATTATGCATGAAACACTCTACTCACGTTCTAGTTATATCGGGTAATACTCATCACGATCTTCTCTCGATCTCACGTGAATTTGTGTAAATAATAGATTTCGGGTCCTCTCGGTCCACCTCCGTCTACTACTACAATCTAATTAATTTGTTAGGTTTCGTTCACCGGGTCCTATCGGTCCACCGAATTCACTAAGTTTTAACACAATCAATCGAAACTACCCTCACACGATTAATCAAGTTTCTATCTCCTCTCGGTCTCAAGAAACTACAAGATTATCTACCTATTCTTTAACACGTCTCAAAGAATTCACTTTCGTGCAATTCTATCAACAAGTAGCATTCTACGGGTGATCAAGCCAAGAACACTAAGAATTGAGTACAAGAATAGATAAACTAACAAGAACGTTCATAGAATTAAGCAAAAGCATGCATCAAGTCCAAAATCCGGAAAATCATCCAACAAACCCTAGTTTTTCATCAATCACCTAGCTTTAAGAAGTTTAGCTAGACATAATATTGTTCAACATATCCAAAATAATGAAGTTCATGAAGAAAAGATGAAGAAACGAAGATCAAACGCTAAAATCTTCAATGTAGTTGATGATCCTTGCTCCAAGCTTGTTCTCCCTTCTTCCCTAGCTCCAAAGACTTCAAAGATGCGTGAATAACTTGTTCTTAGGTCGTTCTCCCCGTTTCCTACCAGCTGGGCACGCTTTTTAATGAAACTATGCCGAAATTGCACTTCAGCCCCTCTACTTTGTAATTCCCGGACAGAATTCTTTGCTGATTTTGCGCGGGCTGTATCTCCCTCATACGAACTCGTCTTCGGGCCTACCATATACCGTTGGAAAGCTACGGATGTCTACTTTCCAATGCCGCAAGCCTTGCTTCAAAATTACTTGTAGATTTTCCTGGGCATCGAAAAGAGTGCAGACTGGTCCTGTGTGACTTTTCCAACTTCTCTTCGTTTGTGCGCCTCCTTTTCCTCTCTTCATCTAGCTCCATTCCAAGCATATCCAAGCTTCTCATAAGATTGCACCTCTTTTACCTGAGATACACAACACTAAACAACCCGGAAGATCACATGCGATAAACAATATATAAATCATATGAAAAACGCCCGGATTACGAAATAAAGCTCAATAAGTCATGTATGCTCAAAACAACTCAGATTTGGTCAATTTCTCACATAAATACACCGAAACGCTCGCAAAAAGGTCATGGATCATAAAAAATATAACTCCTAATGTGGAGTTATCAGTTCCCATGTGAGGCCGGTCGAATGGGGCCAAAAAAATCTAGAGCCCAAGTGTGGAACGGCCATGGCGTTCCCAACGCGTGTAGGTCTACGGCAGGGGCATGTACGAGGTTGCCCTTAAATGGGCATTCCTGGCATCTCTTTACTTTGGTGCGGCAATCTGCCTCCATTGTGGGCCAAAAATAACCAACTGTGAGGAGCTGTCTGCATAGCTTTGCACCCCCCTGATGCTCTACTTGGTGAGATAAATCCATTACCTCTTGCGCTTCTTGGCTATCTAGGCATCAAAGTAGATTACCTTCATGACCCCTCCGCCAGAGTATGTTTTCCTGCACCACATATCGAGCCACCTTTCTTTAATATTTCTCGGCTTCCTTCCTTTGCTCGGGTTCGATTCCTTCTGTGAGAAAATCAAAGAGTGGCTTTCTCCAATCCGCGTCATCATCAACCAAAGTGATTGTTAAAGAGTCCTTGATCAATGCGCAACTTTCACAATTTCCTTGAATTATTGCAGCCTCCGTGGACATGTCCGGCGAATGAATCCCGTATATTTGGGCCTTTCGATAAATCGAAACCTCACCTTCCCCGCAAGTGTGCTGGTGAATCTTTTCCAATAATGCTCGTCCCTCCTGCTGCGAGACTCATGGCATGATTATTCCTCCTGGACCTTTGTAGTAGAGGGTGTTGTCATGTATGCAGTACCCTTTAGTGGATGCCCAGTTTTCTTTACTCGTTCCCACTACAACAAATACTGCCTCCGTTGACAGCAAAATTTGTCGGTAGATAGCTTAAATTTGTCGGCAGATATTCTACCGACAGAAATTGGTTTGTCGATCCGTAGTCACAATAGCTCCGTCGTTAGAGTGATAGCCGACAAACGTTCTGTTTGTCGGCAGAAAGAGTAAGCAGCGACATAAATTTCTGTCAGTAGTTTCGTTCTGCTGACTATGTCCTTTTGTCGCCTTTAAAATCGGCGACAAACATATATTCATGTGTAGTAGATAAATGACATCCAAACTGGTCAGTAGAAGAGAAGTTTGTCGGTACTTCATCTTTCTTGTGACGTTCTTGCTTGTCACCTTTATCACATTTTAATAAAAAAAAAAAAAAAAAAAAAAAAAAAAAAAAAAAACTTCAAAAGACCATCCAAACAGGCTCAAATCCATACATAAACAAATATGCCATAAATTAGCATTTTATATAAGATACAAGTTGGCTACATACTGTTTGCATTTAGCAACATGTCATAACTTGGCATTTTCATATCATAAATGCCAAAACTAGATAAAACTTAGCATCATATGTACCCAGTTCAAAAACTACAAAGTCGCAGCAGATTCGAGCTAGTCTAGTTTAACCATCCCAGTTCAAAAACTCCAAATTCATAGCAGATTCTAGTACTCCATTCACGAACCCCTGCAAATATTCATACATAGAGTCATTGTCTACTTGATCCATAAAGACAGTACTTAATTGATTATAGATTTTAAATTCAGAAACTGATTAAGTATTTAATATCGAGGATATCGTACCGTTTAGAAGAACGATCTCTGGACGGCATGAAGTGCTTTCCAAACAGCAAATTTAAACTGCGTAAGAACAAATACAGAATTTCAAATGATTAGGGGAGGATTCCACATCTGGGAATTGACCCAAATATTCCAATATTTGGGTTTGATAGCTGAATTAAGCCGAAAGCAACATTCCAATATTTGGGTTTGATAGCTGAACAAAACCAAAGAGAAATTGCAATGCACTGATCACTGTTTTAACACGAGCCTTGAGTTACATGTGAGCCCTCTAAATACCCCCATTTCAGTCCTCTAATAGCGAGAGGGAAGGGTTACACAATTAACATGATGAAACCCTATTCCAGTTCAAGAAACCCTAATTTCATATAGCATATCACAACACTCTACTCAAGTTCAGGTACCCATACACAAATAAAAATATATAAAACTAAAATTAATAAAATAAGGAAATATGCTACTAAACCAAGAATAGAAAACTTACAATGAGGGATAGTACTTGAATTGAAAAGGTAAAAGAATCCATCACAGTTTTCATGTATCTTCATGTCCATGCAGTGGGCTTGCTCCTCCAATTCTCTCACAAACTGAAAAAATTGTGAACAGCAAATTCACAATGAGCATTACTGAAAACAGATTCATGTATCAAAACCATTTCTGAATTACATATTCTTTCATCCAATCTCGCCTTATAGTCGTTAAAAGACATAGCCGTAACTCTTTGTCCTATTTATGATTCCTCCTACCGATATTGGAGGAGGTAGTTTAAATTTGCTTTCCTATGAGTAAACGACAATCAACGGAAAAATATAACACTGTCAAATTATCAACTTTTACAAAGGAAAAATGACGGGTTAATGGAAACTAGGTTCACACTGTTGCGCGCGGTGTGCCTGTGACTCGGGTTTTCTATTTTTCGCACCGTTCACAAGACATTTATCATCACTAATATAGGCAAAATTGCAATTAGACAAATTGCATCATATACACTGAGAACCTGCTATAAAATTGTCAGAAAGGTGAAAAAAAGAGCCAGCTTACATCATCAATCTAGTGGCCAAGAGAATTGGTGTTTACAGAATCATCAACGAAATTCGCTGTTGGTGACTGTACATGTCATCCCAAGAAAGGCAGCAATTGATCTTCTTATGTTGCAGCACATGGAAATGCGGCTCTCTGGTATTATAGGATGTTTCATAGATCTGAAACAAAACAGGAACATATCAGTTTATTATCCTAGAAGCCTCTGCTAGCCTAATATTCAGTCACTCTCAATAAAGAGTGTTCGGGTTTATAAAATAAACATATATAAATAATATTTGAAACGATCTGAAAAGAAACATATATGCCTCGCATATCTTTCTTAGCCTTCCTCACTTTCTGCTAACAACAGAAACATATCAGTTTATTACCTAGCAACTCAAAAAAAAAAACTCATATTTTCCTGATTTATTCTTTGTTTTCTCAACTTTAATCGGCAGCACAAGTCCTGTCTACATTACTTTCATTGGCAACACAAGTCATGTCTTCTAAGTACACTCTTTCAACATGTATCACACTATTGACTCCCAGGTATGATCCGAAAGCTTTTATAATGGCAAGATTTTCAATATTGTTGGAAAGAGAACAATCATGTTGGTGCATCCTCTCACCAGTCTACAATTCTCTCACCAGACTACAATATCATAAATGTTAGTAGAATAACCTAGTTAAAGGAGGACTAACAATTTAAAGACATAACCGCATGGCTACGCCTAATGATTATGTACCCTGTTCACCGGCCAGACTCAATCCAAATAAGAAAATCTTGAACCGACCACCTTCATTCATGACGATCATCAGTCTATTATCAGAAGATTCATTACCATCAATCCCAAATGAATCCCAATAGCAAATCAAAGGCTAACCCATCATGAACCAAACTCAAAATGTGCTATCTTGGGAGGTTTGGTGGAGTGGTATAGATTTAATCAAAATAATTCACTTTCCGTTCTTTCCCTAGAAGCCTCTGCTAGCCTAATATTCAGTTAGATAAACAAAATTTTATTTCAGAAATCCTAGAGGATGACATTGTACTGTTTCATGTGTATGATTCATTAATCAACAACTACACACGTAGTAATAAATATAAGCAGAGTTTGTAAGTATCATAATCAGAAAAATTAAATAATTTCACCCTGAGAGTTCCTTTGCAGTGATGGCACCCAAAGCAAGCCTTCTGGTAAATTTTGTTGTCAGTTGTGAGCTCATCCATCTAATGAACTGTCTTCTCACATGCCTTGCACTTCGGGGTTATCCCTGCTACATTCGAAACGATTTAGCCCTCAATGTTTAACAACCTAACATTTACATATGATGATCATCTTGGTTGTGTGAATGTACACAAAGAACTTTATTATTCATGAAGTATTCATTAAAAAATAATAAACTAGTAATACATACCTCTGCTTCATAGGCATAATACGGAGCGAATACAGGGGTGACGTACTACCAAGGCTGATCTTATCAGCGCATACATTCAAGCAACCATCAATTACCAAATACATCTAGGGATGACGATTTCCACCCTAGAAAACATTAAGCGGTACATACTTCTTTGCTTTGAAGTCAGCAAACAATAAGTATGTGTTTCACGTACCTGCATATCTTACAATGTCATCATGGACTCAAATAAGTCACTGAATGCTAGGATTTTAATTTCTGATAACCCCAGGTTGAGTGCGTAGCAGCTAGCATTTGCCAAATCAGTTTCTCTACTTCCTCTAAGCAGCAGACTTCTATCTCCATATCAATGAACAAAGCTACTCGAATTGTGGTAGTTACCACAACTTCTAAAGGGAGGCAAAATAATGCACATCAGCTAAAAAAAATTGGTCCAAACTCCTAACTATACCACATTCTAACTTTGTTACCTAATCGACCGCCACAAAGTTCAACCATCACCCCAGCGATCGGTAATGCTGGTGTGTTGTATATTTATTTATTTTGGGAGGCTCAGAGCTACTGATGCAATGCAATTAGACTGCCATGGCTGCAACAGTAAGAGATGCGGATCAATCTGGGTTGCCACGCCAAGATAGCAGTCCAATCGTAGCCTTAATGTCAGGCTCTAGTAAGCTATCGTCACTGCCTCATGAAACAACAATAAGTCCTTCTTTGGGTAAGAATCGCTACACTTTGGATCATGATTATGAATGCAATGCAATATTTCCTTTTTTGGGAGGCTCAGATATGCAAATGCGATACAATTAGACTGCAACGACGCCCTATGAACGGGAGACATGTGGCTCCCTCCGTGTTGCCACGCCAAGACGGGATTCCGATCCGAGCCTTCAGCTATCGTCACAGGCTCACAGCCTTGCGCGACAACATCAAACATGAACCATCAAAATCCTAACATCTACTGAAATTGCGGAAGTAAACATAGCCATATCGTCAAAAGGGCATTGCAATTTAAGTATCTTCTCAAGAACAACAGCTCTACCGCACCTGGTCTGAGTTACTATTTATCTCATCCGATGATTTTCCATTACATGCTGATTAAATTTTCATAATCAATTTTGTATTTTCCAACCTGCCAAAAATTCGCATCAAACCAATCTGATTAGTACAATTACCACTACCAAAATACTATGATAGATGATCTACATGGTAGAAACCGGGGGACTCTATAAAAACTGTGAAACGCAAGTGGATCCAAAATAATCCACAAAATCAAATACGGAGAATCCGAACAGTTCAGAACTGATAAACAAAGATTGTCAAGTTTTGAGTCGCAAACGGAGAAGAGAAGATGAGAAATTCACCTGCTCGAGGACGCCAAAAGCATCATATGGAAGAAGAACTAAATCGATTTATAGAACCGATTAATATATCAAAATCGAAATATAGTGAAGAGGAGTGAAATCAAAACAGAAGCAAACCTGAGTCGATCTGTTAATGGAGTAATCGTCCGGTGATGGGCCGAAGCGAGAGGTGGAGTGAGGCGGTGGTAGCGAGATGTGGAGCGAGGCGGTGGCATCGTCTTAGAGGAAAGCCGGAGGTGGAGCGTTGATCCGGTTCGCGGTGATTGCTTTCTCTTCGGCGGCCGACCTGGAGTCAGTGGTTGTGGTGGATTCGAAGAATCAATCGGAGCTTGAGCGAAGATCGCTCTATTGAAGAGAGGAAACGGTGGGAGAGGGTTTCTGTGAGAGAGGGTTTCTGTGAGTCACAAAATTTTTATTTATTCTTAAATTTTTATTTCCCCCCTCCCACAAATCGTTAGCGGGGAATATTTTCACTCTACCTCCAAAAGTCATGTACTTTAATTTTTAGCGTTGACACCAATGTAAGTCACCAAATATAATGTTTGTCACCTTATTTATTTATTCGAGATGGAAACCAATATGCTTGACCAATTTTTCATTAAAAAATATAAACAATCACAATGTTGACAAATAATAGCACATATATCGACAAACATAAATATTGTCGATAAATCATATAACTGCCGACACATAATTGCTTGTCGATAAGAAAATGGTCGGCACAGGTCAGAATTGTTGTAGTGTCCCTCGGCGATTGCATGCCATATCGGTTTTCTCCAGTCTTCGCTACCCATGGACTCATCCTCGCATGCATCCTCTATCAATGCCGGTGACGTTCGGACTTCGATTGAGATTCTCGCAGGGCATTTGTCTGTACTAACTTTAGATCCCAGAGTGTCTAAAGCATCAGCATGCCGATTATCAGCTCTAGGCGTGTCCTCATACCTGACATCGCAGAATTGTTGTACCAGCTTCTGCACCAAAGTCCGATAGGGTAACGGATTTACCTCTTTCAATCCGTACTCGCCTGAAGCTTGTTTGACGATTAACTTAGAATCCCCCATAACCGTCAAATTGCTTACTTCCAGTGCCCTGGCTGCACGAAGTCCTGCGATGAGAGCCTCATACTCCGCTTCATTGTTGGTTACGGGGAAATCGAGTTTTGTGGACATTTGGATTACTTCCCCATCTGATTTGGTCAGAACAATTCCAATTCCTCCACCTTTCCTTGTTGACGATCCATCAAAATGAAGCGTCCAATATGGTAACTCGACTGCATAGATCTCATGCCCTTCCAATTCCTCCTCGATCATGGGCTCATAGCTGCTATCTGGAAACTGTGCCAGAAGATCCGCCACTGCTTGCGATTTGATGGCTCGTGGTCGAACACACGTAATGTCATATTGTGAAATAGTCATATACCACTTTGCCAACCTTCCGCAGGGAGAGGTGTGAGTCAAGAGATACCGTATGGGGTCGCTCTTTGTAATCACCACAACTTTGTGCGAGGCAAAGTAGTGTTTTAACTTTTCTATCACAAAGAACAAGGCAAGGCAATGGCGTTCGATATATGTGTACCTTGATTCAGCTGGTTGTACTACGCGAGAAATGTAATAAATCAGACTTTCTTGCCCTTCGTATTCCTGAGCCAAAAGCGCCCCTATAGATTTCTTTGTCGACGTCAGATACAACAAAAGCGTCGAACCAAGCTGCGGTGCGATCATTACCCTTGACGATGTCAGCAGGTCCTTCAACTTCCCGAATGCGGCCTCATGTTCCTCTGTCCAATTATATACAGCATTCTTCTTGAGGATATCGCTGAAGCAAAAGGTTATTTCTGCGATCGCTGGAATGAATCTCCCCAGGTAAGATAATTTCCCCAGGGACGTCTTCAGAGTGCTTTGATTGGGTGGTGCCGCCATGCTTGTGATAGCCGATACTTTCGCGGGATCAGGCTCGATGCCTTGGCGATGTATTACGCATCCCAAGAACTTCCCCGAAGTCACTCCGAATGCGCACTTCATGGGATTCATCTTCAGTTGGAAACTCATGCATCATTCAAATACCTTCCGCAAGTCCCCTAAATGGTCCGCTTCTTTTTTGGACTTGACAACCAGATCGTCAACATAGAACTCCACTTCCTGGTGCATCATATCGTGAAATAGAGCCATCATTGCTCGTTGATAAGTCGCGCCCGCATTCTTGAGCCAAAAAGGCATGATTGTGTAATTAAAGACTCCCACCGGCGTGATGAACGCGGTTTTTCGTGCATCTTCAGGGTCCATTTTTATCTGGTTGTATCCACTGAAACCATCCATGAAGATGAACATTCGATGACCCACAGTAGAATCTATGAACAGATCGATGTTGGGCAACGGGAAATCGTCCTTGGGGCAGAAGCGGTTGAGGTCTCTGAAGTCTACGCATATGCGAAGTTGCCCATTCTTCTTTACCACATGCACAATGTTATCCAACCAGGTAGGATGATGATTCGGCTCGATAAACTTGGCAGTCAATAGCTTGACGATTTCTTGCTTGATTTTCACATTTATCTCCGGCCTGAAGCTTCTCGTACTTTGCTTTACCGGTTTAGATCGCTTGATAACATCTAACCTGTGCATAGTGATACTCGTGTCCAAACCTGGCATCTCATCATATTCCAAGGCAATCACATCCTTGTATTCAGTTAGCAGCTGCAGCAATCTTGCTTCCTCATCGCTTGTGAGGTCTGCGCTCAGAAAAACGGGCCTTTTCTTTTCTTCTCCTGGGCTCAGAAACACTTCTTTCAATTCCTGCTTCTGGGGTTTCGGCTTATCTTCCATGCATTCGGGGTGCTTCTTTCAGCTTATCCCCTAAAGCCTCTGATGCTGGCTTGACTACCTCCGTGACGCGCTCGATTTGATTGATTTGCCCAGGGATATCCCCATGCTCGAATGGAGGTACCCCCGCGCACCTTCATATGCGGTAGCATTTCTTTCCATTGGAGTAGAAGCTTTCTATCTCTTTGCCTGCGAGGTCATGTTTTACCACTCTTTTCAGAGTGTAAACACTCTTCCTTTGGTAAGCGACCTGCGGTGCTTCTTCGCGCTCGGACAACTTTTCCTTAGCATCCTCCCTCGCCACCATTACTCCTGCTGGCGACTGATTCTTGATGTCTTCCCATCGAGGCAAAGGGTTCGGGTTAAATGGCCCTGGCGTTTGCTCGTCCGCCATTTCGGTAAACCATACCGCTTCAGTGAGGTGCGCCTCATTTAGATTGAAGGGGTTTACCGAAGCTGGTATCTCCACTACTCTGTCGTTCCAGATGACCTTCATCACCTGGTGAGCTGTTGAAGGGACCGCATCGAAACGATGAATCCAAGATCGCCCTATGATCATGTGATACGTAGTATTCGCATCAATGACGTAGAATTTGGCTGAACACTTGATTTTCCCTATCCGGATGCCAAGACGAATCCATCCTATCGTCATCCTGGAATCACTCTCGAATCCATCAGCGGGGACGGGCGTCTGACAATCTTCTTCTCCGGGATTCCTGCCAACTTTAAAGTGTTGAGCGAGACCACGTTGACGGCTTCTCCTCCATCAACAAATGCCCTCTTGAATTCGAGATCATTAACCACCGCTGTTACGTATAAGGGCTTCTAGTGGCTCAAGTCCGTCTTCTTGTCACTTGCGGAGAAAGTCATAACCTTTTCCGTAGAGCGAGACGCCCTTACAACTTTTCCGTTGGAGACCACGATGTCTTCCTCGAAGTCTTCTGCTACCCTTAGAATCGCCTTTGTCATTTCTTTCCGGCATTTCTCCGAAAAGTTCATTTCGTCAAAGAACTTGCTGAACCCGTGCGACCACTTCATTCGATCGGCACACTCATCCTCCATGTCTATGCTGTAGTTGATAAATCCTTAGTTGGAGTCATCTTTCGTATGTAATACATTGCTATTTATGTGCGTTTCGGTGAAAAGTGATGGAATTTAGGCCAATTCTTGTGAAGAATGAGTTTGTTGTGATTTATTGCTAGTTCGGGCGTTTCTATGCGTTTTTAGATGTTATTTGTCAAATATAATCGCTTGGTATGCTTGCTCATGTTGTCGTGATAGGAAAGGATGCTAAAAGATTTCTATGAGGCATGAAACGAACTTCGGAAGATGAGAAAAGCTCAAGAATGGCCAAGAAGAATGAGGAGAGACAAAGTTAGAGGAGCAAAAGTGACCAACCTTCACTATTTTGATGATATCTGGAATTCTACAAGACCTGCTATAGTGAGACCGGTTCCAAATGAAACTAGACTCAATTATCTTTCCAACGGTAGGTCACGGAGCTCAATCAAAGGCCGGACGAGAAAGATATGGTCCGCCGAAGATGACGCAAAAACGAAGAAGAGCTGGAAAAGTTCACTGGACCAGTCTTTAGTATTCGGGCTGTATCTGGAGTTACATATACAATTTTGGAGAAAGGCCTATCCCATTAGAAAGTAGACATCCAGGGCTTTCCAACGATATAAGATAGGCCCAAAACGGAGTCCGGATGAGGGAGAAAAGGCCCGCGCAAGATCAGCTTATGAAATCTGTCCGAGAATTGCAAACTAGAGAGGCTGAATTGCAAATTCGGCCAAGTTTCATTAAAAATCGTGCCCAGCCCTATACATGACGATTTTTAGGACCTAAAGACAGGGAGGGCTGCTGGAGACAAGGAAGAACACATTGGAGTAAGGCTTGGAGCTTGGAGTTCGTCGTGAGAGCGAGGATTCCATCGTTTGATCTCTCTTCTTTATCTTTTTCATTGTTTTTGATCATGAAAAACATAAACTTCATCTTGTTACTCATGTATCGCAGTAGCTAAGTTTATTATTGGGATTTATCTATGGTAGCTAGGGTTTGAAGCCGTTTTGGCGAATTATGAATTTGATTCACGTTTTGCTTAAACTTAATTGATGATGTTCTTGTTTGTTATGTTTAATTCATACTCTTAATCTATCTTGCTATTGTGAGACGTTGCAGTAGGAAGATTATAGGTAATACGTTAGTGAAAGCAACGATTTTCCCGGATAATTGAATTAAGCACGTAGTCATAGGTTAGAGAAATCAACCACCGACTGTGAACGTTGAGTAGAATTAGATGATCGTCATTATATGTTTTAGGGATATTTAGAACTTGGTAACTCGGTTGTAATTTGACCTAGGCATAGAAAGCTAGCTTGGTAACTCGGTTAGCCTTATTGCTCGTTTGGCAAATTAAAACATTATATGTGTTTCAAAATGTAATTCGTTAACGGTGTTCACCTAGTGATCCTAGAAAAATCCTGATACTTGTCCCTCGTATTAATCTCTCTTTTAATAATTATTTTGTTATTTAAATTATTAGTTCAGTAAAACCATCCAATTGCTTGCCCACACGAAGTTAATCATTCCAGTTAATTCACGACAAGTCCCTTGTGTTCGACTAACCCGGATTACCGGATATTACTACACGCGACAGCCGTACACTTGCGGTTGGATCGTGTCAAGTTTTTGGCGCCGTTGCCGGGGACTTCGGTTGAATTGATTAGGATTATTAACTTTAGGGATTTTATCTTTCTATCTTTATTTATTTATTTGTTAATCTCACCGGCTCCCTAGAAAATTATTTTACAGATAACTTGGTGATCATGTGGGGGCAAAATTATCATGGGCAATATTCAGGCTATTCGCCGTACTACTCATATGGAGATTTTTACACTCCTCCTCCTTGCAATCAAGAAGATGAGCATATGAAAGAAATATTAAAGCTCATGCTAGTACAAAGGGACAGAATGGAGGAAGGGCTAGATAGGATGGAGGAAACTGTCATGCGTCATGGACAACGCTTGGCAGAACTTTCGAGTGCATTGGCATATGCAGATAATGACGATGGGCCAAGTAGTATCATTCCTGGCTTAGTTGAGGAGTGCGAAGAGGAAGAAGAAGAACCCCCAGAGATCTATGTTTATAATATTGTCCATCATGAAGTAATAGATCCTCTTGTCGCTTCAGACTCAGATTCGGACTCAGATTGGGATGATATTGTGAAGCCTATACAACTTGTGCCTCGCATAATTCCGGATCCATGGCATGAATGGGAGAGTGTGGACATCGCAAGCTTATGGCCCACTGAAGATATTTTCTTTGAGGAAGAAAGTCGTGAAGCTAAGGAATTACTGCATGGAGATGTTTCCAAGGACATTTATCAAGAAGTTCCTCCGCCTAGTCCATATCTCTTGGATATCGTAAAATTGGGCGAATCGCACGAGGAAGAGAAAAGACCCCAATTTAACGCAATACATGACTTGCCACCCGTGATTCCGTCACAAGAGCTAGGGAAGGAAGCAGGAAAGTCAGAACTTATTGTTGAAGTCGTTCCAATTGAGATGCTATATTCAAATGGCCAATCCTCGACGACTGTAATTTTGAAGAATTGGAAGAAGAAGAAGAAGAAGAAGAAGAAGAAGAAGAGGAAAGGTAGAGTGAGGCATGTGGCGGCTAACAACTTATATTTCTTTGCACCATATACATCTCATGAATGCTTACTTGAGAAGAGACAAAGGGAAAAGCGATGGTGGAAGAAGAAAAAGTGGAGAGAAAAGTCTCATGTCTGAGGTAACTGGGTCGGGTCGTCGACCTTAAATTACAAGGCGCTTGTTGGGAGGCAACCCAACCTACTTATTTGCATTAGATTAGGGAGGTTTTTTTTTTTTAATTCAGTTATTTTATTATGTTAGTTGGAGAGATAAGAGAGAGAGGGACTAATGATGTTTCCTAGTGACATATTTGAGCAGGATATGGGAGAATCTACCCCGGTGTGCCATGGCACACATGACCTTCACAGGGGCTTGCATTGACGAGTTGGAGATTCTTCAGACATGGATTTTAGTAGAGGAGGGCAGTCGACCCCGGTGTGCAAGTACACATTGACTGTATAGGAGCATGGTGGCACCACTACTGTGCTTGGGGACTGCTTGGCGTGATTTCGTCCCCACCCTTGAGGTGGTTGTGAGTATCTTTTTCTTTTGCTGGATTTTGTGTCACTTTTAATGTATATGTCATGCTCCATCTCATCTACTGGTCTTTCACATTGATTGCTGAGTTCTATGTTTAATTTCTGAATTCGTTGAGGACAACGAAGTATTCAGTGTGGGGGTGATTTATCTGTTTGCTAGCCATAGTGTCTTGCATAGCCAGTTACATGTAGGATGTGTTTAGTTTGTATTGTGAGTTAGTGTTGTGGTTTATGTTGAGTTTTCATTTATATTGTCGTATTGTGTAGGATAGATTTATATACTGTTTGCACTTTTACATAATTGAGTATACCTACCAAAGAGTTGAATTTTGTAGTGTCAATTTTCGATTTTCGTGTCTAAGCCTTGCATATAGAGGTAGGATATAAAAAAAACAAAAAAAATGAGAAAAGAGGAAATCCATAAAAATTAAAAAAATTAAAATTTGAGAAAAAGGCAATTGAGGATCTTGAAACTGAAGAGAGCTTAGTGAATGAATCCGTTTGAGTAGGAAGTGCCGTAGTAGGGAAATTTTATTCTTTAAATATTTTGTGTAGAGGTTTCACAAAAGGATGTCCCGGAATTTTTTGGAAGTTGTGAAAGAATGACATGTAAAGTATACCTAAGTTTCCTATAGTGTGCTAATTAGATTGAGTTTTATTGTTGCTGAATATTCTGTTTTCAAGTGGAAACTTGTGGTCTCTTGTTGATCTGGGGTGGACCTTCGTGTAGAGTTGGTTTCATGTGGTACGGTTGCCTCAGCCTAAGTGAAGTTGGGGGGCGTACACCACCATCCCTTACGGTGGTCACAAGAGTTAACCGAACAAGCCCACGCTCTTTATGCTCTACTGCACAGTTGTAAAAAAACAGAGGAGGAAAGAAAGGAAAATGAGAAAATCTGAAAATAAAAAAACGAGAAAAAAAGTGTGCTTCAAGGAGAAACAACCTAATGTGCTTCCGGTCACACGGAAAATTTGGATTCCATCCAAGTAGAGCTTAGAGAGGAAAACTAGAGTCAAGCCTTATTTCACAGGAGTTCTGACTCCCTTCACTGGGACAATTTGCATTCAAACGCAATAAAGGATAAGAGGGTCTGGAAACCTCAGATGGTTAGGCGAAGAAAGGCTACAGTTAAATTTGATCTGAATTAGACCCAATGAAGCTTAGGACGTGCTTGTGTCTTGGTTTGAATTGGTTGAAGAAAGGGGACACCTTAGTGATCTTGTGCATAGAATCATTTTTATTTCAAATTCTTGCTGCGTGTATGGGAATTTCAAAGAGGATTAGTGAGAGCTTGATGATTTTCAGCTGATGAGAGGGAGATTGCCTATTCTTGCAAAAAAAAGAAGAGAAATTGGATGTTTTAAATAATTGTTTTAAGATTGAGTCTAGAATTGCATTTGCATCATCTTGCTGCACTTATAGAGTCGTGAGTCATGTTAGAGTCGTTTGAGTCTTGTTGGCTAGTAGACAAATAAATGCGGTAGATGAGACTTTGCTCGGGACGTGCAAATGGTAAGTGTGGGGGTATTTGATAACTCCTTAGTTGGAGTCATCTTTCGTATGTAATACATTGCTATTTATGTGCGTTTCGGTGAAAAGTGATGGAATTTAGGCCAATTCTTGTGAAGAATGAGTTTGTTGTGATTTGTTGCTAGTTCGGGCGTTTCTATGCGTTTTTAGATGTTATTTGTCAAATATAATCGCTTGGTATGCTTGCTCATGTTGTCATGATAGGAAAGGATGCTAAAAGATTTCTATGAGGCATGAAACGAACTTCGGAAGATGAGAAAAGCTCAAGAATGGCCAAGAAGAATGAGGAGAGGCAAAGTTAGAGGAGCAAAAGTGACCAACCTTCATTATTTTGATGATATCTGGAGTTCTACAAGACCTGCTATAGTGAGACCGGTTCCAAATGAAACTAGACTCAATTATCTTTCCAACGGTAGGTCACGGAGCTCAATCAAAGGCCGGACGAGAAAGATATGGTCCGCCGAAGATGACGCAAAAACGAAGAAGAGCTGGAAAAGTTCACTGGACCAGTCTTTAGTATTCGGGCTGTATCTGGAGTTACATATACAATTTTGGAGAAAGGCCTATCCCATTAGAAAGTAGACATCCAGGGCTTTCCAACGATATAAGATAGGCCCAAACGGAGTCCGGATGAGGGAGAAAAGGCCCGCGCAAGATCAGCTTATGAAATATGTCCGAGAATTGCAAACTAGAGGGGCTGAATTGCAAATTCGGCCAAGTTTAATTAAAAATCGTGCCCAGCCCTATACATGACGATTTTTAGGACCTAAAGACAGGGAGGGCTGCTGGAGACAAGGAAGAACACATTGGAGGAAGGCTTGGAGCTTGGAGTTCGTCGTGAGAGCGAGGATTCCATCGTTTGATCTCTCTTCTTTATCTTTTTCATTGTTTTTGATCATGAAAAACATAAACTTCATCTTGTTACTCATGTATCGCAGTAGCTAAGTTTATTATTGGGATTTATCTATGGTAGCTAGGGTTTGAAGCTGTTTTGGCGAATTATGAATTTGATTCACGTTTTGCTTAAACTTAATTGATGATGTTCTTGTTTGCTATGTTTAATTCATACTCTTAATCTATCTTGCTATTGTGAGACGTTGCAGTAGGAAGATTATAGGTAATACGTTAGTGAAAGCAACGATTTTCCCGGATAATTGAATTAAGCACGTAGTCATAGGTTAGAGAAATCAACCACCGACTGTGAACGTTGAGTAGAATTAGATGATCGTCATTATATGTTTTAGGGGTATTTAGAACTTGGTAACTCGGTTGTAATTTGACCTAGGCATAGAAAGCTAGCTTGGTAACTCGGTTAGCCTTATTGCTCGTTTGGCAAATTAAAACATTATATGTGTTTCAAAATGTAATTCGTTAACGGTGTTCACCTAGTGATCCTAGAAAAATCCTGATACTTGTCCCTCGTATTAATCTCTATTTTAATAATTATTTTGTTATTTAAATTATTAGTTTAGTAAAACCATCCAATTGCTTGCCCACATGAAGTTAATCATTCCAGTTAATTCACGACAAGTCCCTTGGGTTCGACTAACCCGGATTACCGGATATTACTACACGCGACAGCCGTACACTTGCGGTTGGATCGTGTCAGTAGTCCTCATCGTTGTGAATTTCAGCAATGATAGGCAAGCCGTCTTCCGCAATCTCTTCAAGATCCATAATCTCAATCATGGCTACCTCTTTGCCTTTCGGCTCTTGCTCCGCATGGGCTGGCAGCGGATTGTTTCGCACGTCCTGCCTCTGGTCGCTAACAATCAACTCGCCCTCCTTCATTTTTCGGCTCACCATGTGCCTAAGTTTCTTGCTGTCAGCCGTGGGGTGCATAATTTTCCCGTGGCATTCGCACCACTTCGAGTCCCTCATCATCTCTTAGAGGGTATCCTTTCAAGCGGAGGCAGGACTCCATCTTTACGCCACTGTTTGCATAAGTCAATCACTTCCTCTATCGAGCATGGCAGAGGCGGCGCATCTGAGTTTGTAACCCTGGGCTGCTTGTGCGGCGAAACTATATTAACCTCAGCTTCGCGCCCCCTCTTATAACTAAAACTTCCAATCTTGAAAGTGGTTCCCCCTGAGGGTCTCGATCAACTTTGAAAAGGTAGGAGTTTGTAGGTTGATCAGCATACCTTTGTACTCATATCGCATGATTTGCAGACATATCTCCACGAGCCTGCCCTCAAGCACTTCATCTCTGCACTCCAAGGATTTGGCCCCGAACTTCTTGATGAAGGTGACTCCATCCTCCTCGCGCTTCCGATACATGCGGAGAGATGAATCATCGTAACCTTCTCTTCGACCTGGAAGATTTCGTGTAGAACTTCTGAACCATGTCGTCCCAAGTTTTGACAGATCCGGCCTCCAGCGTTCTACACCATTTGTAGGCCACATTTCCCAAAGATTTCGGGAACTCGCGCATCAGCAACTTGGGATCAGCCCCATACGGTCCCATTACATCAATGAAACGCATGACATGCTCGTGGGCATTCCCGTTGACATCTTCAAACTTGTCCCACTTAGGAGCCTTATATCCTGCGGGGTTGGGCATGAGATAGATCTCACGTGAGATAGGCGGATCGTTGTCGACCTTCAGAATAATGGTGTCTGCAAACGGTTGATTGGCCAAGAAGGTCTCTATGCGCCGCTGCAGCGATGTCATACATTCCGGTGCGCTCCCTCCAGCAGCAGGAGGAAGGGTTGTAGCCGGCGGGGACACATATGCTGCGCTCGGGCTAGGGGTGTAAGTCACGTTGCCCAGCAGTGCCGGCGGAGGAGGCAAGGGGTATTGTGAAGAGATGTTGGGTGCCACAGTTGGTGGTTGGGGAATATGTGTGGTAAGGGACGGTATTTGGGCCGTTTTCCCCTGGACAGAGGGCAATTGCACAATTGCTGGTGGGGTCTGCGAATTAGGGTTAGGTGGTGTAGGTACTACTCCAGTTCTCTGGGTCGTAGAGGTTCCCCCTCCTTGAGAGACAGCAGTACCCGATGTAGGATTCGGAGCAAGGGTTCCCAGGATGGCCATTATCCGATCCATCTGTGCGGATTGAGCTTGGAGGGAATTCCCTGATTCTGGATAGTGGCGTTCAAGGTCTCCAAAGTCGGAGTCTCGCTGGCGGCCACAGAAGTGTGACGGGTCTCCTCTCCCGAGGTTGTTTCCGTGGAGGGAGATCTGTTCCTGACGTCGTCCTCGTGAGACATGGTTGCTTGCAGTGGTAAGATTCACGTCGGGTTCACTAAAATGTGTACGAGAGAATCCCTTGAGGAGGATTCAATATACACCAAAAGCAGGGGATAGAAAGAACACGGAAATAGTAGGGTGTGTGTAGGGAGAGAGTAAGACAATGGCAACTCAGAGAGATATACATAATTTTGGCAGAGCTTCCGCGTATCTCAGGTGATTCGTCCTCGTGTGGAAGGGTCAACGATCCTATATATAACGGAGAATGTGACCGTTGTAGTGGGTTAATGCGCCCATTAATGGCAACTTAATTAGCTTAACCACAACGGCACGTTTGTCCGCGTATATAGGAACCGTTACGCACTTCGTCCGCGTATACCGGAACCGTTATGAGGTTGACCGGGTTTATTGAGCTCGTGCCATAAATCTCTCAAAGCAGTTACTAAAGGTCGCGCGCGGGCTTGGTTGTCGCTCGCGCGCGACAAGACTCACTCTCCAAACCACTAAGTCCCTACAAGTCCCGTGTGGTGGTATGCGAGGGCCCTGTCTCGCAGCCCCCACGTGGATAAGCGCGGGTGGTGTTCCAGTGTGTGTGGAGCACAGCTAGGTGTGCTGGATGATCGCCACGTGGCTAAGATCTGTCTGTCTAGAAAGCACTATCTACAAAAGGTAATTGGTAATTTTATACATTCCAGTTTGGGCAGGTAACCTCCTCAACCTGATGGCTTTGGTACTGTCACTTGCCAAAATTGGCTCAAGCAGATAGCAAATCTTCGCTCAAGCAGAGAGCAAATCTTCTGCATATCTACTCTGCTACTCATATTTAAATCCTTATAAATCAGTTTGACAAAACTATCAACTAACTTGTTTGCTCTTCTACGAATCCAACCAAAACTCACATTATGATCTGCAGCCATAACTTTGACGTCTATAAGCAAGTTTTGCACTCTCCAAGAAACACCACACGCATTTTGAAGGTATTTCATCACCAATTGATTATCCCCTTTAATGTAAACTGTCTTATCTCCCCATTGGCTTAAAGAACTACAAGCAAATCTCATTGGCTTCTGCTTCAGCAACAATAGGAGAAATGGACCAGATTTTCTTCCAACCTTCTCTAATCCAGGTCCCATTATAGTCTCTACCTATCCACCCAATAATTGAGTATTTCACATTCTTATCCCATCTGGCATCCACATTTAGTTTGATGCTATTTTGTGGAGGTCTTTCCCAGATTTCTCTTCTCTGTTGCAATCTAACTTCACTCTGCAAATCTGAACCGACTGCCACCACCACAATGAGCACCACATCCAAATTGCCACTTCCACCATCACCATATGACGTGAACCCTGCAACCACCACTAACACCACCGCCGCCATTGAGGACATGATTGGTGCCTCCACATAGCTTTTACCACTCTGATTCTTCTCTTTTCATTAGTTGACTATTTTGACTTGTATCTGAGTCACTTCGACAATGTGATTTGGATCGCAAACGATATTATTTTCTGATAATTTTTTCACCATGTTATACAACAACTTTTCCTCTACAACACCATAAAAAAATCAACAAAATATTTCATTATTTAGCTAACCAAATCACTGTGTCAAAGTGACCAAATGAAAACTTAAAAGTGATAAAAAGTCAGGATGACGTGGAAGAGAAGAATGAGAGTGGTAGGTGGTGGTGTTGCCTGATATAGTTTCGGGTGTTTATTTTGCTGGATTTTGTAATGTGTTCCTTGCCAGATGTAGCCTTAAATTTTGTGGTTGCATCGCCAACGAACTGTTCAATAATTGGGAACGACAATCATCGAGTACGCACGGGGCACCGAGTACACTCTACTTGGCCGCTCTTGCACCCAGGTATGGGGTTCCAATTTGTTTAAATAGGTTTTTAACGAGAACGCTTGTGGTCCACGACTATTCTATCATTTGTCGTTGAAAACACAAGTTCCAATCGCTTCTGGTCGAATAAGATATCTATCGTGTGTTCTCCCCCACACTCAACTCAAATCACCCAATCATCATCGTCTCTGCAACAGCTCCACCACCGTGCAGGGTTCTGACACCAAACCGACGCCGACCACCACCACATTTTCAATTCGTTTCTGTAGATAGGCTATGACCTCGTAATCAATTCCAAAACCGCAAACAGACGACGATGCCTTTGATTCGGAGGAAAAAGGCATCTGAAAACGCTAACGACGGCAACAACAACAACAAGAGCGCCGTTCCGAATCTAGACGAAGAGGACGACAAGAATGAAAAGTTAGCGAGGCAGGGGAAGAAGAATAAGAGCCAGAGCAATTGGTCTTGTTTGGATAGTTGTTGCTGGTTCGTTGGGTGCATATGTACGGTCTGGTGGTTTCTGCTATTTCTCTACCATGCCATGCCGGCATCGTTCCCTCAGTATGTGACGGAAGCCATAACGGGGCCGGCACCGGACCCTCCGGGAGTGAAATTGCAGAAAGAGGGGCTGAGGGCGAAGCATCCGGTGGTGTTTGTGCCCGGGATTGTTACCGGAGGTCTCGAGCTTTGGGAGGGCCATCCTTGTGCCGAGGGGTTGTTTCGGAAGCGGCTATGGGGTGGTACATTTGGGGAAGTTTACAAAAGGTAGTACATAATTCCTAATTGCTCTGGTTATTCAATTAATTCAATTGATCATTTTGGATAAGACTTTCTGTGATGTCACTTCCATTCCCTTATATTTTGATGATGATTTGTTTAATTAGACTGATCAATTGCTGAATACAGCTAATATTAATTCGTAGCTGGTACTGGGTAGGTTTAGTGGAAGTCTTTGCATATTCAAGTTATTGATTTATTTATCTTCTTCTCTCAGTTTAATATTACTTCCTCAGATCTTATTCTAGATCATTTTTAGTAACTGCATGCTTATGAACCTTCACTTCAAATTAGATAAGAGTATCTGGGTAACAAAGGAGTGGGTGACACCGTCACCCAATTTGATGAAACTCAAATTATGCTGGTAGAGAAGTCTGTTTGCTTTCAAAGGATTGTGAATATCTTATCATCTTTGGTTTTTTATACTCTTGAATATTTAAGTTGATTCAATTCCATGGCCTATTTTTGGGCTTATTTTGATCTTGGAGACCAATATAGTAGGTGTCGACCATCATCATTCACTTACTGTTTGTGAATGTCAGGTTGAAACCAAATTAACTTTTCTATGTTCAGTTGCACAGACAGAATACATACAGTTAGAACTGACCGGAAAGTGAATAGTATACACTCTGAACGTAATGAATCGACCTTTGATCCAATCTTGTGACAACGAAAAGCTTATGGAGATGGCTTTGAAAGAGACATATATACCACGTAAAGGCAGATTTGTAACACTCAATGCCCAACGGCAGAGAGACTCCATGTGTGCAGCTTAGAAGCAGGCGGAAGACTCTTTTTTAGCTCTTTCCAATGAAAATATTTCCGATTTTGGGGCTCTAGTTTTGGCATATTAAATTATTAGTTAAATCCGGGTCAGGCTAGCTTCGGGATACCGTTTGTAGCATTTCAAATAGTTTTTGTTAGGGATGGCAACTTGATCATACCGGATAGATATCTGAACTATCCAATCCGAGGAAGAAGTGTGATCACATCCCTGTATAAGTGGATTGGAACGGGAACATAATGTTTTCACTTTCTATACCTGATCCAATGCATCGCGAATATGTTGTCCTAATTAAATTACATATACACCCGTATGTCTATAATGTTATTTATGGATATTCTACTATTCTGAATATGATTCTTTTCAAACTAGTGGTATGTCATATATTTTGTTACGATCGACTAATTGATTAATTTGAGGATCTTTTTACTGAGTTGCCTCAATCTATATACCTTAAACACCATGTTAGACTAGCAATCTAGAACGGTGAAATTGAAAATCCGACAACTTTTGAATGCGTTTACGTAGAATCTCTCCATCAGGGGGAATTAAGGAAAAATCAGCTGAAGGGCACTATACAGGGTTTTTTGCTTAAATAAAGATATGGCAACTTGGTTTTATTTTGATGGGTTCTTCAATCCAAAGGTCAACTTGTTAAATAAATTCTACTAAAAAACCTGAAGAATCCCACTACAGTTGTACCAAAGTCCTTAGGATAGAGGGTGCAACATCCCGTTCGCGTTCTGCGAATCAGAGCGATTTGCATTCCAGGTAACATAGTGTAAAATCATATATCCATTCAGTTTGCAATCCAATTGATGGTTGATCTCGACTTCATGGATTAGAGAACATTACAAGCTATGTTCTGTTGGATAATCCAATCGAGATCCGATTTTTCATGAATTTATTGATCTGGAGATTGATGGACATAAGGTAATCCAACTCCATGGCCACCCCTAGTTTTACATTGTTCTTTTGGGATACTAGTAAATGACCAGTCCCGTTAGGACTAATGTCAATTACCGTTCTTATTGTTTTTGAATTATTGACTCGCATGTTTTGTACTATTCATATTTTAATCAGGACGTAACTTCAATCCAATGAGCGATCAATATGAAATTTAGTAATTATTACTTTTAAGAGGCCTAATAATAGTTATTGGATATTTTAAGGGGAAAATAAAAACAAAAAGAAATTGCCAAACAATTTCAGCGTATGTCAGATATGGGTGTGAGAGAAAAGGGTAGAGACCAACTTTATAGTTGAGGAAGACGTGGTTCCATCTAAGCCATTCATACTAAAATACGGTCTTAAAGAAGTACAACAAAACATTGATGAACAGTGAAACACCTAGTTACTTTAGTATATAGAATTATAGATGCTAGGTTATCTGGTTTCGGCTATGACCAAAGGGACACATGTGGGTGTGAGAGAAAAGGGTAGAGACCAACTTTATAGTTGAGGAAGACGTGGTTCAATCTAAGCCATTCATACTAAAATACGGTCTTAAAGAAGTACAACAAAACATTGATGAACAGTGAAACACCTAGTTACTTTAGTATATAGAATTATAGATGCTAGGTTATCTGGTTTCGGCTATGACCAAAGGGACACATCTACACCCCAGTGAAAAATGTATCAAAACAATATGTGGTAGTATAAGAGAACTGAGAAAATTCTAAACCTTTATTTATTTAGGGTTTGGCTGAAGCAGACACCCATTTCTCACTTGTGTAAACTGATTCAGGGAGCGTGGTTGGAGACGCTAAAACACTACCAATATGCGTAAACTGATTGGAAATTGCCTTCAAATTCACTTGGGATGGAAAATATATTGGTTATTTAAGTTTTCTGGTTAATTGCACCTCAAATATCAACCCCAAGCAAGCACTACTTTCAACTTCCTCTTCCCAAATATATGAACAATTCACAACTCCAATATTTCAACACGTCAAGCTATATTGACAGAAGTATGGTTGGAACTTGGAACAAAGCTACCAAGCATGTTCTTCTCGATTACCTTGAACACATGTAGATAAGGCAAAGCTATTAAATGATATCACTTTCCTCACAGCACTTCCCTCTCAAAATCGTTGTAAAATACCTGTGAATCAATCTTCGGAACAAAACCCAAAAATGATGAACATTTGATCACAACTCACAAGTCAACCAAAAAGTTGTAGAGAAGCTCTTTATAAGAAGTTCAGCTGGTTACCCAGCCAAGAACTTGTAGTAGTCTCATCTTCTCCCCATTTTCAACTTTAGAATGCCGTGCTTAAGAAGTATGCTCAGGAAACTTTTTGTTCTTCCGCAAACTGTGCTTATGCGGATAAGACACCTCTTCATGTCAATACCCTCTCCGTTCGAACCGTACATTTAAATTCTACTCTTAACTGTGTAATCAATTTCCTTGAACACAAACTGCAGAGCCAACTGACAAGAATTGGTAAACCCAGACACCTAGTAGAGTGAACAGTTCCCCTTCCAATTCCAACTAGTGATACTTAAACACCCCCTATGTTTGTGTAAGTTCAACCATAAATCCGTAAATCCTCTAAACCTCCAAAAATAACAGCAATGTACCTAAACCATGATAAATAACATTAGTGAACATAATGATATCAATGCTTCCCTCCTTAAACCTTAAAACCTTTTCATCAGCCCTCCCTCACATTTTTATTCAGTCAACCCTTGAACTGCTCCGTAACAGTTATAAACAACAAAATCACATAGAATATAGACTCTATAGTAGACATTCGTTTCAGTAGGTGGCATACATGATAGCTATTAACGATATGTGAAATTGAGCTGTAATGCAAATAGAAGCAAATGATTCCAAAATGAGCATAGGCAAATAAAGTTTTATATCTATCTGACGATTAATTCCCAGCCTACCATTTTGATGCACCAATGTATCATAGATGTACTCTTTCGCTACTAAGAGAACTGCAATGACAATATTTTCTGACGCACTAAGGTGTTATATGATTGAAAAATATATATTAGGAAACTCACTTCGCTCAGGTTGCAAGAATGCCTTATTGTACTTTTTTTAATCAACGGTCTTGGTTGTTGATAGAGCTCATTACTACTCACGGAAGGCCATTAATTTAATTCCCTATCTCACAAATAAACATGTAGAGAAGAAAGTATTGCACATGAACAAAATATTATGTATGATCAATCCGGGGTTATTAGTAAGGCGAGATGTCACGAACATTCTGAAATTGGATTTGGAATCAATGAGACAGTGTTTTATGGCCGCATATATATATATATACATATATATATATATAATGATTAGACTTGGTGCTGTTATATAAGCAAAAAGATTTCTAGAAGCAATAAGTGAGAATTCGTTAAGAGGGGGCATGCTCCACAAAATGAGACAGTTTAAGATGAGAAGATGAGGCAACTTCAAACTTTTTTGGGAAGGCTCTATATTTATTTCTTTGGTTCCATCTTTTCGAACTATGATGAGTGGTATACATGTTTAAAACTAAATAAACTCACAATTATTTCCTCAGAAAAAAAAAACTCACAATTACGGAGTCGAAATTATGAAAGTTGTTTTGGTGCAGTCAAACTACAGATCTGTTAATTTACAACCTTTTCCATTGGATAGATACTTTGCTGAAGTTCTGGGCTTTTTTACAGTTCTTCTTATAATTCTTTAAAATTTCTTGCAATTCAATGGAGATTGACTTGAATTTTTGAAGACATTATTGGGGAGCTTTTGAAAATCTGACCAAAATTCTGAGGCAAATTTGTAACGAGTCAAAAATCCTGGGGCACATAACTATTGTGGTCTCTCTGTCCAGAATTGGTTCAACACTAAGTCACCTGGAGCGGGAGCGAGAGCAGGAATGCAAAAGCGACAGATTCTAAAAAAGTTGTATTTGAGAGCGTCATGAGAGCGCGTATATAAATTATATATTTAATATTAACATATTATGTATTAAAATTTTATGTAATCTGGATTTTGGCAATAACTACAAAGCTTATATATAATACTTGAACCTCATATAATGTAATGGAAGTTCAACTTGATTGAGTGTTAGCAATGAGAACTTGAGATATAGTGAGACAGCGGTCTACCTCAGTAAGGTGTTGGTTAGGTCATTTTAGTTGAACTTTTAGTTTTACTTAGTTTCAAGTGGACTTTGTAACTTAGTACTGAGGCCAATTGCTGAAAAAGTACAGAGCGTTGGTAAAAACGTACTCTAGAATTTTGGGAGCGATGATTATACGCGAATTCGAGCTGATAGCGCCGGAGCGAGGATTGGGAGCGGGAGCGAAGCCTCTCCCAGAGGTTTTAGGGGATGTAGGTTCAACCATCAAAATACTAATAATTCTGATCCTTAGATATCCAATGGATCCAGGGATTCTGTGCTGACTCTAGATAGATGAAAGTAATGTTTTTGCATTTCTGGAAAATGTTATATCAGTGACTTAGTTCCCTTGGAAAAGAAGATACTATGTGTAATGTCTTCAAAGTGGATATGCAAAACTAATTCTTAAAGTGAGTTTCTCCTAAACCATTTTTGATCAAGCTTTTGTTGATATTGCCATGAATCACATTATAAGGTGAACCGGGTGGGTTCTTGCTCTCAGTCCCTATCTCGGTGCTCTTAATATGATTCTTGTTCCTTAACAAATGTATCTAGAGTTCCTTCATTATAACAAGACTTTAACCTGTTTTCTTGTATGCTTCACAGTGTTGGACTTCTGCTCTCAGTTTCTTTCAGAAGTTCATGGACTTGCTATTATCAGTTTTTTTTGGTATCTAACTAGTTCTGTCGCTTACATTTTCAGACCTTTATGCTGGATGGAGCATATGTCGCTGGACAATGAGACTGGGCTGGACCCTCCTGGTATAAGGGTTCGGCCTGTCTCTGGACTCGTCGCTGCAGATTATTTTGCTCCTGGATACTTCGTCTGGGCTGTTTTGATTGCTAATCTGGCTCGAATCGGGTATGAGGAGAAAACCATGTATATGGCTGCATATGACTGGAGAATTTCATTCCAGAATACTGAGGTATGCATAATCCTAGGGCATCCGTAGTTGATATTCTTGTTCATGTACTGAGTGGATTATTTATACTAACATAACTAATTTTTATGCATTAGGTGCGTGACCAATCACTAAGCCGTATAAAAAGCAATATAGAACTGATGGTTTCTACAAATGGTGGAAACAAGGCTGTCATTATTCCTCACTCGATGGGCGCTCTGTACTTTTTACATTTTATGAAGTGGGTGGAGGCACCAGCTCCTATGGGTGGTGGGGGAGGGCCCGATTGGTGTGCTAAGCACATAAAGGCTGTAATGAACATTGGTGGACCATTTTTAGGTGTTCCGAAAGCTGTGTCAGGGCTTTTGTCTTCTGAAGCTAGAGATATTGCAGTTGCCAGGTATTTCTCTGGCTACGTTAGGTAACATCATTTAGGGCATCCGCTTAGCTCTCATTTGGTACCCCCAAAAGATTGCAGTGCTTATGCTCTCTATTAAGTGGCAAATATAATCTTTTCTCTGTTGGGGAAATGCTTTCATGTTGAGATTCCTTTGGTTAATCACAGAGTTAGTTGTAACAGTTGCTTTCTAATGCATCATTTTGCTGCTTCCAGAATTTAGAAGAGTCATTTTGAATTTGCATGTGCGTATATATGTTTCTGTGCCCAAATGTTATGAAATTTCGGGAGTGTTTAAGTAACTTAAAGACATGTGTTCATTTAGAAAGGAACTTATAGCCTCTTAGTGTGATAATTTCACGGCCACTTGACTTCACAGACATGTCTTGAAACTGGCAGACGTTCAGGGGCATGAGAGCATTTAGGTTATTACTTTTTTCTGTACGGAGCATAAAATATGCCTTGGTTATACAAGGCGGACAACAGAAGAGATCTTCTAAGCTCAGGATTATAGAAAATACAATGGTAACTGCACGAGACTTAAAACTGTTGGCTCAAGGAAGCTTTCGGTGATTGAAATCATGTAAGGATACTTAAGCCCCAGTAATTAACTTGGCTGTAAGTGAAAAGTCGAAAACCGTTGGTATCAGCATTTTTAGACTTGTGATCCTGATGATGTTGTCAGCAGTTGTATTTGAAAAATATTAGGGTTTCTTCATAGAAGAGAGAAGAATGTGACGGAGAGTCTAGAGAGAGAGAGAACCGTCATAATGTTTTCATTAGAGATAAGAGCATAAATACAATACACCGAACGGTCGGCTAATGAACGGTCATAGAGCCGCTTCAATTTGTGGTCTAATTACATTGTACCCATTAGGGTTACGAAGAGGCAAAGAGTTTCTAGAAGGATCTGGAGAGACCGGTTCGGAGCTTGGGTTTCTTCAGCATCAATGGGCTTCTTATTTTTGTTGGGCTTCAGGTCTTCAGTGGGCTTCATAGCTCTTTTGGGCTTCGGGACTCTATTGGACTTCTCAGCTCTTTGGGCTTCATTGTGGATTGGTTTAATACCCCCCTTCAAGCGCAAGGCGGAGATGGAGCCATGAGCTTGTCTTTGAGAGCCAGAAAACGGGGTGTAGGGAGACCCTTAGTGAAGATGTCAGCTAGCTGGTGTTCACCTGCCACAAAGGAAACAACAAGTTCATTACGAAGGGCTTTCTCTCGAACAAAGTGATAATCAATTTCGATATGCTTCGTTCGAGCATGAAAAATGGGGTTTGTTGTCATTTTGATGGCAGAAGCATTGTCACACCACAAGGTGGGAGGATAATTGAGTCTGAGATGGAGATCTTTGAACAACATTTGAGCCAAGACAGTTCAGCTGCAGTAACTGCAAGGACCCGATACTCAGCTTCTGTGGAGGAACGGGCCACGGTGGGCTGCTTCTTAGCGGCCCAATGTATGGGATTAGGCCCAATAAAGATAACCAAGCCAGTAGTACTGCGTTTGTCAGTTGGGTTACCGGCCCAGTCTGCATCAGTAAAGGCATGAACTGGGCTAGGCCCTTTGGTGTAAAACAGGCCATGATTGGGAGTGCCTTTTAAATACCTCAGAATACGTTTTGCACCAATTAAGTGAACATTGGTTGGAGCATGCATAAACTGGCACAAGTGGTTTATGGCAAAGGCAATATCAGGCCTTGTGAAGACAAGATATTGCAAAGAACCCAGCAGTTGTCGGAAAATAGTAGGTTCAGAGGAGAGCCATCTAGAGCATGAAACTTGCCAGAAGAAGGCAAGGGATTTGGACATGGTTTGCAATTAACCATGTTGAACCGTATGAGTAAATCATGTATATATTTGCTTTGAGAAATAAAAATACCATCACTGCTCGTTTTGATTTTGGAGTCCAAGAAAATAGTGCAAGGGGCCTAAGTTTGTCATTTCAAATTCAGAATGCAAAGCTTGAACTAAGATTTTCAAATATGCAGAATCATTGCTAGTTACAATAATGTCATCCACATATAACAGCAGCAAGGTAATATCAGATGGAGAGTGACGAATAAATAAGGAGTTATCAGCATGAGACTGAGAAAAACCAAGGGAAGTAATGTATGTAGTGAAACGAGTAAACCGTGTCCTTGGAGCCTGTTTTAAACCATATATGAATTTATGTAGTTGACAAAGATGATTTGGCTTATGAGGATCAACAAAGCCTGGTGGTTGTTTCATAAAAACAGTTTCTTGCAAATGACCATGAAGGAAAGCATTTTTAACATCAAGTTGTTGCAAATGCCAATCAAATATAGCAGCAAGAGCAAGAATAGTTCTAACAGTGGCATGTTTGATAACTGGACTAAATGTCTCATCATAGTCAAGGCCAGGGGTTTGGTGAAACCCCTTAGCTACTAATCTTGCTTTAAATCTGGAAATAGACCCCTCAGGCTTGTATTTTGTTTTAAAAAACTCATTTGTTGCCAACAATGTTAGCATTTGGAGGTGGTTCAACAAGGCTCCAAGTATTTTGATTTATGAGACTAAGGTATTCAGCTCAGATAGCTTGTTGCCAGTGAATATGTTTCTTAGCCTCAGAAAAAGAAGTAGGATCAGAAGTAGAAACTTGTAAAGCTGTTATAGAAGTAGGAAAACCAGAGACTTTGCCAAAACCAATAAATTTGTTGTGTGGTGGATCAGACCCTTTACCAGTTTTGGAGGCAAAATCAAGGAACTTCTTTTTGAAGATCCCTGACTTGCTCCTGGTCTGCATTGGATGACCTGGAGTTGGAGTGGTAGTTGTGTTCCTTCTGGTGCCAAGTCAGTGTGAGGAGAGGAGGGAGCTAGCATCTGTTCTGTTGTTTGTATCTGTTCTTGTGGTGGAGCCACCTCTTCTCCAACACTGAACTACAGCTCATAGGGGAGACTGTCATTCCCATCAACTTGGTCAGCAGCAGCAATGGGAGTGTCGTCATTTCCAGTAAAGCATGGTGGAGTAGTAGAAGCACTGTCATGATAAGGAGAGGTGAAGTTATCTGCAGAAGATGAAGAAGTGTAAGGAAACAGTGTTTCATTAAAAATCACATCTCTACTAACATAGAATTTCTGAGCAGACTTCAAATAACATAGATATCCTTTATAATTGTCAACATAACCCAGAAAAATGCATTGTTGAGTTCTAGCATCAAGATTGGAGTGAGTATAAGGTCTAAGATTAGGGTAGCAAGCACATCCAAAGACTCTCATAGAAGCATCATCAGGTAACTTATGAAACTACAATTCATACAGAGACTTGCCATTTGTGACAGGACTTGGCATTCTATTAATAAGAAAAACAGCAGTAGCTATAGCATGAAACCAAAAATGATGAGGCAAAGAAGCATGTTGAAGCATAGTAATTGCAGTTTCCAAAACATGTCTATGTTTTCTTTCAGAATTACCATTTTGTTGTGGTGTGTGTGGACATGATTTCTGGTGTGTAATGCCTTTGGAACTAAGGTGTTTTTGAAAAACTATAGACATGTATTCACCACCTCCATCAGACCTAAGAATTTTAATTTTGTGACCCAAAAGATTCTCAATATGTGTTTGAAATTTTGGAAAAACAGTTGCAACTTCAGATTTGTGAAACAAAGGAAATAGCCAAGTATATCTAGAGTAGTGATCTATAAACAGAACATAAAACCTGTAACCTTGTAGGGATCTTACAGAAGCAGGACCCCAGACATCAGAGTGTAACAAGTGTAATGGAACAATAGACACAATTTTTGATTTTGCATAAGGTAATCTAGTGATTTTACCCTTAAGACAAGATTCACACATTGCAGCAGTAGTAGAAGATTTAGAACTAGAACCAAATATTTGAGTTAAAACATCATTAGCTGGATGTCCAAGTCTAGCATGTAGCAAAGGAACATTGATAATACTACCCAAACAAGCCTTGGGAGAAGAAACAGAAAAGGGAGAAGGATAAATAGGATAAAGTCCATTTTCACTCAAGCCTTTGTACAGTATTCTGCCCGAATCCAGATCCTGGATGTAGAAAGATTTTGCATAGAAAGCAAAACAACAGTTATGTTGAGAACATAATTGATGAACAGAACAGAAAGAAGATTTGTTGCCAAATTAGGAACATGTAAGGTGTTTTCTAATTGAAAAATATGATTGTTGGTTTTGAAAGAAGTAGTACCAGCATAGTTTTTAAAACCGGACCGGACCGGCCGGTTCGACCGGTGAACCGGTGTCTCACCGGTCCGGTCAGGCTATTGGATCGGTCATGCAACAGAACCGGTCGGACCCGATAAAAACCGCCGATTCTTCATCAAACCGGTAAACCGCCCGGTTTCTACGGTTTCACCGGTTTTTGTAAATTTACCGAATATAGATACTTGATAAGGTGGCAGCCACGGCGTTCTCTGCCAATGACGAAACTTGGAGAGTATGATACTGTCGGGAACCCATTAGAATCGTCTAGCATCGACGAGAAGGATGTTGATTTGGTCGCAACGCTTGGAGAGGAAGAGTGCTTCCTCGACTGGGTTTGTGTTGCGGTGAAACAGGAAAAAAAAACTACCAGTGAAGATATAGAGAGAGAGTGTGAAGAGATAAGATCAGAAAGAGTAGTAAAACATTATCACCAAATGGAATTGGATGCGGCCGATTTATGTGGGATATTGGCTTTTTCAAGAGAAAAAGTAGGATCCCCATTAAAATAATAATGCCACGTTCCATGTCTGTTTTTCTAAATGTATTTTTTCGTTAATTATTCATGATATGTTGGTTAATTTGGACTATTTTAAGGCCTTGTTCTTGAAATTAAATGATGTAATTGTTGTGTAATTTTTTTTTGAAAGCTTAATTGTTTAAGTATTCTGAGTATTGGTTATATTTGTGTTTTAACGTTATTTTTTAATTACATTTACTTAGACATGTGTAGAAATATATTATAAAATATTATTAAAAAGAAATTACGGTCCGACCGGTTGAACCAGCGGTCAAACCATAAATCCTTGTCTCGCTGGTTCAATAGCCGGTCCGGTTTTTAAAACTATGAGTACCAGTATGATTAATTTGTGAAATTTGTCCATTCCCCATTGTAACATGGTCAGAACCAGTATAAGTGTCAGCAAGAGAAAGGTTCCTTAAATCAGCAGTCATGTGATTAGTTGCACCAGAATCAGAAAGCCAATACTCAGGAGTAGAAGAACCAGAAGATGAAGCATTGTATGCAGTGAGATGTTCAGAAGGGGGCTTTCCCTGATAAGAGTAATCTGTTCTATGCCAGCAATCAGCAGCAGAATGAAAATCACGACCACAAATTTGACAATTAATTGGTGTTGTGTTGGCTCTGGTGGTTGAGTTGTATCGACCACTACCACGATTGCGACCCCTTTGGCCACCCCCTCGGCCTCTGGACTGGTCAAACCTACCTCCCTGGTTTCTCGGGCCAGATCCAGGATTGGATCTGCCGTAGGCACCACCGGCTCGGCCGTAGCCTCCTCTGCCGGTGGGTGGTCCAGGGCCAAGAATCCCCTGTCCACGGCCGCGACCAGATCCTCGATAGTTGTTGGAAGAGACAGAGTAAGAAGCAGAGATATTCATAGCAGTAGAATCAGAAAATTCAACAGATTGAGTCTCAAGCATTTGTTGTTCTGCTTTTAACAAAACATGCAATTCTTCGAAGCTAATAGGATCAGATCTTCCACGAATAGGTGTACGAAAAGCATTGTATTCACTAGGGAGGCCATTTATAGCATACAGAAGCGTGTCTTCATCATCATAGAAGAGAGAAGAGAGAAGAATGTGACGGGGAGAGAGAGAGAGAGAGAGAGAGAGAGAGAGAGAGAGCGAGAGAGAGAGAGAGAGAGAGAGAGAGAGAGAATTGTCATAATGTTTTCATTAGAGATAAGAGCATAAATACAATACACTGAACGGTCGGCTAATGAACGATCATAGAGCCGTTTCAATTTGTGGTCTAATTACATTGTACCCATTAGGGTTACGAAGAGGCAAAGAGTTTCTAGAAGGATCTGGAGAGACCGGTTCGGAGCTTGGGTTTCTTCAGAATCAATGGGCTTCTTATTTTTGTTGGGCTTCAGGTCTTCAGTGGGCTTCATAGCCTTTTTGGGCTTCGGGACTCTATTGGGACTTCTCAGCTCTTTAGGCTTCATTGTGGATTGGTTTAATAGTATTCTCAAGTGGCTTTACGAGTGTGGCATCATCTATACTGGTTGGTAAGTCAGTTGGCAACTTACTAAGGACAGTAGGGATATAATTTCGTATCAAGTAGTTTTCCTGGAATTGTCAAATAGCTGTGACCCATGTGCAGTCAACCTATGATCAATGAAGCTATTAAACATGAAAAGAAATTCTGACAGAAAATTTATGTTCAAATATGTTTCTAGTGGGCTGGAGACCACGGGTGGAGGGAGGATTTGTGCGTTTGGAGGGGGGGGGGGGATACTAAATTTCAAAGTTACGACACCAAAAGTGCACAAACTTTTCACACCTCATGCAAAACGATTATAAAATAAAATGGCATATAACATGTTAAAGCATGTAGTCATAACCCCAGAACAACATTTGGCGAACAACATATTGTACAAAATACAATATTTTGTTTTCAAAAGTCAGGTTCGGCAATTTTTTGACGGAATCTATGTCATCTATTCAAACTACTTTTTTGACATCTCCCGAAGAGGGAAGAACATGTTTGAAAAGCTCAACTAATAGTGTTATAAGCTGAAGGCCAATATTTAGACTTTAAGGTTGAAATATGATGTCTTGACAACATATTAGTTTGAAACCTAATATAACTCTGCCATCGTAGATCGCAATAGATAAAACTAAGAACTGAAAGCATGATTGGTCGAATTTTCATAGAAAAGAGTCGTAAACCAAAACAGATTAGAAGAATTCGGTTGGAGGGAGAGTAAATGTATTAACCCATGTTTGTCTTTTAATTGTTAGAAGAGGTCTCTTCTAGATACTATGCAATGGAATAAGACACAATCTTACTGGGAGTAATTAAAATCTTTAAAATGTTATTGTATCAAAATGCTTCGGCCCTTGATTTGAGGGAGGCTACAAAGATGTGAAAGCTAGATGATTATTTTTATTTCCGGGAGGCCAGGGCCCCTTTAAGCCAACAAGTGGGACATTCTCTGCCTATACTTTTCTTCCTCTCTTCTGTAGTCTAATTTACCTTTACAATGTTTATAATCTTTAATCTTCTCAGGGAAATTTCTCGTCCTTCTCTATCTTCATCTCTCGATCTTCCCTTCCTTGGAGAGTTCTTTATGTAACTGTTAACAGAAACATGCACTTAATTAGCAGACATTAAAAAAAAAAAGATGTGAAGTGTTGATAACGTTGTTCCATGATAGCAAAATTCTCGTTTCTGTAACGGCAGGGTTGTGTAAGCAATGCCATCTTTTGCTAATAATTATACACTCTATTCATGAAGAACGTAACAAATATCCAACCATTTACTTCTTGGGGGAAATAGATCCAAAGAGGGAGCAGTTGAGCACAAAAATTATCGTGCTGCAAATGGAAGATGAAGCATCCGATCTAAAACTGTAGTGAATACAAGAACTAATGATATTGATAGGTGTTGGACAATATATGAAACAAAAAAATTGTGGTTAAAAGAAAACGGAGTTATTATATCATGGTTAATAAATTCTATAGACAGATTCTAATATATTGTGATTGGGAGATAACACGAATGAAGTTTGTGAGGTCCAACAGTTCAATACCGAGTTTCTCGAATGGAATATTCAGAAGAAAACCGTTACTTGTTTGACAACTTTGGCAGTCAGAAATAAAATACAACAAGCTTTATTTCGGGTCTCGGAAATCAAATTGAACTTTCGGTAGTAAGTTACAAGATTCTCTCTCTTTTCCTGGCGCACACCCCGGCACATATTGTTACATCTTTCTTATTGTGCAGCTGCAGCAACTACTTATGATTCTGGTGATTGTTTCTAGATGGACTTTGGGAGATTCGGACGTAAATGTTGTTTATCTGCTCTTGGTTGGCTTTGTGTCAGATGAAGCATCCAATGGCTAGTGAGAGAAGAGAGAGAAGAAGATGTAATAATTGTATTGGTCATAGTGCTGATTAGATGTGATTAACCAGGGGTAACTATATCAAAATTCAGAACCACATCTTACAGAAGAAGCTTAATGATATGGGACATATTGGATTATCGGAAGTCAATCCTTTGGGTTCTAGTTCTGTAAGTGGGTTAATGCAACGGCGGGCGTCTAAAGCTTGCTAATGAGAATCTAGGGTAAGAAATGACAACAGAGAGCCTTGCATGTTGACTCCACCTAATGTGGTGTCTTTGAAAGGTAAATGATTATGTTGCGGATATGGAAGTAATTCAGTATACTCTGTTGGAAGGAACTAGGTTGTTGCTCTGCAGTGAACAGGAATCCTCAAATAGTTGAAGAGGTAAGGAAAGAAGAAATAGCTCGACGTATCATTTCTAGATCTCCTGAGGACCCTTACAGTTAGTTTGCACCATAAAACTGAAGAACTTAAGCTGTAAAAGCTTCAAAATGTTTCCAATTATCCTAAATACATTTAGTTAAATATATTGAGTGCTAGCTTTTAGGCTGTTAAACCTACAGGGGCCATAAGAAGAAATACGAGTAGCTTATGATAAGTTTCCAGTCTTTTTCTCAAGTATTGCTGATTTCTGGATGTTATCATCTTACTTGAGACAAGATAGTTTATTCCACCCCAAACGTGCTCAGTGTAACAATCAGCTAGTGGAACATTTTAGTTCATAAGTTGTATTTCCATTTCTTGCTACTCATATATTCTAAGAGTTTTTCTTTCCTAATATGCAGAGCTATTGCACCAGGGTTTTTGGACAAAGATTTGTTCGGTCTTCAGACATTGCAACATGTAATGAAGATGACCCGTACCTGGGATTCAACTATGTCAATGCTACCGAGAGGTGGGGATACTATCTGGGGTAGTCTTGACTGGTCGCCTGAGGAATGCTATGATCCTAACAAAAGAAAGCCAGGAAATCATGACAGTACTGGTTCAGGCAAAAATGGGACAAATACTTTTGTTTGTCAACCAAAACATGCTAATTATGGAAGAATGGTATCATTTGGGAAAGATGAAGCAGAGGCGGATGCATCTGACATCAAGAGGATTGAGTTTAGGGTAAGTTTTCAGCCTTGTTTCGCACGGAAAATAATTTAATAAAAGCAATTACTTCACCCTCTCTTTCCCAATGTTTTTGTCATCTGAATTTGACCTTATATACCCCTGGTTTGTACCACATTCAGATAGTGAGGGAACTTTCAGAATAATCTGGATCGCCCCCTCATAGCGGATCAACATTGTTTGGACTTTAATTTTCGCCCACCAAACACGAGAAGAAGTAACTTGACGGACTAAAATCTATGAAGTTCTGAGTAGGGGAGCTTGGGATATTCTGTCCGACATGAAAATATATATAAACGTAGTAAGGATGGTCCCTTAGTAAGGATGTGGTTTTGTTATGTTTATGAAAGATTGGTCCTCATTCGTCATTATCATGGCGGGCTCTATGATCTTTTTAGGATAATAGTAGTAAAATTAACTTCTTCGGACGGCCCTTGGCTCTCTGTTATTTCATGCAGACCCAGACGTGGTCGTATGCATTAGTCAATACACCCCTTGTACACAAATTCTAGTTTCAGTTTGCTCGATGAACTTTCAAGTTTGTCAACCGTGTTTGTTGATTGTATTGTTCCTGAAAATACATCTTATAGTCTTGTCTATTTTTTCAAACTCAATGAGACTTGTATCTTTATCATTCTTGCTGAACAATGCAGGGTGCTGTTAAGGGTAATAATATTGCTAATAGCACATGCGAAGATGTGTGGACGGAGTACCACGACATGGGACTTGGAGGCATCAAAGCCGTTGCAGAATACAAAGTCTACACTGCTGGAGATATTCTAGATTTGCTAAACTTTATTGCTCCCAAAATGATGTCCCGTGGCAGTGTTCATTTTTCTTATGGAATAGCTGAGGATTTGGATGACCCGAAATACAACCACCACAAGTACTGGTCAAATCCACTCGAAACCAAGTGAGTAATTTTCCTATCTGATGTTTCATTATCGTTTTAGTTCCTATATTCTTTTACGGTTCCCATTCCATAAGAAAATATATCCTGTTCTCCAATATCATAAGGTGATCTCATAAGCTTCTTTGATCCTAGGAAAGAATATTTTTGCAGTGAGAAGTAAGTTTAATTGATGATTGCACTGTTTCTTGTACTATTAATTTATCAGTTTCAAGAACCTGTTACGTGGCTACAAACATATGTCATTGCTATTCGGTTTTTAATGCAAAACTGTATTCTCTGTACCACAACTCTATATTCCATTGTAAGTTACCCCCGACTCAACTCAACAAGCTTTCTGCCAGTTTATGTGACATTTTAAGTTACACAACAAAATGGTGAGTGCATTTGTGAGTTTCTTATGGTCGTTTGATATGTATCAATAGGTTCCTCTAGTGAAAGTTTGGTCTTCCAAAACAGTCTCTGCAATACGAAAAGTGACGTAGTCCAGGAACTCCCTGTTGCGAGCCCTTTGATTTGGCCCTATTTTCTATTTTATTACTTTTTTAGTTGCTACAACTTTTATTCTGCTTCAAGCAGTGGGTTTGACAGGAAAGGAAGTAGTCTCCCCTCTCCTGAAAACTCTCTCAAAACTTCCCAAAACCGCCAGTAACTTCTATCAATCGCTGATCGGATTCACATTTGTGGTGTTCTCTGGCGAGATTTCTTGCCATTGGGCGGCTTCCCCATGGCAGGATACTGCGTGTATGCTATTCTTATCGACGGGGGTCATTATATGTAATAATTTATCGGTTTGTTCACTTTTATTGTTTGTGTTCGGAGGTTTTCGTGCCATCCGGTCTGTTTTTGGAGGATTTCGTTCCGTCCGGTTTGTTTTTGGAGGACTTTGCTCCGTCCGATTTGTGTTCGGATAATTCAATTCATTGATTTGTGTTTGGAGGAATTTTTCATCCGATTTGGTCTCAACTTTCCTCGAAATGTCATCATAAATTGGCTTGTGTGGATGATTTGCGCTCCATCAAGAGAAGCATGTTTCGAAGAAAATTACCAACACTCTCGTTGTGCGAATCTGGGAGCGCCTAAAAACTATGTATTGGACGGCTCTTAGCGGTGTTTCTATGTATTGGACGGCTCTTAGTTGTGTTTCTCGAGTGAATTTTTTATGCTTTGTATGTCTTGATTGGTGAACATTGTCAATTGCGAGTGAATAGTGGTGCAATTTAAAAGAAGCAGTGGTTTTCACATGATTGACTGTATATTAATGTATTTAATCTTGTTCTATTGTTCAGATTACCAAATGCTCCAGATATGGAGATCTTCTCAATGCACGGAGTTGGCATCCCGACTGAAAGAGCGTATGTCTACAGGCTTGCCCCTTCTGGAGGAGATTGTTATATACCATTTCAGATTGATACTAATGCAGATGGTGCTGAAGATAGCTGTCTGAAAGCTGGAGTCCTGACTGTGGATGGGGACGAGACTGTCCCTGCCTTAAGTGCAGGTTTCATGTGCGCTAAAGGTTGGCGAGGAAAAACCAAATTTAATCCTTCAGGAAGTCGAACTTTTGTTAGGGAATATGAGCATGCTCCTCCATCCAATCTTCTTGAGGGACGAGGCACCCAAAGTGGGGCTCACGTTGATATTATGGGCAACTTTGCTCTGATTGAGGATGTCCTAAGAATTGCTGCTGGTGCTTCAGGAGAAGAATTGGGAGGTGACAGAGTATATTCTGACATCTACAAATGGGCAGAGAAGATAAACCTGCCGCTATAATCGTGTATGGTAAGCGCTATAATACTGTCTTTCAAACCTGTCTGCAATCAAAACCGGTAGTGAATTCATTTTCTTCCTCTCTTTTCATTTGCACACGGTAGGATGAATGATATCGAGTTATCATCTATAATTATTATGGTTTACCTTAACCATGCAACAGAGGATAAAATAGTCATAAAGATCTACCATGTTCAATTTTCCCAATGAATTTGATTTCCTTCAAATGTTCTCTTTTTATCTTCCTCGTGCTGACTGTCAACTTTCCCAGTGAATTTGATTTCCTTCATTTTTTTTTTGTAAATTTAACACTATAAACCGTTCTATTTAATATTTTCCTCGTTCTGACGGAGATCCATTATCCATGCACTAGGTACAAGTAGAGCTGTCAAACGGGCTGGTTAACCGCGGTGAACCGGTCCGATTTAACCGTTTCTTGAGTAACCGAGCCCGAGCCCGAAAGGACCGAACTAGGACCGAAACGTATTTTTTGCGGCCTAGGGGGGGGGGGTTAGACCTTTCTGTCGAACCGTGAACCGGCCCAAAACCGATCCGGTTAACCGAACCCGGCCCGACCCGAATGGTTAACCGAACCGGCCCAAACCGAATCGAGCAGGTATACCCGGTTACAGTTACACGGGCTGGGCCTGTTAGAGGATACGAAAATTTCTGGCTCGATTAGCCGTAACCGAGCCCAAACCGAACCGAGCCCGATCGGTTCAAGGATTCTCGAACCGGTTTCGGTTAACCGAATTTACAGCTCTAGGTACAAGTAAAGGTGTAACAACATACCCTTATTACGTTCTCCAATAGCATTTTCACTTGTCCCTTCCTTCCTATTGTTAGCATTACTTGATGACTCTGGACTCTTTGTTTGGGATAAGTCGCATAGAAATGTTCTTGTACTCGAGAACTTTAGGAAATACATACCTTTCCCCCTTACCTCTCTTATTTCCGTAGAGAAATTCAATAACTACACTCTGATTGTTTTTTAATGTGTTTATCACCATTCCCCAAAGTGCTTTTCTGCATTTCTGAGCCCCTGCAATATTTAGATTGTTATTATTTACCGGACGAGCTTGTTAGGACGAGGGTATTTTGTTAACATGCTAACAATATACTATGTGTTTTCAGGTTTGAGAATAAAGATCCAGAAAGTGAAGTAGTATTGATACTGCTATTTTTCTTCTTCTTCTCAAGGGGCTTTTGAAACACCCGGTGCCTCGGTCTCTAGATGGATGAATGGCTTTTTGCTACGCTTCACTTTCTTTGAGCTGCCTCGTGTAACTGTGCTTCTGAAATTTCTCTTAAAAGTAATTTGGTGGGAAGTAATTCCTAGTACAGTTGTCGTTCGTGCCACGGTCTATGTAGAGATTCCTTTGTATGCCCACAGAGTATTCAATTTTTTGGGAGTACGCTAGCGCGCTTCATACACTTCCCTGAAGCTGCAAATAGTGTTGCTATACAGGTTATTTATTGTGTATGTAATCACTTATTACAACTGCTTCTCCCTCAAATTTAAGCATCCCTAGGGGAAAAGACGAAGAAGCAAGAGTACCCTTACTAAAGTAACAGAGGTTCAGTTCCAAATTATTGTACTTGACTTGTAAACATTATATTTCATGATTTTGCAATGGAGATACTGACATTTTCAATTTCAGGCCCTTTCTTAAAGGACTCATAAATATTGTTGTATAAAGCATTAATTTGATTAAAACGTTGTCAGATTCCTTATCCACATCACGTTCCAAGAATCTATTCGCATGTCTTTACAGCGAACTGAACCTCGTTCGGAATAGGATTAGGTCATAGATTAGGTGGAGAGGTCATTATCTGCAATGATAAAACAAATTCTTAAGCACCATGGGTTTAGAATAAACAGAGAAACATAGTTGTGAATGAGATTCATTCTCGCCATCCAAGCATATGTACGAGGTCCTGACGTGTATGTGGACATTCGTGATTCCAAAGGAACAATAACAAACAATAGGACGGTTACCATAATCCCAAATCATTTGATTAGTAGTATCAAGTACTGTATACCAAACTTAAACTACAACTTTTCTTTATAAACTTCTTTCTTTCTTGGTGGGCCACTTCCCCTAATCTTTAAACTTATTTGTTGAATCCTTCAATCTTATCTTAATTAAGTTTGGTAGTTGGTATTCTTATCACTACTTGTTTCTTTATTACAATTACTTTAGTTAACTTTAGGGTTGGTATTTGTCTTGCACTCTATTGTTATCGATGAAATATTTTCATCTTATCCTCAAGGACAAACGCAATTAAACTAAGGAGTAAAATTAGTATGGCTAAGATAAGTTCGTACTTGCTGAGATAAAGCTACAGTAGTTTTTTGTTTCTTACATATGAGTAGTTGGTAAATATATTGACAAATGAACACATATTTGTCACCTACGATGATGATAGAAATACCATGCGGTTATAGAATGCGATTAGTAATTCGAGTAACACAACTTTTAATTTACATGGGCCCCTTTGTTATTGGTTAGTCTATCATATGGATTAGATTAATGAATTATCATCCATTGAACTTTTATGCTAATCGACCTTTTGTACGCAAAATTAATTGTTTTGAAGGAATAAAAAGGAAAGAGCATTTGGAATCGGATTACATCTTATTCCTTTCTTCAATGCAAGCAAAAAAATCATGACAAATATACTAATTATGCTAAAGTAAAGTAGTTTTTATTTTAGTAACGTGAATATGACATTTTAAGTTTGTAAACCTACTTTAATTACATGCAAACCGTGATCAAAATTTTTTTTTCTTTACTTTTTTTTGCAAACCGTTATTAAAGTTGGTTTGAAATAAGTGACTTAATTCATTTCATTGAGTATTTAGCGTTCAATATCTCAGTAAAGTTACTCTTGTTTTTCAGGAATATAAATCCGTTAACACTTGTGCAAAAAAATAAAATAATAAACCCGTTAACACTCTGGGAACAATTTTTTTAATATTTTATTTTTCTAATATGATTGTCACGTTAATCTTACTAAGTTTCAATTTTACTACACTACAAATTTTAATGTAAAATTCAAATGTATAAATGTTTAAAAACGTAAAATAATGTAAAAATAGACAGAATCAGTATTTTTAAAAACAATTATTTTGAAAAAAAAATGTAAAAATATTTAATACAAAAATAGAATTGTCAAACATGTTTAACAGATAAAACAATTGGGTTCGAAAAAAAAAGAAATACAACCAATCTGTTTAAGTTAAAAGACATTTCCCACCCTATGGAGAAAAGACATTGTCTCCTGATTTATGAAAAAAAAAAGTTCATTTTGCACCCCTGTCAGAGTTAAATACTAACGGCACACTAACGAAAGGGTATAAAGACAAGTCTACCCTAACATTGCAGGAAAATTACGACACTGTAAATGTCATTTTTTCGTTCTTCCTCATTTCCTAACCCTAGCGGTACAAAATTTTATATGTTCTCTCTCTCACTCTTGCAGAAATGAATGATGCTTTTTCTTCCTTAAAAAAAATGATGCTTCTTCTTCTTCCATGACAGAGATCCAAGAGAGATGTGGAAGTTTATTACATAGTTATTAAACCCGGTCCGACCCGGCCGGTCCGACCGGTGACTCGGTGAACAGGACCCCGAACCGGTCTGGGTCACTACCCGGTTCGTAAATGACAGTGACCCGGCCAAACCCGCTCAAACACGGCGGGTTCGTGATTAACCCGGTGACCCGATCCGGGTTAATTGTGTTGAACCATGTATTTACATGTTTTAAGCATTAACACAAAAATTGAAATGCTCGTTTTAACATTTTCTTCAACGTTTGTGTGCTTTCATTCATAATAGATGTAATAAGACGTTAAAACAACACATAAAATTAATAATTTGAGCTATTATATGTCACATATTAATCATTTCATTACAAATATGTAATATAATGTATCGAAAATAATTTGTTAGTGACCCACAGGTCCGACCAGTGACCCACCGGTTGGACCGGTGACCCAGTGACCCGGCGTCTCCAACCACCGGTCCGGCTTTAATAACTATGGTTTTTTAGGGTGGTTGCCCGTCTCTTTCTCTCTGTATCCGTCTGTCTATCTATCCATCGATCTGAATGTGGTAGCATCGCTGTTTATGGAAGCAAATGATTTCATATCTCTTCGAAGAAATCAACCGCCCTCTCCCAGCAACTACACTTCTTCTTCTTCTTCTTCTTCTTCTTCTTCTTCTTCTTCTTCTTCTTCTTCTTCTTCTTCTTCTTCTTCTTCTTCTTCTTCTTCTTCTTTCTTTCTTTCTTTCTTTCTTTCTTTCTTTCTTTCTTTCTTTCTTTGTGGTTTAGATTGCAGTGTATTTTGTAAAGAGACAATGATGATGATGCATGTTCTTTTGGATTTTCAGATCTGTAGTTGTGGGAGAAGCTTCACCAATCATCGATTGATTCTTATCTCTCTCCTCTTTCACTCACATCACTGATTGTGGTTTGAAGATCGACAAAGACGAGCGACGATGTTGAGTTGTGGGTCGGAGGTTCATCGGAGTTAATGGAGGAGGGGTTGATTTTGGGGTTGTAAGGTTTGAGGTCAGGCCTGCAAGATTTGGGCGTTACAAAGAACAACCCCTCTTTTAGCCCCTCCTGGATTCGATTTGCCGGATTCGAATTACAGTTCTCGCAGTTCTTCGAAGGCTCTGCTCCATTTCTTCTTTTTATATGCTCAAGAACCTCTGTTTGTGGTCAATCGATGAACTGGCTCTGGGCTCTGGGTTTCTGGATTCGAACTGAGTCTTTCCGGTTAACCCTCTGTTTGTGCCCAATTTCAGATTGGTTTTTGAATGGAAATGGGTATCGTTTGTTCCCAATTTCGTTTTTGTCTGGAAATGTGGTCTCTTGATTTGTCCCCTCAATTACGCGATGATGAATTCGATAAATTGAATTCAGTTGATGAGAAATTGTTACTTACTTGGCGCGACAATTAATCTTGCAGCCATGGTAGGTGCAATCCTCTTCTTGGTCTGTTTTCAATTATTGATCTGAGCCTCTTGTTGTTGTTGTTGTTGTTGTTGTTGTTGTTGTTGTTGTTGTTGTTGTTGTTGTTGTTCGATTAAGCTATTTCAGATTGTTGTTGTGATGGTGGTGGGGTTTGGTGGTAGTGAAGGTGGTGCTCAAGAACACCAAGAACATCAAGAACATGATAAACACTATAATAAACAAAAAAGGGTGGTATTTGTCGACAATCAATAAGGTTAAAATGGTTACAAAAAGTCAGTTTACACCCCTCCACTAACGAATTGTGACAGAAGAGTGGTATTTGTCTACCGTCCATCCACTGACAGGAATGCAAAAAGTATTGTTCTATAAATCAGGAGACAAAATATATTTTCTCCATAATCGGAGGTTGAAAAATATCTTTTACCCATCTGTTTAGAAAAAGAACATGCACTAAAAGTGACCCGACCCCTCGGTCATCACCCACGTCAATTGCGGTGTTCACCAGACACACAAAACACATTAACTAAACTACTAATTTTTTCTTCTTACACAATTTTGAAAAGATGGTAATGGTGGGGGTGGTGAGGAAGCCTATTAAACTCCACTGTTTGTTTTCCAAAGCCTTCTTTTATTGATGGTGGGTTGAGCAGAAGACGAAGCAGCACATACACAGACAACAACAACAAAAACATGGTTTTAGAGAGGGAAAGAGACCAACACTTGGGCGATTGAAGAAGAAAAGAGAGAGATGCTCAGCTCAATCCCAACAACTGAAGGTATGCCCTTTTCCTCTTTGATTCTTCCCATATTACAGGCACATGTAATAGGGGTTTTTCCAATCTTGAAATTGTCTGTCCAATATTGTTTGCTTTCATGACTGGACCTTGAAATGGTGAGAGTGAAGAGTGTATTGGGTTACAGGCATGTGTTTTCCTATTTCAGTGTTCCACACTTCTGTGATGGTCTTTCCCATTGATCTTGTTTCCCATCTGTTGTTTTTGCTTATCACTCAATTGCCCTAATTTGTGTGATTATGGTTGATGGCTATGTTCATTTCAGTCTGCTCTTTATCTCTTTTCTCAAATTCACAACTTACCCAAAAGGTGCACAATGTTGAAGGTCAAACAACTTTACATAAGAGTGTTCTTCCTGTGCATAATCATACATGATTGGGGGAGCCAGGACTCCTTGCACTAGACGAAAAGTTAGTTAGGTCAAACAACCTTGTCTGTAGTCGAAGTAAATGAAGTTAGTTTCATCTTCGAGAAGTGAAGCCGTTGAATTTATTTATTTCCTTTTCATTTTTTGTATTATGCATGATGTTTGTAGTTTCATGCCACTTTTCTCAAACCTTGACGAAACCATCCCTCCAAATGGTTGGGTCCTTTTACTATTGTCGATGAAATGAGCATGTATAGCCATTTACTTCCTCCTGACTTAATCTGTGACCACACACCAGCTCCATTTGTTTCTGGTTCTGCATATCAGGGAGAAATTCAGCATCCCTCTCCATCAGAAAATATAAGTTTCAAGATGGCAACTCCGTATCTACATGGAAACATTCTGAAACCATCAGGCTTTCATTTTGGAGACCAAGACTCATGCTCTACTCAATCATCTGGTCAATCTTACCCAGAAGTTGCGAGCGCCGGGGATAGCAGATATCATGGAAGGAAGATGAATCCAATAGAATCAGGTAACAAGCCCTTATTCTAAAGCCATTAACTTCATTAAAACTATTACCGGCCCGCTAAGATATTTGTATGGTAGATACTATAGCTTTGGGGCTAATCTATAATCAGCTTCTATACAAACAATCTAGAGCCTGAAAGAGGACAGTACGATGTCCGTGCTCAGCTCACTGGCCTTTCTTCATCTCATGCTTTAATTAATTATGCTTTCTATGAAGAGATAAGTCTCCCGGGATATGGCGTTAACTATGAACTTAAAGCCAGAATGTATAGTCGCACGATCCTCACTCATTTCTTGTGTCAATTGAATAAATAAGTAGCCCTTTAACTTTCCCTTCTAAGTTCCAAGTTCTTTTAGTATTCAACTAGGGGTGTGTGTAATCAAGCCGAGCCGAGTCGAGTTTCATGGTGCTCAAGCCTGATTCGCCATATTTTACATGAGCTCGAGCTTGTCACGAGCCAAGAAATGAGGTTCAAGCTTCGCTCATTTAATAGTTGATCAAGCTCGTGGCTCATCTCGAGCTTAGCTTGGCTCGTTTGTTCGACGAGCTTGATTTTGTTCTGTAATTCGATTTGAGCTTTTCTACGATTTTTTTTTTTTTTTTTTTTTTTTTTTTTTTTTTTTTTTTTTTTTTTTTTTTTTGGAGGTTAAGAAAACACACACACATCATTACACATTACATAACTAAACTAACAAAATGCAGTAGTTCTAGATAGTGAATATGAACTTCAAAAGGTTAAAAGTTTCGCACAAGGTCCACAACTATCAAAAATATAATCCACCTATATATAAGGAATGAAAAGGAATACATCACATTCTAAAAAATTGCTACAATGAATCAAGCTTGTTCTCAAGATACGTCACTAGCGCGTTTATTGTATAAGCCTACATGCTAAACTCACAAATTTAATAAACAAGCAAGCTAACCAGCCTTGAGGAGCTGAGCATTAGTGTGCTCAAGCTTGACTGATTTAAAGCACGGGCTTTTAAAACAAGCTCAAGCTTGGCAACGAGTCAATCACGAACGAGCCTTTTCCAAGCCGAGCACCGAGCTAATCATGAGCGGCTTGACTATACTCAATTGAACACACAGTTTCCCAGCTTAACTTAGCTGGTAGGCTACATCCAACATGTTACAATCTCAGGTCTTTCTTTCCATTGCCATTGTCTCACTTAGGTTTGATTTGATTGTCTCTATCCAGGTTTACTTGGGTCTCATTCTACCTTGACTTCTGCCTCTGACTTGGATATAATCACTCCTCCAAATGGGTTTATCCAAGGGCCTAATATACACATGAACAAACCACCTCAAATGTTGGTTTTCATTTTGTTTTCTATTGTGACTTCTGAGTTCTTCATAGTTATTCCATTGTAGATACACCAATCGTCCATCTTAGGGATTCGGTTATTATGTTTTGTTCAGCATTCATTTTTACTACTCATTTTTTTTATTATATTGTTTCGTAGCTTTCCAAAACTCGTTCCTTTAATCAAATTAGTTATGAGCATGTGCGTTGCACGTGACATTTTATTTATTACTACTATAACATTAGCTTAAATGGTGTTCTCTATAAAAACACTAACAAATAAGACTAATGACAAGGATAACTCAAACATTCTTTTGGGAAGATAAAAGTAAGACAAGAAGTACGGCATTGTTTCAAAGTCGTTCATTAATATTTTATTTCACATTTGATACCCAATTCGGGAAATAAATCGGAAATGAAATGCATGTAAAGCAATAATTGACATACAAATGATTTCTTTAAGACTTATATGCTGTAATAGTCATTTTGATCCCCGCAACTCAAGTTACGCCCCGAACAGTGTAACGAGACCTAAAATGACCGTTTTGCCCCTCCCTTGCGCTTGTCTTCCACGTCATGATAGTGAATCGCCAGATTAGTCACATCTGACAGCTCGGCCTCGTCTGGTGACTCAGCTCCTGCATCAATCGTGAACGCCGGAAATGTATGGCGTAGTCTCGAAAAAGATCGCTGAATTCTCAAAAAAAAAATATTGGAAGAAAATGAGGGAAAGAAAGTCGATTGAGCGAAAAAAAAATTGTAGTCAAGACTTCCTTTTATAATGGTTAAAATAACCAATCGGAAAGGCACACAATGAGATTTTAAACTCAATTAAAATAACATTCAATCCCCTTTGAATAGTCACAACTATGCGGGTATGATGAAGATGAATGTTCAAAAGGGCATGAAATGAATAGTCACAACTATTTGGGGTTTTCATCTCAGTTAAAGTTAACTTTCAATTTACGATTCTAATATGAATAGTCACAACTTACAACTCTTCAGTGTAAATGTGTCAGTTTGTCTAGGGTAACTATTTGGGGTTTTCATCTCAGTTAAAGTTAACTTTCAATTTACTATTCTAATATGAATAGTCACAACTTACAACTCTTCAGTGTAAATGTGTCAGTTTGTCTAGGGTAATTTAAGAAACTAACAAAATATTGGAACCCCCTACACTTTTAGAGATTAGTATAGATATAGATAGATTACCTTCTATTGGGGGACATTATGTGACTTACAAGTTACATATATTTTAGGCAAGTGGTTGGGCACGACTAAAACATGGGTCAGGCTAGGGTTGATCCTATATAGGCTATCAACATGATATTACACCAAAGGAAAACGACAGTCAAACAAGACACCAAATAGATAGATGGGTGTCGAATATGAACTAGGCACCTAATGGGTTGGCTGTGTGTGAGGTATGAACTCAGTTTGTCCATATCACAGTCCAATCGATATGTTGGTGCAAAGTAGAGCTCTGCAAGGAGGTTTGTTAAGATTTAAGATCTGGCGATTTGTAGTTAAAATTAGCATGGTGGGCAAGCAGTATCTCTTTCTTGGCTTTGGATAGTTACCTTATCTTTTCTACAAACCAGACAACACTAGCCTAGTCCCTTCATCTACGGACTTTGTGTCTGAGCACTGAAGTTTGATCTGTAAGGGCACGTGGACCTGCAGAGGTTTATTCAAACCCTTGCGGGACTAGTCTGCAAACTACAGCTATACTGCCATGTACAGTCAGTAAAACCATTCCTTAAGTAAACATTAATTACGTATGTAGTCTTTTGAATTTGAATGTGAATGTATCTACGCAACATATTAGCCTGTGAATGTTGGTGCATGGTATGTGTTGATTCTGGTGGAATCTCATTCTGTGAACCTGACACAACCAATGAACTTGTATGTAGTCCCCTCTAAATATGAAGAAAGGGTGCCCAATTCCTTTTAGGCAAGCGATCAAAGTCCATGATCTTAGAATCACTTGTCTAACTGGGATGATTGATATAAAGCCTGGAGCGCACAAGAGTGGAAAAGGTAGCATCTCTATTTTTCAAGGGTATCAAATCATCCATTTTCAATTTCAAAGCTTCAAGTCGAGAGTTAGCATAAGCTTATTCTTCACGATCAACTTAAGCAGTAGCATTACTGGAGAATCGGGTTTTATCTAGTACGAGGTATTGCCAGCAAAGGCATGGGTTCTCTTGGGACATCAGAAAATACACAATGATCATCGGTAGGCATGTTCCAGATCACACTAAACTAACCTTGAAGTGTTTTTACCTCTCTCCTCTGTCCAAGTTCATGCGCTTCTCTGACTTTTCACAAATCCTGTTACTTGAATTTTAAATGACGGCTTGTGAAATACAAGTTTCATGTGACTGGAGCAAAGCTGTAAATTAAGAAGCGGGCTTTCCCACTTTGTTTCTGGTCCGTCAACCAAATTTATGTACTTTATTTATGTCATCAAAGAATTTTAATACGAAGCTATTTAAATAGGACATAGTTTCTTGGTTTAAAAAGTGCGTTCAGCTAGGGTTGAGCAGACTAGAATCTATACTTACCGTTTCCTAACCCAGTTCAATTTCTCTCTGGCTCTTACAGACGGTAATGTCACCAATGGGAAGCCTCAAGTGGGTGAAATGAGACCGTCTTCACTAATGTCTCAAAATTCTGTTCTGCGTGCTGCTGTAGTCGATTACAGACAATCCTCGGTAAGTAGCATATAGTACATCTATTGTTAGTTGGCGCTTGTTAATTGAATGATTGTTAAATTGGTTTTTTTCGTTTTCAGGATTGCATTTCATTTTCTTATGCGGATCCTTACTATGGTGGGTTACTTGCTGATTATGGGCCACGCACTAAGGTTGGTACATGTGACATAGGATCCTGGTTCCTTAGTTCTTCTTCAATAGATCCTAAACACGGTGCATTAACATATAATGTGAATAAGCATTTGAAGATAAAGCGACCTTTTGAAGATGTCAAATCCTGGTAAATATACTGTAACCAGATGCGTTGCTTTCTAGACAACATGCTTGATTTGAAACCATACATTAGGTTGGTTAGTAAAGAATTTGCTTTTAACTTTTAGATGGTAGGAGTAATATTCTATTCTGTTCAATTTCAACCATGTGCAAGAAGGCCGATATGTGAACCAATAAGTGCTGTTTGATTGATCAGGAGGGCATTTTACTTTTAGAACATTACCTGCACTAGGATAGTGTGCGTCTTTGTAATTATATATATAGCGGGGTGATTAAGGATATTTATGAGAGCAGTTACTAGTGTAAGGATTGTGGGAGTAGACCAAAAGGAAGTTTCAGATTTACACCAAGGTGACGGATAAAGTTAGTATTCAGGTGAGATCCCTTGGTGGCCTGGTGTATCTGCAAATGATGTACTTTTGATTGGTAGGTTATGAAGGGAGTATCCACTTTACACTAGTAACATGTATTTCTTCCAATGAAATAATCAAGTCCATTATGTTGCCAGATTCATCAGCCTCAATTGCTGGGGATGACGCCTGCTCGAGTACCTCTTCCTCTTGATCTTCTTCAGGATGCACCCATATTCGTCAATGCAAAACAGTACGGTGCGATTCTGAGGCGTCGACAGTACCGTGCTAAGCTGGAGGCTCAAAACAAGCTCTCGAAAACCAGAAAGGTACGAATCATGTAGTTTTTATCGCTTCACTTTCCTTTGCTGTCATCCAAGTCTTGTGATGCTTTAGCTATTGGATCCCAAATGACGCTTGAGGTGTTATTCATTGTCGAATTATTCAAAAAGGCTTAAGACTTTTTAAATGTGTACACATAAAAAAGTTGCTGAAACACGTGTTTGCTCTCGTACTTTTGGAACTACAAACAATGAATTTATCTGAAATCTGTAGCTGTTTATAAATTTGGTTTTATCTTCATAGTTCTATATCTGACGGCATTCCCTTTTCTGCTGATAAAATCTGTCAGCCTTATCTTCACGAATCTCGCCACATACATGCACTAAAGAGGGCTAGAGGAAGTGGCGGACGATTTCTAAACACAAAGAAGCTCCAAGACTCAAAGACGACTGCCACAACCAATGGGCAAGGTATATCCGGCTCAAGGACCCATTTGGCAACTAACGCGTCGAAACCCAATCTTCACCACCATCAGGAAGAGGGTGCTTCTTCAACATCTTGTTCTGACATCTCGAGTGCCTCCAACTGTGTGACCCTTTTCCAGAACGAAGGTTTCAGGTTCTCTCTCTACCATCCTTCCACTGGTAGCAGCTCTGTGCAAAGTGGTGGGCATGGTCAGTACCACCACTATCTCTCTGTTCATCAGTGAGGTGAGGCTTGTCAACATAAGAATGTGTTGGCGGAAGAGGGAAATCATCCTTGGCTATTTAGTTCACTTGGTTACGTTCAATTCTATCGAGTCTCAGCTTTCCTGTTGGCAGAAAAAGGGAAGTCATCCTTGGCTATTTACTTCACTTTTGTTATGTTCCAGCTTTCCTGACTTTGGTTACCGATTGAAAATGGGTGAGGATGTGCCCATTTTACTATGTACATATGTACCGTGTGGTTTTCAGTGTTTGCCTCAGACTTTATTCTTGTAATTATCACCTGGTTAACAATTTTCTTGATCTACATTTCTTATAAGGGTTGGTTGAATGTTATTACCTTCAAACTGCAAGATGTTTGCAGAATTCAATTGTGTAACAAAGCTGACACAGAGAACTGGGTGAAGAGCACTCTCTGTTGAATTTATTTACCTTCATCTGTGCCCTTGCCCAGATCACTTCGAAAGAGGAAAATAAATTATATGAAGACTTGAGCCTGCCACTGAAGGGAGTTGCTTTAGGAGCATGGACTTGTGGTGTCCTGATGAAACTCCCCCAGCAGTATCTGTTGCATCTCATCTATATCTGAGACGACATTTTAGAGAAGTGCAGGTGCTTAACGCGAGCCCATATGGCCCAAGTGTATCAACCAACTACAGCCAAACAGACAGTTATATTGTTCTAAAGCTCATAATAATACCACGCATAAACAACACTGGAATGATAGCGCTGCAAAACCAATGCAACATAGCCAGTATAAAACTTATCTCAATGTGAAAATTGCAAATTCATAGTTTCCTCGAGCCAGTTCCCGGAGGCAATGGTTTCTCTTACATGAAGAAGGCATGAAGAAAAATAAGAAAAATGAAAGAAACCCTAATTTTAGTAGGGGTTCTAAAACTACCACCCTGGATTACTTACCATAGCAGCTGCAACTCAGATAAATATAGTTGCAGCATAGCCGGGTTCTTCTATGTTTCATACTCGCTATTCTAAGAAGCGATTCCTCTAATTCTCAAAGAACTATATGCTGAGCTTAATAACAGGAGAAAAAAGACGACCTCATGATCTGGTCTTGAACTTCCTCTGAGCTTTCAGATCCACCACAATCACAGATATGTTGTCTTTACTTCCTTTCTGGAGAGCGAGTGCTGAAAGGTACTCAGCCGCTGCTTGGGCTGCGGGGTCCACCCCATGGCCCCTCTCAGGAAGAGGGACATCACCATTCTTCTTGTGCCAAAGCAGAATCCGTCTACGAGCCACTTCACATACTTCCTCGTTTGACATTACGTCCCACAACCCATCAGTTGCAACAATGAGGCATTCATCCTCTCTTTTCCGTGGAATAAACATGACTTCGGGTTCTGGTATAATCCACGGTTTCATGTATCTATCACCTGTACAGAGCCAACGATGGATACAAAGTTTTAACAAAATAACTCATCTTGAAATACAAAGCCCAAGGAAGTAGTCCTACTCTTCTTACATAATGATCCAACAACTGATAAAAGAGCAACAAAAAAGAGACCTACCAATGGCTCTAGACATTGCAAGGACACCAAAAAGTCTGTGCCCATTCCATTGTATCACCTTCCCTCCAGATGCTTCAATCCTCGCATATTCATCTTCACGGTTTGGCTGTGGAAAGAGGGAGTTTAAACTTGTTTCCACAGGAACTAAATACGTAATGCCAAGTGATTAAGTAAATACAAGAAAGACGTACTTTATGATCTACAGAGAGAGCAATCGATTCTTTGCCGCGATAGAGGACTGCTCTCGAATCACCACAATTTGCAACTACAATATGGGATGAACAGAGCAATGCTACAACAGCTGTAGACCCAGCTGTTTCTGGGGCAATAGGTCCAGTGTGATCAGTGCCATCGACTTCGTCCCCAGAATCACCGTTGCCAATTTGCCCTCCAACTTCTTCATCAACCTTACCAAAGCAACGGGAGAAAGCTTTTTCCCACTCACGCTGCAGAGTATCCTTCGTTCTACCTTCCAGAAAACCTTCAGCAATATCTTTAAGCACCTCGCCCAACGCAAAATGCATGCGATCTCGACAGTAATCTGCAACCTAAAGACAGAAACCTCAGGTCATACAATAACGTCTGGGAAAAGAGAACTATATTTAAACACCATAAATTCACAATAAAAAGCTATCCAAAGCATGAATCTAGATATAAAATCGTGTCCACCAATCTCGATTAGAAGGCGTGGAATACCCTTCAAATCGACTGCTTGAAACGAGTCCAATGTCATTATAATAGAAGTCTAAGTATAGATATGAAACAATGTGCACATCATCAAAGCTGGTATGATATTTTCAGTTACAGTGTACAGTCCTATATGGGATGCATGACAACCTACAATTGCACTGACATAATTTTAAGGGTTTAACAGCGACAATGTGTGATTTGGAATCTGTGAAAATATGCATGTAATGGAATATTCTAGAGGAAGAGGAATAGGTGCAGACGTGCAGTCACTAGGCCTATTATACTGGAATGGAAGTGAACACAAGTTAACTTTTCTGACCTTCTACCTAACCCTGTAATTCCTTGGGAAATCCACCGTATATTTGTTAACTAGATTTTATAACTCCTACCTATAACCTAACCCTCTAATTCCATACGAAATTTACCATATATCTTTTACCGAATTTTATATCTCCTACGTTAATCTATCAATGTTCAATTTACTATTAGAGTGATTTACAAACATGAAACCAAGTTATTAGTTTGCGTAACTAGTGGGTGTTCAATATATTCAAAGGTTTCCTCATCATGTATTATCTGAAAATTTATCGACTTCTCAATTAAGCAAGTTAGCCCGTCCGGAAAAGTACAAAATATTACCTAAACGAGACAAGTAATCCATGCTCAATTAAGTAATAGCATGGATTCGGATCACTGGACATTCCTGAAAGGGTAACGATGGAAGGAACGTCTATCCTTAACTCGAGCTAGGGCTTCTGCTAAATCCTATTTTGAATATGGATAAAATATCCCAGCAAAACCTTATTAGCAAGCCTGTCCTCGTATACACACACAAATACACAGTGCGTTTGTGTGTAACCAATTCATGCAGATTGTTTGAACACTTATACAAAATCCTCTAGATACAGGCAAGTAGATATTTAATAATTCGACGAAAGTCAGCTTGTTCTTTTTCTTTTCTTTTTTTTTTTTTTTTTTTAAATCAAGCTTACTTAATCTGGTTACAAAGCAAATCAACTGACTATGTCAAGACTGGCAACTATAACAAGCTTTTTCCAAGAAACAATCCTCATTAACATATAGGGAATAAGTTAAATAGGAGTGTGATTCTTGAAGTATTTAAGCATTCAAATTCACGGAAGAAGTGAGAAGCCTTCTCAAAATTGATGAATCCGTGGCTTATCATATGAACGAGTAAGCTCATGTAAAGAGTTTCTTTATTGTAGACAACGCAAAGCCAGGGAATAAAAGTTGACAACTTGTAGACCCTTGTCATAATCGAGAGTCATATGGGTTGCAAAGAATGAAAAATTCGAACACAATCAAATCAACTTATGAAAGGAAATGGAACAAACCTGGCAACCTCCATGGCCATCATAGACCCCAAAAAAATGTGTGCTCATGTGACTCAAACCCCGACTCAGCCCGTTCATCACATGATCCCCAATGAACATTTCGATTGGAATTTTCATAAACCAGGGAACAGCGACAACAGTATCTTCCATTTCCGGCCTCAGTCCGCAAATAGATACAGACCCCCACAAAGGAACGCAGTCCACTTTCAAGACACTCTTGGTGCCTATAATGCCTATATTCTTCTCACCAGAGAACTGGATGACTTCAACATTTGGATTCGACGTCACGGTCAAGAGATCGATCTTGCCATTTTTCTCCACCGTAGGCTCCCCCAAGCAAATGACCTTCCCAACAATCCGACCTTTCTCGATTTTCTCAATTTCAACAGCTATTGGCAAACTCATCCCCGGAGGACTAGTATCCATCTCAGCAGCAGTAACCGTCCCATTAGTCTCATCTAGGACAAGTTCTGCAGTTTCCATCTCCTGTTTGGCCATAGCTCCGAATTCGACCTCACTGGTGAGAGTACTACTGGAACTTATATCCCAATTAGAAACAGATTCTGAAGGAAGCAACAAGTTTGATGTTTCACTCACCAACTTAACCCTGGTCATCTCAACTTGACCCCCCAATACACCAGAGCTATCACAGGTAGAACTACTCAAACTAACTGTTACTGAGACAGCAGATGATACCTCATCCATCAAAAAGAATCAAAACCCTTTTCAAATCTCCACAAACCCACTCTAAGTGATTACAAACTTGACAGAAAACAAAGGTTTTTGAGCATTACCTTCAAAGGATGAAGATGATGAATCAGATCTAGTGGGCAAATTGGATCGATCTCAGGTTTTCAATTCAAACCCAGAATAAACAAATTACTCCTGAATCTTTCCCTCACCACACACCAACCTTTAAATACAAGAAACAAACAGACAAAAAATTAACAGTTATCCTAATCTAAATCCAAAAGAGGGAACATGAAAAAGGGGAAGTTCATGTGAACGAACCTGCGTGGCAAAAAACGAAACTTCGAAGAAGAATCACAAGAAGTCCCAAAAAGAGCGAGTCATTATGAGGCCAAATAAATTAGGGAAAGAGGGGTTTCCATGGATCTCAGGGAACGCATCACAGCCATCCCTCATTTTTCATCATCTTCTACCGACGACCCAATTGGGATTTGACAAAATTGGATTTGCAGAAGAAGAAATCTCACATGGGTTTGGTAGAAACAAGCCTCTCCGTTGAATGCAGCTTACCCATTTTTGATTTTTCCCTTTGATTGTTGACTTGTGAAAGTGAGAGAGAGAAGGAGGAGGAGGAGAGAGGGTGACAACAGAGGGAACGCTTATCTATGCAATTTGCACATCTACGCGACACGTATTGGTTGTCACATTGATACTATGACGTGGCGAATCTAATAAATTTCTTGATTGATGTATTTTCTTTTCAGGAATTAGTTTTAATTTCTTCATTAATTTCAAGACTAGCACATGATATCATTTTTTATCGGCTTAAATTATACTGTGACACGTAATTGAATCTTAGTTTTTGAGGAACACGTAATTGAATCTAGAAGTGAATTAAAATAGAATCTTAATTTGATATGTTCTGTACAAACATTTTTGTTTAGAAAAGTACAAATCGTGCGACACCTAATACAAGTCTAGAAACAAAATCGATTTCGCAGCAAATATTGATTTTGTAATTCATTACAACCTAATCAGCTTGTATAGCTATTAGCTAATATTGGGAAATCAAATTGATTCTATTTGCTAATATTGGGAAATCAAATTGATTCATAGTATCAGCTTGTCTAGCTAATATCATAAAATTTGGATAAAATTGATTCATACCGTTCAATATTATTGACAATCGTTGAAATATCTACTTGTGAACCCTAAATTAATATCACAGCGAAAGCGATAGATTTAATTCTTATATCAGATTTATGGCGTTGATGTTCACGTGCTTTAGCTCCGAGCAGAAACGCGAACATCTTGTGCGAACATTGATATCCACAACTAGGGATGGCAATGCGGGTTTGAAAAGCGGGTAGCTGACCCGCCTGGTGCAAAATACTGCTCAGAGTACTATAACTAATGGGTGCGGGCTGGGTTTGTAGGAGATTAAAAATTGGGCCTAATCAGTAGGAGTGAGATTCGGGCTTTGTGCGGGTTGGGCGAGGGTTTCACACTGCAATACTGTTTCACTTTATTAATCGTTCTTCTCTTCTCGACGTCTCTCTCTCTCTCTCGCGGCGTAACTCTGTCACTCATCTCGTTCTCTCGACTCAACACAGTGGCTCACCACAGAGGCTGCTGGGCTAAATCTTGAATCTTTGTCTTCGGATTTGCATATGCTCTCTCGTTCTCTCCATGTTCTTTGAAACCCACCAAACCCCCCCACCAGATCTCTCCCTCTCCATCTTCTCTCTCTCACCAAAGTGCATCAATCGAGAAAGAGGTAACACAAGTTGTTCAATTTGGCATCTGCTCTCACTGAAGTGCATCAATTTCTTTACATTTGCATCTGCTTGTTCTCTCCATCTTCTCTCTCTCTCACCAAAGCAGAGAAGCCGCTCTCGAATTGGTTCACAAGTTGTTCAATTTTGACTGCGAAGACTGCTTGAGTGGTTCAATTTGTTCAATTATGGTGGTGAGTTTGATTTTGGTGGTCACCTAGTTCGATTTGGGGCTCTGATTTCGAGTTTTGACTCAGATTTGGTAATGAACAGCTTTACAGATTTATCCTAATGTGCGGGTTTTGATCTGCGGGTTCGGGTTTGATCGGGGATAGACTTTTGCGGTGGCGGGCTTGTGTGTAGTAGCTCTAACTGCGGGCTTTCCTGGGGCGGGTATGCATCTAGGCACATCATCGTGTTGGGTCGGGTTTATGAAATTCTGGCCCGAACCCGCCCGATTGCCATCCCTATCCACAACACATTCTGCTTCTTGGATGTCTGAGAGAAAAATATTGTAGAGATAACTATGTTCTAATCTTTGTAGAGACATGTGAATATGTGTCGAAACTGTATGTATAAATAGACCAAGTTTTTACTTATTTGCGGCATAACCCCCTTTAGAATTTGCAATGTTAATCCCCTTGGGGTTTATAGAAATTACAGTGCAACCCCTTGGGCGCATCATGTAATATATCGAACATCTCTCACTCGTCCATGGGGCTGCGCATAATTTTAACAATTTCCTCAATCTCCAACCAACATGGGCGAGAATTTTGTGTGGCCGTGTCGTGCGACTGCTGAGAGTTCCTGCATTTCAGGAGATCCGCACACCAAAATCGTTTGAGCCAGTGCAAGAAGGCTCATTCTCTAAAAAGTCAAACTCTCCTATCCCCCAGACTACATCATATGTCATCTCACATGCCATGAACATGTCTAGTCTTATAAACCATGATCCAATGTGTCTAACGTGCTACTTCTTTATTAAAAAATTGCATGACCCCACATGAGTCTCACAAGCGGGTCCCAATGAATAAACATAGCGTGATGCAATGATAATCTTCCCCTCGCAGATGTGTTGTTTGGTTTTGGGTCGGCTGCTTTCCCAGCGGTGTCTGGAAGGCCAAATCATCCATGACCTGTAGGTGGCATGCTAAAGCACCAAACCGTCACTTCACGACACAATTAGGAGTGATAAAGGGTATACAGTATCAATCATACTCGGATGATCGACGAGGCTCACATGGTAAGTAGTCATGGGACTACTCTACTCACCACTGCATGTCACTCTTTAGCACATGTTTATGGAAAACACACGTCATACTGTTTAAACTCACACTAGAGTGCATGCTTTATCTCGTAAGGACTACTATGCATATTCTAGTTCAGTCACCCTCTAGTGCCTACGAGTACCGAAATGTCGCATGCGAACCTAAAAATTATTTTTCACATCGGACTTTTCCGCAAACTTACATGGCTTCAGGGAATTCACCATGTTTCGGGTTCTTACATGCTACCCTCATCTTGGTATATATCCAAGGTGACAACTAAATTCATCAAGTCATCGTCTAGCTTAACGAGGAATATGTCTCATCTTTCTCACAATCTACCTTTCCAAAGGAGATTGCTCGTGTGAGTGAGTCAATCTCAATATCTGCGTGACAGGCTTAATGTTAGGAAAGAAGTACAACATATCACAAGCGTATCAAACACAACATGCATAATAACCAAGTGAACTCAATTAAAAATCCAAATGAAAATGTCTCAAATATTCACCAATCACATAGCAAGTCCCCAACTACCGATTCCCATATCTCTAACATGATCCACAAAGAGAACTTTCATAAGTGGTTTGGGAATGGGAATGAGCCAACGTTCGGTCTGTAAGGATACACTGCAAAATAACCTCTCAGGTAGATACCATATCCCTGATGAAATGGTACTTTATCCATATGTGTATGGCTTTTACGTGGTGTCTTGGGTCCTTAGCTCTATGTTATGGCCGCCATACTATCACAACACAAGGCACATGTTTGTAAACAACTCCTAAGCTGACAAAAAATATTTTCAACCAAACACATTTCTGCTCCACGGTAGAACATGCAACGTACACTACCTCCATCCTCGATAGAGCGGCGTAATATTTCTTATTGCTATTCAATGTGATGGCCCCCGCCACCAAGAATGAAACATAGCCTGAGGTGGATTTACCCGTGTCTAGGTTCCTACCCCTAGTTAGCATCAATGTATGCGACAAGTCAAAGTTCCAAACTCCGATAGAACAACACATGATCCATGGTCCCTTTATTGTATCTGAGTATCCTATCGACTTCTTTATAATGTCCGAAAACGGTATTCGCATGAAGTTCTCTTACTAGTTTGACTGCATAGCATTTGTCGGGTGTAATTCATCATAACGTACATAAGACTCACATATTCCCTTGCATCGGGTACTCTGGTCATATGATCTATCTCTTATGGTATCTTAGGGCACATAATTAGGCTCGAAAAAGTGTCTCCACAAGTTACAAGAGTATCATATGATTTTGAATCCAACATATTGAATCGTTCAAGTATCTTCTTGATGTACACCTATAGCAACAATGCAAGAAGTCTTTATGAACGAACGAGAATGTAACTCGCCTCTTCAATATCTTTCATCGCAAATTGAGAGGATAACCACCTCTTGGTGGATACGAACAATCCTGAATCGTTACCGGCCAATATCTCATAATCTACATAAAATGACATGAATTCTCTTCTAGATCGCTTGACGTACACGCAATGGTGTTCATCGATCATCGTAAACACATAGTAAACGAAACCCTGATGAAATCCCGAATACCACTGACTGAAAGACTAGTTAAGATCACACATGTACTTAGTCAGATTGCATACATTTGTTCACTTGATCCTTTGCCTCAAAACCCTCTGGTTGAGTCTTATAGATCTCCTCTTAGATATCTCCATCGAGAAATGCAGCCATCACGACCATCTGATGGATCTCTAGGTCCATGTTCGCTACTATTGCTAATATTAAGTGAATCAACGCAATCCTCACAACCCTGACTTCTGGGGAGAACTTCTCGTTGAATAGACGTAATTCTCATGACCTTGACCACTGGGGAGAATTTCTCGTCGTAGTGAACACCCTACTAATGGGTGTAGCATTTTTTCTACCATGCAAGACTTATGCCTTATATGCTTCCGTCTGCGCTTGACTCTAGAAACCCACTAAATACCAATAGGCTTACGTCCTTCCAAAAGTCAACCATGTCTCAGACATGGTTGGCCCTTTAAGACCCAAACTCTTCCTGTAAAGCTTCTTTCCATTCTTCATAAGTAGGGGAGGATAAGGTTTGTCCTTGGATCATCATTCTCATGCAAGGTGACCATCAAGGCCTCCGTTCGATCTCAAATATTCGATGTGGTGTGCTCCTGTGATCACTCATTTGCATAGGATAACCATCAAAGCTCTCATCCTTTTGGATGGACTGGTGGCTGGGCAAGTCATTCCCAATGCCAAGAGGAACTTGAGGAAGTGTTCCCTCAAGATCGACTAAGGATGAGTTGCCAACCAGCGGTTCTCCATTTTTTATAGATAGACATCTCCACTATCCTCTATGATTTCATAAATATCCCCTGAGAAATCCTACATCTTGTGATCCATTTTCATTACACTACCTTTCGGCTGATGCGTTATGAATACGCATCCCCTAGAATGCTTTCTTCCCTTTAGGTCCCAACTCTCAATCCTTTTGGGAGTTAGCTTGCTCATTTGTTGCTGATCCCCATGGCCTAAGGTGACCTAACTTGGGTATTATTTTAGTTCATATCTCGAGGGGGGGGGGGGTAGTGGCTACAGACATGGGGGGACTCGATTGAGTATGTAGGCAGCGGCCAACAAAGCGTCTCCCAATAGGAAACATGCGAGTTTTCATGCGCCATCATAAATCTGACCATCTCTAACAGTTTTTCGGTTCCTCCTTTCCGCTACAACATCTTGCTGCGGAGTATAAGGAATGGCCAACTGTCTCACTATTCCCTTGCTTCACAAAGATCATGCTCACACAAATACTCGATGTCTCGGTCTGTCCCAAGAGTCTTAATGCTCTTGTACAATTCGTTATCTACCTCTTGTACACACATATAGAAAGCACTCTAGTGCCTTATGTGGCATCAAGTACACATCTTAAACGCGTATAGTCATATATGAATGTGATGAGAAAGTAAGCACCATGTCTAGCTTTAACATTTAATGGAACAAAAATCTGAATGAATAAGTTATAAGGGCTCGATAGCCCTACGGTTTTACTGAATGGTTTGTGCTTTGGCCTTCCTTCAAGGCAAGAAAGACATACATGTAAGGCAACTTACGACAAAGTCCCAAGCATACCTGCTTTAGCTAGCATGTTCATCCTTTCTTATAGTATCTGTCTTAATCTAGTATGCCACCAATAAAATTTGAGTTACCACTATGGAGGAAACATCCAATTATTCTGAGCAACATCCTTACAACAATTAAGAATGCCTCAAACAAAACATTCGTAGTATGACCAGATTTGATGTAAACTGCGATCGAAACGCTTTTGGCAGCTCTCGCCCTAGATCACCTAAAACTCCTGGGAGGGGCTTCGCTCCCGCTCCCAATCCTCGCTCCGGCGCTTTCAGCTCGAATTCGCCTATAATTCTCGCTCCAAAAATGTTGGAGCGCGCTTTTGCCAGAGCTCTGTACTTTCTCACCAATTGGCATCATTTCTAAATTACCAAGCCTATTTGAAACTAACTCAAATAAATTTTTTAACTAAAATGACCTAACTAACTCCTTATCAAGGTACTCCGCTGCCTCATTGTACATCAAATTATCATTTCTAACTTTTGTTAAGTTGAAATTCCATTGCATTCTTCAATATCGGAGGTTTTTTCTCATATTTAAACTTTGTAGTTATTGTCATCCATTCAAGATTACAGGAAACTTCAGTATATAATATATTTATATCTAAAATTATATTAAATATATGATTTATATACGCGCTCTCATGACGCTCTCAAATACAACATTTTAAGAATTTGTCGCTTTTGCGCTCCTGTTCCCGCTTTCGCTCCCGCTCCCGCTCCAGGTGACTTAGCTCTCCCCTCAAAAATAAATATACCATCCAAATCCAAAACCCTACACTAGAGACTTCCTCTATCTTAGGGTCAATTTAGAGATCCTACAAAGTTTGGGACATATTGATATTCTCAAAAAATTTAGGTGTTAGTATTTTTCTAGTGATCCTAAAATTATACTCAATTTTTTTCTTAACTCGTTTTTTAAAAATTCTATTAATTTTTGTTCATAAAAGCTTCTTATATTTTTCTAAAAATCACATACCTATTACCTCTAATCCAATTTCCCTCCCCAATAGTTTTCCTAGTGTTCAAAACTACCCCAACTCCTTCCCTCTCCCTCTCGGCATCAAAGTCCCCCTCCTATCAAATTCCACCGCCACAAAGACTCCTCCTCCCTCTTAGAGTTCCCGTATCCTCAGACTCTCCCACCTACAATCCCTATTTAAACCCACCATAATCTTTATGATCATCAACAAACATTTATTGTCCTCCCTAAGTAATTACTCAATCATGGCATACCTATTACCTAACATACCCCCTAAACCCATCTACCAACACACAAACCCACATCACAAACCCATGTACAGGAACACCATATGTTACAACAGAACTCCTATTTCAGAGATATGATACCATTTTGCTATGAAGAATCATCTCATGAACTATATACAAATAAAGAAGACACGAGAATTTTACGTGGTTCGTTAGCAAGAGATTCGCTAACTACGTCCAGGGCGGAAAATCACCATTATTTCACAAGAGGAACAACTACAATGATTTTCTTCCACTACCAATAGTGTGACTACTATGTTCCATATAATGAGCGAGGAATCCGCTACTTCAACATGTCACCGTTCTCTATAGGACTCGTTCAATTCTGCCTATGCCAATAGCAGCGTCGGGCAGATAATCCTTTACATACATATTATGTTTCCCCTGTCACGACTGCCCTATCTTTTCCAATTTCCGGGCTCTTGTTCATTGATTGTTTTGACGAAAAAACCTGCCGGACCTCAACATTCTGGTCGAAGAAGCACCCCCTACAATCCAACAAGAGTGGATGAGCTAAGAAAATCCCTAGGGAGGTTATGAAGAGGCCCAAGCCCGATGGCCCAACACCAAAGATCCGTCCCCTTATTTGTTTCTTAATACTCCAAGTCTTTGACTTTAACTCAAGTCATTCAACAAATCTCCACATTGACTTGAGTTCTCTCGTCAACAGAAGCTGCTCATATTCTCGTAAATGAAGCTATGTCTTTTTCGCACCAAATGTCTCCCGTCAAATAGACTCGCTGAGCCCCCCAACGGGTTCGACAAGCCCCGAAGGAGCTCACCGGCTCAATATGTTGAGCAATTCTAGACAATTCTTGAACTTGCTCACCTGAAATGGCTTCGTGAACATATCCGCGGGGTTGTCAGTTGTCCCCACCTTCTTTACCTTGGTCCTGCTCTTTTTTCTCAAAAATGATATCTGACGTCGATATGATTGGTTCTTTCATGATGAACCTGGTCTTAGTCAAGCAAATCGCACTCAAGCTATCATAATGAGCTACCAATTGATCTTGAAGTAGGCATGGATCATTGGCCATACATTTAAGCCATATTAACTCCTTTGCTGCTTTCGTTATAGCCATATACTTTGCCTCCGTGGTCGAAGAAGTCATCGTCGGCTGTAGCTTAGCCTTCCAACTCATAATAGAACCTCCCAGAGTAAACACATAGCCATTCATTGATCTCCTGCTATGAATATCACCTGCATAATCCGTATTCAAGAACCTAACATCCAAGATGTTTTCATTAGCCCCATAGCACATGCCAATGTCTGACGTACCTTTAAGGTACCTAATGCATTTCACCGCCTGCCATTGATCCTTACTCGGTTGAGCCATAAAACGACCTACTACATTAACATTGAATGCTATGTGCGGTCGAGTGTGCAGGGTTTTGACACAGATTATGCAGCGGAAAGCAATAAATTGATTCCATTCAAGACCCTCCATGAATGGCAGGACAAGCCATCATAACGTGGTAAGGGTAGAAACGTTGTGTACCATGTTGTCTGAAAGATCACTCCACGTAGAATGCTATCCACGTCTCTATGAGTATCCACGCCTAGGATTTCACTAGAGTCCTTTCAACATAAATGTGCTAGCAACAGGCGGAAGGAGGAAGAAGAAGATCACGAAAATTCATTATATGTCGTTCGAAATTCCAGTTTTTGTAATGTGTGTCAAATCTGAAAAGCTCATTTCTCGGTCAGTGGCATGTGCTACTTTAGAGAACATCATTCCCTCGTCCATTCATCTTAGAGGGTCATTATAATCATGTTATGGGGAATTTTAAGAAACTTATTTCTTGCCTTATAGTTACTACAGTGAACTTGTCTTGATGTTGGCTTGTTCTTATTATTTATGGAGCCTCCTTGTTAGCGTTGCACTTGGATTCCCGTATCATTTGCTAGTAAGGAATTTATAAGATATAAATTCAAGTGAGTACTTAACCAACCCTTTGGGAGTGCTATTTTAATATATTAACTGTTTCTGCGCTATGAGGTAGATACTGTGAGCTGGTGAATGGTGTAATGTGTTCTTAATAACTACTTGGTGATTTGTACATTTCATTGGATATATAGCCCAATTTTAAAGCATGTTTATAAATTATATTTGTTAAATTGAAATTCCATAGTATGTTTTATAAATATTTGGCCGAGATGGTTGCCTTTATATGACACTGTTGGACAGTACCATGACGGTTGGGGGACAATACACCGATACAGTACCCTAACGGTTGGGGGATATACATCGGACAGTACCCTCCTAGCGCGGGGACAATAGACCGGAGGTCGAATTCCTATCCCAGGGCTATAGTATGGGATGAGTCGTGAACACGTGCGTTGTCATGACTTGCCGACTATATTTTGTCCGAGGTAGCAATTTTACACGGACTCGCCATATTTGATGGCTAAGTGTCAAAAAATGAGATTATAATGGCCAAAGCGCTTGAATGAAACGATCCGAGGGCTCAAGGTGGTGTTATAGAGGGGTCGAGGACCCACATATTTTGATGTAAATGCTTTACACCTTTGCTTACTTAAATTCTTACTTGAATATGTTATTTATGTAACTCTTATTTATGTATGAACTATGAAGCAAGCATGTTTGAGATAATTAACCATGGCGTTTGGAACTTATATATATTGTATGTTTCTAAACCTAACAAAGGGGTAAGTACGTGCTCATCAGACATCGCAGTCTGACCGGTTTTTAATGATCGCTCTTTCAGGTTCCAAGGAGTGGACCGAGCCAAGTAACCAAGCTGCTTAATTGCTTTTTCCACTTCATGATGTGGGATATTTCATGATTTTGTGCTAAATTTGTCTAAGGCTTTCTTGTCTCATGTATATATAGTAGTACTTAGTTTCTTGCCTACGGGTAACTCTTGGAGATCTATTATGCACTTGCTATAGACCATGTGTGGTCGTAGTATGGTAGCGGGAATGTGTAACCCCGTGAGACGATATCCCTTGGCTTGTTAAATAGTTTATTGAATTTTAATTGTGGCCCTTTTGTGGATGGATTATGTGTAACCGTGACTGAACCTTGAAGGAATTGACTCTGAGATCGTCGAGTATCATGGGTGATTGAGAAACGTTTTAATCATGAAATGCTCAAATTCTATTTCCTTTTATACAAGAAGACTTTTGAAACAAACAATTTTGAGAACAAGACCCTTTTTCATGAGCTTCTGCAATATTTTTCAGTCAATCCTTGAATTTTCAAATACTTTTACTCTCATTCGCATGGTACGAGTTAGCCTTGATGGAGTGTGACGCCACATTCTCGTTTAATTATGTTATTATTTGGGTTCGCCGGAGCGGTGTGCCACATGGTTGGTATTAGAGTCTAGGTTTGTATAGAAATCTTAGAGTATGGTATGTTAGGATGACCCTTATGTGTAAGTCTATTAGGTAGTAGTATATTGTACTTGCTCAACTAGTATTTATGGTGTTAAGTGCACGGTGTGTATGCTCATTATGCATTTAATGGGTGTTCTTCTTATATAGAATGAGTAGCATTCATTCAACCCGCAACTCGCAGCATGCGGCAGCATGGACTTCCCATACGTCTACATATGATTCTACAAATGCTAGAGATGGTGCCAACCCCAATGAGAAGGCTGGGCTCGCTAGAGCCATGGAGGAAATGGCTAAAGTGATGGCACAAGGTAACTAGAATGTGATAATTGAGATCTTTAGAGCACTCAAGCTTAGGGTTTTCAAAGGAACCAATGACCCAGTGGTGGCTGAAAACTAACTATTGTCAATTGAGAAGCACTTGGAGAGGTTGCATTGTACTGAGATGCAAAAGGTCTAGTTTGTCACCTATGTCTTGGAGTACAATGCTTATCGTTGGTGGATAGTCGTGAAAGAGCGCGAGGTGATTGACACGTGGGAAAGATTTGTTGAAGAATGCTAAAGCTATTGAGTTCATGAACCTTAGCCAAGGAATCATGACGGTGGCCGCGTATGAAGCAAACTCTAATGAGCTCTCCCGTCATGCATCTCATGTGGTGGATACCGAGGAAAGGAGGGCTTGGAAATTTGAAGCAGGACTACATCCAGGAATTCGAACTAGAATTGAGTTATTGGGGATAAACGACTATGACATGATTGTGGAGCGAGCTACTCTAGAAGAGAAATGTATCATGGAGGTTATCTAGTAGAGGGACATTAGAAGGAGTAGGACTAAATGGGGTATTAGTAGTTCGAGGAATGAAAATGGTATAGGCCCAAGAAACTCAAACTCCTTTAAGAGGTGTAGTCCCAATAGGAGCAGTACTTCTGGGCAGAGCGGGAGTGGAAAACAGACAATGCGAGTAATGGAAACAAGACATGTACCAAGTGTGGGAAGTACCATATGGGTCGACCATGTGGTGATTTTGGCGGAACATGTTATAACTACACGCAACCTGGTCAAAATGCTAGGAAGTGTCCTAGGAACACTCAAGGAGCTGGAGAAAGTCAAGGGGTGAGTGTCTCTGTTCACAAGCCTAACCCGAGCCGCCAATCGAGAGCTTTTTCCCTTTTCCCTGAAGATGTCCCATCATCAGCATCAGTTGTGTCAGGTACCTTTTTGATTTGTTCAACTCCTTCCCATGCTCTTATTGATTCCGGTTCTACCCATTCATTTATCTCTACCCGCTTTTTTCACAATCTTCATGGTTGTCATGAGCCTTTGGGCTATACAATTAACGTCTCTACTCCCTTAGGCGTGTCATGGCTGCTTCTCCCGTTTATCGAAACTGTGACATCGCCCATTGAAGGTAGACCTTTGGTTGTGAATCTGATTCGCTTAGACATTAATGACTTTGATATTATTTTGGGCATGGATTAGCTCTCCACCAATCATGCAGTCATTGAATGTGTTAATAAGTTGGTGACCTTCCGATCCCCCTTTAAAGAAGAGTATAATTTCGAGTGAGAAATGGTAGTATCACCACCCTATATAATTTCTTCCTTGAAAGCTAGTAAGCTTATACGGAAAGGTTGTGTGGGGTACTTAGCTTGTGTCTTAGACCGTTCCGTAGATGATCAAAAGATGGAGTATATTTCTATAGTTCAAGAGTTTCTGAATGTGTTCCCGGAGGATGTGAATGAGTTGACCCCGGAAAGAGAAGTTTAGTTTTCAATTTAGGTGTTACCGTGTACAATACCAATTTCAAAGGCACCATATAGAATGGCCCCAATAGATCTTCAAGAGTTAAACAAGTACTTCTCTATGGGGAGCTTCAGTGTTGTTTGTTAAGAAGAAGGATGGTTTCTTGAGGTTGTGAATTGACTATCGGGAGTTAAACAAGGTGAAGATAAAGAATAAATACCCTTTAGCTCGTTTTGATGACTTGTTTGACCAGTTGCAAGGTTCAAGAGTCTTCTCAAAAATTGATTTGAGGTCGGGTTACCATCAGTTGGGAATTAAGGTCAAGGATGTCCCTAAGAATGCATTTCGTACGAGCTATGGTCATTATGAATTTCTTGTGATGTCTTTTGGACTTACGAATGCACCGCCGCTTTTCTGGATCTAATGACATGGTATTTAAGGAATTCTTGGAAGATTTTTTATTGTATTCATTGATGATATCCTATTTTATTCAAAGAGTATGAGGGAGCACAAGGAACATTTGAGGATTGTCCCTCAAACCCTTAGAGATCACAGGTTATTTGTAAAATTTGAGAAGTGTGAATTTTGGCTATCACAAATATCGTTCCTTGCTCATATAGTAAATGAAATGGCATCGATGTGGATCCTAAGAAAATTGAGGCGGTTGTTACTTGGGAAAGGCCAAGGAGTGTGGAGGAGGTTCGTAGCTTTCTTGGGTGGCCGGATACTATAGGAGATTTGTTCAGAACTTTTCTATTATTGCAAGTCCTCTTACTAAACTGACTCGAAAGGAGACTCCTTTTGTGGACGGAAGAATGCGAGGAAGTTTTAAAGAATTGAAGGTAGAGCTAGTGTCTGTACCCATTTTGAGTTTACCAGATAGCCCTGGGAATTTTGTGATTTATAGTGACGCTTCAAAAAAGGGGCTCGGGTGTGTGCTAATGGCGAATGGGAAAGTGACTGCTTATGCCTCAATATAGTTGGAGTTACATGAACAAAATTACCCAACTCATGATTTGGAGCTAGGTGCGGTGGTCTTTGCTTTGAAGATTTGGAGGCATTACATGTATGGGGATATGTGCGAGATTTATACTGATCATAAGACTCTGAAGTATATTTTTACCCAAAAAGAGTTAAACATGAGGCAAAGAAGATGACTTGAATTGATCAAGGACTACGATATTTTGATTCACTATCACCCAGGGAAAGCAAATATAGTGGCGGATGCTTTGAGTTGGAAGAGTATTTCTAACCTAGCTTGATCCATTACTTCTCAACCTGATCTGCAAGAAGATCTTCGACGTTTGGACTTAGAAGTTGTGCCACATCAACTTCCTAACTACTTGTATGCCTTGAGGCTAGAGCCGTCGTTCTTGGAGGAATTAAAAAAGGCTCAGGCACGCGATCCTTTATATTAGTAGACGGAACATTGAAGTTTGAAGGAAGAATATGTGTTCCTAATGATCCGGAAGTTAAACGTAAGTTGTTGAAGCAGTTTCATAGTTCAAGTTTTTTCTTTTCACCTTGGAAGTACCAAGCATAGTTGTGAATTCCGTTCCATTCCGGCCGGAACGGGGCGGAACGTTCCGTTTTGGCACTATAACGGAACGGAATATACGTTGTATCGTACCGGGTCAAAATCCGGCCCGATCCGTTTAGATCCGCCCAGATCCGGCTGATCCGGGCCGATCAGCCCGAAATCCGGGTTGATCCGGATCTCTCTGCAAAAAAATTATTTGTCACTGCCATGATTCGAACAGCTAACCTCCTGGTAACAAACAACTCCACTTTCCGCTGGGACAAGTGCCTCTTTACTTCTTTTGTTGGTTTTAATTATTATATTCCTCAGTTTAGTTTAAATGACAAATAATGATTAAAACACACCCATTTTATTAAATCAAATTTATCATATATGACATTAAATATAAACACAACTAATGGATTTAGTTATATGTGTGTTTGTGTGTTGTTTTATGGAATTTAAAATTTAACATCATCAAAATCACATGTTTTTTCAAGAACTTTAAAACCACATATTTACATAAGATAAATAATATTATTTTTACTATAACTCTATTAAGTGAATGAAGATTAGAATGTCAATAAATATTGAAGTATTTTGAAAAAAAGTTGTATTTTGATGTTGTTACTAAGTGGTCACACAAATAAATACAAGTCCAAGAACATTACACAAATATTCTTGGACTTGTGTTTATTTGTTTAATGTTCTTAGACTTGCGTTTATTTATGTGTTCACTTAGTAAGTATTTTGGAGAAATTTTCATTGTGATGTTGTTATGGGCATCACTAATATTGTGTTATATATATAATAATATATATACATATTATATATATAATAAAAATGCGGTAAATCCGGAACGGATCGTCGTTCCGTCCGGATCCGGGACCGTTTCGTTCCCAGGAGCAAAACGGAACGGGGACCGGAACGGTATTCACAACTATGGTACCAAGATGTATCATGATGTGAAGCAATTATACTGGTTGCCTGACATGAAGAAGGAAATCGCTGAATTTGTTTCTCGCTGTTTTCAATGTCAATTAGTTAAATCCGAGAATCAGAGGCCATCTGGGTTGTTACAACCTCTACCTATCCCTGAGTGGAAATGGGAACATGTTACGATGGATTTTGTTGTCGGTTTACCAAGATCTTCCCACTAAAATGATGCAATTTGGGTTATTGTGGATAGGTTGACCAAGTCGGCGCTTTTTTTGAGAGTCAAGATGATTCACTCTTTGGAACGTTTGACTAAGTTGTATATCGAAGAAATCATCCGTTTGCATGGAACACCAGTTTCTATTATCTCTGATAGAGAACCCCACTTTGTATCGAGATTTTGGAAGAAGTTGAAGGTGTCTTTGGGAACTAAGTTGCATTTTAGCACATCATTTCATCCGCAGACAGATGGGCAGTCGTAGCGCACAATTCAGACTCTGGAAGACTTGCTTAGGTTTTTGTGTTATGGACTTGAAGGTGGTTGGGAGGATTACCTACCTTTAGTTGAGTTTGCTTATATATCAATCTAGTATTGGCATGACTCCGTTTGAGGCTTTATATGGGAGGAAGTGTCGCTTGCCAATTTGTTGGATGGAGGTTGGTGAGAGGCGAATGGAAGGGACAGAGTTGGTAGAATTTGCAATCGAAAATGTTCGTGTGATCCGTGAAAGATTGATAGATGCTCAAAGTATGCAAAAGAGTTATGCAGATAACCGAAGACGAGACTTGGAGTTCGAAGTGGGTGACCATGTGTTCCTTAAAGTATCTCCATCCAAGGGAAGAAAGGTAAACTAGGTGCATGTTATGTTGGCCCATTCGAGATCCTTGAGAGAATTGGAGCTGTGGCGTATCGTCTTGCGTTACTACCAGAGCTAGAGCATGTGCACAACGCATTCAATGTTTCAATGCTGAAAAAGTACGTGACCCCAGTCACATAATCTCTTATCAACCTTTGGAGGTTAGGTCTGACTCGTCTTATGAGGAAAGTCCTGTAGAGTTTTTGGATCGTCGTGAACAAGTGTTGCGAAACAAGATTATTCATTTGGTGAAATTTTTATGGAGGAACCATGCGATAGAGGAAGCAACGTGGGAGAGTGAAGCTAAGATGTGAGGCAAGTATCCACACTTATTTTGATTACAAGGTACGTTGAGTTTGAGGACATTTTATTTAAGGTGGGTAGAGTGTGACATCCCCCATGAATAAACTCATTTAGGCATTATTTAGAGTTGATTTATGACCATTATAAAATGATTTTGGGCTAATTAAGTTGGACGATGGAAATTCCATATTAGTCCCATATAATTTCAATATTGACCATTTCTTATTTTTATGAAGTGCGAGTTCTAGGAAGTAGAAATGGTATGTGCGTATTTCTTGTATGTGGGAGAGTATTGTTATAGTATTGTTCATCTTGCATGTACACCTAGAGTCTTGGGGTGGGGGAGTAGACCCATAATTACCTATTATTAGGCAAACTAGAAACTCATCATGACTACTTGCATTGCTCACAATAGATTTGTCTATTTATACTTTTTCCAAGCTATATTGTTCGTGGAACCAAACCTTTCGAGTGCATTCCCGGATTCGAGAAAGAGAGCCACAAAAGCATGGCCAAAACTTGGTATTTTACTATTCTATGGGTGTAAAACTTGTGGTAGTTAGATACCTATCAACCATAGAGCCTTTTCCAATGTTACTCCTCATATTAAATTATTTGAGGGTAGTAAAGTGTGCCATTTATTGTTGTGTTATTGTGCCTAGTTTGAGTATACATGTACAACCCTAATTCCCGAGAGAATTCTTAGTACAATATCAAGACTTTGGGCGCGAATTTGTAAATAGTTTATCACGACTTTAAAGTTGGAATTTCGGAGTGTTAGGAATATTTGGAAGTTGTTAGAATGATTTTGGAGCACTAGAGATGTTCGGGGTGGTTGTGCAATTCTCTGAAATTAAGTAGAACCTCTAACTCTAGTTTGTACCCTTAAGTTTGGAAAACTCCACTTTCACCCCCCTTTTTTTGCACGGGTAAGGTTACAGGTTTCATGGACTTGAAATACTTAGTTATTTCAAGTCCTTGAACCAGTTTTCAAAGCTTTGAATCAGGTTTCACAGGCTTGGAATAGCAGAGCTATTTTTAAGGCGTTGAACCAGGATTCAAAGCCTTGAAACTGTCTGACCTATATGCATGTTCGAAGGGGGAGTTTTTCTCAACAATTCTGATATGAATTTTATCTCTATCACCCCTATACTTGATGTGTTATTATTTGATGATGAAAGACAAGCTTTTTTGATATATCTAACATCATTTAATCCATTTGTTTGACTCAGTTTTGCAGGGAAATTTTATTTCCTAAGTTTGCAGGATCTGTTTCCTAATCTGTCTTTTGCAGGAAAGGAAACATTAAGAGAAGATGATTATGTGATCAATCAGACCTTCATGACAACTTCTTAATTTTTTTAAAGACAAGATCACAACAATATCTCTGAAGATTATGATCAACTATCCGTTGGAGAAGGCTGTCAAGAGAGTCAAAGTTTGTTGCCTCCAAACCGGAAGTTGTTGCTAAAAATCTGGGAAGATCTGCAGAGTCTCTAGCTGTATAAATAGAGCTCAGATTTGAAGCAACAAAAGACAATACTCCACGTACAAAAAAGAGAGACTCATTTTTCTGGATTGACAAGCATCAAATAAGTTCATCTCTCTCACAATCCAACTCACAGAAGATCACTGTATTCTTCACTGCAGTTCTACATTTCAGTGTTCTTCTGTCTTGTGCTTTATTTGTAGATCATTCTTGTATTACTTCTATCTTTCATTCTCAAGGATTGTTCAAAATTAACAATAGAGAATTCTTAGTTGATCAGTTATCTAGAGCAGATACTAGATAGGTTAGAGAGAACCACAAGCTGTAACAGAGTAAGGCACCTCTTTGTGCTTGAGATCTAGGGCTTAGATTTTGATTAATAAGAATTGTGTTGAAAATGCAGGGAGAAGATTCCTGAGGTAGAGACGTAGGTCCAAGTGGACTGAACTATGTAAATCACTTGTCTCTTGCTTTTACAATTCATTTACATACTTAGTATTTGCAGCATTCAAACTTGTCTATTTTCAAGGGTTTGAAACTCTTTTCAGGACCTTGAAAAAGACTCGTCTGTTTTACTTTCAAACTGTATTTCATTCGAAAGGCTTGAAACTGTTTTCAAGGCCTTGAACTTCACTGCTCTTCAAAGAATTTCTTTTCCTCCACCAAGTTCTGCAAAAAGTTGGCATACTCTATCCACCACCCCCCCTTCTAGAGTATATGTGGTGCATACTCCCCCTTCAGCATGCATTCCACTTGTACAATTCTATTTGACACCTAACTAGGTGACACTACAACAAATATGACATTTTTGACAGTTTTTTTGTCGACACGCAGTTTTATGTAGCTAGTTAATTGATTTATCGACAATATTTATGTTTGTCGATATATATGCTATTATTTGTCAACACTGTGATTGTTTATATTTTTTAATGAAAATTTGGTCAAGCATATTGGTTTCCATCTCGAACAAATAAATAAGGTGACAAACATTATATTTGGTGACTTACATTGGTGTCAAAGCTAAAAATTAAAGTACATGACTTTTGAAGGTAAAGTGAAAATATTCCCTGCTAACAATTTGTGGGAGGGGGGAAATAAAATTATAAGAATAAATAAAAAGTTTGTGACTCACAGAAACCCTCTCCCACCCCTCTCTCACAGAAACCCTCTCCCACCGTTTCTTCTCTTCAATAGAGCGATATTCGCTCAAGCTCTGATCGAGTCTTCGAGTCCACCACAACCACTAACTCCAGGTCGGCTGCCGAAGAGAAAGCAATCACCGCGAACCGGATCAACGTTCCACCTCCGGCTTTCCTCTCCGACGATGCCACCGCCTCGCTCCACCTCTTGCTGCCACCGCCTCGCTCCACCTCTCGCTTCGGCCCATCACCAGACGATTACTCCATTAACAGATCGACTCAGGTTTGCTTCTGTTTTGATTTCACTCCTCTTCACTATATTTCGATTTTGATATATTAATCGGTTCTATAAATCGATTTCGTTCTTCTTCCATACGATGCTTTTGGCGTCCTCGAGCAGGTGAATTTCTCATCTTCTCTTCTCCGTTTGCGACTCAAAACTTGACAATATTTTTTTATCAGCTCTGAACTGTTCGGTTTCTCCGTATTTGATTTTGTTGATTATTTTAGATCCACTTGCGTTTCACAGTTTTTATAGAGTCCCCCTTTTCTTGCACTTCTACAATCCTAAAGCACCTACACATTCGATCTCTCCGTTCAGTGTGACCACCACCAGATCGACCCGTTCTGCACGATTTCAAGGTTCAAAATCTGTCTCATCTTTGTGCCCTGTTCTCTCTTCCAACTTAAACATTTCTCTATGTATCTCATTTTTTAAGCCTTCTGACCTCGATCTGATTTATCTTCCAATCTTTTCTTGGTCAACTTATAAGTTTTCCTTATGGTTGATTGTTGAGACATGTGGTTTAGGTTCATATCTCTGTGCTTTGGCTGTTGGGGACTACTGCTGCTAGCCATACTACTCTATTATTACTTTGCTTGGTTTGCATTGGATAGAGTTGCATCTTAGAAATACTGTAATATTTTGATGATTTAGAAATCCTATAATACATTTAGGTGATATTACAGGATGGAAGACTCTAGTTGTGTCACTATGTAATACGAGAAATCCTGTAATATAGCATAAACCTTTATGTGGATATTATGTTTCTTGCTACGCGGAGTGTATATGTATACTAAATTAGATAGCACTTTGATTCTATTATCACTTACATGGCTTGCTAAGCATATCTTCATGTTTTGTTCAGTTACAAGGTTAGATTGCAAGTTCTCTTCATTGAAACTCCCTTCTCAGTGCGTACTTATTAAACTTGATTTGTTATTCCTCTGTAACAACACGGGGTATTAGATGTTAAATGCTGCAGCTAGCTTTTTCAGGTATCCCTTCCCTTCACTACTGTAGCACTATTTATTTTCCAGTTGCGACTTCATTTTTTTTTACAAGATTTTCTTAATTGCATTACACAGGACCTCAATTCTCAAGGGAGCTTCTCACCAGGCACCAACTTAAGTCATTTCATTTGAGTATGTCATCTCTACTCCCTCCATTGCCTAAATCTATCATGGTTTTATGTTTTAATTTCCTTATTTACCTGGCAGGGTTACTCCTGCTCACTCCAAGTGATGATTAATAGGGTTAATCTAGAGGTTTGATTGTTATGTGTGGGTTAAAAAACGTCAAAACAAAGTTCAGATATCCACGCATTAGTAGCTCTTTGTATCCTCTATCTTTACAGTCTGAATTTGTTGTTTTCAAGTGTTCTCTGAGTTCAGATATGATTACTTGGCAGAGTAGATGTTTCATCTATGATTTCAGCAATAGAATTTTGGATTAATTCATATGTTGGCTCCATTCCATCAATAATTTGGCTACATTATTGCTGATCTTCATATGTTCGGGTGATATATGCTACAAAACTAGGGACTACAAAACCTAGGATGTGGATGTTTATATCCTAGCATATTTCTCTCTATCAATACAGTTTTGGTTCTCTTTTCAGCAAAATATTAGAAGTACAGTAGCTATTGAACCCACAAGGACCACTGCCACTAGTATCAATCACTGCTCTACATAAGTCATCAGGAATGTATCTGATGGCCGTCCAACCTTGGTCACCATCAGAAACAGCCATTGGGTGAAAGTATTGCCTGAACACCCCATCAAAATCTAGAGTAGCGCGATAGTAGTTGTTTGGATTCATGGAATTGGCCTGCCAAGATAAAACAACTCCAGTTCCATTTTCTGTCACCAGATAAAGATTCTGAACTGATTGATTGAAAAACAAATGATCATACCCGGTCTGCGAAGCGTCTAATTCACTGTTGTAATATGTCCCATAAGCGAATTCACTAGGCCAACCAACCGGGTAAAGTACTAGGTTTCCATCTTTCATTCGTAGCACAAACCTCCCCTGTGTGTAGTTACTTGCACTGAGCCTGGAGTGCAACATCTTATCTGGTGGCTGTGTTTGGCCAGGCAGGATAGTATCCGTGGGATAACTAAAACTTTCCCAAACATAAGAAGTATTTATATTAGTACCTGCGAGAACGAAATTCCCAGTGTCAAGCATGGAGGCAGAAGAAATGGAGCTGTTTGTTTCCGCTTTCCAAATTGTTTGCCCACTGGGCAAATTGAGCATGAGACCGCCCCTGGTGAGCTCCAATTTGGATGCTGTTGGGACCGGACTTCTGGTTTTTGCGTGCCAAATGATTGTTTTTTCAGGGATTTTGGCGTACCACACGGCTAGCAAGAAGGTGCTTGTGCTGTTAAGTTGGCGGAATCCGAAACTGAAATCTCCTGAAGAAGAAACCCATGAAGAGTTGTCGTTTGGATTTGCAGAAAGTGAGGAGTTTAGGGTAATATTGGAAGCTACAAGCAAATGGAGGAAAGAGGGTACCAGGAGAAAGAGAAGGATAGCAGGGGAAGACATTGTTAGATGTTGTGTTCTTAAGATTGCAGAAGCTAAATAATGTGTGATTTTTTTAGTTCCATGTTTTTAGTCAAAATACGTTAGGTGGCGCATATTGTAATCAACCAATTAGACACAGATACCTTGTTCTTAGCAAATCAGTATCGGATTAGTTGCGTTACTTTTTTTGACGAGATTAAAGTAAATGATTGAAAAGTCACAAGTTTCGATTCACGGGATTTTGACATTTCTTGATAGGAAGCTGGGTTAACATGTATGGGGTGACGCGTTTGGTGGAATACAAACGGAAGTTTGGAGAGAATTCTCGTAGAAACATCTGCATTTTCGTTTTCATTCATACAATAATCGATGTGATAATTGCTTTTGTTTACTACTGTTAGTGTATATAAACCAAACCATAAATGTAATATGATAAAGATAGGGGGGATATTAGTGCAATTATCATAAATTTGTAACTTCCAATTAGTTACATATTAGTTAGTTTGCTAGCAACATATTTGAACTACACATATAGCTACAGTTCACGTGTAAATGAGTAAGAAGGGAAATGGAATTGCAAAAAGTTTTGTGAGTTTCTTTAATTACATAGACCCTTTCCTGATTATTTTTTTAACTGCTTGAATGGTGAACCATACAGTTCATAGTGTAATAATTGCTGGGTTGTGCAGTCGTATCTGGTTTCTGCGTGGTCAATTCGAAATAGTTGGAGTTTCAATGCCATGGATATGATCATACCTGGTCAGCATGCCCCTAATTCAATGTTGTAATATGTCCCATAAGGAAGTCCACTAGATCAACAAACCGGGTATAGAGTATAAATTTTAAACTGTGTATGCACTATAAATTAAACTGTGTATGCACTATAAATTTTAGAATACTGGATATAGAACTCTGTTCTGATTTCAGGCTACCTCTTCTATTTCGTGTTAATAGGTCTGATTATAAATCGTGTCAGTTGACTCTGATTTTGGGTTTCAATTTCTGTAACTGCAACCACCTCAAGAATCTCATGAGAATTTCTCAAGCTATTCACCTGCTAAGCTTTGCCGATTTGGGGAGTACACTTTATGTTAGTGGTAGGAAATTTGAGAACTACATCTTAGTGAAAGGCATCTTGCCATTCGAGAACTTATGAACCCCAATCGAACAACCCTCTATTACGGTTTTCTCACCCACCATACAGGTTTATGCTGAATTTCATTTGATTGTGCAGGTGAATGGAGCCTGAAAAGGACGCGTGTACTTAAGTTTAAGGACTACTGAATGAGTTCCCCAAATAAGTATATTTGGTCAGTCTCTTGATCATAATGCCCCCCTTCGATAGGCAAGAAATTTGTCTTTATTAGGTGATTTTAGGCCTGATTTCTTATTTGTTCTGCATAATCTTGATTTGGCAAATGGTTTCTATACTGATTTAGTGGATATATATGCCATGAAATGTTAACACTCAATGCACTAAAGTTGGACTACAAAGACTGGGAGCATCCTTTCAAACAAGGTTTATGTTTTCCTTGTGCCTTCGCCTATGTTTGATATCATGCACATCAAATTATTCTTTTCGTATTAGAGAGTGCTCCATTTTCAACCTGTGTATGCACTATAAATTTATAGTGCATACACAGTTTAAAATCGAAGCATTAAACTATGGCTTTTATAAAGATTCAACCTGGTCCAAAGAGAATACTAGTTCTAGAATCTAGTTGTTTGAGTCCAAATAATTCGAGCTGTTTGTATGTAACTTGGGACTCAAATTGATAACGATGTGAATAGGTATTCTCGAAGTTATAGATATGTGTTCTTTAGAGCTCACTTATAGTGTTTGGTTCGATCATGGAAACTATAAAAGCCATAGTGTATTTAGGGCTCACTTTTCACCTTAAAATTAGAGTTCCGTATTTTGTATGGAACTGATATGTAGGCCATGGAAACTATAAATGAATTAGTCATGATATTTTTTCTTGCCTAATTAATATTATGACGCCATTTTGGTTTGCAGGATTTCATGACGGAGTACTGAGTTTTAGGAATGTTGGTGGTATGACAGTTGAAGGCATAAAGGAACCACACTGACGGTAGATACGCCATGTCCACGCCTTTTTTATTAACAAGAAATTGGATAACTACAATTAACATGTTTTGGCTCCAGCTACGTGAGAGACAAGATAAAACTTACCAACAAAGGCGACTTTGAATTTTTTGAACTGGGTTGTGATGCTAAGTTTTATGTAGTTTTGGCAATCTATGACATGTTGCTGAATGCAAGTAGTGTTTGTAGCCAACTTATTTCTTATGTAAAATGCCAATTTATGGCATCTTGTTTATGTTTGGCAGCATGTTTGGATGTTCTTCAAAAGTGTGTTTTTTTTTTTTTTTTTTTTTTTTTTTTTTTTTTTTTTTAAGTTGTGATAAAGGTGACAAGCATGAACGTCACAAGAAAGATGAAGTACCGACAAACTTCTCTTCTAGTGACTATGCTGGATGTCATCTCTCTAACTACACATGAATATATGTTTGTCGCCAGTTTTAAAGGCGACAAAAGGACATAGTCAGTAGAACGAAACTATCGACATAAATTTATGTCGCTGCTTACTCTTTCTGGCGACAAACAGAACGCTTGTCGGCTATCACTCTAACGACGGAGCTATTGTGACTACGGATCGACAAACCAATTTATGTCGGTAGAATATCTGCCGACAAATTTAGGCTATCTACCGACAAATTTTGCTGTCAACGGAGGCAGTATTTGTTGTAGTGTGAGGTGGAAACACCTCCAACCTTCCTCACCACCAGCAGAATTCTGAGAACATCTCTTCTTACTTGATTTTTTTTATCATCTTCATCATCTTCTTCTTCTTCTTCATGTTCTTTTCTTCAAGAAGCTTCAACCACCACAACTTCCATCGCTCAATCGTTTTCCCGAATGGTTGAGTATCGAGGTCGAAATCAGCGAAGAACGGATCACGGACGCATGGGTGTGGGTTTTTCGCCATGGGTCATCGGAATTAGGGTCGCCGAAGTCTGGATTTGAAAACCCGACGGGAACACCACCGGCGGCTGCCCTTTGGTGGTTCCCTCCATTCTCGGCTTATTTTCACACCCTGAAGACCTCCCTGTACCTCCTGCACGTCGCTAAACCCATCCACCAACTCAGAATCAGCTAGGAAGGCCCTTAGCACTAAAACCGGTCAGCAAATCGCCGGAATCTGCCATGGCCGCCGGAAAAGCGCCAAGCTCGCCGTTGTTAAGGATCGTTCGAAGTAGACGTATGTATTCGTGCTGCCGCATTGACTGTGAGACCAGGATTCATATGAGACGAGTGTTATAGCCGAAGTGCCTGCTTTAATTTTCCCAGTTCTTGGCTCAGAGGTAAGTACATATGTACAACCTTTTCATATCAAAATGTGCGCATGTGTGTGATGTTTCAAATGAATGCTTGTTATACGAAAAAGTATGAGAATGCATGATAAACTCGAAAATTTGTTTGGAATATTTTATTGATATCCCTTGAAAACTCTTGGAAATGACTCATGAAAATTTTTATACTGATTTGGTTATGTGAAAGTAAGGTAATAAAATACTTCTAATAGAGTTAGGACGATGTAAAGAGTTATGTTATTAATGGGAGGCGCCAAGCGATCCTCCATTTTATTATGGCTAAGACCATCGAAGCAATGCTTCATATTATTGGATAGAACTTTAATGTTCACAAATCCCCCCCCCCCCCGATGAGCCAAAATGTACCAAAGTATTGAGGCCAAGGACTTTCTTAGAGCTATAGAGTGCTACTTATACATGTAAGGGTCACTACGGTATAGGGGTGTCGACACTTAAGGCCCTTTAGCTAATGTTCTGAGCGGGGATTGACGAATGGGCTCCCTTAATGCTCGGGTGAAATAGGGTTTGATAGACCCTAGAAGGAACCCTTTGTGATTACTTCGTGATCCCTCTGTTTACATCAATCTGATGGTGGCTCTGGATATGCCTCAGCTAAACTTAACGGTTAACTGAACATGAAAGAAAGTTGAATACTCTATTGATGTTGTTTGTGGCTCTTGATATGCCCTAATCGATTGAAATGATTTGAAAAGCTTTGGCTACGCGTGAACTAATATCGTTATCAACTCCAAATGGTCTTGTTTACTCCGGAGATTTCACTGAATACTTATGGTTTCTTAAAGTTCTTAAACTGAGAGGTTTTGTTATTCGGTTACTTTCAGTTGTTCCAAAATCCCCAACATGTTACTATTATTGTTTTAAATATTCTGTCTTGTTTCAACTCATGCTTCTGTGCCAATCATGCTTTACATGTCGTAGTATGTATTTACTCAGTTTTTACTGATCATTTTCTTCAAAACTGCGTCGGCTTTTGCCATTTTAAAACCGCGGGTCATCAAACAAGGTGGGGGATGGGAACGCGTATCGAGACGAAGTCGTCACTTAGTAGACCACAACATTTTTTTTTCTTTATCCAAATTGTACTCATTTTTGAAACATTTGTTGTATACATTAAATGATATGTAATCTTAATAGTTAATTTTCTACTTTTGGTTATCGATGGTCTCTCTAACCCTGAACCGAGATCCCGGGTTGTTTCAATACCAATACACTCCTTGCACAAAAGTGTGATAGGACCAATTTATCTAATCTCTTGTGCATCTTTAAGTTCTTAAAATTCAGCCCATCCTCATCATTTCACACACTCACTTTTGTCTCTCCAAAGTCACAAGAAGTTATCTTCTCTCTCAAAGGAACTTCAACCAGTTCTTGTGTTGTGACCTCCACAAAACACCATCAAAACATCATCTTCTAGCCTTCAAAGCATGGAAATTTATGTACAAGTTAGATACAACCTTGGTGTGTGTGTGGGGGGGTGGGGGGTCTTCCTTCATCCTACCCAAGTATTGAAGCTTACAATCACCCTTTTTCTCACCATTCTTGATCTTTGAGGTAAATTCTTGATCTACTCTTTGATCTTTGTATATCCTTCGTTCTAGTGTCATTTGTAATGGTAAATCGTCTGAAAATGTCTTGCATGTGTCTATTTTTGCATCTTCTTGTGGATTCATGGGTTCATTCTCATGGAGGAAGGTTTAGAAGAAAGTTTATTTCTCAAAAGATGAGAGTTGTTCTCGATCTCTCTATTTCATACTTCTCATCTATTCAAATAATGTGTCTTTGCTCATTCTTGAAGCATAAGTTCTGCATTTATACTTTCATGTGTCGCTTCTATATATTCTTTGACCTTCAATGAAATTCTTTCATATTTTTACTTGAGAAATTTTAAGTTTTTAAAAAAATGTTGTCGTTTTGATATCCTGTTATGCGTCGAATTCTACGACCTGACTTTGAGAGGCCACATCTCACTCATAAAAATTCATATTATGCTCCACCATATATCGTTTCGAATACATATGTCTCTACGTTCTTCTCCAACTGGTTTCATGCCAAAATTCTTTGTATATTCTCTGTAATGTGAATTCTTGTAAACTGTGTCTGGGCTGAATTAAGGCCCAGACAGATTCTGTCATCCAACTTTGTGAGGCCATTACTCCCTTATACGATATTGTATTTCACTCTATCTCATACCGATTCGAAGCTCTATGTGTCTATTTTTATCTCCAGTTGGATTCATGCTAAAATTCATTCTATGTTGTTCGAAATTCCCGTTTTGTAAAGTACGTCAAATCTGGAAAGTTCATTTCTCGCTCAGTGGCATGTGCTACTTTAGAGAACATCATTGTCTCGTCAATCCATCTTAGAGGGTCATCATAATCATGTTATGGGGAAATTTAAGATCCTTATTCTTTACTTATAGTCAATATAGTGCACTTGTCTTGATGTTGGCTTGTTCTTATTATTTGTCGAGCCTCCTTGTTAGCGTTGCACTTGGATTCCCGTATCATTTGCCAACAAGGATTTTATAAGCTATAACTCGAAGTGAATACTTACCCAACCCTTATGTAGTGCTATTTTAATATATTAACTCTTTCTGGGCTATTAGGTGGATATTGTGAAACTTGTGAATGGTGGAATGTGTTCTTAATAACAACTCGGTGATTTGTACATTTCATTGGAGATATAGCCCTGTTTTAAAGCATGTTTATAAATGATATTTGTTAAATGGAAAGTCGATCGTATGTTTTATAACTATTTGGCCGAGATGGTTGCCTGAATATGACACTGTTGGATAGTACCCTAACGGTTGGGGGACAATAGACCAGTACAGTACCCTATCGGTTGGGGGATATACACCGGACAATACCCTCCTGGCGCGGGGGCAATAGACCGGAGGTCGAAACCCTGTCCCAAGACTATAGTATGGGATGTGTCGTGAACACGCGCATTCTCATGACATGTCGACTATATTTTATTCGAGGTAGCGATCTACACGAATTCGCCATATTTGATGGCTAAGTGTCACAAATGAGATTATAATGGCCAAAATGTATGAATGAAAGGAGCCGAGGGCTCAAGGTGGTGTTATGGAGGGATCAAGGACCCACGTATTTTGAAGTAAATGCTTTACACATTTTCTTACTGAATGCTTGCTTGAATACGTTATTTATATTACTCTTTATTTATGTATGAAATGTGAAGCAAGCATGTTTGAGATAATTAACAATGACATTTGGAACTCTTATATATTTTATGTGTCTAAACCTAACAAAGGGGTAAGTATGTGCTCACCACACTTCGCAGTCTGACGAGTTTTTAAATGACCGCTCTTTCATGTTTCAGGGAGAGGACTGAGCCAAGTAACCAAGCTGCTTAATTGCTTTTGCTATATCATGCCGTGGGATATTTAATGATTTTGTGCTAAAGTTGTCTAAGGCTTTCATGTCTCATGTATATATAGTAGTACTTAGTGTCTTTGCCTACGGGTAACTCTTGGAGATCTAGTATGCACTTGTTAGAGACCATGTATGGTCGTAGTATGGTAGCGGGAATGTGTAACCCCATGAGGGGATATCCCGTGGCTTGTTAAATAGTTTATTTGAGTTTAATTGTTTCCTTTTTGCGGATGGATTATGCGTAACCGTGACTGAACATTGAAGGACTTGGCTCTGAGATCGTTGAGTACCATGGAGGATTTAGAAACGTTTTAATCATGAAATGCTCAAATTCTATTTCCGTTTATACAAGACGAGTTTTGAAACAAACAATTTTGAGAACAAGACCCCTTTTCACGAGCTTCCGCAATATTTTTCATTCAATCCTTGAATTTTCAAATATTTTTATTCTCATCCGCATGCTACGAGTTAGCCTTGATGGCGTGTGAGGCCACGTTCCATTTTAATTATGTTATTTATCGGGGTCGCGGGGGGCCCCATAATTCCCCTTTTCTTGGCAAAAATCACATACATCCTTGGGTAAATTAGAACCAGATGGTTTTTCTTGTTGTTCTGACCCTTCTTGCTTTCCCCCGTTGCTATAAATCCAGAAGCATGGTCCTTTGTACATGTGCCTGCACCCTTATGGCGCAATTCCCTAGCATGGAGAACTGATCTGACCTCCTCAAGGGTTATGATGTTCTTATTCATAATAAAGGACTGCACGGAGTTCTCGTATGATGGAGGTAACGAGATCAACAACAAGAGTGCGTCATCTTCATCATTCACCTTCTCGTCAATGTTACACAAATCTAAGAGAACTGTATTCAATTGATCAAGGTGATCCTTGAGAGGCGTACCTTCGAGCAACCGCAGGGTGAACAACCGTTGCTTAAGCATCAACTTGCTGGTGAGTGATTTCATCATGTTCAGACTCTCCAACTTGAGCCATAAAGCCACCGCCGTTGTCTGATCTTTGACATCCATGATAACGTCATCCGATAAGCAAAACATGATCGTCGAGTGTGCCTTCTCCTACATCATCATATACTATGGTGATGCAACATCAATGCCTCCCTTGTTTGTGGCCAAAGGCGTCCAGAGGCCTTGCAACTTCAATAAGGTGCACATCTTGATCTTTCACAGACTGAAGTTGTTCCCTCCTGTGAACCTGTCGATCTTCAACTTCGGTCCGGACATCGTTCTTGGTGGATCTTGAAACCCTAGCTTGCTCCCAAAGCAAGCCCAAACAGACTAGAAGAAAGCCCAAACCGCGAACTAGAACCCTAGCTGTCGCCGATGCCCTGGCCGTCGCCGCTACCTTGGTCGTCGTCGCGAACTAGAACCCTAGCCGCTGTTTTGCTATCCAAATCCCCGAGTCAAAGTGATCGGATTGAAAAGTCAAACGAATTTGAAAGTGAAGAAACATATGTTGTAATACTTAATTATAGATAAGATTCAAGGAATTAGGAGGGAGAGAACGAGAAATTTGAGGAGAGAGGCGGAGGGAGAGAGTTATGGAATAGAAATTTAGTAAATAAATTGAGTAGCAGAATTAGAGCAAGTGAAATGATACCGTATATGGCAAATGAGAGAGAGAGAGAGAGAGAAATCAGGGAGAGAAAATTTTGGGGAGGAGAGGTACTGAAATTAATGAACAGGCGGGTGAGTAACGAAGAAAGATCAAGGAGATAGAGTAATCTTTAGAGGAAAATAAGTTTTAAGAAATTTAAGAAATCATTGGGCGGGTAGGGGAAGGTTTGTAGGGTCAAACTCGTTGGGATTGGGCGAGATCGGGTCATAGATGGGTCGCTCACTGGTGGGTCGGATTTGGGTCCTGGTTTGGAAGGTCGGGTTGTTGAAGGGTCTGGATAGGGTTGGGTCAAAACTGTTGGAATAGATGCCCTAGAGGCAATCGTAGATTTAGTATGAACAATGTTTTGGCTAGAATATTCATTTATTATTTATGGCGATATTTAATATAATGAAGTCCTTAGATAAATTGTGTTATTTATCTTAAATATCCCTAGTCCATTATATTGATTAATAAGACAATCAAATATAGACTAGTATGTGGGTAGATTGATATGGAGATATCAAGTCTAACACATGGGTATGCATTAGGAGTAATGGCATACTGGATTGACCCACGACGAAAAGGATACATTAGATTATGTGAAGTCACAATCGCTTTTCGTAGTGCTAATATTATTGCAATCCTTAGACTTGAAGTCACTAGATACTCTAGTTGTGAAATATTGCGCTTTGATGTTATCAAACGTTACACCGTAACTGGGTAATCATAAAGGTGGATATCGGACGTGATAGGAAGCAAGCTTAGAGATCGTAGTGATGTAGATAGGATTTGTCCCTCCCACATAATGGGGGTAAATATCCACGGCCACTCGAGGGATGAGGCTTATTGAATGTCTGGCCAGACTCAGATAAATTAATATAGAGATATTAATGTTATCTGCAAGCATAAGCATATTCCCAGGATCGAGGAACTATGGATTGGATATACGAGTGTGACTATTTATGTCTCGTGTCCAATCCGGATATGGAGACAAAGGGATAATGCAATATGACATATTGGGCACAAAGGTTTGTCGGGATCACTGACTATTTCTATTGGTTGGGTTGCATGGATGTGTTGCTAGACACCGCTCCATGTTAGTAATAGTTACTACCAACTGTATAGAAACCTATGGGGTCACACGTCAAATAGAGTAGAGCTAGATTTGGGATTAATTAATATGGATTAATTAATAGAAGGATCATTGTGCAACACCTTGCAAACTTAGTAGGACTAATTTGCAAGGAAGGGAATAGTTCTAGTCCTACTAGAACAAGAAAACTCTTTTATGGAAACAACAAGGAGTTGTTGGAGTTTATAAAGGAGGCTCTAGCTTCCTTCCCACAACATGAGTTATTAGTCATAACACACAAAGAGTGGGAGAGAGCAAAAGAGAGAGCAAGACAAGGTGCTAGGGCCGAAACCCTAGCCACCCGTCCGCCCCCTACCCGACGGCAAAGAGAGGGCCGCCCCCTCCCTTGTGCTTTGGTGATTTGTTGCTTTGATCTTCATCCCTCTTCCTCCAAGGTTCAAGCTAGCACTTGTGGAGAAGGAAGAATCTAGATCTCACCTCTAGACGTGGATCAACCGTAGAGACGAGGACATAATTCTTCGTGTGATCTCACAAATCAAAAGGTACACATCTTCCATGTCCTTAATCATGTTATGATGTCTCTTCCTGTGATCCTTGGTGGGTTTTGAGTAGGATTAATTTTTGTTATTCCGCTGCGTTACCTACGTCAAAACCCAACAGTGGTATCAGAGCCACAGGTCGTAGAGCATAGCATGATATTATGTGTTTACGATTTCAGTTCATACACCGTATTATTGTTTATTACGCGAAACTGAAAAACTGGCATAGTAGATGCAATATTGAATTTGATTCAATCAAACAAGACCCAATTTAACATTGGATGTTAGAATTGGTGAGTTTAATCACATAGGATGTGAATAATTGGGTTCTTGAAAAATTAGGGTTCATGGGCACATGATTGAAAAGGGGTTTTCAATTATGGAAACAAAATTATGGAAACAAATCCATATGGAAACAACCTTGCTTGGGCAACAAGGAAGGAGGAAGGGGACTAGGGCCGAAACCCTAGCCACCCGCCCCTCCCTTGGGCGCCAAGCAAGGCCGCGGCCCCCCCTTAGGCGTGCGGCGGTCCTAGGGTTCGGGCCACTTGTTGGCTTGGACCCTTTGGACCGTTGTGAAACCCTAGTTACCCAATTTCATTAAAATTAAACAAGCGCGTTAAAAATTGGTTTTAACTGTATTATGTGCTTTATTGCATGGTGGATGGATATGGCCTAGGATTGTGGATGTTTATTGTTTTGTGGTTTGGTTTACGGCCTGCGAGCTGATCAAATTAATGTAATAATTAATTAAGTTTTACGGCCTGCGAGTCGTTCTTTTTCTCCTCGACATGTGAGGCTTTTGTTATTTATTTATTCTAGATGTTAGGCTAGAATTAGAAATATTTAGATGATAGCCAAGAACATGGAGAAGAAGACTGGAGAACCAAAGGAGCCAAAAGACATCCCTAGGCGCGCAACTATGGTGGAGCACATGGAGATGAGCTCGGCACTTTAGGGCAAATTAGATATTATCATTGGCTTGATAATATCGTTAGTCTAGAGGCCATATCCATGCCACGTTTTTTTTATTTTGTGGATGTTTATTATTCATGCCTTGTTATTTATTTTGTATGTATGGCGCTACAAGAAAAACAATAACAAGATAATAATAAACAAGGTTGGTCTTTTATTGTGGATAGCCCAATCCAAATAAGTAGACCATGTTGATAAAGATCAACCAAACAAATTAAAAGAAATCCCTCAATTAAATATTGCGTTTTGCCTTCTCTTGCCAAAACACCCTTCATGATCATGGCCTATTAAGATTCGGGCTTGCCAAAGCAAGGCGATTTTAATTTTTCATGATGTGTTGCGGACGACGCAAGCTAGTAATGCGTGTATGTTGAAAGCAAGAGGTTGGACGCAACTAGGCAAGATTCAATTGGATTGATGAGCTTAGAGGCATGACAATTAGGAGTTATCCAATTGGATAAAGAATAAAAGAAATTTATTCACCTAATTGGACCAAGAGTTGCATGGGATGCAATTGGAATGGTTCCTACCTAAATAACCAATTCTTGGGTGACTTGCCAAAGCAAGCTCAAGAAGAAGTGAAATAAGGATCTTGGACCCACTAGAAAATATAAAGATATTTTCCGCTTTAATAGTGAGGGCTATTAATCCGAGAAAAATAGTGGGAGCTATATTTGATGATCTAGCCATTGTTAAATATAGTCAAATTGTTCAAAATACTAAAATTGCATATTTCTCGTTTTTGTAGAATTCCAAATGGCAAACAACAACGCATCGAGTTCATCCCTACGATCTGTCCTTGAGAAGGATAAATTGTCTGGAACAAATTTCCTTGACTGGTACAGAAACTTGAGGATTGTCCTCAAGCAAGAAAAGAAGCTGTACGTCTTGGACACTCCAATTCCAGACCCACCACAAGATGAGTCTCTGTTAGCGGAAGTAAGGGCACGTCAGAAACATATTGATGATTCTAATGACGTGACTTGCCTCATGCTTTGTACCATGACTAGTGAGCTTCAGAAGCAACACGAGAACATGGAAGCCTATGATATGATCATACACTTGAAACAATTGTTTCAGGAACAGGCAAGGCATGAGCGCTATGAGGTGTCTAAAGCATTGTTCAAAAGTAGTCTTGCAGAGGGGAATCCAGTAGGCCCTCATGTACTCCGAATGATCGGGTACATAGAGAACCTTGAGAGACTGGGGTTCCCACTCGGCCAGGACTTGGCGACTGATCTCGTCTTGCAATCGTTGCCTGACAGTTATAATCAGTTCATTATGAACTATAATATGAACGAGATCAACAAGTCTTTGCCAGACTTATTGAACATGCTAAAGACAGCTGAGCAAAGCATCAATAAAGGCAAGGGCAAGGCCATAATGATGGTACACAAGAAGAAGGGCAAGTCAGTTGCATCTACTTCAAAAGGAAAACGCAAGAAAGTTGCGAAATCCAAGGAAGCCCTAAAGCCTAGTGGAGGCGTCGCTAAAGGTGAGTGTCACTACTGCAGCCAGCCGGGTCACTGGAGGAGGAATTGCCCTAAATATCTGGAGGATAAGAAGCTTGGAATAGTGATTCCACCACCACCAGGTATTTATGTTATAGACGTCAATCTTTCTATTTCATCATCCTGGGTATTAGATACCGGATGTGGTTCTCACATTTGTCGTAATGTGCAGGATTTGAAAAGAAGTAGAAGATTGCGAAAAGGGGAGATAGACTTGCGCGTCGGGAATGGAGCAAAGGTTGCTGCATTAGCTGTAGGCGTTTATGAGCTATCTTTGCCTTCTGGACTTATTTTAGAATTAGACAATTGCTTTTATGTGCCTGCTATGAGCAGAAACATTATTTCCGTTTCTTGTTTGGACGAGAAAGGTTTTTCTATTTCAATAAAGGACAAGTGTTGCTCCATTTATTTTGATAGTATGCACTATTGTAGTGCGCATTTGTCTAATGGATTGTATATCCTTGATCTAAATAATCCAATCTATAACATAAATACTAAAAGGATTAAAACTAACGATTTAAATCCTACATATCTATGGCACTGTCGTTTAGGCCATATAAATGAGAAACGCATATCTAGACTCCATAAGGATGGACTTCTAGACTCATGTGATTTGGAATCATATGAGACATGTGAATCTTGTTTATTAGTAAAAATGACAAAGTCCCCTTTCAATAAGAAAGGCGAGCGGACTAGTGAGTTATTGGCACTCATACATACTGATGTATGCGGACCATTCCCCACGCCTGCCAGAGGTGGTTATACCTACTTCATCACATTTACTGATGATATCAGTAGATATGGATTTGTATACCTTATGAAGGCCAAATCCGAATCCTTTGAATTGTTCAAAGAATTCAAGAGTGAAGTAGAAAAGCAACTTGGCAAGAGTATTAAAGCTCTACGATCGGATCGTGGAGGAGAATACTTAAGCCAAGAGTTTGATTTGTATCTTAGAGAGTGTGGGATAGTATCCCAGCTCACTCCACCCGGAACACCACAATGGAATGGTGTATCTGAGAGGAGGAATCGCACTCTATTAGATATGGTGCGATCTATGATGTCTCAAACAGATCTTCCGATATCCTTTTGTGGACATGCTCTAATGACGGCAGTTTTTACCATTAACCGTGTTCCATCCAAATCAGTCATGAAGACGCCATATGAGATATGGACTGGGAAGCGTCCCATAGTGTCGTTTATGAAGATTTGGGGCTGCGACGTTTATGTGAAGCGTTTACAAACAGACAAGCTCGGGCCTAAAGCGGATAAGTGTAAGTTTGTGGGATATCCTAAGGAAACTAAAGGATATTACTTCTATAACCCTACCGAAAACAAAGTGTTTGTTGCTCGGACCGGCGTGTTTCTAGAAAGAGAACTAGTCTCTAAATAAGCAAGTGGGAGGGTTGTAGAACTTGAAGAAATTCATGAACCACAGACCACTGAACCGATAATGGAACATGAACAGGAACCACAAGAAGTTGTGGAAGAACCTGTTCAAGTAACACAGGAACTCTGTAGATCAAGAAGAGTGCGTCATGAGCCAGAGAGGTATGGACTTCTCGTGACTGAGCCCGATGACGTACCACTCATGGATGATGAGCCTGCAAACTATGGTGAAGCCATGAGTGGCCCAGACTCTAAGAAGTGGCTAGAAGCCATGAGATCCGAAATGGATTCCATGTATACCAACAAAGTATGGACTTTGGTGGAACCACCCGAAGGGGCTCGACCCATAGGGTGCAAGTGGGTCTTCAAGAAGAAGACCGACATGGATGGCAAGGTAGTTTCCTATAAGGGCCGATTGGTGGCCAAAGGTTATAGACAGATTCATGGTATTGACTATGATGAGACCTTTTCACCAGTCGCCATGACTAAATCCATTCGAATCTTGCTTGCTATTGCAGCATACTACGACTATGAGATTTGGCAAATGGATGTCAAAACAACGTTCCTTTATGGGAACCTCCTTGAGGATGTGTACATGACACAACCAGAGGGTTTTGAGGATCCAGAGAATGCCAATAAAATCTGTAAGCTGCAAAGATCCATTTATGGATTAAAGCAAGCTTCTAGGAGCTGGAATCGACGTTTTGATGACGCGGTCAAAGAGTTTGGCTTCATCAAGAACGAAGATGAGCCTTGTGTTTACAAGAAGGTTAGTGGGAGCTCTATAGTATTTCTGGTCTTGTATGTGGATGACATACTAATCATTGGCAATGATGTTCCTACTCTGCAATCTGTTAAAGATTGGCTAGGAAAGTGCTTTGCGATGAAAGACTTAGGAGACGCAGCCTATATACTGGGTATAAAGATCTATAGAGATAGATCCAAAAGGTTTCTTGGCCTAAGTCAGAGTACATATATTGACAAGGTGTTGAAGAGGTTCAACATGCAAGATTCCAAGAAGGGATTCTTGCCCATGTCACATGGAGTCACTCTTTCTAAGAATGACTGTCCCTCCAACGAGATGGAGAAGGACCGCATGAGCAGGATACCCTATGCTTCGGCCATAGGATCCATCATGTACGCCATGCTATGTACTAGACCAGACGTATCATACGCGTTGAGTATGGTGAGCAGATATCAGTCCAATCCGGGTGAGAGTCACTGGATTGCTGTCAAGAACATCCTAAAGTACTTAAGAAGAACTAAGGATGTGTTCTTGATATTTGGAGGAATGGAAGAGCTAAGTGTAAAGGGTTACACTGACGCAAGCTTCCAAACCGACAAGGATGATTACAGATCACAGTCTGGATACGTGTTTTGCCTGAATGGAGGAGCTGTGAGCTGGAAGAGTTCCAAGCAAGGCACAGTTGCTGATTCTACAACAGAAGCTGAGTACATTGCTGCTGCGGAAGCGGCGAAAGAGGCAGTATGGATAAAGAAGTTTATCACTGAGCTCGGTGTGGTCCCTAGCATAGTGGATCCCGTAGAGTTGTACTGTGACAACTCTGGGGCAATCGCACAGGCAAAGGAACCAAGATCGCACCAAAAGTCAAAGCATGTACTTAGGAGATTCCATCTTATTCGTGATATGATCGATCGAGGAGATGTGAAGATATGCAAGATTCCGACAGATGACAACGTGTCAGATCCGCTCACGAAACCTCTTGCGCAGCGAACGCATGAAGGGCACGCCAGATCTATAGGCATACGAGATGCGCCAGATTGGCTCTAGTGCAAGTGGGAGACTGTTGGAACAGATGCCCTAGAGGCAATCGTAGATTTAGTATGAACAATGTTTTGGCTAGAATATTCATTTATTATTTATGGCGATATTTAATATAATGAAGTCCTTAGATAAATTGTGTTATTTATCTTAAATATCCCTAGTCCATTATATTGATTAATAGGACAATCAAATATAGACTAGTATGTGGGTAGATTGATATGGAGATATCAAGTCTAACACATGGGTATGCATTAGGAGTAATGGCATACTGGATTGACCCACGACGAAAAGGATACATTAGATTATGTGAAGTCACAATCGCTTTTCGTAGTGCTAATATCATTGCAATCCTTAGACTTGAAGTCACTAGATACTCTAGTTGTGAAATATTGCGCTTTGATGTTATCAAACGTTACACCGTAACTGGGTAATCATAAAGGTGGCTATCGGGCGTGATAGGAAGCAAGCTTAGAGATCGTAGTGATGTAGATAGGATTTGTCCCTCCCACATAATGGGGGTAAATATCCACGGCCACTCGAGGGATGAGGCTTATTGAATGTCTGGCCAGACTCAGATAAATTAATATAGAGATATTAATGTTATCTGCAAGCATAAGCATATTCCCAGGATCGAGGAACTATGGATTGGATATACGAGTGTGACTATTTATGTCTCGTGTCCAATCCGGATATGGAGACAAAGGGATAATGCAATATGACATATTGGGCACAAAGGTTTGTCGGGATCACTGACTATTTCTATTGGTTGGGTTGCATGGATGTGTTGCTAGACACCGCTCCATGTTAGTAATAGTTACTACCAACTGTATAGAAACCTATGGGGTCACACGTCAAATAGAGTAGAGCTAGATTTGGGATTAATTAATATGGATTAATTAATAGAAGGATCATTGTGCAACACCTTGCAAACTTAGTAGGACTAATTTGCAAGGAAGGGAATAGTTCTAGTCCTACTAGAACAAGAAAACTCTTTTATGGAAACAACAAGGAGTTGTTGGAGTTTATAAAGGAGGCTCTAGCTTCCTTCCCACAACATGAGTTATTAGTCATAACACACAAAGAGTGGGAGAGAGCAAAAGAGAGAGCAAGACAAGGTGCTAGGGCCGAAACCCTAGCCACCCGTCCGCCCCCTACCCGACGGCAAAGAGAGGGCCGCCCCCTCCCTTGTGCTTTGGTGATTTGTTGCTTTGATCTTCATCCCTCTTCCTCCAAGGTTCAAGCTAGCACTTGTGGAGAAGGAAGAATCTAGATCTCACCTCTAGACGTGGATCAACCGTAGAGACGAGGACATCATTCTTCGTGTGATCTCACAAATCAAAAGGTACACATCTTCTATGTCCTTAATCATGTTATGATGTATCTTCCTGTGATCCTTGGTGGGTTTTGAGTAGGATTAATTTTTGTTATTCCGCTGCGTTACCTACGTCAAAACCCAACAAAAACGCGCCCCATTGACAGGCCTATATGTGCTTATATATCATGATAAATCTGACTCTTTTTTATGATTGCTTATAAATGCTGAAATGATTGAATCTATATTCATTGAAATTATCTGAATTGACAAAAGTAACAAATATATCTATAGTATTTTGAATCATTCCAATATTTTAATACTTACAATATCCATTTTTTTCCTGCTTCTCAAAAAAAAAGTACAGTTTTTCTTTCAATCAACCGTCTATAATTGATGACAAAATCAATTTAGGATTCTAAACGCTCTCTCCTCTATCTTACCCCTTCCGTTTTTCTACAAGCAGTTAGCCACCACGTACGGCAGTTACTGGCAGTTACCAACCAGCAACTGCTGCAGCTTCCTCTTTTCCGAAGGAGGCTCTGTACTTCGTTGAAGCATTTTCACTGTCTTTTCACATCCACTATTTTACTTCTGTTTGCTAATTCGTTGCACAATGGAAGCAGGAACTTCTGAAGAACCTGATGACATGAATTCAGAAGCCAACTTAGCAAATTCAATCTCAAACATTCAACTGACAGAAGATGAAGAGCAAGTTGTGGAATTACCAGAGGATTCCTTCGATGCTTGAATAAAGGATTGCAAAAATTCCATTTTTGGTAAGATATTTCACAACAGATCTATCAATTTACAAGGTCTTCATGCATCCTTAACAAACCTCTGGGATGAACCAGAGGGTTTTCAGATAATTCCCCTTGGTAAAAACTTGTTTCAATTCATCTTTGCCAACCATGAAGATATTGAAAAAATCATAATCAACCCTGGCTTTTTAATGGGAGCCTCATGATCATGAAAACTTGGATAGAAGGCCAAAATACGCTTTCTGTGGACTATAATGAAGCAATTATTTTTTTGCATCTTAAAAGTATGCCTTCTGAATGCTTAACTGTCAAATTTGGAGAAGGAATTGCTAATGCTTTGGGCATTAACTATCATGTAGAAGTTCCAGATAAAGCAAGTTGGGATGGCAGATTTATAGGGGTCAAGGTTGGTTTATCAATTAACAAACCTTTACCAAGATGTATTAAAATCAAGAACCCCAGATCTGGTAATCTTATGTGGGTAGACATCAGATATGAGAAACTGCCTTTCCATTGTGAATATTGTGGTTTAATTGGTCATGATGTCAAATACTGTGCTGAACGAAAGAAGAAACATATACTTGGTTTTCAGACAATCAATATGTATGGAGGATGGTTAAGAAGTGCTCAGAATCCATCAAATCCTCTTCACTGTCCTGTTCAGAAACCCATGTTGAATGAAAGAAGTGACAAAGTTTTTTCAGCAACCAAAAAAGCAACATCACCAGTTGAGAAGTATTCTGCTGGTATGGGGATTTCAACAGTTACCAACAATTCCAATCATAAAGGAAAGACTGTTATCAAGGTTCAACAAGCAGTGAGTTCTGTCATTGGAGATTGCAATGAAGCACACAAAAAGAAGAGGAAAACTGCTATGATTCATAATCAGCCACTTAGAGAGAATTCTAATTCTCTTCTCATTTGTGAAACTGCACATCAATCTAGTGCAGAATTGTTGACTTCTAGTTCTACTTCTCCTGGTAAAGACAACAAGAGAAGCAGAAGTGTCGAAAAATTGGAGGATTTGTCTTTCTTTGATGAGATATCGGCGGGGGTTGATGACAACCCTTGCCGGAAACAATGAAAACCTTATGTTGGAATGTACGAGGTTTGGGGAACACTCGTGCATTCCTAGCCCTCAAACATATAGTTAGGGTTGAGGTTCCTCAAATTGTTTTTCTTATTGAAACAAAATTGGATCACAGGTGTGCACAAGAGATTCCGGCGGGGAGACCTCCGTGTACACCGTACGTAGTGGATCAGGGATCGCACAGGAAGAATAGGGGTGTGTGTAGGGAGAGAGTAAGTCAATAGCAATGTCTGAGAGAGAGACAGAGGTTTGGCAGAGCTTCCGCGTATGGCAGTGTTGTTCTCTTTGTATGGAAAGAGTAACGATATATATATACTGGAGAACGTGGCCGTTGTAGTGTAGTTAATGCGCCCATTAATGGCGGCTTAATTAGCTTAACCGTAACGGCACGTTCGTCCGAGTATATAGGAACCGTTAGAGCACGTGGTGCGCGAGTACCGGAACCGTTACGAGGTTGACCGGGTTTGACCGGATTGACCGGGTCTAGGGAGCTCGTGCCATAGATCTCTCAAAACAGTTACTAAAGGTCGCGCGCGGGCTTGGCTCGCACGCGACAGGGCTTACCCTAGCCTCCAAACCACAAATCCCTACAAGTCCCGTGCAGTGGTATGCGAGGGCTCTGTCTCGCAGCCCCCACATGGATCAGCTCGGCTGGTGATCCTGTGTGTGTGGAGCACAATATGGTGTGCTGGATGGTCGCCACGTGGCTAAGATTAGCCATGTCAGAAAGCAGTATCTACATTAGCCCCCTTTCTGCGCGTGAAGGCTTGTAGCTGTATAGGCTTCCATGCGCGGAAACCAACATGCGCGTCGTCGTCACGCACCAATTCAAATACGGGTAAGTTCAGCCCCCGTGCGTGTCATTATGACCTAAAACCCCTAGAGTCGTGCCGTCTGACCTTTAGGGTTTTAGGCGTGACGTCAGCCCGTCCTGTGATTGCGCGACACGACGGTGACGGTTGCGATTCGACTACTGAAGGGACGCAACCCCTCATTCTTTTGGATAAATACCTTGTATCCCATTATTGCAGAGCATCACTTCTTTCTCTTAAAGTGAATGGTACCCGGAGATCTTCGAGAGCAGATCCAGATAATCAATCATCAGTTCAAGACTGCAAATCGTATTCTTCAATTGTGCATCTCCAAGCAGGCTTCAAGGAAACAAGGTTGGCCTCGTTTACTCTTGATTTAAACTACCAGTGTTTGCCTTGAATCGCATTGAATCTGTAAACCCATGAAGTGTGTGAAGAGGCTTTGATCTCTAAACCTGCTTCGTTCTTAATCTTTCAACAATATTGGATCTTGCAACTCCCCAATTTCTGAAATCGGCACTGGAACTGTTTGCTTCCTGTTGCATAGATCTCGAATTCCAAAATTCAAACTGACTGGTGTGGTATTTCTCCCCCCCTTTTTTTTGCCCTTTCGCAGGAATGGCCAAAACAAGAGTAACCAGACCTGTCAAGGAAGATGAAGAGATGCCGGAGCTTCCGCGGTCTCTGTGGCGAAAAGCCCCCTTTCTGGGTGGGAAAGATTTTTACCACGCGAGGGTGAAGGCGAAGAGGATGCCTGATCCTGTTCCCGTTGAGCAGTTGTTAACCCTGACTCGCCCAGTTAACTCAGCCTTGCTCGAGTTAGTTGGCTCCGAGGATGTGGTTCGATTGGGAATCGAGAACGGGCACTTCCCATATACTGCGATTTCTACTCAGGCGTTTGTCCAGAAGTTGGACTATATGGATGAGTGGACTGACCACGTGTTGGGTAATTACGCCGAAACTCTTGATGAAGCCGGCATTTTCTTCGCTGGTCGTGCTATGAAGGGCGCTGCCGTGAAGTTGGATCAGTCCATGCTTCTAGACCTTCTGTCCCGCTATTCGCCTGCAACTCACACGTTTCACTTTGCTGAGTTCGAGGCTGCCCCCACGCTCGAGGACGTTCAAATGCTGTATGAGCTTTCCCCCATGGGTGAGGTGGACCCCTTGAGTCACTTAAGGACATCTGCGGAATTAACCTTGTACGCGCAGATGGAGGAGTGCTTAGCAGAGGTGAAGAAAATCTCCACTCGGTGGACCAGTACAAAACCTCTTCCGAACTGGCAGCTAGTTGATACGTCTGCGAAGAATACCTGGAACAAGTGGTTGCAGTACTTCTTCCGAGACTATGCGAGCAGCAGCATCACTAAGAAGCTTTTAAGCGCGAACCCGGAGGCCGAGAATTACATAGAGGGCAAGGGTTATCACCTGACCCTTTGTGCTTTTCTTTGTGCTTGGCTGTCGAGATTTCTGATTGATGGTCACCCCCATGACGGGGTCTTTTACCATGTGCTACCACTTGCGGTGAGGCTCGCTCTCGGCCAGAGAGTCACACTTGGACCCTTGGTCTTGGGCACGCTATATTACAGGCTGGATCAGCTGGTTCTGGCGATGAAGGAATCGCGCGGCCGTCTCGATGTTCTGACCTTTGTCAATATCAGCTTTTTGACAATGTGGGTTTTTGAGCGCTGGCCGTCTTATGCACCAACCCCCCTCTCACTTGAGAAGTGGTGTCCCCCAGGCGAGACGAAAGCGCTCAACAGCGGAAGGGCTGCGAGATGGTTTGGGGCAAGCAACACCAAGTGCACTTGGAGCTTGATATGCGACAAGCGAAGGGAGTTCACTGCCAGGCCTTACGCCACACGTGTTGAGAATGTGCGGTGGTTTCCGAAGCTATACCCCTCCGAAGGCATGGTCTTGTCAGAAGACCTTCTCTTTGAAAAGGGATCGCATTTCCACGAGCGCTATCGTGAGTTCTTTTGCTAGTGTCTGCGAGGTTCTCTTCCTGCACTTGCAGAGCATATTCGTGAGCTCGCGCCACGATATGAAAGGCTTACAGTGGATGTTGACCCCACTCGGGTCTCTCCTCAGTTTGGTTTCGATGCGGTGGCCCCATCAATCTGGCCCCAGTCTATCGTTAGAGGGTGCTACAAGCGCTTGCTGGCAAAGGAGTGCAAGACGGTCCTCATGAGCAATCTTCCCTTCGAGCAGCCTGCGGGAACTCGCAATGGTGGTTATTCCCAGAACTGGATCGCATACTGGCTTGCCCAGCAAACGAGGAGGGAGACCGAGGCGGCGGCACAGCCAGGAAGGGCCCCCTTGATCAAGAGAAACTCTTTTCCGTTTCGTCCCAATTGCAGTTTGAGCGAGTCTGAGTACGGTTGCTACTCGTTGTTGGACCGCGAGAACCATTTGTGCCCTGATTTCATTCTGAAGGAACAAGTCGATGCCATCAGGAAAGGTGACACGCAGGTCGTCAAATATAGCAAGGCGTTTGCTGAGGTAAGCAATTTCCTCGCGTGCTTTAAGCTTTTTGATTTCCTTGTACTGATGCTTTCATTCTGTATTATTCAGTGCCATGTGCGGAGGTTCGCAGCTGGTGATCGCTCCAAAGCGCTGGTGGACACTATTGTTGCCACCAGAAGGAAGGGGGAGGCGTACCGGTTAGCATGGAGGATGGATGCCGAGGTTGAAACGAAGGTTCGCGCAGCCATGAATACTTTTGCTGACTCGCTGATAGACAACCCTCCGGCTCCGTCTCCTCCTAGAGATGACCCGTCCCCTCCAGCGACTGCGGCGCCGAGAGTGAAAAGACCTAGGCAAAAGGGAATTACGATTTCTTCCCCTAGGAGTGCTCCAGTCTCGCCCCCAGTGAGGTCCCATTCTGTCAAGGACAAGGGCAAGGGTCGTATGCCCAGCAAAGTGCGAAAAGATCTCGCAGTCGAGACCTTCGTTCCATTCAACCAAGAGGAAGAGGAAGAGAGGCAGGAGCCCCAGGCAAGTAATGGAGAAGAAGAAGGAACAGTTGTAATGCGCGAGGAAGAGTCAGGAGGTACCTCCGTCGCATCCCTTTGTCCTTTATCCCAACTTCCATACAGTTCTTTTCTTTGAACCAAAAATGTATTCGCAGATGATGATGATGAAGCCGTTGGTGGCCTTGTGACCAAGAGGCAAAAGAGAGATGCCCATTCTGGCATTTCAGATGATCCTATAAGCGAGGATGTTCTTGCTGAGTCCCGGAGGACAGCCGCGGAGGCTGCTGAAAGAAGAAGGCAGCGAGAGGAAGAGGAACTCGAGCGTGTGAAGCAGCGGAGCCTCGAAGAGCAGCATGTCGACGACTTAGTGCGTCCAGTTGGCGAGGAAGACGAGCTTCCCGAAGAAGTGGCTCTTCATGTGGAGGAGGAAGATGAGGTTCCCGGAGGGGATGCAGCAGAGCTAGAGCAAGTCCAAGCGGACTTCGCAGAGATCGCGGGTGGCGACAAAGGTGAGATCTTCAATCTCGCAGTTACTTATAGAGATGTAATTGTGGGTGCATTAAAGCACGGTGTGTCAAAGCCTGATATTCGCCGTTGGTTGGTAGGCAAGTGCGGAGAACCCTCAGGTAATCATTTTGAGTGATATGCATGTACTAAGCTGTAACTATTTGAGACAAAGCCATGACTGGTTTAATCGCATCCCAGGTCACGCCTCTCTTAAAGACTTGCTTAGTAAGGATACACTGATAGGGCACGGTTCCACGTCCCTAGTGTATGATGAGGATACCTCAATCCCACCTTCGCGTGGAGGTGCTTATTCTTAGCTTTAGCAAAGATAACGAAATAACTTATAACACAAGTTACCTCATATTATCGCATTTTGACATCGCAGGTCATGCAGAGGAACCTGAGCAGGAGCAGAGAAGCCAGACTTCTGCGTCTCATGTCCCAATTTCGAGCTCCCATACTGAGAAGCCCGTCGCAGCTACTGGACACGCAAGTGAGCATCTCGAGGATGTCATTGAACTCTCCGATGATGTCGAAGCTGATGCTGTGCCGATGGACGAAGGTGTCCGTACCGGTGGTGGGGAAGAAAGGACAAGTGATGCTAATGTTTTCGCACCTGAGAATGTCTTTCGCCCAACGACTTCGGCTGTTCCTGTGCCTCCGGCAATGACTGAGCCGGAAGCACCTATTCCTGCGTGGAGCATTTGGGGCTCGCAGGTTGGGAACGTAGTCGCAGCTGGTGCGGCCTACACTCTTCCTCCTGACTATGAGAGGTTGGAGCTCGCAGCTGATAGGAGAGCCATGGAGCGAGGGCAGTCTTCGAACAACCCGGTGGCTCGCATTCCCTCTATTCACCAAATTCTGGAAGGCACTGGTAAGTAGAGATTTACCATTCGCACGTCGTATTATTTGCTTGCGAGTTCTGACATTACAACTCGTTTTTGATGTCTCAGGTTTGAAGCAAACCGATGTAGACTGGGTGGTTCGAATGCGCCTCAGATACCCCCGCTCGTTCGTAAGGTGTCTGGAGATCGTTCCTTTTGACAGGAGGCTATTCCTTACTGAAGCCATTTGGATACTGGAACAGCTATGTGCGGCTACACCTGCGACCATTTCGGCCCAGAGTGCTGAATTGCTGTGTGGCATGTGCCAAAATCTCGTGCTCAAAGTCCAAGGCAAACTTGGTTTGAAATTCCTCAAGGACAGAGTTACACTGATTCGCGCAGCTGTAACCTTGAATCTTGGGCACCAGAATCTCGCAGCTGAGATGCAGAAGGTGGAGCAGCAAAAGCAAAAGGTTGATGAAGCTTTGAAGCTGTATGACGAAATGAATGCCAAGTGCGAGCAGCTAAAGCAAGAAGTGCATCAAGTGGAGAGGCTGATCGAGCAGTTCGAGCCCCAGGACTCCTTAGTCAAAAATTTGTTTTGACTTTTCGTATTTTTGAAAAGAAAGGAAAATGGCTGAGACATTAATGTAATGTTTTGAAACATTAATGTAATGTTGCTAGGGTTTCTCCCCCCTCTTTTTTTGACAACAAACAATGAGTTTGCCCGTTTTGCCCTTTTCGGGATTTGATTGGACATTTTCTGTGCATATCCAATTATGACATCAGCAATTGATTCTTTGCTTGATTTTCGCGCTAATTTCGCGGCAGATAAGCACGCTTCCGTTGGGAAGTCCATCCGAATCATGACTATCCGTCATTTATTAGGGTACGCAACTGAATCGTCGTAGCCTTTAGTAGGGTAATTGATTGTTACCGCTTTTCAAGGCGTAAGTGATTGAACTTACCCTCTTTTTGAATTTTGCTGACTCATCTTAAGCAACCGAAGAGTCTCCACAGGGCCTATATAAACCCCGTCTTTGCCATTTGGGTTCTTCATCCCAAACATGTGCTTTGCCGTGAGTCCTTACGACTGCTGGCTTCAACGCTTGTTTTTCGTTGATTCATGGCAACTTCAAGTTTTGAATCCTGAGTTTGCGCTTTGTGCTATAGAAATAGTTTCCAAGATCCACTTTATGAGGCTTATTGCTGTTTATAACCATCATAGAGAGGATGCAGATAATACCTCATGTGTGTTCGAAGAATTTTCTTCGTGTATTATGTGTGCAGGTCATGTTTCCGGCCGCCTCGTGGCGAGGTGCAGCGCCGTAGTGACCGTGCTACCGTCTCGTAATGAACGGCGGAATTCTCCTCCAGCATCTCCGGAGGAGAGTTTCTTGCCTCTTCGCTCTTGAACTCAGGAGGCTCGCCAACGCCCTTGTCTATCATGACAAGGAGCCCAGTACCAGAGGAATGACGGCTTCCCCTGTTATGCACAACGGCATATGCCGGAACAGGTGGTTCCTCTGGTACATATCTTGATCAGACAGGGGTTTCGTCAGACCCCAAGATCTTTGGACGTGGATTTGTCCGGCTCTTGCCGCTAAGGATGTAGCGAATGGTGAGTTGATCTCTTCGCGGCAGCATCCCTTTTGCTATAGATCTTTGGCCGCAGATTCGCACGCTGTGCTGCCGGTATCAAGACCGGTGGATTCTCTCTTTTCCTAGTCGAGAGTTTCCTTGGTGCATCCATGGCTGACCAGCCATTTTTCGAATGTATTGTAAGCCATGTTGGCTGTGTAGTTAGATGCGAGCTTTTCGCTTGTAAGCTGCTATCTAGATAGATAAAGTGTAAGTCATTTGACTCATAATGATAAATAGCTTTTGTATTATCTGTTCTTTGCAACAAAATACAATTTCGCATGCGTTTCGGCTTGTTTTGCCTTGCATGATGACATGTAATGATTTCTCATATGCGATGTCAATTCGCAGACGTTTCGCTAGATCATTTGAGATCGTAATTTCGCAGCTTTGCCATCTTGACGGATGGGCTTGTAGTTGGTCATTGTAAATCGTATGAGATCACGTTCACAACTTCGCTATCGTTTCAGATAATTTTTCACAGATCAATTAAGATCATTGAGCAGTACGAATTGCTATCATAGAGGATAGGCTTTGTTAGAAAACTGCTCGAGATCGTCTCGCGCATAAACTGCTATCACAGCAGATAGATCTTTGGAAGATCTAATAAAATGATTCTGCACGTGCGTTGCCATCATAACAGACGGGCTTGGGTACTTAACCAAAATTACTTTGCGTAGAAATTGCTATCGTAATAGATAGGCTTAAGAAGACCATTATAAGATCGCATCTGTAGAACCTGCTATCTTCGATAGATAGGCTTTAGATGATCGATTGAGATCATTTTGCATTTTCGCTGCTATTGCAAAAGATAGACTTTGGATGATCTTTTAAGATCGCATTTTGTTTGGCTGCTATCGTAAGAGATAGGCTTCAGATGATCACTTAAGCTCGTATTTGTGCGGACTGCTATCGCAGAGGATAGGCTTCAACAGTCATTCAAGATCGCATTCGCGCTTGACTGCTATTGTAAAAGATAAACTTTGCCTGATCACTTAAGATCGCATTTGTATTTGATTGCTACCATAAGAAGTAGGCTTTATATGATCAATTGAGATCACATTCGCATTGGCTGCTATCGTGAGAGATAGGCTTTGATGATCAACTAGGATCGCATTTGTATTTGGCTGCTATCGTAAGAGATAGGCTTTAGTGATCAGTTAAGATCGCATTTGTATCTGGCTGCTATCGTGAGAGATAGGCTTCAGTGATCAATTAAGATCGCATTTGTATCTGGCTGCTATCGTGAGAGATAGGCTTTGATGATCAATTAAGATCGCTTTTGTACTTGGCTGCTATCGTAAGAGATAGGCTTTAGTGATCAATTAAGATCGCTTTTGTACTTGGCTGCTATCGTAAAAGATAGGCTTTAGTGATCAATTAAGATCGCATTTGTGTTTGCTGCTATCGTAAGAGATAGGCTTTGATGATCAGTTGAGATCGCATTTGTGTTTGCTGCTATCGTAAGAGATAGGCTTTGATGATCGGTTAAGATCGCATTTGTGTTTGCTGCTATCGTAAGAGATAGGCTTTGATGATCAGTTGAGATCGCATTTGTGTTTGCTGCTATCGTAAGAGATAGGCTTTGATGATCGGTTAAGATCGCATTTGTGTTTGCTGCTATCGTAAGAGATAGGCTTTGATGATCAGTTGAGATCGCATTTGCGTTTGCTGCTATCGTAGAGATAGGCTTTTGATGATCAATTAAGATCGTATTTGCGTTTGCTGCTATCGTAGAGATAGGCTTTTGATGATCAATTAAGATCGTATTTGCGTTTGCTGCTATCGTAGAGATAGGCTTTTGATGATCAATTAAGATCGTATTTGCGTTTGCTGCTATCGTAGAGATAGGCTTTTGATGATCAATTAAGATCACATTTGTGTTTGGGGATCCCTGCTAGCTTCAGTGTGTGGAGTGGAACAACATTGACCGCTGCTCCTCCATCGACGAATGCTCGCTTGAATTCGACGCCGTTGATGATGGCGGTCACGTACAGGGGCCTCTGATGGCTCGCATCTGTCTTCTTGTCGCTGGCAGAAAAGGTCATAATCTTTTCTGTGGAACGGGATGCCCTGATGACCTTCCCGTTGGAGACTACAAGTTCCTCTTCGTAGTCCTCCGCTATCCTTAAGATTGCCTTCGTCATATCCGATCGGCATTTTTCGGAGAAGTTCATTTCGTCGAAGAATTTGTTGAAGCCGTGCGACCCTTTCATGCGGTCGGCACGCTCATCCTCCGTGTCCATGCTATAGTCTTCCTCTTCGTGGACTTCAGCAATGATGGGTAGACCATCCTCTGCGACTTCTTCCAAGTCCACTATTGAGATCATGGCGACCTCCTTGCCTTTTGAGCCCGAGTCTGTATGGGCAGGCAGTGGGTTGTTGCGCACATCCTTCCGGTGGTCGCTGACGATGAGTTCGCCGTTCTTCACCTTCTGGTCGAACGCGAATCTGAGCTTCTTGCACTCGGCTGTGGGGTGCATGACCTTGCCGTGGTATTCGCACCACTTGGGGTCTCTCGTCATCTCCTTGGAGGGTTTTTGCTCTAGCGGTGGCAGGACGCCATCCTTACGCCACTGTCTGCAGAGATCGCTTGCCTCCTCCACCGAGCAGGGCAGGGGCGGTGCGTCGAAGTTTGTAACTTTTGCTTGCTTCTGGGGCGAAACTGCATTGACCTCAGCTTCGCGTCCTCGCTTGTAGCCGAATCTGCCGATCTTGTAGGTGGTGCCGCTCGCAGGTCGTTCTGGAGCGCTCTTCTTTCTCTGTCTCTCGACGATGGGCTCGATGTTCATCGTGCACTCGATGAGCTTTGAAAATGTGGGTGTCTGCAAATTGATTAGCATGCTCTTGTACTCATCTCGCATGCACTGCAGGCATATCTCTACGAGTCGGCTTTCGAGCATGGGATCCTTGCACTCCAGAGATTTCGCTCTGAATTTCTTGATGAAAGTGATCCCATCCTCCTCGCGTTTCTGATACATCCGCGAGAGATGGATCATCGTCACCTTCTCCTCCATCTGGAAGAACTTAGTGTAGAACTTCTGGACCATGTCGTCCCAGGTCTTCACGGATCCGGCCTCCAGTGTTCGGTACCATTTGTATGCTACATTCCCAAGAGTCTTTGGGAATTCTCGCATCAGCAGTTTGGGATCAGCTCCATACGGACCCATGACATCAATGAAACGCATGACATGCTCATGGGCGTTTCCATTGACGTCCTCGAACTTATCCCATTTAGGAGCCTTGTACCCCACCGGGTTGGGCATGAGATAGATCTCCCGTGGAATGGGCGGATCGTTGTCTAGCTTCGGGATGACGGTATCCGCGAGCGACTGATGAGCCAAGATGGAGTCCACGCGCTTCTGCAAAGACGTCATGCATTCTGGAATGCTCCCCTCTGTAGCTGGCGAAGGGGTTGCCGTAGGCGGTGGCGACACATATGCCGCCGGAGGATTGGGAGTGTATTGACTGCCCGCGTTTCCCCAGATCGTTGCTGGTGGAGGCAGAGTGTATTGCGAAGTTGGATTGGACGCCAAAGCCGTGGGCTGAGAGGCGTGAGCAGCAGGGGGTAGCATCTGCGCCGTTGACCCTTGGACCGAAGGCAGCTGCGTGGCCGACAGTGGAGTCTGCAGATGAGGATTGGGGGGCGTGGCCGATACTCCCAATCCTGGAGCGGTAGGGGTACCTCCTCCCTGAGGGATAGCGGTAACCGGTGGAGGATTTGGTGCAAGGGTGTTCAGAACGGCCAAAATCCGTTCCAATTGCGCAGATTGAGACTTGAGAGCTTTTGCCTGACTTTGGACAGTGGCGTCCAAAGACTCTAAAGTCGGTGCCTCGCCGGGTGTCGTCGGAGTACGACGGACTTCTTCTCCTGAGGGAGTTTCGGCGGAAGGCGATCGGTTGCTGACATCGTCCTCCTGAGACATGGTTGCTTTTGCTGGTAAGTTCACGTCAGGTTCACCAAAATGTGCACAAGAGATTCCGGCGGGGAGACCTCCGTGTACACCGTACGTAGTGGATCAGGGATCGCACAGGAAGAATAGGGGTGTGTGTAGGGAGAGAGTAAGTCAATAGCAATGTCTGAGAGAGAGACAGAGGTTTGGCAGAGCTTCCGCGTATGGCAGTGTTGTTCTCTTTGTATGGAAAGAGTAACGATATATATATACTGGAGAACGTGGCCGTTGTAGTGTAGTTAATGCGCCCATTAATGGCGGCTTAATTAGCTTAACCGTAACGGCACGTTCGTCCGAGTATATAGGAACCGTTAGAGCACGTGGTGCGCGAGTACCGGAACCGTTACGAGGTTGACCGGGTTTGACCGGATTGACCGGGTCTAGGGAGCTCGTGCCATAGATCTCTCAAAACAGTTACTAAAGGTCGCGCGCGGGCTTGGCTCGCACGCGACAGGGCTTACCCTAGCCTCCAAACCACAAATCCCTACAAGTCCCGTGCAGTGGTATGCGAGGGCTCTGTCTCGCAGCCCCCACATGGATCAGCTCGGCTGGTGATCCTGTGTGTGTGGAGCACAATATGGTGTGCTGGATGGTCGCCACGTGGCTAAGATTAGCCATGTCAGAAAGCAGTATCTACAACAGGAAAGCTGAAAACATTAGAATCAAACTACAGTACAAGCATGGACTTCATGTGCCAAGAATTGGCCTTTCTGTAGGTCTTTCCATTCTTTGGAAAGAGGACATAAATCTTCATGTACTGAAATATCATAAGTATTTCATTCACTGCAAAGTTTATGACTGTCAAGATTCTTCCAAGTGGTTTTATCTCACTGGCTGTTATGGGGATCCTGATACTTCTCTCAGAGGCTTATCTTGAGAACTTTTGAGAAGACTCAAACCCCCAGATCCCTTAACTCCCTGGATAGTTATGGGATATTTTTATGAGATCACTGGCCATCATGAATATTGGGGCTCTTCATTGAGAAGTGAAGTTCAAATGGACAATTTGTGGTCTCAATCAACTCCCAACCACTGGAAGCTTTTTCACTTGGGCAAACAATAGACAAGGCATACATCATACAAAAGAAAAATTGGATAGGGTACTAACCAATTATTCTTTCTTTGACTTATACAGACAATCTTATGCTGAAGTCCAGGACAACTCTACCAGTGATCACAACCCCATAGTGGTTCACTTGCTTTCTCAGAAACAGACACATTTTCAGAAAAGAAGATTCCAGTTTTGCTACAGCTGGATAAAGAATGATGACTGCAGGAAACTAATTCAACAGCAGTGGACTTATGGTAATTCAAGTGATTCTGTAACTTCTTTCAATGGTACTATTCAACAACTGGCTACCAATCTTCATCGCTGGGATAGAAGAAACAGGAGACACATGACTAAAGAAGTTGATGACTTACAGAAACAACTTTCCTTTCTTAGGGATCAATACCCTGATGAAAGAAATATTCAAAGCATCAAGTGTGTCCAAAGTGAGATCAACAAAACTCTGCTTAAGGAAGAAATGGACTGGAGACAAAAGTCTAAAGCCTTATGGTTAAAGGAAGGTGACAGGAATACTTCTTACTTTCACAGAAAATGTACTGCAAGAAAGAGAAGGAATGAAATTAAAGGTATTTTCGACTCATCTAGAAACTGGAAAACCCAAGATTCAGATATTGTTCAGATTTGCTTGGATTACTTCAAGGGTATTTACCAGAGTGATACTACTTCACAACTGGATGCAGTTCTTCAAATTATTCCTGTTAAACTTAATCATTCCATGTGTGACTCTCTACTACAGCCCTATACTGAACCAAATGCATCCTTTGAAAGCTCCTGGGCCAGATGGTATGTCAGCTGTGTTTTACCAAACTTACTGGGATATTATTGGTAAAGATGTTACACATTTGATCTTGAAAATTCTAAATGAGGCTGCAGACTTATCTGACATCAATCAAACTTGTATGGCTCTAATTCCTAAAGTTTCTTTACTAAGGGAAACTACTGACTTTAGACCTATTGCTTTGTGCAATGTTATTTATAAGTTGTTGTCTACAGTTCTTGCTAATAGGATGAAACTGATTCTTCATGATATTATAGATGAATCTCAAAGTGCTTTTGTGCCTCACAGACAAATCACTGATAATGTGATCATAGCTTTTGAGACTATTCACTCTATGAAGAAACAAAGCAAAGGTAATGGTTTTTTCTCCCTCAAACTTGATATGTCCAAGGCTTATGACAGAATAGAATGGCAGTATTTGCAAGGGTGTATGGAACAACTTGGTTTTCCTGCTATGTTTACTAAGCTTATTATGAACTGTGTTACCACAGTATGCACAGATTCTGCTGGTTAATGGAGGAAAGACTGATTTTTTCAAACCTACAAGAGGTTTGAGGCAAGGAGACCCTCTATCTCCTTACCTTTTCTTACTTTGCTCTGAAGGTTTCACAAGTTTGATTAATAAAGCAGTTATGGAGGGAAGACTTCAAGCCTTCAGATCTACAGGGTATGATCCTGTTATTACAAATTTGTTTTTTGTTGATGATTCCATATTTTTTGGAAGAGCTATCCCAGAAGAGGCTATCACCTTGAAGGGTATAATTGATACTTTCTGCAATGCTTCTGGTCAGAGGGTTAATTATGATAAATCAGCTCTAGTTTTTTCTCCCTCAGTTTCAGAAATTGCTAAAGAAGCTTTACAGGAGATCTTCCAGGTTCCTACTGCAAATTGTCATGAAAGGTATTTGGGTTTGCCTACAGCTATTGGAAGGGAAAAGAAGAGGATTTTCAGCATCCTCAAGGAAAGAATTTGGAAGAAGCTATCAAGTTGGAAAGAAAAAACCTTAACCCCTGCAGGTAAGGAAGTTCTTTTGAAAGCTATTATTCAAGCTTTACCTGCTTATTACATGTCTTTTTTTTTTGATTCCCACTTCTGTTATTAAGGATATTGAAGCCTTAATGGCTAGGTTTTGGTGGGGTAACAACATTGGGAAAAGAAGTTTGCATTGGACCTCTTGGTCTAAATTGTGTTGTTCAAAACAGGATGGTGGGTTAGGTATGAGAGACCTTGAGTCTTTTAATCTCTCTTTACTAGCTAAACAAGTTTGGAGAGTTCACAAATTCCCTAATACTTTGCTAGCAAGAGTTCTCAAAGCCAAGTACTTCATAGAAGTCAACATTTTAGATGCTCAAACTGGGTTTAATCCATCCTATGTTTGGAGAAGTCTAGTAAGAGCAAAGGCAATGTTAAAAGGGGGTTGCAGAGTGTTGATTTGCAATGGTGAACAAACTCTCATATACAAGCACAATTGGATTATGGATAAGGGGGGTAGACCTTCTTATAGTTTACCTACTTTTCCTATCAATGCTACAGTCAATTGTCTCCTGAATCAAAACAGACAGTGGAATCACAACCTCATTTCTCAGCATTTCAACACTGAAGATACTACAGCTATTTTGAAAACTCCTACTTGTAGTAATTTGGTGACAGATGGACTTTGTTGGGGCTATACTAAAAATGGTGATTACACTGTTAAGACAGGTTATCACAGAGAAGTGCAGAGGAAAATACAGACAAGTGAAACAAGAACTGCAGGTAATTCAAGTTCAGGAGTTGTGCAAAATGATTGGAAACGAATTTGGAACTTACCTGTTCCTCAAAAGATTAAATTCTTTATTTGGAGACTTTGTGCTAATATTCTCCCTGTAAGAGGCAACCTCATCAAACGTGGGATTCAGGTTCAAAACGAATGTCCTCTTTGTCATTATCTTGCAGAAACACAGATACATCTGTTCAGAAATTGCAGGTTTTTCAAATTTGTGTGGGACAAGAGTAGGTGCTTGATTGACTTATCTGGTACGGCTATAGGTGACAGGAATTGGATCAACACGATCTTGACCCATAACGACGACAGTAGTCAACTCAAATTCCTAGCTTGCATCTGGATTATTTGGCGTATCAGAAATCAGAAAGTCTTTGAGAACAGGGATTACTCCAACAATCAAATCCTAAATTGGATCGAAATAACTCAAAGCGACTGGCTTCTATTGATGAAAAATTACCTCATCAAAGCACAAAGAAAATTCCTACTATCTGGAAGCTTCCTCCACTGGGATCTGTGAAGATTAATGTTGATTTTGCCTTTTCAGAGGAACAACGACGAGCTTCTGCTGGTGCGGTGATAAGAAATGACGAAGGTGGTTTTATTTCAGGGATCTCTGTTCCTATCAATTTGGTCCCAAACTCATATCTGGGTGAAGCAATGGCTTTGAGGGAAATAGCAAGACTTATGAGAGATGCAGGTTTTGTCTATCACTCTACCATTTTTGAGATTGATTCAATCAATGTTTGTAGATGGATGAAGGACGATCAGAGATGGTTCAACGAGTGGGAAAGTATTTTGGCAGAACTTCGGTATCTCATCAAAGATTATTTTGGGGGTGATCTGGTTTATATAGGAAGGAAAGGCAATCAACCGGCGCATTCAATGGCTAGAGACGGTTTGGATTACGAAGATGCTCGCATTTACTCGGTTCATCCGCCGGAATTCTTGCGAACTGCACTGCATCAGGACTTGATGAACATACAGAAGCAGCAGGAAGGTCTTCGGACTGATCCTATCACCGACTCTTCTTATCATTAGGTTCTGTTTGGTTGTTTGGTTTTCTTTTTTATTATTTCTTGCTATTTGGGCTACTTTAATTGGGCCTGGACTTTATCTGTTGTATCAATTTGTGGGTAAGGTTTATGTCCCCCCCCACTTGTTGTTTTATGGCTTGGAAGTCCAATTCTATTATATAAGCGGGGTTTATGCCGCCCTACCACAATGGTAGGTCATTTAAAAAAAAAAAAAAAACGTCTATAATTGAAAATTTTAAAAAAAATGTGTTGTGAAATGTAAACCGCAAAACTCAACCAACCCGACCAAACCATGCTTAATGGTTTGGTTGGTTTGTAACCTATTATGGTTTGTTTTTGGTTTCTAATTCTTGTTTACCGACATTATTGGTTTGATTGTGGCTTGCTCATCGAATACCATATCAACGCAATTGTCGTTTTTCTCCTGCATCGTAAAGTATGTATCTAAAATTTAAAGGTGAAATCCAAAATCACTTGGTTTGTTGCTAGTCATAAAGTATGCATTGTGTTTGTTGCTAGTTCACAGATAATAGATTGATGAATGGACTCGGGGCTAGGACTTTCTTAAGGAGTTGGCTAACAAGTAGTAAGCACAAATCACACGAATATGAGAAACATGATGTACTTCTCAGCTTCTACGATTCTACCACTATGGTGTATTGTCTCTTTCTCTCAGTTGGATTAATCAATGCAATAGTAACCCTCCACTAATATGCTTTCTAGGTGTAAGGAAGAAGAGTTACCTCATAGAATAGAATCTGATACAAGTCAAACGGCTCTCTCAACTTTTATCATTTTCAAATCAGGCAGGGATAATGCAACAAGAAAGTTGGTTTTGTCCATGTCTCTGTATCATTGGAGTGCCCCGCTAGTTACGTCTCTTTATTATGTCTATGTGCATGGCTTAATCAAGAACGCTGTTTTCCTCAAAAAGTGAACGCTGTTGAAGGCCTTCCTCAAAAAGTGAACGCTGTTGAAGGCCTCAAGGAACCATGTTCACTAACCATTGCGATGACAAGTGGAAACACACACACAAAAAAAGTATACAAACATCTCATTGTCCTGAGCTGGCGTGCCTCTCTCATTGCGCTAGAGCCCTAACATGCCCTAAGGGATTCATCAGTTCCCAGTTGGTGCACTCGGGCCAGCAGTCCTTATCCTTGTCCGCCTATCCAAAACTAGTATAAATCCTCTGTTAAGGACTGCCAATGAGCATAATCTCAAGTAGATATGTTTTATCGAATTAACCAACCCAATTGAGCTTTATTGATGAATAACCCACTTAAAACTGGGCAAGCATCTGAAGCAAACACAAACCACAAACATCTTTTCGTCAAAGCGTGTTTATGATTTTTGAAGCATTTGAAAAACAAACTAAAATTTATGCACAGGCATTTATGTGATTCAGCCTAGTGGAGCATATATGAAGAGCTCGCTTTTAACATGAATACAACTTTGTTAACATATACAACACTCCGATTTCTCGTCACCAGCCTTGCTGTTTCCATGGATCTAAGAACTTGGCAAAAATTTGCATCTCAAATTCATTATCAGTTCAGCAGCTATGAAGCAGCATGTAATACGAAAACACCAGAAAACAATGTTTTCTAAAGACTCTCGAGTATTTCTGAGCCGGGTTCACATGAACTCCAAAAACCATTGAAAAACCCTCCATAATCAGACTGGAGTAAGCTTGAAAGTCGCTTGCACCCATCGCCTATAATACAAGTTAGGTCAGAAACAAGTTGAGATGCCTGGAAGGTAGCAGCTAGTGCCATTTCTACTTAGCGGGGAAGTAAATAATAGAAGTAAGAAGATAGGAAATGCCAAAGGTAGCAGCAACTATCAATTTACTACACGGAAAAAGATTAAAATAAACGACAATAAATCAGCATTATAGAATTTACAAGCACAAGAATCATTGTAGAAAATGCTCATCCGATTTGTTCACTTCTCTAATTTTCTTGCTTTTCCCACGCACTATCATGATGGATTCCTTAGTCAGCCCCTCCTCTAGAGTGGTACAACAAATGGTGCATTGAACTTATTTTGCTTTCCACTTGAGATAACATGGTTGTGGGGGTTTTGAATAGGCACATCCAGTGGATCATTGCCAGCATGTGAGGAAGGAATCAGTTTTTGTTGATGGTTATAGACTGTCTCCCCTTTTGTTACTGCATCTAATGTATTTACATTCCCCTCCTCCCAACTACCAAAAAGTCTATTTTAAGCAATTAACTTGATACCTTTAGCAATCACTTTTACCGCTCTCTTTCCCGTTACATCCCTGACCTTATAAAATTGAAGGATGAGGTAACTTTGAAGTCAGGTTTCTGTGCTCCCATTGGAGCATTTCTTTAACCGGGAAAACCAACATGCCAAAAATGTACGATTGAACATTACGTGTCTTTCGGTATAGCTATTAAACTTGAGGTAACTTTTGATTCTTCGGGGGATGCACAATTAGTTTACTTCAGTTCAATAATGTAGTTTTGGTCAAGGGATACCCTCTGAAGTCTGACCTCTGTAATGTAAGGTATGTATGTACATTGAGGACTAGTTGAATGCTGTGTAGTTTGTCTTTCGTACTGAAAAAGAAAATTATAGCCAAGGAGAGTCGCTGAACAGCAGAAACATATTCAAGGGTATTTAGAGCCAAAAAGGAGATCGAGCAGATAAAGATGGCACACTTAAAGCTGAACCTACCGAGACATTGTGATATTCTGAGAGCGATTCTGAATTTGTCTGCTATAAATATCCATATCTACGATGCTAAAGCCAGCGCAAGAAAACAAGGTTGAAAGATATTCCTCAGAGAAATAAAAGGCATACTGAAACAGAAAAATTGTAAATTGTTAGTAACTTAACCAAACCATTCTATGAAATAGAATGACAATGATCTAAACCTGGGCTGTACTTACAGTACCATCTCCACGAATATAGAAGTCATCAGAAATCATCTGATTCCTCTTGTGCAACTCTTCCTACAAATTTGGCCAGCATATTTACATAACGAGATTATGGAATACCAAATACAACATTACTCGCTGATGGCGCAAGATAAGTTAGAACAGCAAGAGAGAGGAAAACCAGGAGGTGATATTACTAAACAGAAGGCATAAATGGGTAAACAGAGAATTTACTTGAGCATAATCTCCGGTTGCATAATCTCGTAAGAGTATGTGGCCATTTGGCTGAAATTAGATAACCAGATAAATAAAGTCAATACATGAATGAGATAGAAAAGCTAAATATCTCTACCAGGAGAATTAAGTAGCTACCTTCAGTACTTTCTTGATGTTATTCAATATTAATGGCATACTCTTTGGACACGCTGCAGACAAAGCAAAAATCTGCTTAAAATGTTAGGGTTTTGGATAGATCGTATTACTCAACTTCCTAAAAGCCAGAATATGCAAAAGTCTAGAAACTGAAAAATTGTCATGTGAACAATCACTGATAATAAGACCTAGACACGGATACTAGATGACACTCCTTATCTTATTTTGCATCCTCACCAAGGTGATAACATCAACTGAAGATGGCATCATTCTGTCACAGAGATCCTCACTGGCAACATCACAAACAAATGCATTGGTTTGATCTTCCTGAAAATCTTCACGCGCCTGCACATAGAGGAACAACTAATGTGAGTGAAGTTCTAAGTCACATGATAGAGCAACGCATGCAAGTTCGGGGTACTAGAAAGTTATTCTGTTGTCCTGAAAGACAGTGCCAGTGTGAAACGTGGCATGCAAATGTATGGGTACTACTTGGGAATGTTTCGGGCTGGCTCTTCGATATGGAGGGAGCAGGGGCTAAAGGGATTATACACTGGGTATATGCTGATATCAACTTTTCTTCTCTGCTACAATCTAATGAACGAAGAAATTATGTATCTAGTCGAACTATTTAAATATAAAAAAGGCTTGGATGTCTTTCGAATAAAAAACTAATAAGAGTACGCTGGGAGCCATGGTATTGACAAAGAAAATGAAGCAAAATACTAACAAAATCCTTCGAACTTCTTGAAACTTAGACAGAATAAATAATTTGTGGACAATCAAGATAATGACAGATATTTGTTTCCCTTCCTTCTCTCACAAAGATTCTAGGTTCCAAGCACTGCCTATTCGAAACAATAAAACTCTTGATCCTTTATCCTTGCATTCTTTCCCTTGAACTAATTTTCTTAATTGTTCAGTTACTTACACTTAAAACACATATATTTATGCAAGGAAACGACCTGATATTTCCTATACCCGTTGAAAGATTATATATCTTCCTTTCCAAGGGAACTAACAGTCAAATGTATTCATCATGTTGATCAGCAAAGTTATCCATATTTGTCAAATATTTTATCAACATTATATGGTTTCAACAAATCCTTATTAACAGCAATATGATTAATGAAATTGGATATAAACATATGTTGGGGATCTTTTGATTATTTTGCTTTGTACTTTTAGAATATGCAATTCAATGGACTTGTTTGAATGAGAGGAAGTAGGGAGGAAAGGAAAAGTCAAAAAATCTGATATAATCGGTCAAACCTTTCTAAACCCAAACAAATCCGGAATTGCGGTTTTAAATCCGGATTTCCGGATTTTCAGCCAGAATTCCGGTTTTTATCGGCGGAAATCCGAATTTTTTTGGGAAATTCCTGAGTTTATAGGGTGATTTCCGGATTTTTTATGCAAATGTGTGTTAGCTCAGTGGTAGAGCATTTAAAGCCCTTGCATGAGGTCCTGAGTTCAAACCTCGCTATCTCAACCAAAAAAAAAAAATCATCAATAATCTACCGCATCTAAACACTGCAGATTAAATGAGCTTTTAAGCTCAACCTCTCGCTTATTTCAGCTCATCCAAACAGCCCCAATATGATTTTGACGTTTTCACAATTTTAAAGAAAGAATAAGCTCTGCAATATATTGATTTTTAGTGTGGTTTTAAGTTTACGTCTTTGCAGTCATCAATCCTCTGCTGTAAGCTTGCAGTGAATGCGGCGGTTAATTAACACAGTTGTTATCTTTCAAATTTTAGCCTAGTGAGGTGCTTCTGTTTTGTTTCTTTCTTTTTTCTGTTTGATTACCAGATACTGGTCCACGCTTGCTAGGGATGTACCTTTTGTTGGTTTAATGGTACTAGATATTACATAAAGCTTCGCTACCTTTCCTGCATTCAAATTTCAAACTGATGTGCCTTTTGTTTAATGTTTAGTTTTTATCATCTCCTAAATGTTTTTGGAAATTTCAATCTTTTACTGGCTTTTATTTTCTTTTTGGAATCTGTTAGTAGCAGTATGATCATTGCATAAGTCACTGTAAGTGGTGCAGAGTTCAATACCAAATGATTCATTGACATGTTATGTCCAGTAGAAGATAATGACGGGCCAGTCTTGTTATCTGGGATGGATAAGCAGTAAGTTCACATTAGTTGTTTGTAGATGTTGCTTTTACTATCAAGAGACAACATCTGTAATTGATAACATATAGCTATAGATCCCCACCTCCATTTCTTTTTCTTCAGAAACACCACCTCCATTTCTTTTTTCTTTTTGAGGAACACCACCTCCAAGGGTTGCTCCTCCAGTTGAAAGCACATTGCAATGGGATCACAAACATCCGTTCAATCACTAGCGGATTCACCGTTATTGTTTAGGGAAACAATTGCCAATTCCATGAAATTATGATCACCAATAGCACCATCACAGCCACCGTCATTTCCCTACAAAACCACCTGTCACCGCCATTGTTACCAGCCTACCACCACCGCCATGAAATCAACAAATCAAAACCTCAAGCCAATTGAACCCAAAATCTTCATGCAAAACAATTACTTATTGAATTTCAAGGTTTTGCACCAGTCTGTTAGTAGCAGTGCGATCATTTCAAAGACCTTTCTGAACATTTTCTTGGCTTAGATTGGTGTTTGCTTGGTAATGTAGGCCGCCGTTCTCTTATTCGTATGAGGTAAACTTGATTGTATTATAAAAGTATGAGTTCAAAACAACTCCAGGAGTAGGTTGAAACCAAACGCAAGAACAAGCCACGATCACAGATACAAAAGATAAGTGCTGTGGACACATCTACGGTTCACACGCAACCTTAAATATGTCCACAGCAGGAACGGAAAAGAAAATAAAAAAGAGCTGAAATTAAGCACCAGCACCAAGTCATTGATATAGCTGACATGTGCATAAATTTAGCTTTGGCAGCAATAGATTAACATCTGCAACCAACTACTTCACAAAGTTGAGAATTCTCGCTAGGGAAATTTTGCAGAGATACCAAGCTGTTTCCATAGAACTCATGGCAACCATATTTGAGTGTGCTGCCGTTGTAGCACTCTCCCATTTCTCCGTTAATGCCAATACATTCAGCTAATCCCTTCGTTCGATTAATTCTTCTCTCTTGGATAGGCATTCATGGATGCCGCTCACAAACTCTTGTACTTCCTCATCTAGTTCATCAATCTCCTTCTGAGCTTCATTAGTCTCTAACTGATTCATCTTGGAGAGTTCTGAAACTTGCTCAAGATAGATTTTAGTCTTTCTAGTATCACCAAGACCCTCTTCCCTCTTTTGAAGTTCAGTCACGAAATCAGAAAGCTGAGAAGCCATATCGATAAGCATGTCTCTCTCAGGTTTCTCCAAAACATCAAGATTTTCGGTTAAGTCATAAAAAGCTAGCGAAGTCAGCAATTTGTTTCTGAGAGAAGTCCTTAAAGTTAACATTCAACCAATTCAGGAGGTTCTGGATTGCTGCTTCAGTCTGAATAGAAACTGAGTGAAGATGAATGGTGCTAAAGCAGTAGCCTCGAATCTCTTCTCCAGAATGCGCTGAGAAAAGCATAATGATGAGTCCATCAGTCTATGGAGAAAAAGGACAATGTATGGGCATTAATCTATTACTCCCGCTGTGCCAAAATGTTGCCCTTCCCTTTTAAGTATGTCCCGAAATAAGTGTTTCACTTCAAAAAAGTCACTACATGACTTTTCAGTTTACTTCCATACTCTTAATAAAAGTCTTAACTGTTTTACTTCCCAAGAGAAGTTTCAAATACGATAAAAACGTTATAGTAGATCTATCAGAAGCTCCTCCTAAAACCCCGTCAAGAGTCAAAGTGAGACACTTTATTGGGAAAAAAAGTTTTGATTTCAGAACTTTCTTTCCGACAAAGTGTCTAGCTGACGCTCTTCAAGGGGTTGAAGGAGGAGCTTTTGATTTGATAGATTTACTAAAATGTTTGTTATCGTATTAGACTTTAAAATGGGTATGGAGGGAAGTAAAGTGAAAAGGCATGTAGTGAATTTTAGAAGCGAGATCCCTATTTTGGGGCAGTCTAAAAAGAAAAGGGAGACATTTGGGACAGAGGGAGTAATTGATTAATACAAATGTGTATTTTGATTTTGTCATTTTTCCCCATAGGCAGATGGACTCGTCATTACGTGTTTCTCAGTGCATTCTAGAGAAGAGATTCGAGTGTACTGCTTTAGCATTTTCATTCAGCACCATTCATGTTCACTCAGTTTCTCCTAAGGCTGAAGCAGTAACCAGAACCTCCTCAATTTGTTGAAACTTAACTTGAAGGACTTCTCTCAGAAACAAATTGCTGACTTCGCTGGCTTAGTCTATGACTTAACCAAAAATATTGATGTTTTAAAAGCAACCCCAGAGAGACATTCTCATTGATATGGCTTCTCAACTTCGTGATTTCATCTGCTCTTCAAATGGGAGAAGAGCTTCTTGGTAATATTAAGAAGACAAGAGTCAATCTTGAGCAAGCTCTAGAATTCTCCAAGATGAATCAGTTAGAGACTAATGAAGCTCAGAAGGAGATTGATGATCTAGATGAAGAAGAACAAGAGCTAATGAGCCGCCTCCAAGAATGCCGAACCAAGAAAGGAGCAATCAAATGAAGTGATTAGCTGAATGCTTGACATTAACGGAGAAATGGGAGAGTGCTATGACGTCAGCAAACTCCAATATGGTTGCTATAAACAATGGAAACAGCTTGGTATTTCTCCAAAAATTCCCTAGCGAGAATTCTCAACCTTGTGAAGTATTTGGTTGCTGACAATAATCTGTTTCTGCACAAGCTAACTTGATGCACATTTCAGCTATGTCAATGACTTGGTGCTGGTTCTTCATTTTGCTGATATTTTAGCTCTGTTTTGATTTTCTTTTCTTTTCCCTTCCTGGTTCTGTTAGGTTGCATGTGAACCTTAGATATGTCCACAGCGGTAATCTTTTGAATATGTGATCGTGGCTTGTTCTTGGGTTTGGTTTCGACCTACTCCTGGAGTTGTTTTGAACTCTTTACTTTTATAATAATGCTATGGATGTTATCCTATGTTGCCAAAGAACAATTCCCTTCTTTTTATACAGTGTATGAGATTATAAGATGTTTATCATTAGACTTCAGGTCTTGAAAAAGAGTCAAAACTCGGTGAAATGAGAAGTTGCTCTATTTTGCTTTTGGAATTCTGTACTGCAGTCTTGCTACTGCTGGCTCAAGCTAAATCACCATTTTGCTTCTATGGAGAGCTCTCTGTGACCCAAATAAAGTTTGACCAGAAGAAGCAAAACCATGAAATTTAGTGGATGCAGGTTTTAATTGGTATAGTGATATTCTTTTGTAGGTAAAGTTATTCGTCTATCCAGAAAATGCTGTGATCTGAAGGTGTGATTGCTCAGAAGTTGGGATTACTATTCATCTTACTGTCAAAACCGATGACTAAAAATAGATTGGCTTAGAATTCCTAGAAGATAAAGAGAAAAGGCTAGCTTTTTACCTAGAAGAAGGTGAATGGCCATGGTTTTGATCTCTTGAACTACCTTTGGATCTTAGAGAAACAAGAACCTTGACAAAAAGTTCAAAAGAATGTTCTTCCTAATATGGGTCTCCAATTCAGCAAGGCAATTTTAGGTGGTTTGGTCATGCTTCAAGACATTAGGGGAAACTTTGAAACGAGGATCTCCTTCCTCAAGTTTCAAGTTCGCATTAATCTCTTTACCATCTATTAGTAATGAGTCATTAGAAAAACGTCTAAAAGGTGGGGCCACCATGAGTAGACTGTTTGACGTTGATGACCATGTATACATGGCAACTCCCATGGCCATTTATCTACTGAAAGCATACCAATAGATAATTGAATCAGGCCATCGATTCATTGTTCCTTCAACTGTCGCTGATTAAAGGGTTCTGATCGATGAACCCAGGGCTTCTAATTCGGATATTGACTCACCAAGTTGTTAGAGGCGTGCTTTCACTCCAACTTGAAAAATTCACATGATTAACGATTATTTTTTATCAGAATGAAAGGGATACACCGATGTTCCCTCATGATAACAGACATCTCCAAAAATCGGTCCCAAAGTGAATTCTTCAGCTTTGTTGGTCTTGCTTGAAGGCATTTAGATTCACTTATCCATTCAAAGAGTTATGTAGCTAACTGAACGTCTGACATAGCTTATCCTAGAAAAGATTTGGAGTATTAAGGATTTTGATAGAACTCCAGGGTTCAAAGTGCAAAAGAGGCTCTGGTGGTGGGGAACTAAAGGGAAATTCATGAAATTAGTGGGTTTAGACATGTGACTGGGTTTGTATAGTGGAAAGAATGAGAAACACAGAGAAACGCAGGCTCGAGATTCAGGAATAGGTTTCAGGTGGTGCACGTTGGTATGCATAGCTCTGCATATTCTTCTTCTCTTATTCTTCCAATATATGTAATAAGGTGAAGTGGTTTTCAAATTGAGTTAGTGGACTCGGGTCTTTATTAGTGGTTGTTAAAAATGGGACTCGTGTTGTCCCATTTTTCACCAGTATAGGACAACACACACGGACACACCTCTGAAATCATGATAATCCACCATGCTCTGTTCTCAGCGACTGGAAGAAGAAGATACGTACCCATGCCTGGCGATGCGCCCCTTCCTAAACTTATTCCCATATCCAACCGTCCATTTCTTTCTGTTTTTCCTCCTTTTATACAGTATGCATGCCCAATAACATGTCTAATCCCTCCAAGAGCATTAATTTCACTTACGTCCCCACCAAGAGCATCTTTTGTCCTTTGACCTAGAGTTACATCAGATTAGGAAACCGTTGTGCTTTGGTGCTTCCTTTCTATTAATAGCTAATGATCACGCCCTTCTATTCATTTCCTTTTGTTTCTGTTTCTCTGCTGCTTCGGAAGGAATACCTTTCTACTCACTAGTGGTCATGCATTTTTTGTGCTTCATTTTGCTTCTTGTCTTCGCATCTGTTTCTCAGGAAGGACACTACTTGCACTATGTTTTGAATTGTTTCTCTATCACTGAAGCATTGATATGTCTGCATGAGCCTTTAAAGTTCCTGAAGTATTCACTTGAGAAACAAACAGCCATCTTTCCTGGTTTCACTGACTGTATTCTGTAGGTACAATCATGTACATGAATGAGTTTGGGTTTTGGTTAACATCTTGAGTCTATTGTGTCTCAGTTGCAGTTCATCTGACAGTAAATGATTTATTTTACCTTAATTATTGATTTTATTTTATTTTATTCTGACACGTCCTTTCATGCTTATTTCTGTATGTTTGAAGGTAACTTTTTATGAGGGCCTGAAAGATTTGACAGAGTATGGGAAACGAAAATGGATCCCCGATTCAGACTATCAGATTAATAGTTCTCTTGAGGGACTCTTCTTAGGAGGACTAGCTGGTGATATGCCTCTAGCTTGTAGCCTTCCACATGACCACATCATCGAATCAATGCAAGAATAATTCAAAATTTAACAAGGGAATATTCCTCCTGTTCTTTTCGGAAAATTGCAGGTCTTAGAACATATCTCACCACTCCCTTGTATGTCGTTAAAACAAGATTGCAAGTACAGGGATCTACAATAAGGTATCAACCCATATGATATCTTGGTTTTAGTGTAATACTCCCTTTGTTTTCCTTGTGGCTATGCTAGCTAGAATGCTGGTTTTAGTGCATAACACCCCTTTTAGTGTAATACTCCCTTTGTTTTCCTCTTTCTGCTGGCCAACGGAGTTTGGATCCTGAAATAATCAAACTGTGGGATTCTTTTATGCTAACAAGATGATCTAGTGAGTGTTCTTTCTGTCTTTGTATATTTTTTCATCCTATATGGCCCGTACAATTATGCTACCAAAAAAAGGATCACCTGGGTGTTCGCATGTCATTCCACGGGCAAATGGCGCTTACCACCAATGTTGCACAAGTGCGGGTGCGTTACGGGTGCGGAAAATTTCCAAAAACAAGGGTGCGGGTGCGGCAGCGACTTTTTTTTTTTTTTGGTAATATTTCTATTTTATATTATTTTGATACCTTACGCTAACATAAAAAAAAACAATATTAGTAATCCAAATTATAATCACGCAGAAATTCATAAATTGATTCAAGGAAACAGAGTTACTATATCAACAATATAATCTCTTCCTGCCGTTGTCGTTCTTAACTTTAAATAGACGAGAGATTTGATGGTTAGAAGAGTTATCATAGATGCATGTTTTTTTGGAAGGACCACTCAAGTCTCAACTTGAACTTTCAAAGTGACCCTACATTATCCACAAAGCACCCGCAAAGCACTCATGAAGCACCCACGAAGCACCCAGAAGCACCCAGTGTAGGTGTGTGCCCTTTTAGAAGAACTTGTGCAACATAGCTTACCACTTGTAAACTTCTAGTAATTGACCTAGAGCTGTCTGCAAGTGGAATTATTATTGTTTATGTAGTGCAACAAGGGACCTTTAAGTATTTAGATAAACTAAAGGAGACTTGAGTCACAACATATACTGAAGAACTAAAACGCCATATATTTGAACTTATCACTTATCAGGTATAATAGATATTTGAATGTATAGTCAATACACATTTGCTGGACGGGCTTAACTAGTACTGTTGTAAGACTTTGAGGTGAAAACTATAATCTACCTTAGTTTGAGTACTCAGTATAATTTTTTAAAATGGACTAATTTAAAAGGTCCAACTCTAGGGCCATCTACTTATTTAATACAAAAAAGTCCACACATATAAGCCCATTAGGTCTTTGTTAAAGGACATAGTTGTAAAATTGAACAAAAGCAATGGGTAATCTGGTAAAGATAGACAAAAGAAGTGGGCATCATCTTCAACAAATTCATGTTTAGATGCAGCTGTTCTCAGACAACCATGGTCGCCGGTGCTTCCAAGGTAAAGCTCATCGTTTTTCTTTTACTTTCTCCCGATAAGTGACCCACTGATCTCACACCGGACTTTTGTAACTTTGACAAACCAACCAACATCCCCTTTAAAATAACTTACAAATTAAAGGCTCTCCAGGGCTACCTTTCAGTCCACAACATAATAGTTTAGTGACTTTTAATCGACCTACTTTTCATCCCACATTTTCACTCGATCCTTCGACAATTCACCTTACAGAGGCACACAGTCGTACCAACCCGCCCATGGAACAAATTAGAGTTCTCCAGATATGAACTAAGCTGAATGTCAACAAGTCTAAAGACAGTCACTTCTTGCAAAACGAGTGTAAATATAATGAGAGATTGAACTAGAAAGCACTAGGGATATAGTCCAAGACATAAGCATTATGAAAGACCCAAAAGGATCAACAAATGAAAATAAGCGGAATGACAATTTCTAAGTAGTAGGACTTTTACATCTTAAGGCTGAGAAAGAGTAATATGGTGCATCCTAAGGGTGGTAGAAAGCACTAGGGATATCGTCCAATACATAAGCATTACGAAAGGCCTAAAAGGAGCAACAAATACAATAAGCGGAATGACAATTTCTACTTAGTAGGACTTTACATCTTAAGGCTGACAAAGAGTAATATGATGCATCCTAAGGGTGGTAAATGGCGACGTATATAAAGTGGTATAGGAGTTTTCTAGTATACTTTACAGTGATTTTACTACTTGGACGAGAATGGGAGTTGAGATCTGGAACCATAAAAAATCAATGGACCTACTTTTCATCCCACATTTTCACTCGATCCTCCGACAATTAACCTTACAGAGGCACACAGTCGTACCAACCCGCCCATTGGCCTTTGATGGGAGAGAATCGTCCTTTGTTTCTCCCGTATTTCTGGCACTGATGACGACAAAGGAATTCCATTCGGCAGCATTCAAGGGGTTGAGAGCGAGCGAGAGAGAGAGAGAGAGAGAGAGAGAGAGAGAGAGAGACGGGAGAAACAAATGTGCCTATATACACACACACACACACACACATATACACATACATAATTTTCTCTAGTGTTTTCTTTCTATACTCTCTACTATTGAATTTCATGGACCCCAAACATAGAAACGCTGTTTTCTTTTCCAACAACTTCTCTAGTCCCAAATGTGCCCTAGTGTACATAAACATAAGAAAAAACATTTCTGACAGGTAACCTAACATAAAGCGCCTCTGAACTCAATTTGGAGATTTATTGTCACAGTAAGAGACTGCGACTAGAAATTGCATACCATAAAGTGCCCCTGAAATCAATTTGGAGAATTTATGGTGACCATGAGAGAATACAACTGAAAATTGCATTTAAATTTATATCTTAAGCATAATGACGAAAATGGTAGAAATTTGACTTGATTAACTACAGATCATGATCTGATGAGAACTCTCAGAGCTTACAAAAGGTAACTCGCGCGAAAGAACAAGAAAGACAAGGGAAAAATTCTGTTCTTTTTGAGAGAGAGAGAGAGAGAGATACCTTGATAAGTTCAATCGCCTTGGATGAGAAGTCACAGGCATGAACAAAAAGATCAGGATATGCAGCACGAAGAGGAAAAACAGTATTGCCAGCTCCACAACCAACCTGGCATAAGGATATTTAGATGGACAGTGATAAAAGGAAAAGGCACAGCTTATGACTCTTTCAAAATTGAAATCACATACTGACAAAAATGATCAAATTATTAACTAGCTTCAGATACAATCTCTTGTTTTTTGGATGGATTTTTCCCCAGTGGATGTTAATAAGTTCAGATTCTTTTGTGTCGCCAGGAAGCTTGGTTTGAAAATGCAATAGACAGAAAACAATTGATGTTGAACTGAGCTAATCAAAAACCTTAGCCTGTAGACAAACAATAATTACTCTGGAATGGGAAATAATTATTTGGATGTTTGGCAACAATGAGATACTCCTATAAGCAAGGAACTATTACGCACGCGCTTGAACTCAGTTAGGAACTTATTTCTCCTTAAATCAATTATTATATCTGAAACATTTATGATTAGTTCAATACCACACCCATTTCTTCGGAACCTTAAACATAGTTTGAATTGTAGTATCAACCAACCAAATGCTTGAGCTATAACAGTACCGAGAGTATTGGTACTGTATAATGGGAATTGACAAACAGAGAAATGAATTTCGTTGGGTGATTGGAAAATTCACTTAAATTCACGTCTAAGCATGCCCTGATTATACTACACATAACCTTAAAATATTTTTACTACTTCCAAACAACATTGTTGGCCGTTCAACTTTTTATGTTTTCATCATTATGATTTGAGCAACAGAGTACGAGATGATATACAAACAATATCATCGGGGTCACATTCCACTATTTGCTGATTTTGTTCCATATTTTGGTGTTTAAGAATATATTAGTCCATACGCATGTGAGTTGCATTCCAGTCATAGGCATTAGATTGTAAATGTAATAGAACGCCAGAAATCCAATATTTATTTGCCCGCACGCATGTGAGAACAATCAAGACACGTCTCCTCAAATTCCGGGAGAAGGGAGCAGTCCTTAAAGTTCAAACATCAACTTTACCAGTTTACCCTGAAATATCATCCAGTAACTGGAATCTCTATGGTCACCCGTGACTTCTGGGTTTTAATCAATCAGCCTCTCCAAAAGTGTTGAAGTTTAACTGTGCTTAATTCACTGCATACCATTTCTCTATCTATGTTTATGAAATATATACAGCCTCCCCCTTTTCTTCTCTAAATAAATGTCACCTAGGCCTGACACATTTATAAATCTTTTACACTTCAACTACATGCATGAGAAGAACACGTGCTTCTAAAAGGAAGGGCATCTCCAAGTTTAAAAAAACTGGTCAGGTAAAGTGCAACGGTAATCCTTCAGTTCAGATAACTGACTGCTTAGTGCTGTTATTGAAAATTCTCCAGGAAATGTTAAAATCTGGGGAACCGCTGTGTATCTCAAGCGACTGCCTATACCAAGCAAACCGGGGAAGAATGAAAGGTCAAACTTCGTCAACGCTGGTGAAAAGGGAGAATTTGATGGCACTCCTGTATAGAGAACATGAAAGAATCCCAAAACGAAGATCACCAACCTAAAATTTCTACTGGAAGAGTTGCAAGTTGCATCTACAACCAAAATACTGGTCTAAGTTTCTATTTATCAGTTAGCCTGTGAGCATTTAGGGTTATATTTCACGATAACATTGCAACACTGCGTTCTCTGACTGGTAATGAAGTATTATTTTCGGAAAATGACCCAAGTAAATCCAGAACTACTGTTCTATATCAAGAAAACTCTTGCATATGTCCACACAAAACAGTCAGAACAAGCCTATATTTGAATTAATTCCATCTAGTAGTACTTGTAGTTTTAGACTAAAACCAAAATAGATTGTTAATCCAGAAGATAGTATTATTTTCATATTCATGTTTTTCTCTGTACCCCTAAAATTTGGGAAATTAGGGTTTCACGTACCTCGAAAACGACCTTTGCGTCAGCGAAGTATTGTCCCCATTCCTTCTCCAAATAATGCCTGTCCTTGAAGAACTGGAATGATACAAGCGATTCACATGATGATCAGAAAAGGGAAAAATCTGAAATTGAACAAGTGAAACGTTTGCGCGTTTCTAATCAGACACGGGAAAAGATCATTGATGCGACCTTATTTTGGTGCCGCCGGTAGAACCTGTCCCAGTTCCTGCTCGTTCCGTTCTCGAACGCTACTGGTCGAGTTCGAGCGGCCGCCGGAGAGCAGTATCGCCGACGATTGATGGCGGCGAATTGGCCGGGAAGTGAGGGCGAGACTGAAATGGCGGGAATCCGCAGTCCTCTCATCTCATTCCCAACCTCACTGCGTCCAGATGGGACAATTGGTCATCTAACCTCACCCGAATTCAGAATTGGAAATCTAACCTCCGAGGAAAAAGACAAACAACTTTTCCCTCTCACAAATGGAGGTTAGATGCCCAATTTTGAATTGTGGCAAGGTTATAAAACAAAGAGGGATTTGTGGGGAGGTTTTAGTACAAATTTTTCGCGTCGAGATAGAACAGGCCAAAAATATGACAAAAATTGGGGAACGTGATACCCAGCTGCCGAAATGGTGTTGGCAAAATACCCTCAATTGACTTGTAGCCATAGTTATTAAACCCAGACCGGTGGTTAACCCGATAAAGATGCCGTGTGCCCGGGTCACTAGGTCACTGGTCGGACCGGTGGGTCAATAAAAAGTTATTAATAATATATTATAGTACATTTTATAGTGAAATATATTACAAAGTGACATATAATAGCTCAAAAATATTAATTTTATATGTTGTCAACCTTTTTTTTACATTTATTATAAAAACGTTCAACAAAATGTTTAAACGGGCATTTTAATTTGCTTTTTAATGCTTAAAACATGTAAATTCCTGACCGGTCAACCCATTTAACCCGGACCCGGTCACCGGGTTGATCACAAACCTGCCGAGTTTGACCGGGTTTGGACGGGTTTGACCGGGTCAGTGGCATATACGAACTGCGTACTGAGCCGGACCGGTTCCGGGTCCGGATCACCGGTCGGACCGGTCGGGTCTGTCTGGGTTTAATAACTATGCTTATAGCCACTCTGTTAACAAGTGTAATTAACCCAAACATAATCAAAGATTTGGATAGTTAAGCAATTCTTTCTAGTATAAAAGACACTGACCACCCTCTGTGTTTGGAATATATACAAAAACAAGCCTCGTGTTTGGGGATATACAAAAATCACCCTTGTTAACTGACGGAACTAACAGATGAGCTGAAAAGACAAAACTACCCCTAATGTTGATTCATAATTACATCATATAAATAACATTTCTTCCTCACAACTTCTCATTTCCTCTCCACCAATACTTCGTCTCTCTCCCTTCCTCCTCATCCTCTCCCCATCTCTAACAAACCCTAGCCAATATCTCTGAAAATCCTCTTAACCTAATTCTTTCTCTCCATCTTCTTTCTCTTTCTTTCTCTTCCTGTTCTTCATTTCTTCACTTCACAATTCTCCATTTCTCTGAAGCAACCAGAAATCATCGAGAGAGAGGGTTGGGAGAAACAGATCGACCACCACCGCCACCAAATCCGTGGCGATATTAGATTTTGGCGACAAATCCTCGAAGCTCCTCCTCGGAAACATCGTTCTTCACATCAGATTCATTCGTCGGCATCGCCCTTCTCGTTCTCAAACCCAAGTCCCTGACTGTCTCTATTTGCTGTCTCTTGCTCGATATGGTGAGGCGACGGCCATTCGAATTGACGAACGTCGCCAATCGACGGTGGCCATTCAAACCAACAAACGGCGGTGGTCGAACCAACGAACAACCGGATCGACACGACGGTGGGTAATAATCCGCCGATTATGTTGTTATTGTTGTTGATCTTGTCTCTCTATTCTTCTGTATATCAATTCATTTTTCTTTTAACCTATTTTTTTTTTTTTTTTTTATCTTTTTTGGTCTGTAAATATGTTCATTCTTAACTATTTCTACTTATCCTTCTGTTCTGAGTTTTTGACGCCATCGGTGGTCCTAGTCTTTTTGGAGGATTGAATTTTTGGAGGATTGACATATTGGTTCTTTGAAATGGAGAAACTGAGACCCTTTATGAGGCCATGCGCAGCAAGAGGGCTTCCCGAAGCACTGTTACACTAATTTGGACCCCATATAACTTCTTAAATATTACAGAACTGCCATATTCCACCCAGCAAGAAAAGTCTTCTTGAAGCCCTCTAGCACTATTATATTCTAAAACATTTCATAGAGTGATATGCTAATTCATTTAATAGACATCGTTTATTTTTTTATTATTTATAGTTAACGATAATAAAATTTAAAAATAAAATGTAATCAAATTATTTTGATAACCAATAAAAAATACAATTATAATTGAAATGAAAAATATTGTTTATTGGAACATGTTAATATGCGAATCACATCGTACACGGGTTTATTGAACATAATAAATCACACATACTAAAATCAGAAAAGATAGTCCCTAACAATGGGTGTTACGATGACCATAAATCCGTACACGAGTTTATACAATATGTATGTACTCAAAATTTGTCTAAAGAAACAAAACAAAAGGGGTGAAAGTGTTTTTTCCTCAAACATGAGGGGGGAAAGTGTCTTTTACACTTTTATAGTACTCACAATTGTATAAGAAAATAAAACAATTTGGGTGAAAGTGTTTTTTCATCAAACGTGAGGGGGAAGAATGTCTTTTACACTTACATAGTAGTCACATTTGTTTTAAGGAAAAAAAAGAAAAAAAAAAAAGAAAAGCAAACCGACGGAAACAGATGAGATTATACCCAAAACAGGGTATATCTCCTTAAACCCAGAAGGAACATCGAAGGAACGCCGGGCTTCAACGAGGGCTTGATAAGACTGGAGGGAAGCTCGATTAAGCTCCTCCAAGCCCCAACCCCACCCCAATCCCTCCTCCTGGACTGCTTAATCGGAGTCCTCGGTTGGCCATGTACTGCTTGCTGCAGATGGCCTGAGATGGTGGGTTTGAGAGATAATGGTGGAAGAGAAGTGTAGGGTTTTGTAACAGATTATACATCGGAAAAACAATAATTAAGATCCGCACAAGACCCTCCAAGGATTATAGGAAGAGGCATCATAACGATAATAAACGTTCTAGTAACAATTACATTGTTTGTCTCCTGGGATGACTTCAAACGCAAAATATTAATTGCGTCTCTACGACTAGTCCACACCTCGGATCAAGATCTAGATTCCTCCACGTCTTGTGCTAGAAACCGGTGGAAGAAGGAAGAAGAATCACGCAAACAAACGAACCAAGAGGAGGCCGCGCCTCTCTTGGTGGCCCCGGGGTGGGGGGGGGCGGACAAGGGGGTTCAACCCTTTTGTCTTTCTCTCTCTCCTTGATTTGTTCTCTCTCGCTCAATGTATGTTATGAGCATTAGTGAGAAAATAATCTAAGAGTGTCCTTTATATAGTCCAACAACTCCTTGCTAACTACATAAAGGCCCCTATACTAATCATGTCCTTACAAGGACTAGTTCACCTTGCAAATTAGTCTTACTAAGTTTGCATGTGCTTGCGTATTGATCCTTATATTTAATTTAATCATATTAATTAATTCCCAAGTCTAGTTTAATCCATGGCGTGTGACCCCATATGTTTCTATCTAGTTGGAAGTAACGATTACTAACATGGAGCGGTGTCTAGCAACACATCCATGCCACCCAACTAATAGAAATTGTTAGTAATCCGACAAACCTTGTGCAAGTATTGTCTCATCCTTTTGTCTTTATAGCCGGATTGGAACGAGACATACAAGTCACACTCGTATATCCAATCCATAGTTTCTCGATCCTGGGAATAGTCTTATCCATGCAGATAACATCAATATCCCATATTGATTTATCTGAGTCTGGCCAGACATTCTATAAGCACCATCCCTCGAGTGGCCATGGATATTTTCTCCCGTTATGTGGGAGGGATAAATTATATATACATCACTACAATCTCAAAGCTTGCTTCCTATTGTGTCCGATAAGCGCATTTATTGCTACCCAGTTACGGTGTAGCATTTGACGATATCAAAACACAACATTCCACAACTAGAGGATCTAGTGACTTCAAGTCTAAGGATGACAATATCATTGTCACTATGAGAAGCACTTGTGACTTTACATAACATGTATGTAGCCTCCTCGTTGTGGGTTAATCCAGTATGCTATTACCCTTAATGCATACCCATATGTTCGATCGTGATATCTCCATATCAATCCAACCCATACTAGTCTATAGTTGATCGTCCTATTAATTAGTATAATTGACTAGGGATATTTAAGATAAACAACACAATTGCAATCTAAGGACTTCATTATATTAAATATCTCCATAAATAATACAATGAATATTCTAGCCAAAAGTAATGCTCATACTAAATAAGATTGCCTCCACGGCATCTACTCCAACAGTCTCCCACTTGCACTAGAGCCAATCTGGTGCATCTCTTATGCCAATAGATCTAGCGTGTCCTTCATGCTTGCGCTGAACCAGCGGATTCATGAGAGAATCTGTCAGATTCCCATCTGCAGGAATCTTGCCTATCTTCACATCTCCTTTATCGATGATATCTCGAATAAGATGGAACTTCCTGAGCACGTGTTTGGATTTCTGGTGTGACCTGGGTTACTTTGATTGTGCGATCGCTCCAGTGTTTTCACAATACAACTCTATTGGATCCACAATGCTAGGAACCGCGCCAAGCTCAGTAATGAACTTTCTAATCTAAGTAGCTTCGTTTGCTGTGCCACTCGCAACAATGTACTCAGCCTCAGTTGTAAAATCAGCAACCGTCTCTTGCTTGGAACTCGTCTAGCTCACAGCTCCTCCATTCAGGCAATACACAAATCCCGACTGCGATCTGATATCATCTTTTTCGGTTTGGAATCTTGCATCCGTGTAACCCCTTACACGCAATTATTCCTCCCCTCCATATATCAAGAATGCATCCTTAGTTCTTCTCAAGTACTTGAGGATGTTCTTGACCGCAATCCAGTGACTCTCACCCGAATTTTACTGATATCTTCTTGTCATACTCAATGCGTGTGACACATCTTGTCTAGTACACAACATGGCGTACATGATGGACCTATAGCCAAAGCATAGGGTACCCGACTCATGCGGTCCTTCTCAATCTCATTGGATGGACATTGATTCTTTGAAAGCGTGATTCCATGCAACATGGGCAAGAATCCCTTACTTGGAATCTTGCATGTTGAACCGATTCAACAGCTTGCCTATATATGTACTTTGACATAGGGCTAGAAGCTTCCTCGATCTATCTCTATAGATCTTGATACCAAGTATATAATCTTCATCCCCTAAGTCCTTCATTGAGAAACACTTTTCTAGCAAATCTTTCACAGATTGCACCATGGGAAATTCGTTTCCAACGAGTAGTATGTCATCCACATACAAGACCAAAAATACAACAGAGCTCCCACTAACCTTTTTGTAGACACAAGATTCATCTTCGTTCTTGACGAAGTTAAACTCTTTGACTGCTTCATCAAAATGTCGATTCCAACTCCTAGAAGCTTGCTTCAATCCATAAATGGATCGTTGCAACTTACAGACTTTATTTGCATGCTCTGGATCCACAAAACCCTCAGGTTGTGTCATGTACACATCCTCGAGGAGGTTTCCATACAGAAACGCTGTTTTGACATCCATCTGCCAAATCTCAAAGTCCTAGTAAGCTGCAATAGCAAGTAGGATTCAAATGAATTTGGTCATTCCGGCTGGTGAAAAGGTTTCATCATAGTCTATACCATGAATCTTTCTGAATTCTTTTGCCACCAATCGGGCCTTATAGGTAATCACATTACCATCCATGTCGGTCGTCTTCTTGAAGACCCGCTTGCACCCTATGGGCCACGCCCCTTGGGGTGGTCCCACCAAAGTCCATACTTTGGTTGTATACATTGATTCCATCTCGGATTCCATGGCTTTAAGAAAATTCTGAGAGTCCCGCCATTTCATGGCCTCTCCATAGGTAGTAGGCTCATCATCTATGAGCAACGCGTCACCAGACTCAGTCACGAGAAGTCCATGCCTCTCTGGCTCCTAGCGCACTCTACTCGACCTACGAACCTCTTGTGTTACTTGAACAAGTTCATCCACGACATCTTGTCGTTCCTGTTCATGTTCCATAGTAGGATCAGTGATTTGTGTTTCTTGAATTTCTTCAAGTTCTACAGTCCTCCCACTTGCTTCTTTAGAGACAAACTCTCTTTCTAGAAACACGCCGGACCGGGAAACAAACACTTTGTTATCTGTTGGATTGTAGAAGTAATATCCCTTAGTTTCCCTAGGGTATCCAACAAACTTACACTTATCCGACTTGGGATCGAGCTTGTCTGATTGTAAACGTTTTACATAGACATCACAACCCCAAATCCTCATGAAGGAAACTCTAGGACTCCTCCCCCTCCACATCTCATATGGAGTCTTCATGACTGATTTAGATGGAACACGGTTATTGGTGAAAGCTACACACAATAAATAGTAGCCCCAAAATGATAATGGAAGATCAGTTTGACATATCATAGATCGAACCATGTCTAATAGTGTTCAATTCCTCCTCTCCGACACGCCGTTCCATTGCTGCGTTACGGGTGGAGTGAGTTGGAACAAGATCCCACACTCTCTAAGATAGTCGTAAAACTATTGGCTTAAGTATACTCCTCCACGATCTGATCGTAGAGCTTTGATACTTTTGCCAAGTTGCATCTCTACTTCATTCTTGAATTCTTTGAAATTTAAAAGGATTCAGATTTGGCCTTCATAAGGTATACAAATTCATATCTACTGAAATCATCAGTAAACGTGATGAAGTAGACATAACCACCTCTGGCAGGCATGGCAAATGGACCATATACATCAGTATGCACGAGCGCCAATTGCTCTATAGTCCTCTCACCTTTATTATTGAAAGGGGACTTTGTCATCTTTCCTAATAAACAAGCTTCACATGTCTCATATGATTCAAAATCAAATGAGTCTAGAAATCCATCCTTATAGAGTTTAGATACACGTTTCTCGTTTATATGGCCTAGACGATAGTGCCATAGATAAGCAGGATATAAATCATTCATTTTAATCCTCTTGGTATTTATGTTATAGACATGATTGCTTAGATCAAGGATATATAATCCATTAAATAATTGCGCACTACAATAGTGAATACTATCAAAACAAATGGAGCAACAATTGTCCTTTATTGAAATAGTAAAACCTTCCTTGTCCAAACAAGAAATAGAAATAATGTTTCTGCTAATAGCACGCACAAAATAGCAATTATTTAATTCTAAAACTAATCCTTAAGGCAAAGACAACTCATACACGCCCACGACCAATGCAGCAACCTTTGCTCCATTTCCAACGTGCAGATCTATCTCTCCTTTAGCCAATCTTCTACTTATAATTAGATCATGTTCATTTCGACAAATGTGAGATCCACATCCAGTATCCAATACCTAAGATGAAGAGATAGTTAACTTGACATCTATAACAAAAATACCTGCTGGTGGTGGAATCACTATTCCAAGCCTCTTATCCTCCAGATATTTTGGGAAGTTCCTCTTCCAATGTCCAGGCTGACTGCAGTAGTGACAATCACCCTTAGTCACGCCCTTGATAACGCCACCAGCAAGTTTAAGGGAAAATTTCTTAAGTTTGGAAACTGACTTGCCTTTCCCTTTGGAGGTAGAAGCAAACCTTTTGATCTTTCCTTTTCTAACCATCATTATGGCCTTGCCTTTTCTATTGTTGATGCTTTGTTCAGCTGTCCTCAAATTATTGAGTAGGTCTGGCAGAGGCTTGACGATCTCTTTTATGTTATAGTTCATAATGAATTGTCCATAACTATCAGGCAACGATTGCAAGATGAGATCATTCACCAACTCTTGGCCCACGGTAAACCCTAGGCTTGTGAGTCTCTCCAAGTACCGGATCATATGAAGCACGTGAGGCCCCATAGGGTTTCCCTATGACAGATTTCATTTGAACAATGCCTTGGAAACCTCATATCGCTCAACCCTAGCCTGCTCTCGGAATAGCTGCTTCAAGTGAATGATCATATCAAACACAGCCATGTTCTCATGTTGCTTCTGAAGCTCAGAGTTCATGGTGCAAAGGATAAGGCAGGCCGCATCATTAGCGTCGTTAACAAACTTCTGGTGCGCCTTTAGGGCTGCAGGGGCATTATTTTCTGGACCTTCAGTAACTTCCTCCTCTAGAGTGTACAGTTTCTTTTCTTGCTTGAGAACGATTCTCAAGTTCCTATAACAGTCTAGAAAGTTGTTCTAGAAAGCTTGTCCTTCTCACGGACGACTCGCAGGGAATGTGATGAATTCGATGAATTATTTTCCATTGGAATTCTACAACTGAGAAATATACAAGTTTTAGTATTTTGTGAATAAAGGGGTGTACAGTAGGTAGAAATACATGATCAATATTCTAGAAGAGAGAGGGTTAAATAGAGTATGCAGACTTCTTCTAAACTTTGCAAGAGTAGTGGTTTCAAAAGATTTGTAAGGAGATTCAAGGCCTTGAAATGAGTTTCAAGCCCTTGGAATAAAACAATTAAAGTTAATAGAAGAATAAGTCTATTTCAAGGCATTGAAATCAGTTTCAAACCCTTGAAACGAAACTGTTTTGAATGCTGCAAAAGTTTTCCGTTTGTAACAGAAAAGTAAATGCAAGAGACACAAGATATATAGAGTTAAGTCCACTTGGACCTACGTCTCTACCTCATGGATCTTCTCCCTGTAGGATTTTCAACTCAATTCTTATTAATGAAAAGCTAAGCCCTAGATCTCAAGCACAGAGAGATGCCATACTCTGTTACAGCTTGTAGTTCTCACTAACCTATCTAGTACCTGCACTAGCTATCTGATTAACTAAGAATTATCTATTGTTCACCTTTAACATTCCTTGAGACTAAGAACAGAAGTAGCATAATAATGATATACAAATAAAGTTCAGAGATGAAGAACACAGAGAGTAAGAATGCAATGAGAGTGCAGTGTTCTTCAAATGCTTGGATTGGGCAAAAATGATCTGCTTCTTTGTTGCTTGACAATCCTTGAATGTATTTTCAGTGTCTCTACTTTTTGCCCGTTGTTCTCTATATCAAATGCTTCAAACTCATCTCCTTATATAAAGCTCACTTGATCTGTAAATCTTTAAGATCTTCAGCAACAAAATTTTCTATTTTGTAGGCAACAACTTTGGCTTCTCTAACAGTCTTCTCCAACGGATAGTTGCTCAGTATCTTCAAGGATACTGATTTGATCTTGTTCAAAATCATGTTGAGAAGCTGTTACAATCATTAGATTGATTTACAGAATCAAATCAACCCATAATTTCTTTCCCTGCAAAACTCAGGTTTAGAAAATAAATCCTACAGAATAGGAAATAAACTTTCCCTGCAAAACTAAGTCAAACAGATGGATTAGATAATGTTAAACATGTCAAAATACTTTGTCTTTCATCATCAAGTAATAATAGATCAAGCACAGGAGTTTAGGAGTTCAAACAAAATCAGAAAACTCCCCCTAAGTTCATGCATACGAGGCTCAGTCAGTTTCAAGGCTTTGAAAGCTGTTTCAAGGCTTTGAAATAGACTAGCTATTTCAAGTCTTTGAAACATTGAAACTTCTTTGAACTTACGATCTCTCCCTTGATGAAATACAATACTTAGGTCTTCCAATCTATTTGATATTGTACTTATGAAACAAATACTCATTAGCACATAGCAAAATTAATCATATAGAATCAACACAAAATGTCCAAACGATCCTACTTATTAAACTGGAAAAAAAACTAATAGCAGCAGTGTCCGGATAATTATATTTAACCAAAATCAGGTCATCTAAACACCAAAAATAAAATAGCCTAATTTTCTCCCCCTTTTTGACTTTCATCAAAAAAGAATGAGAATATGTTGGATCACTGTTTGGAAAAATAAAATATATAATATTATTTTTGATGTTTAGATGACCTGATTTTGGCTGAAAAGGGGTTTTTCAAAATTGAGGGGCAACATTGAGCAATTATGTACAAAGATAACACCCAATATTGAAAGATCCAGAATTATTCACTAATTAACATGCAGTCTTATTTTCAAGGCTTTGGAAAGGATTTCAAGGCCTTGAAAAGCTGTATCATGTAAAGAACATGTACTCAAAGCTTCGAAAGGATTTTCAAGACTTTGAAAATAAGTTCAAACGTTTTAAACACATTAAACTTACCTGATTCTCCCCCTAAACCAAATATTCCTTATTTAGCATGCCTAGTTCCAATCTTAAGGATGAGAACCTTTCATCTGGCAGTGGTTTAGTGAACATATCTGCAAATTGTAAGTTAGTAGAAACAAATTCAAGGACAATATCACCTTTCTCTGCATGATCTCTGATGAAGTGATGTCTAACATCAATGTGCTTTGTTCTTGAATGCTGGACTCGGTTCTTTGTAATTGATATTGCACTTGTGTTGTCACACTTGATAGGTATATCTCTGAACTCAAATCCAAGATATCTCATTTTTGTGCTATCCATAACACGTGAGAACAGCAAGCTCTTGTTACTATGTATTCAGCTTCAGCAGTTGATAGTGCAACTGAGTTTTGCTTATTTGAATGCCAGCTGATTAAAGATGATACAAGAAATTGACAGCACCCTGATGTACTTTTTCTGTCAACTTTATATCCTGCAAAATTAGCATCTGAATAGCCACACAGAGAGAAGTTAGAATGTTTAGGATACCAAAGTCCTAAGTCTTTGGTACCATTGAGATATCTATAAATTCTTTTAATTGCAGTCAAGTGTGATTCTTTAGGATCATCTTGAAATCTAGCACACATGCACACACTGAACATGATATCTGGTCTGCTAGTTGTGAGGTAGAGTAATGATCCAATCATACATCTATACTCTTTCACATTCACACTCTTACCAGATTCATCCTTGTCTAAGGACAATGTAGAACTCATGGAGGTCTTAATCTCTTTGGATTGAGACATATTGTGCTTGCTTAGCAATTCCTTTGTATACTTGCTTTGGTGTAGAAATATGCCCTTATTCATTTGATGAATTTGAAGTCCAATGAAGAAGTTTAATTCTCCCATCAAGCTCATTTCAAATTCCCTTCTCATAAGACTTGAGAATTCCTTGCACAGAAGATCATAGTAGCTCCAAACAGAATATCATCAACATAAATCTGAACTACAAGCATATCTTTTTAACGAGTCTTTATGAAAAGGGTTTTGTCTACCAATCCTCTTTTAAAATCATTTCAAGTAGAAACTTTGACAATCTTTCATACCAAGCTCTTGGAGCTTGTTTTAAACCATAAAGAGCTTTGTCAATTTTGTAACATGATCTGGAAACTTGTCATTTTCAAAACCTGGAAGTTGAGCAACATAAACTTCTTCTTGAAGATAACCATTTAGAAATGCACACTTCAAATCCATTTTAAATACTTTCATGCTTTTTGTGAGATGCAAATGCAAGTGGAATTCTAATTGCTTCAAACCTGGCAGCAGAGGAAAATTTCTACATAGTTAATGCCTACTTCTTGATTGTAGCCTTGAGCTACCAATCTAGCTTTGTTCCTGATTACCTTTCCGTTCTCATCTAACTTGTTTCTGAATACCCACCTGGTGCCAATGACAGACTAATTTCATGGTGGAGGAACTAGATTTCAGGCTTTGTTCCTTTCAAACTCATTGAGTTCACTTTGCATGGCTATAATCCAGTATGCTTCTTGTAATGCTTCCTTCACAGTTTTAGGCTCTACAAGAGAAATGAAAGCTTTAAAAGAACAAAGATTTTCAACTGTGATCTGGTTTGTGTACTAGTGGTTGGATCATAAATAATATTATCAGCAGGATGAGATGAGAGATATTTGAATCTCTTTCTTGGTGTCCATGGTTCAATCTCTCCAGTTTGCTTCTCAAAATCTCTGAGAACTTGAAGCAGTAGCTTGTTCTCCTGTTTTCTCTGGAGATTCTGTTTTAAGGCTTTGAACCTTTGTTTCAAGGCCTTGAAAATCTCTGTCTTGTTCCTGTGATATTTCCTTGGATCCTTTTGAGGATTCTTTTTCAGTATCTGAATCATGCTTGTTCAGATTGAGATCTGCAAAACCATCACTCAAAGAACCATCATAGTTTTCATCAAAAATAACATGAATGCTTTCTTCAACAAGCTTTGTTCTCTTGTTATAAACTCTATATGCTTTGCCTGTCTGTGAATAGTGATAGCGCCTTTTAGGGGCTATATATATTAATGTTATTTCCCACATTATCATGAGATATTTGAGCTTAATTGTAGAGAATATGAGTAATTTTGTCACTTGTTTCTTCATATGCACTTTATTGTTAGTCCGGGCGTTTCTATGCATATTTAGATGTTATTTGTCAAATATAATCGCTTGGTATGTTTGTTCATGTTGTCTTGACGAGAAAGGATGCTAATCGGTTGATAGGAGGCATGGAACAAACTTCAGAAACAACAGAAGCACAAGTGGAATGAAGAGAAGCAAAGTTGGAGGAGGTAGGATGACCAATCATCACTAATCTGATTATATATTGAAATATACAATGAATTTTGGAGTAATATCGGTTCCAAATGAAAGTAGACTCAAAGAGCTTTCCAATGATAGGTCACTGAGCTTAATACGAGTTCGAACGAAGAAGTTATGGCCCGACGAAGTTAGGAGCAGATTTCAGGGGGCTATTGTGCAATTACAGAAGACTTTTGCGGGTTATGACTAAAGAACGAACTAGGGATGAAAAAACACATGATTCACGCATACGGAGGAAGGAAGAGAGGCAAGGGAGCCGAGGAGATCGATTGGGATCATCCCCAAACTGGAGATTTCACCGTTTGATTTCTTTCTCTTCTCTTTTCATCAATTTTATGGAGAAACTTTGTTGTGTTGCTACGATTACAAGTAGTAGCTAGACGTTTTACTAGGCCTCTCTAGAGATCCTAGGGTTTATGTAGACGATTATGTTTTCCAGATATAATACTTTGTGAAAGCTCAGGTTGTTCAAGACTTGAAATAGCTTGGCTATTTCAAGGCCTTGAAACAGCTTTCAAAGCCTTGAATCAGCTTCAGAGGCTTGAAAATAGTTTTGGCTATTTTCAATGCCTTGAAACTGGATTCAAAGCCTTGAAACTGTTAAACCTGAAAGCATATTCTCAGGGGGAGTTTTTCTGCTAACTCCCTGATCTGATTTATTATCTCTCTTGCATATGTTTGATTACCTGTTGTTAGATGATTAAAGACAAATTGTTAAACATGTTTTGAATCAGATTATATCAACTGTTTGACCATGATAATGCAGGAATTATTGCTTCTAAGTTTTGCAGGATTGTTTCCTAAACTGGATTGCTGCAGATTCGGAAACAATTGAATACTTTGATCCTGTGATCAATCAGACGTGTTTGACAGCTTCTCATGATGGTTAAATGAAGGGTTACAACAATATCTCTGAAGATTATGATCATTCAACCGTTAGAGAAGATCTCAAAGTAGTCAAACTCTGTTGCCTACAAAATAGGAAGGTTGTTGCTGAAAATCTGGAGAGATTTGCAGAGCTGCTTGAAGTATTTAAAGAGATCAAATTCGAAAGCAACACAACACAATTCTCAACGGGGAAATACAGAAAAAGCATTTGGATTGACAAACATCAAAGAAGTTCTTCATCTCTCCCAATCCATTCACAGAAGTTCACTGCATTTCACTACAGTTTTCTACTCTTAAGTGATCTTCTGTATAGAGCTATATTGGCTGATCATTTCTGTATTATTTCTACATTCATTCTCAAGGATTGTTCAAAGTGAAAAATGGAGAATTCTTAGTTAATCAGTTAGCCAGAGCAGGTACTAGACAGGTTAGGGAAAACCACAAGCTGTAACAGAGTAAGTGAACTCTCTGTGCTTGAGTTCTAGGGCTTAGCTTTTGATTAATAAGAATTGAGTTGAAAATCCTGCAGGGATTTAATACCTGTGGTAGAGACGTAGGTCCAAGTGGACTGAACTCTATAAATCACTTGTCTTGTGCATTTTTAGTTCATTTCCTTTCAAAGCTTTTGCAGCATACAAAAACTGTTTATTTTCAAGGCCTTGAAAAAGGCATACTTGTTCTAAACTCTCTGCATCTCTTCAAAGGCTTGAAATTGTGTTCAACGCCTTGAAGTTCATTGTCAGCATAAGTTTTTCTACTTGTTAGCAAGTTCTGCAAAAAGTTGGCATACTCTATTCAACCCCCTCCCTTATAGAGTATCTTAGTTGCTTATACATATGTACTCACACTTTCACTTTGTTTCATGCTTTTTTATTTGATCAATTGGATGGCATTGGATTTCATGAACTTGTTGAAGATCTATTCTATTGACACGGCTAGGGTAGGAATTGATAACTCATGAATCTTCGTGTTCTTCATTGATTGTAATCTTTCTTAGACTTAATATATGGTTTAGCTAATTTTTCATATGCTATACGTAATCCTTGGCAAGAATTGAGTAATTAACCGGACTTGTTAATTAGCTAGCGAGTGTGTGATATCGAATTAGACCTAGTTGTGATAAGATATGAACAACAATCCTTAATCACGGAGACTGAGAAGAGAAGTGTGTAGGATTGGACTTAGTGGGTAGATTCGGTAGGAGATAGTGAGGTGTTCGTGTGGTGGTGGTCTGAGAGACATCATTCCGTGCACTGTCGTTAGCCTACTAGAACAGACCGGTAGATGTAGGTGGACTGATCGGACACCAAGTATACCGTGACTTAGAACGACATGAGACTGAGAGGAGATTGTCAGTGCTATTACCCGGTGTAACTAGAATAGAGTTAACGTGTTCATAGCTAATCCGGAAATTGTCTACAGCCCTAGGTGATCTAGAGAATGCCTAGTTTCTCCATACTTGTTTCTTAAAAATAAAAATCCAAAAATATTAGTTTAGTTGTTTATTTTATTTCAGTCACCTGTTTAAGGGTGACAATTCTTAAAATCACAATTCTTCCTCCTTGTACTGTATTTCAGGCTAATAACTAATTAATAATCTCAAGCTTGTCCTTGTGGGATCGATAACTCGGGGTTGAAATACAACCCCTATATTACTTGACCGTGCACTTGCGCATACACGTAAGAATTTGTGTTAAGTTTTCGGCGCCGTTGTCGGGGACAGCGGTAGATTATTTAGTTAGGAGTTAGTTTAGAGTACTTTTCTTTTAGTTTGTTTTATTTTGTTTCTATCTCTGTGCTTCGCGGGTTTCTTGTGAGTTTGTTTTCGTAGGGACACAGAAAGCACAAGACATAATGAGCATGTGGAGCGACGAGAATTATGAGGGGATATCTGATTACCCCTACTACTGTGCTAAATGCAGAGTTTGGCACAATGATAACACATGCTCAATGATTTGGCGCTACAAATGCAAAAAGGATCACAAGTATGAAGACGCATGCAGATTCGATCCACCACAGCTTCAGCAGCAACAAGAGGGCTCATCAGCGAGCATGGAAGACTTGCAAAATATTATGGGGGAGATCCAAGCATGCATCACACGGATGTCCCTGGATACACCAGAGCCACAAGAGGAGCCTATGCCAGACATTGAGCCCCTAATCAAGCCTCTATGGTCACCATCACAAGATGGTTTTGATGAACCTCATTGGCTACCAGCTGTCCTAGAGATGCAAAGGACACTGATGGCTAGGATGGAGAAAGAACGAGAATCCGAATCGCAAGCTGCAGTGATGGAAGAAGAAGTTCCTGCGCCGAGCGAAGAGTGAAATGTCCCTGGAAAAGTTTTGGACTCTTCCATTTATGAGGACTCAGACTCTGATTCAGACTGGGGCGGACTTGTGTGTCCAAAAATGGAGGAGGCGATGCTCTCTGCAAGGGAACCTCCAATTATCTCACAGCCTTGGCATGATTGGGATGACACCGACATTGGGAGCTTGTGGTATGCTGATGATGGAGCTGGCAAAGAAATGCTATCCATTACAGTTGAGGTAAAAGCCCCTACTCAGGTTTTTGAAGACTTTTCCATATCTCATGTAAATCAAGTCCGCAATGAGTTGAGAAGACTTGTGTATGGAGAGCCTTTTGGGGAAGGACATGATGGGAAACTTCCAATTTCGTGTTCTATTGGCTATCCTATTGATGGTCTATATGCCAAAGTCAAGGAGTTGGAAATCGTCAAGTGTGGGGGTATAGATGAGATGCATGTGTCTAATGAAGATCATTTAGCACCGAAGGAATATTACTGGGATGATTTCTTGGAGAGAGATTCATTTGAGCCTAGTGATACTCTATGGAAGTTGATCAAGAAAAAAAAAGTGCAAGATGAAAGAGGTTAACTTCCAAAGCTTTCCACCATGTCCAAAGAGCATGTGTGCTTGAGAGAAAAAGCTTATCGAGAAAAGATGGTGGAAGAAGAAGAAGTGGAGAGTTAAAGCATCCTTTACTATCCTAGAAGGTTGAGGTAACCGGGTCGGGCCGTCGACTTTAAATTACAAGCGCTTCTTGGGAGGCAACCCAATGTAGAGTAGGATATTTGTTAAATTATTTTTGTATTTAGTTCTCCATATTTGATTTTGAGGGGTGAGAGAGAGTTGTTTTAATATTTCCTACGAGTGTGCAGGACAAAGGTACCGAAGAACCCTTCAGATTCCCCTTCTTGATGCACGTGCACTACATTGCGCGCAAAACAAGGCACAACGAGCGATTTGACAATAGGAGATTGGAAGAGAGGCTACTCGAGGTCGAGGAGTAGCTATTCATTTATTTAGTATATTGGCAGCTAGGTGTGGCCCGGAGTTGCACGCATCGGAATCCGAAGAGGGATGAAAGAAAACACAAGTTTAAATGGGCACGATTCTTGCGCTAGAGAGCAATTTTGGAGAGGAGATGAGAAATTCCCCGGACTTTGGGAATTTTCAGCCAACATTGGATTCTACTTTCAATGACGAGTCCGTGAGCGCGAGAATCGAAGGAATCGAACACCGAATGAAGAAATTAGACAAAAACAAAAACCGGTAAGTTCTAGGGCATTTCGGGCCGAAATAAAAAGGGGTTTCTGTTTTGAGATTTCCAAAACATTTCGGGCCGAAATGGATTTGATTTTGGGCCCAAATCCATTGATTTTGGGCCGAAATCAAAAGCATTTCGGGCCGAAATGCTCTCGAAGCTTCATTAATTGGGGGTATTTTGGGTATTCTGGGGCTACTATTTAAAGACAAAAACCGGATTTCTCACACTCCCAACCCCAATTTCGGATCAAAACACTCTTCTTCATCTTCTTCCTCGCAAACTCTCAAGAACACTCACACACACAAAACCCTAAACTTCTCCAAATCCAAAACTTTTTGGTGGGTTTTGCTCCTTGCAAGCTCGCCATCAACATTAACTCGCGGAGTTTATAGTGAGCGATTTGAGTGTGGGGGAATTCAAAGAGGAAGAACTCCAAGAACTTAAATTGTCCAATTCATATCTTTGGAGGGGGATTCGGCCAAAGCTCCAAGAGAGACTTGCAACAGGAACACCAAGGAGCATAACGATGTAGTCTTTCTTCGACTTGCTTGAGTTTTCAGAAAATTTGGTCGACCGATTCGGTCCATTCTCGACCAATTTTTGCGAAATCGGTCCCGTAAGAATGGTACTCAGGGACCGTAGGTACGTTTTCTCTCTCTCACTTTAGAATTCTGTTCTAGTCCCTCTATGCGAAGTGCCATGCAACACTTTTAATTTTTCCATCTAATCCTTACACTTTGAGATCATGTCCTTTGGGGGTACACTCTAAATTCATTAAGGACAATGATTGTCTCAAGTGTGTGGGGGGTGGGGGGGGGGTTTACATATATGTTTACTTGCCTTACAATGCATAACCCTTGTTACATATAGATTAGTGAGTCGGTTTTGGATATAGAGTTAGTCCTTAGGATTGCATGTGCACATTTCCATATTGCACTGTATATATTATTTGTGCACGTTTAATTATTGAGTCCACCTACCCAAATGTTTTTAGCTAATCGAGTTGGCCCAAGCATATAGAGTTATAAAAAAAAAGAAACTAAAAACAAGAAAAACCTTAAAAATTGATTTTTTTAGAAAGAGCAATTGAAGAGAGTGAGCGTGGAGAGGGCTCAATGATAAAAAATCCCTAGGAACTAGGAAAATCTGAGGTGAGGTAGACGCGAGAATATGGAGTAGGAAGGCTATAGGGCCAATGCACTCGAGAATTGTGAGTAGTTGTCTCTCAAACTAGTTATCCTACTAGCGCTACACCACCGTCACTTAGGTAGTCGTCAACCCTCCTTGTAGTGGCAACGGAACAGCTGTGCGAGTGATTTTTATGGGGGCCTCACGTCCCGTCTCCATCGCCTAGGTCCACTACTTATCCCTTTTGATCCATTTAACCCTTTTATTCACAACCTCTAGCCTAGTAAACCGTTCCTTGTGACTTTCATCACTAGTTAGAATGGCCCCTTCCTATGCGTCATGATAGAGAGAATTGAGTTAGGGAGGTTCGTTGAGGGTGAGATGATATTATACATCTTGAGTGCATTATCTTACATGTCGTCTTTTGAGGAGATGTGAGGGTGAGTTAGAGACGGTAGCACACTTTGGTGTGGCGGTGCGTCGTGTCCATACACCACGACCACAGGTGGAGTGCCGTAGTGCGTGACATTCTTTCCGTACATCATGGGGTGGGGGTTGATTGATATTATAGGAGGACGTGCTTGTGCTTCATTTATATTTTCTACATCTTAGGTGATGAGGAGGATTGGTTGGAAGTAGCACATGTTACATTGACTACTGGGTTCGAGATATGGTTTACATCGAGTATGGGGGTGTCGACATATATTGATTACATCGTTGATTTGACACATTCCACCCCCATTTCATCTATCTTGATATTTGATCTCCTTGGATATTGGTATCATCATTGGTGGCTCCATGTGATATATTGTGTTGTGAAAGAGAAATAAAGAAAAAACAAACAAACAAGAAAGTCGAAATTGAAATGAATAGGGAGCCAAAAATTGAACTTCATGAAGACCGAGGAGATGAGCAACGAGTTTTGATCACTTCTTCACATTTGTGGATGCGAGAACGGCGTTACACCAAGATTGAGGAAATGAGGGCCGGATTAGTTAGTTCGGTGGGGTTCCTTAGATTTTGGTTAGGGAGTCTGAGAATCGGGTTTGGTGAGTTATATCATGACGTCTAGGACTGCGCTTCTAAATATCATATCTTACCCGTCCTAAGCCGTAAACAATTGAAACCCGTGGATAAATAGCTCGGATGGTAAGTGCTAGGGATATGTTTGATGAGTGTGCGGAAGCAACTTATTTTGGGTTCGTGCCCGTTCTGTCTGACGAAATTGGCGGCAAGTTCTACCGATCACCAAAGTTTAGAATCTTTTAGGGGATATGAGAGCCTTATGACATGCCGGTTTGCTTTTCGAGATTTCCCAATCTCCAACTAAAAAAAAATGTTCTTTACTTTATTGCATTGTATATAATCGAGTTGCATTGTTCAATGTCATGTAGATTGCATAGTCCAGTGTTTGAGTCATTGTGTCTAAGGAAAAGTAAAGATATATGTGAATCTCGGAAGAAAGTGTTGCTCGGGACGAGCAAGAAGGTAGTGTGGGGGAATTTGATAGCAGCTTTTAGGGGCTATATATATTAATGTTATTTCCCACATTATCATGAGATATTTGAGCTTACTTGTAGAGAATATGAGTCGTTTTGTCACATGTTGCTTCATATGCGCTTTATTGTTATTCCGGGCGTTTCTATGCATATTTAGATGTTATTTGTCAAATATAATCGCTTGGTATGTTTGTTCATTTTGTTTGACATGAACATATGCTAATCGGTTGATAGGAGGCGTGGAACGAACTTCGGAAACAACGGAAGCACAAGTGGAATGAAGAGAAGCAAAGTTGGAGGAGCTAGGATGACAAGTCTTCATTAGTCTGATGATATCCTGAAATCTAAAATCAATTTGGTAGTGAAACCAGTTCCAAATGAAATTAGGCTCAAAGAGCTTTCCAATGATATGTCACAGAGCTTAATCCGAGTTCGGACGAAGAAGTTATGGCCTGGCGAAGTCGGGAGTAGATTTCAGGGGGCTATTGTGCAATTACTGAAGACTTCTGCGGGTTATGACTAAAGAACGACCTAGGGACGAAAAACACATGATTCACGCATACGGAGGAAGGAAGAGAGGCAAGGGAGCTGAGGAGATCGATTGGGATCATCCCCAAACCTGAGATTTCACCGTTTGATTTCTTTCTCTTCTCTTTTCATCAATTTTATGGAGAAACTTTGTTGTGTTGCTACGACTTCAAGTAGTAGCTAGACGTTTTGCTAGGCTTCTCTAGAGATCACAGGGTTTATGTCGACGATTATTTTTTCCGGATTTAAGACTTTGTTTCATGCTTTTTGATTTGATCTATTGGATGGCATTTGATTTCATGAACTTGTTGAAGATCTTAGTGAGGGGTTCGTGTGGTGGTGGTCTTAGAGGACATCATTCCGTGCACTGTCGTTAGCCTACTTGAACGGAACGGTAGATTCAGGTGGACTGACTAGACACCAAGTATACCGTGACGTGGAACGACATGAGACTGAGAGGAGATTGTCAGTGCTATTACTCGGCTTAACTAGAATGGATTTAACATGTTACATAGCTAATGCGGAAATCGTCTACAGCCCTAGGTGATCTAGAGAAGGCCTAGTTTCTCCATACTTGTTTCTTAAAAAAAAAAATCCAAAAATATTAGTTTAGATGTTTATTTTATTTCAGTCACTTGTTTAAGGGTGACAATTCTTAAAATCACAATTCTTCCTCCTTGTACTCTATTATAGGCTAATAACTAATTAAATAATCTCAAGCTTGTCCTCGTGATATCGATAACTCGGGGTTGAAATACCACCCCTATATTACTTGACTGTGCACTTGCGCATACACGTAAGAATTCGTGTCAAATAGCCAAGAAAAATACCTTCTTCACTTCTTGCATCAAACTTAACCAAGTTTTCCCTTACCATTATTGTGGACAAAACAGGTACAACCAAAAGGTTTAAAGTAAATAATGTTTGGATTTCTTCCTTTGAACAGCTCATAGGGGGTCTTTTTCAGAATAGATCTAATCAAGCACCTGTTAAGAATATAGTTTGCTGTGTTCACAGCTTCCGCCCAATAATACTTTGGCAACTTGTCTTCCAGAAGCATTGTTTTTGACATATCTTTGAGAGTCCTGTTCTTTCTTTAAACTATTCCATTCTGTTGAGGAGTTATAGGAGCAGAAAAGTTATGAGAGATGCCATGGTTAGAACAGAATATATCAAACTCAAGTTGATCAAACTCTCTACCATGATCACTTCTGATTGAAGAAATAGGTAGGTTTTTCAAAGTTTGAAGTTCTCTACAAAGTTTTGAAAATTCAAAGAGAGCTTCAGGTTTTTCTTTTAGAAACATTACCCAAGTATATCTAGAGAAGTCATCAACAATAACAAGCATTTACTTCTTACCCTTTGGAGTTGGAGTTCTCATAGGACCACAAAGATCCATATGCAATAGTTCAATGGGTCTAGTAGTACTTACAAATTTATTTAGCTTGAATGAGCTTCTAGTTTGCTTGCCTTGTGCACATGCCTTTCATACTTCTTCATCTTTGAACTTGATAGACGGTAAGCCTCTTACTAAGTTCTTGGAAACTAACTTGTTCAAGGTACGCAAGCTAATATGTCCCAACTTTCCGTGTCAAAGCTTTGAATATTCTTTCAAGGCCTTGAGACACTTCAAGTTTTCACCTGCAAATTTGTTAGTTTGAAAAGTATAAACATTTTTTGATCTAGAGGCTGTGAGGATGCAATTGCCAGATTTCTCATTCTGCACCACACATTTCTCTTTATCAAAGATAACCTTGTTTCCATTGTCACAAATTTGAGATACACTAAGTAGATTAAATTTCATGCCATCAACTAGATATACATCAGAAATGGAATTTCAGAATTTGTACCAACTTTACCAATACCAAGAATGTTGCATTTTCCTTTGTCACCAAGTGTAATTGATCCTTCTGATTGCTCTTTCAGTTCAGAAAATAGAGATCTCTTTCCACTCATGTGTCTTGAGAAACCACTGTCCATAAACAATTTTTGATCTTTGATCTTGGTGACACCCTGCAGACACCATTCAATGCCTTACCCAGCTGTTAGACCAAGTGCTGAATTTAGATTCATATTCAGGGTCAACCATGTTAGGTGGTCTAACCCCATTAGGAACCCAAATCTGTCTAACTTGTCCTTTGAGTTGGAAGGGAAAAGTTTTCCTCATAATGTGAGGGTCTCTTCTTCTAAAAGGACAAGTCATTTTAACATGACCAATCTTGTTGCAGTAATGACACTTAGGAGAAGTTTTGCTTCGAGCTTTCACAAATCTGGTATTGTTTTTCTTTGGAAAATTTGGATTGTATCCAATACCAGTTTTGTGAACAGACTTCAAGATACCTCCAAGAATCAAGTTCAAGTTGTGTTCTGAGCTTGCAAGTTTAGTTTTAACCAATTAAGATTCTTGAAGTTTCTCACTCAGAGTAGTCTTTTGTTTATCCAATTCATAAACTTGATGTCTTAGATTAACAATGCTATCACTCAAGAGAGAGTTCTCAGTGACAACTTCCTTGACTTGTGTTTTCAAGGCTTTGAAACTGGTTTTCAAGGCCTTGAAATCACTGCCAGTTTAGTTCTGAGAGATTTCAAGATTCTGATTTAGACAAACAAGATGTAAATTTTGTTTTGCTTGCATATGAACTTTTTCTTTCAAAACTCTAATTTCTTTCAGACAATCCTCTTCATTTAAAATCATTGTTCTAAGATAATCAGAGAGGGCTTCTGTTGGTTTTGAAATCAAGCAATTTACCATTACCTCAATGTTCTTTTCATAACTTTCATCGTGCTTGGCCATAAAGCATAGGTTGGCATGTTCTTCTCCAGATTCATGATAGCACCTTTAAGGAGCTATCTATTACCTCCATTTTACCACATTATCATGAGAGATTTGAGCCCAAAGTTAGAGAATAAAGGTCGTTTTATCACTTGTTGCTTTCCATGTGCTATGTTGTTAGTCCGGGCGTTTTCTATGCATATTTCATTGTTATTTGTCAAACATAATCGCTTGGTATGTTTTTTCATGTTCTTTTTGGAAGGAACGGATGCTAATCGGTTGATAGGAATCATGGAACGAACTTCGGAAACAACGGGAGCTCAAGTGGAGTCAAGAGAAGCCGAATTGGAGGAGCTTGGATGACCAGTCTGCACTAATTTGATCATAGCCGGAGTTCCACAAATAATTTAGAGGTGTGACCAGTACCAAATTAAATTAGACTCCGAGATATTTCCAACGATAGGTCACGGAGCTAAATCCGAGTTCGGACGAAGAAGATATGGAATATTTAACTTAGGAGCATATTTCAGGGGGCTATTGTGCAATTTTTGAAGACTTCAGCGGGTTATGACTAAAAAACGACATAGGGACGGAAAAATACATCATTCACGCTATTGAGAGCCACGAACAAGGAGGAGAGCAAGGAGACTCCATTTGCAGCAACCTCAAGCAAGGAGAAGAGCCCGGATCGCACCAATCTTCACAATTTTTAGCGTTTGATCTCTTCTTTGCTCTTTTTAATCACTTGTATGGAGAAACTTTGTTGTGTTGTTACGATTTCAAGTAGTAGCTAGACATTTTGCTAGGCTTCTCTAGAAATCTTAGGGTTTATGTAGAGAATCAGTTTTCCGGATTTTAGACTTGTCTCATGCTTTTGGATTTTGTTCTATTGGATGGAGTTTAATTTCATGAAGTTGTTAACAAGTATAGTCTATTGACACGACTATGGTAGGAATTGGTATTCATGAACTTAGGTGTTCTTATTAGATTGCAATCTTGCTTAATGTAAATTTTTATTCTAGTTATTGTTCATATACCATGCTTAATCCTTGGCAAGAATGGAGTAATTAACCGGACTTGTTAATTAGCTAGCGAGTGCGTGAGAGCGACTTAGACCTAGTTGTGATGAGATATGAACAACAATCCTTAATCAATGAGACTAAGAAGAGAAGTGTGTAGGATTGGCCTTAGTGGGTAGATTCGGTAGGAGACTTTGAGGTGTTCGTGTGGTGGTGGTCTGAGAGGACATCATTCCGTGCACTGTCGTTAGCCTATTAGAACGGACCGGTAGATGTAGGTGGACCGACAGGGCACCAAGTAAACCGTGGCGTAGATTGACATGAGACCGAGAGGAGATTTTCAGTACTATTACACGGCTTAACTAGAATAGGATTAACGCGTTACATAGCTAATCCGAAAATCGTCTACATCTCTGGGTGATCAAGAGATTTCCTAGTTTCTCCATATTTGATTAATAAATTAAAAAACCCTAAAATATTAATTTAGTTGTTATTTTATTTCAGTCACCTGTTTGAGGGTGACAAAAGTTTAAATCACAAATTCTTTCTCCCAGTTACAGTACTCTAATCTAATAACTAATTAAATAATCTCAAGCTTGTCCTCGTGGGATCGATAACTCGGGGTTGAAACACCACCCCTATATTACTTGACCGTGCACTTGCGCATACACGTAAGAATTCGTGTCATGTTTTTTGCGCCGTTGTCGGGGACATCGGTAGATTATTTGGTTAGGAGTTACTTTAGAGTATTTATTTTATTTTAGTTTTGTTTATTTTTTTTCTATCTCTGTGCTTCATTGGTTTTTTGTGAGTTTGTTTTTTCAGGAACACAGGAAGTAGGAGACATAATGAGCATGTCGAGCGAGGAAGATTATGAGAGGATCTCTGATTACCCCTACTATTGTGCTAGATGCAGAATTTGGCACACGGATGTCTGCTCAGTAATTTGGTGCTATAAATTCAAGAAGGATCACAAGTATGAAGACGTGTGCATTTTTTATCCACCCCAACTTCATCAGAACCAAGAAGACTCGTCAGCGGATAGGGCAGAACGACGCAGTATTATGGAGGATATCCAAGTGTGCGTCAAGTTCTTGTCTGTTGCTACACAATTTTCACAAGAAGATTCGGCCACAGGTATGGAATACGTGAGGGAGATGATTAAGAGGTTAACGAAACGAGTAGAGAAACTGTCAGTGGCAGGGGAATCAGGTACCCAAGTGCCACAAGAGGATCCCTTGCCACGTGACGTTGAGCCTAAATTTGAGCCTTCATCATCATCACCACCAGAGGAAGATTTGGATGACCCCTGCATTGGGAGCTTGTGGGGTGCTAACGATGAAGCTGATGAAACACTTGTAATTTTTGCTATTGAGGATTTGGAAATCAGCAAGTGTGGGGGTGTGAGTGAACTGCATGTGTTGATTGACGAGCATAAAGCACCAAATAGGTACTACTTGGGCGAATTTATGGCCAGAGATTCATTTGAGCCCAATAGTACTTTGTGAATTTGATAAAGAAAAAATGCAAGATGAAAAGAGTCAACTTCTACACTTCTCCACCATCTGCACAACACAGGGGTGCACGTGAAGTTCTAGAAAAGAGATGGTGGAAGAAGAAGAAGTGGAGAGTTAAGCATCCTTCACTATCCTAGAAGGTTGAGGTAACCGGGTCGGGCCGTCGACCTTAAATTACAAGCGCTTCTTGGGAGGCAACCCATTGTAGAGTAGAGTTTGATATTTTGTTTCGTTTTTGTTTTTAAGTTCTCCATATTTTATTGTGAGGGGTGAGAGAGAGTTGTTTTAATATTTTCTATGAGTGTGCATGGCACATGTACCGAAGAACTCTCCGGATTCCCATTCTAGATGCATGTGCACGATTTCGCACGCAAAACGAGGAAAAACTAGCTAAACGGGAGCATTGAGCTTGATAATGAAGCTACTCGAGGTCGAGGAGTAGCCAATTAGTCATTAGGAGCATGGTAGCGAGTTGGAGTATCGAGGTTGCATGCATCGGAATCCGGAGTGAAAATAGAGTTCAAGAGCTTTGGAGGCGAGATTCTTTGCACAAGAGAGATAAATTGAGAAGAAATGGAAGATTTCTTGGTTTGGGAACTTTCTATTCAAAAATGGATTCCTCGTCGAATATGGAGTCCATTGGTGAAAGAATCGTGCGAATCGGAGATCGGACGAAGAAACTAGAGCAAAAACAAGGTGGTCTACTCCTGTGATTTCGGCACCCATTTCGGGCCGAAATGGGGGAAGAAATCAACCTATTTCGGCACCCATTTCGGGCCGAAATGGGGGAAGAAATCAACCTATTTCGGCCAGAAATAAAACAAGGGTTCTGCTTGATTTTTGCCCAGTGATTTCGGGCCCCATTTCGGGCCAAAATGGGGGCCGAAATTTATTGATTTAGGGCTCCATTTCGGGCCGAAATGGGGGCCGAAATCAGCCTGACAACTCACTTTTTGGGGGTTATTTTGACATTTTGGAGGATTATTAAAGCCAAGAACCAACCAACCCCTAACACTCCAATTTGGATCAAACACTCCTTTTATTCATCTTCTTCCTCTCCAAACCCTCAAGAACACCAATACACCCCAAACTCGAAACGCATCAAAATCGCGAAGTTTTTGAGATAGTGAGCGGATTAACTCTTGAGCTTTTGAGATAGTGAGCGGATTGAGTGTGAGGGAATTCAAAGAGGAAGAGCTCCAAGAAATTAAATCTTCCAATTCGTTGCTTTGGAGGGGGACTCAGCCAAAGCTCAAAGAGGAACTTAAGACGGGAACACCGAGGAGCACATCAAGGGTATGCTTGCTTCAACTTGCTCGAGTTTTCGGAAAATTTGGTCGACCGATTCGGTCATTTCTTGACCAATTTTCGCGAAACCAATCCCGTAAGAATGGTACTCCGGGATCATAGGTACCATATTCTCTCTCGCTTTAAATAATCGCTCTAGACGATATGATTCATTTTACGCAAAGTGTCATGCAACACTCGTCTTTTTAAATCCTCGTGTCATTGGGGGGACACTCTAAATTCATTGAGGACAATGATTATCTCAAGTGTGAGGGGGTGGGGGGTTCACATATCTTTGCTTTCCTTAACTTGCATAACCTTGTTACATTTAGATTAGTGAGTCAGTTTGCACGTAGGTGTCAGGTGTCAGAGTTAGAATTGCATGTGCATGTTTAATTATTGCATTGTATATATTGTTTGCACTTTTAATTATTGAGTCCACCTACCCATATGTGTTGTTAACAGAGTTGGCCCAAACATATAGAGTTAGGAAAATAGAATGAGAGGAAAAAAAAAAACAAGAAAAATCCTAAAAAATTAAAAAAATTGATTTTTTTGAGAAATGGCAATTGAAGAAAGTAAGCGTGGAGAGGGCTCAACGATAGAAATTCCCTAGAATTAGGACAATCTGAGGTGAGGTAGACGCGAGAATATAGAGTAGGAAGGCTATAGGGCTAATGCACTCGAGAATTGTGAATAGCTATCTCTCAAACTAGTTATCCTACTAGCACTACACCACCGTCATTTAGGTAGTCGTCAACCCTCCTCGTAGTGGCAACGGAACAGCTGTGCGAGTGATTTTTATGGGGACCTCACGTACCGTCTCCATCGCCTAGGTCCACTAGTTACCCCAATTCGATCCATTTACCCCTTTTATTCACAACCTCTAGCCTAGGAAGCTATTCCTTGTGTCTTTCATCACTAGTTAGAATGATTACCGGGTTTATGTGATATGCTTTACATTGAGTGTGGGGGTGTCGACATTTATCGTGATTACACATTTTATTTGACACATTTCACCCCCACTTATATATATGATACTTGGATCTCCTCGGATATTTGTATTACTATTGGCTCCATGGATTACATAAAAAAAACATCAATTGAAAGTGAAAGGATTAAAGGAGCAAGCTTGAAATTGAAGACCGGGGAGATTAGCTATTTTTCGAGATCGCTTCTTGACATTTGTGGCCGCGCGAACGGCGTTGCACCAAGATTGAGAGAATGAGGGCAGGAGTAGTGTGATTCGGTGGGGTTCCTTGGATTTTGGTGAGGGAGTGTGACAATGGGTTTTTGTGAGATATATCATGACGTCTAGGACTGCGCTTCTAAATATCCTATCCTACCCGTCTAAGCCGTCAACAATTGAAACCCGTGGATAAATAGCTCGGATGGTAGGTTGTTGGGGATACGTTTGATGAGAGTGCAAGAGCAACTTATTGGGTGTTCGTGCCCATTATGTCTGGCGAAACTGGCCGCAAGTTCTAGCGATCACCAAAGTTTAGAATCTCCAAGGGGATGTAAGAGCCTTATGACATGCCGGTTTGCTTTTCGAGAATGCCCAATCTCTAACTAAAAATAAAGAAAAAATATGTTCTTTACTTGATTTCATTGTTTATCGATTTGCATTGTTTAAATTTATGTAGACTGCATAGTCCAGCGTTTGAGTCGTTGTGTCTAAGGAAAAGTAAAGATATATGTGAATCTCGAAAGCAAGTGTTGCTCGAGACGAGCAAGAAGGTAGTGTGGGCGAATTTTATAGCATTTTTAAGGAGCTATCTATTACCTCCATTTACCACATTATCATGAGAGATTTGAGCCCAAAGTTAGAGAATAAAGGTCGTTTTATCACTTGTTTCTTTCCATGTGCTATATTGTTTCTATGCATATTTCATTGTTATTTGTCAAATATAATCGCTTGGTATGTTTGTTCATTTTTTTTGGGAGGAACGGATGCTAATCGGTTGATAGGAGGCATGGAACGAACTTCGGAAACAACGTGAGCTCAAGTGGAGTCAAGAGAAGCTGAATTGGAGGAGGTTGGATGACCAGTCTGCACTAATTTGATCATAGCCGGATTTCTACAAAAAATTTGGAGGTTATAACGGCAACAAATGAAAGTAAACTCCGAGATCTTGAAAGAACGATAGGTCACGGAGCTAAATCCGAGTTCGGACGAAGAAGATATGGCCTATTGAAGTCAGGAGCAGATTTCAGGGGGCTATTGTGCAATTACTGAAGACTTCTGCGGGTTTTGACTAAAAAACGACCTAGGGACGGAAAAAGACATCATTCACGCCTATTGAGATCCACGAACAAGGAGGAGACCAAGGAGACTCCATTGGGAGCAACCTCAAGCAAGGAGAAGATCCCGGATCGCTCCAATCTTCACGATTTCTAGCGTTTGATCTCTTCTTCCCTCTTTTTAATCACTTGTATGGAGAAACTTTGTTGTGTTGCTACGATTTCAAGTCGTAGCTAGACGTTTCGCTAGGATTCTCTAGAAAGCCTAGGGTTTATGTAGACAATATGTTTTCCGGATTTTAGACTTGTCTCATGCTTTTGGATTTTGATCTATTGGATGAAGTTTAATTTCATGAAGTTGTTAACGAGTGTAGTCTATTGACACGACTATGTTAGGAATTGATATTCATGAACTTAGGTGTTCTTACTAGATTGCAATCTTGCTTAATGTTAATTTTTATTCTAGTTATTTTTCATATACTATGCTTAATCCTTGGCAAGAATGGAGTAATTAACCGGACTTGTTAATTAGCTAGCGAGTGCGTAAGAGCGACTTAGATCTAGTTGTGATGAGATATGAACAACAATCCTTAATAACTGAGACTAAGAAGAGAAGTGTGTAGGAATGACCTTAGTGGGTAGATTCGGTAGGAGATAGTGAGGTGTTCGTGTGGTGGTGGTCTGAGAGGACATCATTCCGTGCACTGTCGTTAGCCTACTAGAACGGACCGGTAGATGTAGGTGGACCGACAGGGCACCAAGTAAACCGTGACGTAGAACGACATGAGACCGAGAGGAGATTGTAAGTACTATTACACGGCTTAATTAGAATAGGATTAACGTGTTACATAGCTAATCCGAAAATCGTCTACAGCCCTAGGTGATCTAGAGTTTGCCTAGTTTCTCCATATTTGATTAATAAATTAAAAAACCCAAACATATTAGTTTAGTTGTTTTTTATTTCAGTCACCTGTTTGAGGGTGACAAATGTTTAAATCACAAATCTTCCTCCCAGTTACAGTACTCTATTCTAATAACTAATTAAATCATCTCAAGCTTGTCCTCGTGGGATCGATAACTCGGGGTTGAAATACCACCCCTATATTACTTGACCGTGCACTTGCGCATACGCGTAAGAATTCGTTTCAATTCAGAGTCACTTGATGTATCTGAAATCATAGCTTTCTTTATTCTATCATGATCTTTCTTCTGAAAGTTCTTGCTTTTCTTGTGTGGATAATCTCTGATCAAGTGTCCTGCATCACCACACTCAAATAAATTCATGAATTTAGGATTATTATTACGTGAAGAAGATTTACCTTTGTAGTCTTTGCTATTGGAGGATCTGTGTCTTTCTCTGTTGAAGTCCTTGTTTCCAAAGCTTTTCTTCATTTTAAAAATTCTGGTCAAGGCTTTGGAAATCAAATCAGTTTCGTGGATTTGAATTGTCTCACTCTTCTTAGCCTTGAGAGCCATGTTCTTGACACCTTCAGGTAGTTCTCCATCAACTTCATTCATGGATATCTCATGTGTAAGGAGCTTCCCTTGTAGGTCATCAAGTTGAAGTGATGAGAGATCTTGAGCATCTTCAATAGCAGTAGTTTTTGGTTTCCATTTTGCCTTTGGAAGACTTATTAGAATCTTCCTCACCTTCTCTTCATTGGAAATATGTTTTCCTAGTGAATCAAGGTTGTTGACAATGTCAGTGAACCTTTTGAACATGTATTTGATTGACTCATATCCATTCATTTTGAATATCTCATATTGCCTCAGATATATGTTGATCTTGGTTTGCTTGACTTTGCTAGTTCCTTCAAAAGTCACCACAAGCTTATCCCATATCTCCTTGGCAGTTCTGCAGCTTGAAATCATGTTGAATTCATCTGCACTCAAAGCACAATATAAGAGATTCATAGATTTATAATTCTTTGAAAATTGCTCTAATTCAGATGAAGAGAGAGAGTCTTCACATTTGGGAGTTTTAATCCCATCATTCTCTGTGTACAAAGTGTGAGGACCATTCTGGATGATAGTCCAGAGTTCCATATCTTGATCAATAATGATCATTTTCATCAAAGCTTTCCAGTAGACAAAATTGTCTCCACATAAGAGACGAGGTCTGTTAGCAGCTCGTCCCTGTGAGAAACCACCATCACCTACAGTACCCATGATCACAAGATGGTTAAATCTATGCAGTGATACAAGCTCTGATACCAATTGAAGGGGTGTACAGTAGGTAGAAATACATGATCAATACTCTAGAACGGGGGGTTGAATAGAGTATGCAGAATTTTGCTAAACTTTGCAAGAGTAGTGGTTTCGAAAGATTTGTAAAGACATTCATGGTCTTGAAATGAGTTTCAAGCCCTTGGAATAAAACAGTCAGAGTAAATAGAATAATAAGTCTATTTCAAGGCCTTGAAACTCAAAATGAAACTGTTTTGAATGCTGCAAAGTTCTAAGTTTGTAACAGAAAAGTAAATGCAAGAGACACAAGATATACAGAGTTTAGTCCACTTGGACCTACGTCTCTAACTCAGGGATCTTCTCCCTGTAGTATTTTCAACTCAATTCTTATTAATCAACAGCTAGGCCCCAGATCTCAAGCACAGAGAGATGCCTTACTCTCTTACAGCCTGTGGTTCTCACTAACCTATCTAGTACCTTCTCTAGCTCTCTGATTGACTAAGAATTCTCTATTGTTCACCTTGAACAATCCTTGAGAATAAGAACAGAAGTAGTATAAGAATGATATACAAATAAATTTCAGAGATGAAGAACACAGAGAGTAAGACTGCAATGACAATGTAGTGTTCTTCAAATGCTTAGATTGGGAAAGAATGATTTGCTTCTTTGTTGCTTGACAATCCTTGAATGTATTTTCTGTGTCTCTAGATTTTTCCCGTTGTTCTCTGTAACAAATTCTTCAAACTGAGCTCCTTATATACAGGTCACTTGATCTGCAAATCTTTAAGATCTTTAGCAACAAACTTTCCTATTTTGTAGGCAACAACTTTGACTTCTCTGGCAGTCTTCTCTAACGGATAGTTGATGAGTAACTTCCAGGATACTGATTTGATATTGTTCAAAATCATGTTGAGAAGCTGTTACAATCATTAGATTGATTACAGAATCAAATCAACCCAGAATTTCCTTCCCTACAAAACTCAGGTTTGGGAAATAAATCCTGCATGATAGGAAATAAACTTTTCCTGCAAAACTAAGTCAAACAGATGGATTAGATAATGTTAAACATGTCAAAATACTTTGTCTTTCATCATCAAGTAATAATAGATCAAGAACAGGGGTTTAGGAGTTCAAACAGAATCAGAAAACTCCCCCTAAGTTCATGCATATGAGGCTCAGTCAGTTTCAAGGCTTTGAAAGCTGTTTCAAGGCCTTGAAATATACTATCTATTTCAAGTATTTGAAACATTGAAACTTCTTTGAACTTACATGCCCGGTTGTAGCTTGAAAATAGCTCCCTGTTAGAACAGATGTGATAAGAATATCCTGAGTCGATAAACCACGCATCGGGTGAATGCGTGACATCATCCTCCAGTAGAAAAAAATCATCCCCATATGTATTCCCCTTCTCTACCACGGCTGCAGAGCCATTCTATCCATGTTGTCCTCGTTTAGGAAAATCCCTCTTCTTGTTCCCTTTATCCTTGCAATAGGCACATATATCCTTGGGTAAATTAGAACCCGAGAACTGCTTCTTCTTGTTCTTCTTACCCTTCTTGCTTCCTCCCTGTTGCCATCAACCCGGAAGCATGGTCCTCTGCACCCGTGCCTTCACCCTTATGGCGTAATTCTCTAGCATGGAGCGCCGATCTGACCTCCTCTAGAGATAAGTCATCCTTGTTTACAATGAATCACTGAAAAAATTTCATATGATGGAGGTAATGAGATCAATAAAAATAGTGCAGCATCCTCATCCCCCACCTTCTCGCCAATATTACGCAAATCTAAAAGAATTGTTTTCAATTGATCAAGATGGTCCTTCGGAGTCGTAACTTCGAGCATCCGCAAAGTGAAGAGACTCTGCTTTAGCTTCAACTTGCTAGTGAGACTCTTATAGAGACCCTCTAACTTGAGCCAAAGCCCTGCTTTGTGCTTCTGATCTGCGACCTCGATGATCACGTCATGCAATAAGCACATCATAATCGTTGTGTGAGCCTTTTCCTCCATCTACTTGAACTTCAATGTATTAACATCCATGCTTCCCTTGTTCGTGGTCAAAGGTGCCCACAAACCCTGCGATTTCAGCAAGGCCTCCATCTTTATCTTCCACATACTGAAGCTGTTCCATCCTGTGAACCTGTCAATCTTCAACATCGATCCAGACATCATTCTTGGTGGAGTAATCACAACCTAAGATCTCATACCGGTTTTTTATACCTCTCACGATCACTCAGCCTCACGAAAGATAAGAAAAGATGCAATTTCACAAGAATTAGGTGGTTCGCTAGCATAAAGTATGCTAACTACGTCAACGGGGAAGAAATACCTTTATTCAATGAGTAGGAACTGTTAATTCAAACCCTTTGAACTACTAAGATGTATAAAATCAAGGGGGGGGGGGGAGTTTTATTATGAATATTATGAAAGATAGAATCTTTTTAGAAGGACTTGTTCAAATCTCCAAAGCTTTGAAGCTTTCAGTTATTACATTCTTGCTGACAGTGTTTGTTTTGCAGGACTTATACTGGATTGGTTTGAAAGCTTATTCTGTGTTAATATTGTCTAACAAATATTCTGTAACTTTTATATTGTGCTAATATTGCTATATAAAGTTGCATGGTGATGTAGCGTAAGAAATAACTCGGTTGTTGGCCAAAGCTTTGAAAGGCATCAAAAGCTCCAAAGCCTTGGAGGCTGCCTTTGGACTTATGTCTGTGACATTATGGCTAACAGTTACTTATTACAAAGTGTTATATCAAGCTGTATGCTTGATCATTGATCTATTCTAAGTTATTTTCTTAATCTGAATTATTATTTTGGTATAGTTATTTATTGATTATACTCTGAATATAGCTATGCATATTGGTTTAAATGGCCTGCCAAATATGACACTATCTTTATGCTATTTTTCTTGGAATTGGATTTGATCTTGTGATTGAGTTTTGCAGGGATGTTCGTTGGTTAAAATTGCAAAAAAAATAATCAAATCAACTATTCAAACATAGTTGTTGAAAGAAGCTGTTAGGGGTTGAGGATTTGTAGGAAGTTTGTTTCCAAAAATCTCTCAAGTTGTTGCTGAAGTTTGTTATATACTTGATTTTAATTTCGAGAAAGCAGAGAGACTGATCCACAGAGAAGCTGGAGAGAAAAATTCGTGGGAGGTCATCAATCAACTCTTCACTTATTCAAGGTTTCATCATTGCAGAAGATCAATCAATCCAGATCCGAAGAACACTTCCAATCTCAATTTCTTATTTATTTTATGTGTTCTTCTTTCATGTGCTTTCATTGTATAATTCATTAGTTTTTCATAACCTCACCAACTTTAGCAAGTTAGTTGTTCAAGTAGTGAACAACAATAGGTTCTTATTGTTTCACTAGATTGTAGCAGGAACTAGATAGGTTTGGAACCACAAGCTGTATAAGTGTAAGGCAGTTCACTTAGGCTTGAGATCTAGGGCTAAGTCTATGATTAGTAAGAAGTAGTTAAAATCCTGGAGGGATAGTATCCCTCAGGTGGAGAGTAGGCCCATTGGTGGCTGAACTTCGTAAAAAATCATTGTGTTCATATGTTTACATGTTCTGCATTTCATTCTGCACAACACAGGGAAGGTCCAAAGCTTTGGGGAAATTTCTGCTTCAAATCCTTGAAGCTCCAGACAGTTTTCAACTTGTTCAAACTACTTCAAACCTTTCCAAATACTTGAGATTCCATCTTGACTTTGCTTTATAGTTTTAAAAGGTCATTGTTAACAAAAGTTTGCATACTCTATTCAACACCCCCCTTTTAGAGTATATAGATACTATTATAAACCTGCATTACAGACTTTCAGGAACGTCTCTAGATGCTTACATATACTCATAGGACCCCGAAGGATCCTTTTATAGCCCCCAAAACCGCCCTAAACAGAAAGGAAACATTTCCATCCTTATTATCCTGCTCCCGGACTGTCTTCGTGCGAAGACAATGGGCACTTTACTTCTCCATTGCTCCTTTGAGTATCTTCTATGCTTCAAGGCACTTTCCAACAATCTTTTTTGAGTTTATTGTCCATAAGTTCAGCTTTTACTATTATTTTAGTACATATTAATAGAGTTTGCGATGTCATATAACATTGGCACGTCCCTTACAAAATTCAGGGTTCTATGGTAACTATAATTTACGCAATCATACAATGATGTTTAACATGCTGCGCTGTCATTTGATTTTTTTGGGAGATGATCTTTCACTTAGGATCACATCTAGGAACTATGATTGCTCAAGAATTTGAATGAGGAATTTTTTTCTCTTTTTCGTAATTTGGATATTCCTGCCACGTCTGATAGTGTAGTGTCATGAACTAAGTAAGGTTGTTGATGCAGGTAAAACTTGGTCAACTTGGTTATTCCTGGCCACAATGCTTCATTGTAGTCAGAGTGGATCTACATTAAATGATATATCACTTGTGTCGTTTAGCCTTCGGGCTTCATGTAGGTGGCACAAGATAAATAGAGCTGTGTTAAAAGTGGACTAGCTCTCTCGAAACCTCCCCCCTCAAACCCTAAACACGCTCTCCCTCAGGCGGCGGCGGATCCCGCATGGAGTTTTCGGTGGCCACCATCATAGGGTAAACCAGTAACGCATCCCCCTTATGGAAGGCATCATTATGCTCTTCAATGCCTCTTTCGCCTCCTCCCGCGTTTCTCCACTGTCCCGCAGGTTCTCCCCCAGGATATCACAACCCATCAATTTTTCACATAGATCGGGGAACCTGCCGCTCTTTTCGGCGCCTAGAAGGCGGTTTCCACCCTCTTTGCCTTAATACTCTCTCCTCCCCGTATGTGAGGGATTCGAATGAGCGTTCCTCCAATCACACTCTCCCTAGATTTGACGTTGTCAACCTCCATGTTGCAGCACACGTCCTCCTTTGCCTTCTATTTCCTCGTTCATTTCCTGCCGTTGATGCCTTACTCTGTCCCGTCCCTCCGTGTGTTTCTCATCCTCTCCTCCTTCCCCTGATTTCTGTGATGGTTGGGGCTTCACGGTGGCCGGCCTCCCCTTCCCCGGTTGTGGGGTTGCTTCGTTCTCCTACCCCTCGAGTGGGATGGAGTTTATCCCGGCGGAGCCGCCCGGGGCACTACCCTGACTGCCCATCGACACTACAAGGATTTTCCGCCATCATCCCGGTTTTTGATTGACGTTATGGCCCCTCGTGATGGGGCTTACGGAGTTGGCCCCTCGTCATGTTCTGGGTTTCAAGGCCCTTGTAGTTCATGTGTTTGTTTGATAGGTTTTGTCTTACACTCTAGGGCGTCTCTTGTTGCTTTTTGAGTCCATTTTTCTTGTGTTTTGGGGTTTGTTGTGGGTGATTTTGAGCTTGATCCCTTTAACTTTGAAACTTGGGAGGGTCTTCTCTTGTATGTTCCTTTCGTTGTTTTAATTGACATCTTTTCGTTGCTGGTGAAAAAAAATAAACAAATCTTTTGTTTGCTACGTTAAATTTCTTATAAAATCAAATCTAAGTTTAAATGTGAAAATGTTTATAAATTAATCCAAACTATTTATTTTGGATGTTATTTATATTGGATTTATGAAGCATTGCTCTAGTTTATTAGTAACCATAAGGAAGTAAAATTTCGTTCCGAAAAGAGTTGGGGTTTGATTCCAAGCTTTTTGAGGTGATATTTAATATCCCATATAATCGTCACTTGATAAATTGTGTTATATATCCATGTAAAGTTCAAATTATGAGAGTCAATTCTAAGTATGAGAGTAATGGTTGAGAGTCGAGAGTTTCTACTAACACAGATGCTGCAGTCCAAAGCAGGTGCTAAACTCAGATTCTTCTAAGAAGCCAGTATACAACACAATAAATTCCTCAGATTTGTCTAACTGCTCTCACCCGCCCGTGATGACCTTGTTTTCTAATCCATGGGCTTCGGCCCTTTAGTGAATTGAAGTTCATTGTTTCTGCTATGCACAAATATAATTTATTTTCTCTTTTCACATTCAAACTAATAATTTCCCCTTATCTTTATTACGTTTATTACTTATTTACCAAGAACATATTTCATCGATGATGTAGAGGGATTATTTTTTATGAAATAATCACATGATTTTATATATAATATTTCATTATTTATCTCCAATGCCTTAATAGCTGATATCCAACGTTGGAGATCAAATAACATTACAATTTTTTAACCCATCACAAGTTAGAGAAACTATGTTGTCAAAATGAACAACACATGTTGTTAACAGTCATCTTATGTAAATTTTGTTCAAATATGATTGGAGTGTGAGTAGTTATTATTATTTTTTTGAATGTGAGTGTGACTAGTTATTGCGAAATACGATCCCTACATACACGATATCTTCTTCCGATATTATCATATTATACTTTGCATTTTCAAACATAAATATACAACATTTTTAGTAAGTTCACCAAGCTGATGTAAGTATCATAATGAAAAAAATCATGGATTGGTATTTGTGCAGCCATTTTGAGCTAAATTAAAATGTAATGGTCGATTAAAAAAGGGAGTATTATCTTGAATGTACCTATCTGACTTCTCTCATACATACATTGTTAGAAAACAAATGCGAAACAAGAAGAATGATGAAACGAAAAAAAAAACGAAGAGGATCACAACGATTTAACGGGGTTCACTAGTTTTGAGACTGGCTACGTCCACAACCAAACAAACCCAATTTATTAATGACAACCCGATTACAATCAACCACAACCCACATACTTGTTATTAGCCACGAACTACACCCATATATAGGCCTAAGTTGCTGACTTGTGCCCAAAGCAACACTCAAAACATACCAAAATTGATAAAGAAACAACCCAGAAAATTCTCAGCCCTGAAGTTGGTGGCACGACCTGCTAGAGTAGGTCGCATGACCTGCTACTATACCCAAATGCTGCAGTCTTTTTTCCTTTGCCTTCTTACTCACTGCTTTTCCACTTCCAAGGTAGGGTTTGGATCACCCAATTCATAGAAATCTCCACATCGATCCTAATGCACTAGCGACCAATGCAATGTTATCGTCAGTCCAATCAATTGATCGAATGTATTCTGAAAATTGCAGTGTTGGAATACATCCCCTATGCGCCACAACAAGTGCATACCCTAAACAGCATTCCAACAAACGCTCCCTCAATGCAACATGAAACAATGCATACCCTAAACAGCATTCCAATGACACTTAATGACTAAAACTGCCCATCAATCGATTAATGTCATGTCAATCGCGCAACCAAAGAACCGCACCAATCCTTGAAGAAATTTTGACTGCAGAAGGCTAGTGTGGAATCAATCGGGGTAGCATTTCTCACTTTTATTGAGGTTAGAATAAAATTCTGCCTTTTGTATTCCTTTCGATGGATGGTGTTTCTTATCTTTGTGTTGCTAATTTGATAGGTAAAAGTGTCAATAGAAATAAGAAATTTAGAATAATTGATAGAGGAGGTGAAGAAATTAGGAGCGATATGGACGAAAGGGGTAGACCGCAATTTAGGGGTTTATGACTGTATTTCTTAATCAATAATTGAGAGACCAAAATTGCTTAAATAGATATAATCCTAACCCTTGACCAATACGGTTTAACTCAGCGGGCCGGAATAGAACAGTCAAGAAAACCCGGATAAACTAATTAATTGTTATAATGTAATTAAATAAATACTAACCGACTAACTATGGTGCTTGGTGTCGCGTGTGACGTTGGATCGGTTGACCCTTATCAACTTCCGCGCTGTTGAAAAACACATTGTTCTTAAGGTGAATGTGTGAAAAATCTTCAATAGGTCCATAATTATTCTTGTACCTCTTGCATACGTTTGCCTGTATCAAATTGACGACAAACAAACTTTGGAGCACGAATTCTCGATTCTCTTGTGCACAAACGATTTCTTGATTATCATATGCTTTGACGTCCACGCGTAACTATAGAAGAGGAGTAGTTGGAAAATCGGCCTGAATTTTGATCAATAATTACCCTTGTTTGTGACAAAGAAACCAATTTAATAAAAAATTATAAGATAGTAACTCATCATGTTGCTTCAATTCGGTGGTCTTCATCTCTTTGATTTCATCTCTATCCTGCAGTGGAGATACATGCAACCCTAAGGCTCTAACAAGGCCAAAGTCTCCCACATCCATTGTCGACTCTTGATTTCTATATCCAGAAGTAAACATGGGGAGTGACCGAATAAACAAGCACCTCGGCAATCCCAAAATTTTTTTTTGGCAACCAATGGGCTGATTCATTGTCCTGTCAGTAGATTGATCAAGCTTTTATAAGGAATAAATGAATGCACTAGCGAGATTAGGGTCTGACCAACGGTTTCATCCGCCACCAAAGCTACTTGTAGTAGCGTGCCGTCGACGCTTGTTGATGCTGCTACTGTGAGACCCTAATTTCAGTAAAATAATTAAACACGCTAATTTAAGAAAAATCTGTTTAAAGTGATTGTTCGAATAAAAACATTACTAGTAAACAATGATGTGTAATTGATTGCGTCATCACCATAAGCTGATAGTACTTTCTTCATTTCACATTAACATGAAAGAAAACTTTAAAGTGTAATTTTAGAATCAATCTTCATTTTCAGTAGCCACGTTGGTATATGGTGATTATTTATTACATAAATTACTTATTTTCATTAGTTGACATTGCATGCTAGCCACGCAGTGGCCAAACTAAAATGAGAGTTCATCTTTTATTGCCTATTATTAGAAATTATACTTGGGGTATGATTACATTATTTTATTAGAATTATTCTCATAGATACAGTTAGTTTACGTCATGAAGAAGAAAGGGTGAAAATATAACTGAGTGCAAAAATGAAGTGGTAATATTATTAATAGATGGATATGCTAAGATGTGTCACAAAAGTAACCCATCATTCTTATTAATTGTGATCATTTTATACATTTTAAGATTGGCATGAAGGTTTTAGTTGTGCATTGGGCCTGGAAGATTCTAAGTAACCCTTCTCCTTATCGGAAAGGTAGTCATTCCTTTAGGGGAATAGAAATTTTGTCTCTCAAGGAAGATAAAAATGGAGGAGGTGGAAAAAGAGAGAGAGAGAAGGGATGAGTAGCATCTAGCTAACACCGATTAGAAAACTTCTATGAAATTCATGGGTAGGACTGAGAGAAAGAGGGATAGTAGTCGTGTTTGGCTTGTGTATGGATAATATACGAATGTGAATAGAATGATCGCTGATGATAGAAAAGCTTGGTTTTATTTGTTTGTTGATCCTCCAGACGGTGAGTTCATAAATCACAAAGGATTATCCATTTGGCTACAAGTTTATTTTGGCTCTAGGAAAACGAGGTAAGAAAACAAAATATGGTTCCTCAAGCTAGTGTGTGATTGTGGTCACAGTGCATGTAATTTATTCACAGTGTGCTTTTATTCAATTTTTATTTCCTAAATTCACCATGGTTAGTGGAAAGGTTAATGGTATGCTTCAGTTTTATTTTTTTAATCTTTAAGATGCTAGCACTTAAGTGATGGTTAAACTTATTTCAATAAAGGAGGCCAAGAGCTATTAATTTTGTTGGTGTTTGGGTTCTTTTTTTCAAATCTTTATTTGATAGTGACATTGACGACAGTTTTCATTGTATTTTTCCAAGGTGGGGTTGAACAAAGGAACGGATTTTGAAAAAATTCGAATTGATCTTGAAGGATTGAAGAAGAAAGTGAATTTTCTCAGTACGAAAATCTCATTGCTTTGTGAATCAGCCTATTGTTGTATGATAAAAAACAGTTAGGACAACTACATAAAAAAATGAGCCATGTTTCGTAATTCATATGATTATCTATTTCCTGAAGGAAGGAAAAAAAAGGAGTTGCGACGATGATATGTTAAAATTATGGTATTTCTAGTAAAGAGTAATAAGAAAATCAATTTCTCTGGTGCAACAAAATTTCCCCGAAATACTGTTTAAATGTTCATATAAGTATGGTGGAGTGAAGTGACCATACCATTAAGCCTCCCTATTCGTAAATAATGGGTGTATTCAGGAAATTATATATTAATTTGTAGTTTATTTAGCGAAGAAAAATTATATTTTCTAGCCTTGTATGTTCATGATCCAAGTGTTATATAAGTTACGACATATATGTTGTTGTCACCTTACTACTACATTCATATGCCATGACTGTCGGGTTATCGATTATATTATTTATGCAATTCATGATGTATGATTGTGTATATAGCTAGCACGGTGTAATCGAGTTTTACATTGTTCTACCTCATTAAGCAAGGTGTGTCCCGCTTATGTGAGGGGTTGATAGTTATATCAGCAAGTGATAGATCTGGTGACAATATAATTTCGTTCTTGTTATGAACGGTTGAATTTTTGTATGTCTGCAAAAAGCAGACCGATAGACAATACACGTGTGTTCTTCTCATGAACGGTTAATTTCATCTCCGGGCAGATTTGTGTGTCATGTTGGTGAATTTTTTTGAGATGCTTGAAAGTGTTAGAATAGTTGAATTAGCTGTAATTGATCGTATAATCGGTTTTTTATTACTAAAAGTGTGACCGGGTCGTCGCAAATGGTATCAGAGACGATCCTGACCGGAAGTACGGATAGTGTATTTGGGACTCGGCGGGTGTCTGTGACGGGTGTCGTACAAAAGGTAGGAACTTTTTTGTCACCACACTTGTGAGCCACCGCACTGTCGAACTAGGGGTACACAATCTTATACTGCTTGGATGGTGGAGGTGATGAACTGTAGTGGTACATGATATTTTGACATGAAAGTTATTTCTTTTGAAGACAAAAGTACCAAATAGTGGGTCGATGGAGATATAGATGGAAAATAATTTGTTAGAGTTCAGTTATATGCAACTCTTGCATGAATTAGTGCATAGAATCTTTACATGTGAAGTTAGAGAACATACTCTAATTGGTTTCCTAAGTTAGTATGCATGTTTGTTGATGATAATTTTAATTTTCTGACTTATTATCTGTAGTATGTGGGTTACTTTTTTTAAATCAGTTATGGACTTATTTTGGAGAGAAAAAGAAGATGTAGCTTGATACCGGATTGTTACATTACAGTACAATCATTAAAGTTGTTTTTTTTTTTTTTTTAAATAAATTAAAATTGTATTTATTGTTGACTAGATATTTTCCATTCGGTGGCATTTCTTAAAAATGTATTGTTGTAAAAAGAAATGATCTACACAACATAAACTTTTTGTAATGGCTGATATTAGTTGTATATTTTAAAGACATGAATTGCATAAATGAGCTAGTGCATGTATATTAACATGTCTAACATGGTTTGTATTGTGTTCTCACAATGAGTGATTGAGTTTGTTTGTTAGTTTATTAGTATTTGTGTAACTAAAAAGGCTTGAGAAAGAAACATGCTTTTCTTTTCAGCATATGCATTGGTCTTATAAATTGATATTTTTTTTTGTGAAATGTGAATTCTTAATGAAATAAAATTTCCAAATGTTTTTTTTTTTTTTTTTTTTTTTTTTTTTTTTTAAGTTGGGTGCATTGTGGAAAACCTATTTACGAAATAATTTAGTTATCTTGTATAGATATATTATTTAGAAATTCCAGTGACTATAAAAAAAATATGAATGTTATAAGTAGCATGTGGACGTATGCACATGAAGATGGACTTGTAGCATGTGTATGTTGATTTTATTTTAAAGTATTGATGCAAGTAGTTGTATTAATAAGCATTTTTATCGTAAAGTAATGTTTTTGTATTAAATTTGTGACCGGTTTATAGTATTAAAGTGCGTGGAACTTTTATCATTTTCTATGTGTTGGAATTTTATGACTTTTATGATTTCATGTGGTTTATTCATTTTCAAGTTTTGAAGTATGGGTTTTGATTAAATACTCTTCACGTATTCTAATGGTGGCTACACTAGTGAGGTCTTTTATATTTGTTGATAAATTGCATGGAGCTGCATTTTATCAGAAAATTTATATATGATCGCATGTATTATTTATGGTCATGTATAGTCAATTACATGAATGGAGTATGTTTTTATGTTTTGAGCATTTTTTTCTTGAATATTCACTCTTAACTTTCAAGTGTTGGATATTAAGAAAATTAAAAAGTAGTATGTTTCAAGTAAAACTTGATGGTAATAATCTTTTGCGGTGTGTATGTCGAGTTTTGTAAAGAAAGAAACAATTTAATTTCGGGACGAATTCCTGTAAGTAGGGTAGATTGTGGGACCAGAATTTCAGTAAAAATAATTAAACACTCTTATTTTAGGAAAAATGTTATTTAAGTGATTCTTCAAATGTGCACATTACTGTTAAACAATGATATGTAATTGATCGTGTCATTACCATAAGCTGATAGTTCTTTCTTCATTTCACATTCACATGAAAAAAAAACCTTAAAGTGTACTTTTAGAACCAGTCTACATTTTCAGTAGCCTTGTTCGTGTAAGGTGATTATTTATTATATAAATTTCTTATTTTCATTAGTTGACATTGCATGCTAGCCACATAGTGGACAATATAAAATGTGAGTTCATTTTGTATTGCCTATTATTAGAAATTGTAATTGGCGTATGATTACACTGTTTTAATAGAATTATTATCATAGATACAGTTAGTTTACTTCATGAAGAAGAAAGGGTAAAAATATAATAGAGTGTAACAATGAAGTGGTGATATTACTAATAGATGCATATGCTAAGAGGTGTCACAAAAGTAACCCATCATTTCTTATTAATTATGATCATTTTATACATTTAAAGATTGACATGAAGGTTCTAGTTATGTACTAGGCCTGGAAGATTCTAAGTAACCCTTATCTTTATCGGGAAGGTAGTCATTCATTTAGGGGAATAGAAAATTTGCCTCTCAAGGAAGATAAAAATGGAGGAGGTGAGAGAGAGAGAGAGAGAGAGAGAGGGATAGAGAGAGAAAATGGATTAGTAGCATCTAGCTCACACAGATTAGAAAAGTTCCATGAAGTTCATGGGTACGACTGAGAGAAAGAGGAGTAGCAGAGTCTTGTTTGGTTTGTGTGTGGGTAATATACGTATATGAATGGAATGAATGATGATGAGAAAAAAGCTTGATTTTCTTTGATTGTTGATCCCCCGGATGGTGAGTTCATAAATCACAGAGGATACTCCATTTGGCTACAAGTTTGTTTTGGCTCTAGGAAAATGAGGTAAGAAAACAAAAAATAGTTTCTCAAGCTAGTGTGTTATTGTGGTCACATTACATGTAATTTATCCACAGTGTGATTTTATGCAATTTTTATTGCCAAAATCTAGTGTGATTAGTGGAAAGGTAAGTGGTATGCTTCCGTTTTATTTGTTTTTAATCTTTAAGACACTAGTACTTAAGTGATGGTTACACTTATTTAGATAAAGAAGGCCAAGATCTATTAATTTGTTTGCTGCTTGGGTTCATTTTGTCAAATCTTCATTTGGCAGTGAGATTGAGGGCAACTTTCACTGTACTTTTTCAAGGTAGGGTTGAACAAAGGAGTGGGTTTTGAAAACATTTGAACTGGTCTTGAAATATTGAAGAAGAAAGTGAGTTTTCTCAGTATAAAAACACCATTGCTTTGTGAATCAGCTTATTGTTGTACGATAAAAAACAGTGAGGACAACTACATACAAAAATGAGACATGTTTGATAATTCATATGATTATTTAGTTCATCAAGGAAGGAAATAAAAAGATTTGCGGCGATGATATGTTAAAATTTTGGTATTTCTAGTAAACAGTGAAGAATGTAATGCATGTATGTAGTTACATAATCAAATACTCTAGAAGGGGGGGGGGGAGGGTTGAATAGAGTACGACAACTTTTGTAAAAGATGTTACTATAAAACAAGATGAGAAAAACTTGAAATATTTCAAAGGTTTGAACTCAGTTTCAAAACTTTGAAACCAAAACAGACAGTTTAAAGTTATTGAGTATTTTCAAAGCTCTGAAAAGCTTTTCAAAGATTTGAACAGAAACCTGTTTTGAATCAGTTTTGAGAAAAAGTAAAGATCAGAAATGACACAGTGATTTGTTACGATGTTCGGTCTCAATCGACCTACTCTCCGCCTGATGGAACTAATCCCTCTAAGATTTCAACAAAATCTTATTTATCAAAAGCTAAGCCCTAGCTGTTAGGCCAAAAGAATTGCCTAACTCTTTTCCAGTATGTGGTAATTCCTAACCTATCTCGTTACAGATCTAGCTAACTGATGTAATAAGAATCGCTGTTGTTTCTCCTGAACAACTCACGAGAACAAATAATTAAGTAATATAATAGAATGATATACAAATTAATCTGAGGATAAAAAACACGGTGATGACAGTGAAGCAGTAAAGCTTGAAGTGTTCTTCAAGAATCTGGAATGGATTGAATTGATGGTTGATCTTCTTCAATGATGCTTGTCAATCCTTGAGAGTGTATGAATCTCTTTGTAATGCTATGTGCTTTTCAATCTCTCTCAGTCTCTTCTTATCTGTCAAATTGAATTACAGGCTATATAGGAATCTTCAACAGAAATCCCAAAAAATCCTCTGAAGATCTTTGACTCTCAACCGCTCTTTCTCAACGGTTTGCTTCTTGATTTTCTCATTGATTTTGATACGATACTGAATATGTAAGCCTAAGGTAAGTTCAGAAAAGTTTCCATAAGATTAGTATCAAATCTGCAACCCTCCAAATAAGGAAACTTGGCTAAACCTGCAACACAGAGTTAGCTAACAGTCTCTGCAAAATATCATAGGCAAATGATAAGATCTAGCAAGTTATAAAACATAATTATTTTGTCTTTCATCACATAATATGGCATGATCAAGTGCAGGCGATTAGAGAATGAATATGAGTAAGGACCCCCCCTCCCTTAGTTCATGATGTGCCGTTGTTTCAAAGCTTTGAAAACAACTTTGAACTCACATCTCCCCCTTGATGAAAGACAAAATCAAATATTATGTTTGAGCTGTATATCTGCAAAAGATAGACATTAGTAACATAGCAGAAACAGTTATATAAGATCACAAATAACAAACAGTCACAATCAAAATCAAATATAATAACAAAAAACCAACAGTGCAGTAAAAGCCAACACGACTGTTGTGTACAAGGAAATACTCAAGAGAGATCCAAGTGTACACCTCAAGTAGGATATTAGAACACGAGGAACAGTAGGGAGTGAGTAGGGAGAGATTAAGCAAAGGTAACTGCTCTCGTAAGTGAGACAGTGGACTAACAAGAGGTCTGAGAGAGATTAAGGTGTCCAAGAGAATCGAGAGCTAGAGAGAGTCTCCTGGAGGGCTAACGATCTTATATATAGTAGGGAAGTGTCCGTTTTAGGGGGGTTAATGCACCACAAATGGCAGCTTAATGATAGCCCCTGTAACGGCAGGTTCGACCGCATATATAGGGACCGTTATGTACCTGTCCGCATATATCGGAGTCCGTTATGAGATCGCCCGAATTTACGGGATGCAGGAGCCTTAAACCTCTCAGTCAGTTACCTGAGGTCGCGCGCGATCTTGGTTGTCGCTCTCGCACGATGGGCCTTACTCTAGCCTCTAAACCACTAAGTCCCTACAAGTCCCGTGTGATTGGTACGGGAGGGCCCTGTCTTGCAGCCCCCAAGCGGATAAGCATGGGTAGTTATCCGGTGTACATGGAGCAATGCTAGGTGTGATGGATGGCTACCACGTGGCTGTGATCTGTCTGTCTGTCTGGAATGCACCATCTACATTAGCCCCCTTTTGCGCGAATGTCACGTGCGCGTTTGCCGTGCAGTCGCGTAAAACCAGCCATGCGTGGTCCCCACGTGGATCCTCGTACGAATGTGAATAAAATTCAAATACCTAGCCCCCATTCATATCCATGATTTCCTAGGGTTTAGAAGCGCCGTTTAGCTTTCGACGAAGCGTGAACACTGTGAAGTTAATTAGACGCCACCCACATAATTTCGCTGATTTTCGAGGCAAGAATAACTTTGAACGATCTGATTGGTCGCCAATTTCACCGGATATTGAAGCGTTGCTGACTCATCAATCATCAGCAGTCGCGACCCTTCAGTCTTTGAGGGCTATTCAAACCCTTTTCTTCTTCAATTGGGACTTTTTCATCTTCATTGCCTCCGAGATTATATGAACCAGAGGGAGAATCAACAGCAAGAAGCGGAGACTTTCGACCAAGTTCTTGACAAACTTTCTCAGACAGTTTAGGCGCTCCATCGTCAACAAGGTTAGTGATTCTTCTCCCCCATTTTTTTCCTGATTCAATACCGGGATCTAACAATCATGCAGCCTCTTTTGAATTCTTGGCCTCCTTGGCATTCTTTTCACCGTTTCTGGATCTCCAATTATTTATGTATCCATTGTGCTATAGAAAATGCTCCCAAGAAATTCACGAGAAAACCTTTGATTTTCCCAAGATTTTCAGAGACCAGTGGCGTTAATTCTCTTACCAGAATTTGATCGTTTCTTCTCTAATTATGTTCGAGGAGACTGTCCTTGGTGGATCATCGTCGGGAGATATTTTGCCGCTAGTGCTTGATCTTGAGAGTAATGAACGGGGTCACAATCAACTTTCTGCCCCATTAGCTAATCTCCCATTTGTTCGTCACATCAACAACCTTCATTGTTCGAAGGTTATCTGGTATTTCACCATGTCAGAAGCATCGAAAAGTGGCGTCAATTGTCTTACCAGAGTTTGATCGTTTCTTCTCTAATTATGTTCGAGGAGACTTTCCTTGGTGGATCGTCATCGGGAGATATTTCGCCGCTAGTGCTTGATCCTGAGAGTAATGAACGGGGTGCACAATCAGCTTTCTGCCCCATGAGCTGTTCTCCCATTTGTTCTTCACATCAGCAGCCTTCATTGTTCGAAGGTTATCTGGAATTTCACCATGTCAGAAACATCGACAAGAGCTCTGTTTTGATCGAGGACGCCGATGGAAGCAGCTAGTTAGCCATAGCTAACTTCGTAATTTAGAGACTTGTGTAGGACTCTAGGCCGTTCTTTTGAGAACACTTTTTGATGTATGGATATCTTTTTCCATATATTTATTACTTGTGAGCATCGCGTTTAGCTGTTAACTAAATAGTTAGGCTTTAGTTCGCATTTGCTGCTATCTAGACAGATAGGCTTTGAACCTGTATTCCCTGCTATCTATACAAATAGGCTTTCATTGGCTGCTATCTAAACAAATAGGCTTTGTACTTTGTGTTTGCTGATATCTAAACATATAAGCTTTTGATTTGCATTTGCTGCTATGTAAACAGATAGGCTTTCATTCGCGTTTGCTGCTATCTAAACAGATAAACTTTCATTTGCGTTTGCTGCTATCTAAACAGATAGACTTTAATTTAGTATTTGCTTCTATCTTAATAGATAGACTTTTTAATTTGGCATTCGCTGCTATCAAAACAGACACGCTTAAAGTTAGTATTTGCAGTGTGATCAATTTTCACTCTATAAGAAGCAATAATGGAATGAAGCTTATCAACTGATAAAAGAGCTCTCATATGGGAGAGTTATTATCATTAATTTAGTCCTCAAATGGGAGGATATATGGACATATGTATGATGCAAAGCTAAAGCAAAAATAGAAGGCTAAGGGTAGTACTTTTTCAGCCATCGCATGTTTATCGCTGTGGGCGTGGTGGCAGTCCCATTGCACCGCAGGATGTTGCAGTAGCCACTTTCAAACACCTCCTTGACTTCAAAGGGTCCTTCCCAATTGGCATCAAACTTGGGATGAGTTGCCTCGCGTATGCAATGGTCGGAACCTAGTAGGACCAGGTCTCCTACTACGAAGTCCCGATGTGGGACAATTTTGTTGTAGGTCCGCGAGATCCTTTCTTTGTACTTGATGTTTGTTTTCTTGGCTACTTCGCGCCTTTCCTCGAGCTGTATAAGGTCGTGATCGCGCTCATTTTCGTACGGGGCACTGAAAGCTAGCCTTGCAGAGTTTAACTTCACCTCTGTGGGGACCACTGCTTCAACTCCATAGCTGAGCAAAAATGGGGAGTTCGCCGTAGGAGTCCTTGGTGATGTTCGATATGCCCAAAGCGCCGTTCCCCGGGAGTCCACCCACTTCTTATGATCACCCGCGACCATCTTACTCAGTATTATTAGTAGTGTCTTGTTTGTGGCATCAGCTTGTCCGTTCCTTTTCGGATAATAGGGTGTCGAGCATACCTGCCTTACATAGGACTCCATTGATTTTGCAACCACCTGCCGATCGACAAAGGGGGTTCCATTGTCGGATAGGATAGTGTTGGGGATCCCAAAACGGTGAACACTGTTCTCTTGTATGAATTTGACCACAGCAGCTGCATTGGCCGTCTTGAGCGGGACCGCCTCAACCCATTTGGTGAATTTCTCTGTCCCAGTGAGGATGAACTGATTTCCATGCGGCGGCGGACGAATGGGACGAATGAATTCTAGGGACCAAGTATGAAATGGCCAAGGAGTTCCTAGCGCGTGCAAATCAACAGCCGGGGCATGGACTAGATTTCCATGTAACTGGCATTGTTGGCATCTCTTGACCTTCGCGCGACAGTCAGCCTCCATGGTTGGCCAAAAGTAACCAACAGTTAGGAGCTGCCTGCACAATTTTGCGCCTCCTTGGTGCTCCACTTGATGGGAAATCTCCATGACTGCCTGGATTTCTTGCCCGTTTAGGCCTCTGAGTAAGTTCTCGTTGTGCCCTTATCGCGTAAGTAGATCTTCTTGCAGGATGTATCGAGCTGCTTTTATTTAAGCTTGTCAACTTCTCTTCTATCGTTCGGAAAAGTCCCGTCTCGCACATAATCAATTATAGGTTTTTGCCAATCCTCATCTTCAATAGCAGCTAATTCCAGGGAGTCTTTTATCAGCGCGCATTTCCCGCAGTTGCTCTGTATAATGGTGGACAAATATTCCATATGAGGCCAATGAATTCCATATCTTTGCGCCTTTCTATAGATGGATATCTCGTGTTCTCCGCATGAGTGCTGGTGTATCTTTTCTAAGGTTGCTCGTCCTTCCTCCTCTGTCACGCAACGCATCTGAATTCCCCCAGGGACTTTGTAGTACAGCAGACTGTCATGTATGCAAAACCCTTTTGTGGAGACCCAACTTTATTTGCACGTGCCTTCGGCTATCTTGCGTACTATGGGCGTTCTCCAGTCTGCCTCGTGCAGACTCTTCTTCGCATAGATCTTTTACCAAATATGGTGTTGACTTAACTTCGATTGAGATTTTCACTGGGCAGTTGTCGGAACTTATCTTGGATCCAAAAGTGGCTAGTGCATCCGAGTTTCGGTTATCAGATCATGGAGTGTGTTCGTACTTGACAGATTCGAACTTCTGGACCAGCTTCTACACTATTGACCTGTATTTTAGTAAGTTAATTTCCTTCAAGGCGTACTCCACTGAGGCTTGCTTTACTATGAGCTTGGAGTCCCCCATTATGATGAGATTATGAACCTCCAGGGATTTTTCTGCAAGTAATCCTGCTATCAGAGCCTCATATTCAGCTTCATTATTGGTCACCACGAAGTCTAGCTTGGCCGACATCTGGATGACTTCCTGATCAGGTTTGACCAACACCACTCCAATTCCGCCCCTAGACCTTGTGGATGAACTATCAAATTGAGCCTCCAATGGAGGTTGTTGATCGCGTATATTTCTGGCCCTTCGAATTCCTCCTCTGCTAAAGGTTCGCAGCTTTCATCCGGGAACTGGGCCAACAAGTCTGCCAGTGCTTGCGATTTAATGGCCTTTGGACGCGCGCATACTACGTCGTACTGGGAGATAGTCATGTACCACTTGGCCAATCTCCCACAAGGAGGTGAGTGTCCCAGCAGATATCGAATAGGATTGTTCTTTGTAATGATAACCACTTTGTGTGAAGCGAAATAGTGCTTTAATTTATCAATGGAGAAAAATAAAGCGAGGCAGTGGTGTTCGATATCCGTGTACCTGGATTCTTCAGCCTGGATCATGCGCGAGATGTAGTATACTGGCCTTTCCTGTCCCTCGAGTTTCTGAGCTAGCAATGCCCCAATAGATCTTCTTGTTGAAGTTAGGTACAGTAGTAGAGGGGATCCTAGTTCAGGTGCGATCATGACTCATGGAGATGTTAATAACTTCTTCAACTTCTCAAATTCAGCCTGATGTTCATCCGTCCACAAGAATGTCGCATTCTTTTTAAGCAAACTGCCAAAGCAAATGTCAGTTCTGCAATTGCTGGTATAAATCTTCTTAAGTATGAAAATTTTCCCAGAAATGTCTTCAAGGCGCTCTGAGATTCTGGCGTATGTAGACTGGTGATTGCAGAGATCTTCGCAGGGTCAGGCTCAATTCCGTGCCGATGAATCATGCAGCCTAGGAACTTTCCTGAGGTTACCCCAAACGCGCATTTCATGGGGTTCATTTTTAACTGGTACGCTCGACATCTTTCGAAGACTTTCCTTAGGTCTTTCCAATAATCACCCTTCTGCCTAGATTTGACCACTAAGTCGTCTACATAGAATTCGACCTCCTGATGCATTATATAGTGGAACAACGCCATCATTGCGCGCTGGTAAGTGGCTCCTGCATTCTTTAAATCGAACGACATAACCGTGTAGTTGAAGGCTCCCACAGGCGTGATGAACGCTGTCTTCTTTGCATGTTCCGGGTCCATTTTTATCTGGTTGTAGCTGCTAAATCCGTCCATAGAGCTGAACATTTTGTGGCCTGCAGTGGAGTCGATCAGGAGATCGATGTTTGGTAGCGGGAAATCATCCTTCGGGCAGAATTTGTTCAGGTCCCTGAAATCAACGCAAATGCGGAGACTTCCATTCTTCTTCAGGACATGCACAATATTGGCAAGCCATGTGGGATGATGGTTAGGCTCGATGAACTTAGCATTAAGCAGCTTTACTATCTCCTCCTTTATCTTGACGTTGATCTCTGGGCGGAAATTCCTCGCGCTTTTCTTTACAGGTTTCGAGCCTGGAATGAAATCCAACCTATGCATGGTGAGGCTTGGTCTAGCCCTGCAATTTCGTCGTAATCCCATGCGAAGACATCTTTGTACTCCTTCTGCAGGTTGAGCAATTCTTGTTCCTCCTCGATATTAAGGTCTGCACTCAAGAAAACCGGCCTTTTCTTTTCTACCGTCGGGCACAGGAATACCTCCTTTAGCTCCTGCTTATGAGGTTTTAGGAAATCTCCATGCACTCAAGAGCCTGTTTTAGTTCTTCCATCAACATCCCCTCTTCATCTTTGTCGGACGCTTCTGCCAGCTCATATATTTGCCCGGGGACATCTCCGATGGGTTGGGTCGAAGATGACCCCCCACACCTTCAGATGCGGTAGCACTTCTTCCCATTGGAGTAAAAGCTGGCCACCTGTTTGCCTTCGCTGTTGTGTTCTACAACCCTCTTCAGAGTGTAAACGTTCTTCTTGATGTAAGTCACTTTGGGAGCTTCCTCCTCCACGAGCTGCTTCCCCTTTGGCTCCTCTCGCATTACCATCACCCCTGATGGTGATTGGTCCTTGATGTCCTCCAATTTGGGCAACGGAGTTTGTTTAAACAAAGCTGGAGTAATCTCGTCTGCCATCTCTGTAAACCACACCGCTTTGGACAAATGTGCCTCCTCAAAATTGAAAGGATTCACCAATGCAGATATGCCGACCGCTCTGTCTTTCCAAATGGCCTTCATCATTTGATGAGCGGTAGAAGGCACATCATCGAAACGGCGTATCCATGCTCGTCCGATGATCATGTGATAGGTGGTATTGGCGTCGATGACATGAAACTTAACAGTACACCTGATCTGACCAATTTGGATCCCTAATCGAATCCAGCCAACTGTCATTCTGGAGTCGCTTCGGAAGCCCATAAATGGTGATGTCTTCTTAACAATTTTGCTTTGATGAACTCCTTCTAGCTCCAAGGTGCTGAGTGGAATACGTTCACTGCGGCTCCGCCATCAACGAAGGCCCTTTTGAACTCAAAATTGTTGACTACCGCCGTCACATACAGCGGCCTCTAATGACTCGCGTCAGTATACTTCTCCGACTCATCGAACGTCATGACTAGGCCTTTCGATCTCGCGGCCCCTACAACTCTACCATTTGAGGTGACCAGTTCCTCGCCATAATCTTCTGCCACCCTTAAGATGGCCTTGATCATCTCATGCCTGCATCCGCTTGAGAAATTCATGTCATCAAATAATTTCTCAAATTTGTTGGAATTCCTCATGCGTTCGGCGAGTGTATCCTCTGTATCTACACCGTAGTCTTCCTCCTCAAAAACTTCAGCAACCATTGGTACTTCCGCATCAGTGACTTCTTCAAGGTCCATGATTGAGATCATGGCTATCTCCTTTCCTTTGGGCTCCTTTTGCGCGTGGGACGACAAGGGGTTGCTGCGAACATCCTTGGCCAGTTCATCAACGACCAACTGTCCTTCCTTTATCTTTTTGTCCACCACCCATCTGAGCTTCTTTCATTCCCTTGTCGGGTGGATTACTTGTCCGTGGAATTCGCACCATCTGGGGTCCTGTAGTTGTTCCCTGGTGGGTTTATGCTCTAGCGCGGGAAAAATTCCATCTCTTCTCCAATTCTTGCAAAGCATGATCGCGTCTTCGATCGAGCACGGCAGAGGCGGTGCCTCCCAGGATGCATGTTGTTGTTGCTTTTGAGGGGACGACACTGTGTGTACGTCGATATCGCATCCACGTTTGAAGTTCAATCTGCCAATCTTGAAGCCAGAACTAGCTGGTGCGCGTTCATGGGAATTTTTCTTTTTCATCCCCTCCTCTAGTGGCTCAATCTTCCTGGTGCAGTCAATCAATCTGGAAAACATAGGCATATTCAAATTGATTAACATACCTTTGTATTCGTCGCGCATGCTCTGAAGGCATATTTCCACCAGACGACTTTCCAAGACATCGTGGACGCACTCCAAGGAGCTCGGCCCTGAACTTCTTGATGAAGATGACCCCTTCTTCATCGTGCTTCTGATACATGCGGGAGAGATGTATGGTGGTAACCTTTTATTCAACTTGGAAGAATTTAGTTTAGAATTTCTTCACCATGTCCTCCCATGTCTTGACGAATCCTGCCTCGAGGGTTCGGTACCACTTGTACGCGACGGTCCCCAGAGATTTAGGAAATTCACGCATAAGTTGCCTGGTGTCGACTCCATGTGGGCCCATTAGGTCAAAAAACCTCATCACGTGTTCGTTTGCATTCCCGCTAACTTCATCAAACGTCTCCCACTTGGGCGCCTTGTACCTAGCAGGATTGGGCATTAAATATATGTCCCGTGGGATGGGGGGTGCATTGTCAACTTTTGGGACAGTTTCTGCGAAGCTCTGATTCGCGATAATATTATATATTCGCCTTGGAGGAGGGAGTGCATAACTCCCTGGTGCCCCACTTACATGTGGAGGCATTGTGTGGTGAAGAGGAGGCGTAGACATCAGGGACGGGCCTGATTGGAGTCCTGTTGCATGAGGCGTGGGGCCATTGGGAAGAGAATATGCATTACGTGGAGCAGACGTACGCGACGTAGAGAGGGTCGTTACCGCCGGTGGCGGCAACTGAGTCACTAGTGGTGGGGCTGAAGTCCCCTGAGCTGTGTTCTGGAAAAGTCCTCCCAGAAGCGCCATGATCTGGGCAATCTGGGCAGACTGAGCCTGCATGACCTTGGCCTGGCTCCGAATCGTCTCCTGCAACGCCTACAAAGAAGGACTTCTTGCAGTATCTGTTTGAGTGTTGGTATTATGAGTTTCCTCTCTCGGGGTTTCCTCTCTCAAAGGAGTTTGGTCACCGTCCCGAAGATTACCCTCAAGAGAAATGGCTGTTCGGTGAATGGATCGGAGTTTTTGAAGGTGGATGGGTTCATGTCGGGTTCACCAAATTGTGTACAAGGAAATCCTCAAGAGAGATCCAAGTGTACACCTCATGATACTGAATATGTAAGCCTAAGGTAAGTTCAGAAAAGTTTCCATAAGATTAGTATCAAATCTGCAACCCTGCAAATAAGGAAACTTAGCTAAACCTGCAGCACAAAGTTAGCTAACAATCCTTGAAAAATATCATAAGCAAATGATAAGATCTAGCAAGTTATAAAACATAATTATTTTGTCTTTCATCACATAATATAGCATGATCAAGTGCAGGAGATTAGAGAATGAATAGGAGTAAGGACCCCCCCCCCCCCTTAGTTCATGATGTGCCGTTGTTTCAAAGCTTTGAAAACAACTTTAAACTCAGAATCTCCCCCTTGATGAAAGACAAAACCAAATATTATGTTTGAGCTGTATATCTGCAAAAGATAGACATTAGTAGCATAACAGAAACAGTTATATATGATCACAAATAACCAACAGTCATAATCAAAATCAAACATAATAAATAAAAACCAACACAGCAGTAAAAACCAACACGACTGTTGTGTACAAGGAAATCCTCAAGAGATATCCAAGTGTACACCTCAAGTAGGAGATTAGAACACGAGGAAGAGTAGGGAGTGAGTAGGGAGAAAGTAAGCAAAGGTAACTGCTCTCGAAAGTGAGATAGTGGACTAACAAGAGGTCTGAGAGAGATTAAGGTGTCCAAGAGAATCAGAGAGCTAGAGAGAGTCTTCTGGAGGGCTAACCATCCTATATATAATGTGACCGTTGTAGGGGGGGGGGTTAATGCACCATAAATGGAGGCTTAATGATAGCCCATGTAACGGCATGTTCCACTGCCTATATCGGAGAACGTTATGAGATTGTCCGCATTTATGGGATGCACGAGCCTTAAACCTATTTGTCAGTAACCAGAGGTCGCGCGCGAGCTTGGTTGTCGCTCTCGCGCGACGGGCCTTACTCTAGCCTCGACCACTAAGTCCCTACAAGTCCCGTGTGATTGGTACGCGAGGGCCCTGTCTCGCAGCCCCCAAGCGGATAAGCATGGGTAGTTATCCGGTGTACATGGAGCGCGACTAGGTGTGTGACAGCGTAAACTATCTGCTTTTTCGCAAGTGTACGATCAAGTAGTATAGAGTATGTAATTGCGACTCTGGTTGTCGAACCCACGAGAACAGTTTAAGTTTTTGCTAATCAGAATTAGAATAAGACACGAAGTTTGTAAAAAGGAGGAAGGTTTGGGATTTGATTATGCTAAATTATAATAAATAAAAACAGTAAAAAGACTTATTTTATTTTTCTGCTGAATATTTTGCTGAAATTGTTGTAGTTGTAAAAGTTGATAATTCTAAAAATCTAGATTCCAGGATCCCCTAGGGTTACTCTCCAGCTTTCATAGTTTGATTGATTTCAGAAACACACAGTGGTTTTGTTTATGCCAGCATACCAATAGTACAATCTCCTCTCGGTCTCCCCCTAAACGTCTAACAGTTGGTCTGATGCTTCTGGGCTAGTCCCCTGATTCTCTTCACCTCTCGGTCCATCAAGGCAGAGTACTAAATCCTGTCTTTTCTTCCTAACATTCACTGGTCACTCTCGCGCACCAGGTCCTGTCTGTAACACTCCTGGGTGATCAGGCCATTCATGTATGTAAATAAAATCAAAGACAGAACAATAAGCAAACCATCTGTATTAAGACTTAGCTAGCCATGCATCTGAAAATCAAAACATCCAAGTCTGCTGAATTCATAAACCCTAGGTTCACCGAGAACCTAGGCAAAAGGTCTAGCTAGCTTGCATTATTAAAAGACAATGTTTCATAAAAAGAGAAAAGATCAAACTAGTTATTTCTGAAGATACTGGAAAACTGCTCCAATCCTGCTCTGCTCCAACTCCTGGCTGCTGTGAAACTTGGCTGCCGATGATGATGATAGCTGTGGTATGCCTTCGTAACCCTAAAACAGTGCTGGGACACCTCCTTTTATATTGCCACAGTCTCCAAAACTGATGCATGAAATTCCTGTTTTACCCTCGAAAAGATCCGTCCTGGAAGATTCTGGAACACGTCTGTGCGTTCAAACACACACTTCCTGCGTATAAACGCAGTGCGTATGAACGCACACCCCCCCTGCGTATGAACGCAGGACTTAGTCAATTTCCTCTTCTGGCTCCTGAACCCATGCGTTTGAACGCAGCTCCTCTGCGTTTGAACGCACCCCTTGGTCGTTTCTTCTCCTGAGTGTTGAGCCCTGCGTATGAACGCACCACCTGCGTTTGAACGCAGGACTTAGTTTTTTCTGCGCTTTGGTCTCTGACTCCTGCGTTTGAACGCAGCCTTCCTCTGTGTATGAACGCATGCCTTGGCCGAATTCTGCCATTTTTCCCTGCTGCCTGCCTTGTGCGTTTGAACGCGGCTTCTGCGTTTGAACGCACAACTTAGTCATTTTTCCTCTTTTCTGCTCAGCTCTTCTGATACACTGCCTCCAATCCAAGTCAATCTCATGCATTTTTCCGGCACCTGTTACCTGCACATAACACGCACCCGCGATCATATCCAACAAACAAAAAGTATGCATAAAATTACTCAAATTTTGCAACCATGATATACAAATCTCTGCCTCGTATCAGGTGGAAAATAAGCTGAAAATGGCCAAACTCAACTCTCACAGGGTTAAAACCAATGGTAAAAAGATGTCCCAGACTAATACATTTTCAAGCTGTCAAAATACCCCCACACTTATCTCTGCTCGTCCCGAGCAGACCCTTGCATACTGTCCTGCAGACCCATTTTTTGCATACTTTAATTTGCATACTTCCCCTCTTTCACAGATTCAAGACACAGACCAAAACACTCGATAGATACTGACTCAGATACAGAATATACACAAACTGACTCAAGACACAACTAAATTTTTTTTTTTTTTTTTTTTTTTTTTTTTTTTTTTATATATATATACATATTTTCTGAAATTGGGCAACCTCTCTATCATAAACTGAAATCATCAAATCCTCACAAGCTTATTTCGAAATTTCACACACGCAGCAGGAAATGATATAAACTGATCCTATGCACAAATTCACTAAGGTATCCCCAAACATCCACCAAACCAACCAAGACCAGGCACGTCTTTTAACTCAGAGGGTCCAGACATCTTTAGTCAACAAATAGTTTTTCTTCGCCAAGTCATTTGAGGTTTTCAGACCCTCTTAGCCGTTATTGCGTTTGATTTGCAAATTGTCCCATTGCTGGGAGACACATCTCCTGTGTAATACGGCTTGACTTTAATTTCCCTCCTAAGCTCCAAATTGGATTGAATCCAAATTTTCCATGTGAATGGAAGCACATTATGTTGTTTCTCCTTAAGCACAAAATATTATTATTTTTTTTTTTCATTTTTTCATTTTTTTTTTTTAAAATACCCCTCTGTTTTTTACAACGGTGCAGTGAAGCGTTAGGAGTGTAGGCTTTTTAGGATTTTCTCTTGGAACCACCTTAAGGGATGGTGGTGTACATTCTACAACTTCGCTTAGGCTACAGATTTGTACCACATAAAACCGACTCAACACGAAGGTCCACCCCAGATTCCAAGAGTCCACTAGTTTCTACGGGAAACAGAATATTCAACTATCTAAAGACCGAATCTGCCTAGCACACTAGAGAAGTCAAAAGTATGCCTGTATCTACTTTCCACATTCCTGAATACCCGGGATAGCCTGTCGTGAAAATTGTGCACAAAATACTAAAATTTGAGGTATCCCTGCTACGGTGCTTCCTACTCTAATAAGCTCTTTCATTGGATCCTCTTCAGTTTCTAGGTCCTAAGTTGCCCTTTCTCAGAAAAATATTTATTATTATTTTCATTTTATTATATTTTTTTTTTATTTTCTATTTTTTTTTTTATTTTATTTTATTTTTATACATATATCATGCAAGGTCAGAAAGTTTGGTGGGTAGACTCAAAATAAAAAAAACGTGCTGACTCAAAAAATGAAAATAAAACGAAAAATAGAGTTGACCAAAATATGCTGACATGGCTATGCAGGAGGACACGATTCCCCACCCCCACACTAGAGGTGGCGCGCCCTCGCGACTCTACTGATCTGGTCGGTAACTCGAATCTGTGTTCTCCTGAGTAGACTGGTCAGTCGGCTCGGGAGATGGTGAAGGGGTGCGCCCTCTGGCGCGCTTCCTCGCAGCATGGCGTGCTGCGGCAGCGGTACCAGCGTGGCTGGCACCGGGATGGGCACTGCTGGCCCCTGGGTCTGCATGATCTCTCCTAGGTGGGTACTGGGTACCGGGTCTGCCGGGGTCACCGACACTGTCTCCATGTTCCGGGCTCGGTGTGGGGTCATGGCCAGAGAAGCTATCAAATGGCCGGCTATCCTCCATTGTCCAGCTTGGACAATTATCACTAGAATAGCGGGCTGGAAAGTTAAACTGCCTACCACGCATGTTACTCTGAATTTCAGCAAGTGCCGACTCATGAACTCTCATGGCGGCTGTGTGAGCGTGGTAGATATGCTTCTGGGTCTTAAACAACTTGCCAAGACCCCTGGCCATTTTCTTGACCGTCTTTACCAGGTAGTTTTGTACTTTTTCTTGGGCCTTAATTTTCTTTCTGACCCACTCCTCATGCTCAGTCCTCTCCAGGCGCCCAAAAGAGCTGCGCCTGGCCCCTCTGCTAGACTGCCCCAAGTCAGGGTCGGCCTGCCTGTGTTCGCTGGAACTGGCAGAACGGGGCAGTGGGAAGGGTCCTGGTAAAGCTGGTAAACCCCCATCACCGGGAGGAGGCGGTGGTGGCATGCCACCACCCCCACCCTGAGGTGGAACAACATCATCATCATCGTCCACTTGGACATATTCAGGAGGGCCGTGAATGGCCTCCTCCAGCGCACATCTCATGTTCTTGTACTTTCGTACTTGAACAGGTCGAATGTCTCTCAGCTCGCCAGGAATGACCACAAGATAATCCTGCGCCATTTTTGTCAACATCCCCAGAAGACCCAAACCCTTCTTGCTATGGGTCTCCCTCCTTTCCCGGAAAAACTCACAAATAATCTCCGGGAGGCTCACAGGCTCCCGGGCCATCAAACAGTACACAAGCAGGGCAATATTATAATCAATGTGGGTAAAGTGTTTTATACCCACAATTCTGTTGTTCACCCACTCTGTCCACCATTTCGCCTCCCGTATCAGGTAGGTCGATGGCAGTTTCCGGTAGGAAGGACTCCTCTCAGGGTGGTACCAGACAGCGCCGGGGACACCAGCACACAGGGTGGTCAGGATCTGCTCACTCAACTGCTCTGATGGATGACGTCTCAGTTCCTGGAACTGACAGTCATCCAACACCAACTCTAGACCCAGACTCTCTCGGATACTCTCTGGGGTGATTCGAATCCATCTCTTTCTGCAGTAAATCCAGTCAATTGACTGGACTTCACTGTTCATGCACTGCTGGAGATTGCTGTAAATCTCCTTAGCAAGCACAGAACTGACCCGCAGATTGGGAAACCCAGTAAATAAATCCCCAAACTGATCCTGCCCAGTAAATTCAAACAGTTCGTCCCCCATGGCTACCCTATCCCGTGGAAAGGTCCTCTCAGCGGGTATGTCATACCGAATCTTTTTGTCTTGCAAAAAGAAACGGTGAGCCTCCATGTTAACAAACCTATGGTCGCAGAAATAGTTAGGCCTAAGCAGACGGCAGTCTATGATGTTCAATGGTGCAATAGCCCTATCCGGCCTCATGAAAGGTTGATCCACCTCCATTTCAGATTCAAACAGTAAAAATTGAAAATATTCAAAGAGAATGAAAAGATAGAACCTGGGTACCCGGAGTGAATCTTACGGGTACAGATCTGGAAATGTCTCTCGGAGATGAATCTGTTGATGTTTGGATCGGCTGATTTGGATCACCCCCACACTGTTCCTGAACTTCTGGCGGTGCTGCGGTGGTCGTCGGAGGCTTCTGGCGGCAGACTGCTCTGGCGGCTGCTAGGGCAGAGAGAATTTTCTAGAGAGAGAGTTGAAAACTGGAAGACTTGTGTGAAAATGAGTCACTGTCATCCGTACAGTATATATAGGCAAACTTTCAGAAATTGCAGAATGGCCCCAAAATTTCAAAATTTTTCAAAATTTTCCGAAATTTTTGATCCCGCTCAAATGTGCGTTTGAACGCAGGTTCTGCGTTTGAACGCACCGCTTAGTTTTTCTGGAAAAATTGAAGATCTGATGAGCTGCGTTTAAACGCAGGGTGTGCGTTTGAACGCAGTGCTTGAATGTTCTTGAATTTTTCTGGGTCTGATGAGTTGCGTTTGAACGCACATGAGCTGTGTTTGAACGCAACGCATATCTTCTGCATCTCGGATGAGCTGCGTTTGAACGCACATGAGTTGCGTTTAAACGCATGCCTTTGTCTCTCTAGAAAATCTCTGCTGACTGGGTCTGCGTTTGAACGCAGGATCTGCGTTTAAACGCACGCCTTAAGAATTTTTTCACCTCTTCTTTGTCATCTTGCGTTTGAACGCACTGTGTTGCGTTTAAACGCACCACTTGGTGGCTGAAAAATTTTCATGATGTGATCTGCGTTTGAACGCAGGTCTCCTGCGTTTGAACGCAAAAGTGTTAGCAGTTTCCAGTGCTTTTCCTGTCCATTGGTGGGGCTGCGTTTGAACGCAAGATCTCTGCGTTTGAACGCACTGCGTTTGAACGCAAGTCTTCTGCGTTTAAACGCACGCCTCTGCTTCCTGAAAAAACTGAGTTCAACATTAAATCCCTCTTTCTCACTTTTCTCTCAAATTATGAACATTGTAAAAATTATCTAAAAACAACTAACCTACGTTGGGTTGCCTCCCAACCAGCGCTTGTGATTTACAGTCGACAGCCCGACTTTATTACCTCTGCTGTAATCACGGACTGTCGAGGTAGAGTGCCTCTACCTCCATGATTTCCTGAGAATCCCTGTATGGCTTGACTCTGTTCCCATTCACCTTGAAAACTGTGTTGTCCCTCGGGTTTTCCAGCTCCACCACTCCCCATGATGTAATGTCCTTCACAATAAATGGTCCAGACCATCTTGAGCGCAGCTTCCCTGGATAGAATTTCATCCTTGAATTGTAGAGGAGAACCTTCTGCCCGATTTCTATCTTCTTTGGTAGAATGCGGTTGTCATGCCACTTCTTCGTTTTTTCCTTATAAATTTTGGCACTCTCGTATGCAGTTTTACGAAATTCCTCCAGTTCAAGGAGTGCCATCTTCCGTTTGTTTCCTGATAAACTGTGATCCATATTCAGCTGTTTGATTGCCCAGTAAGCTTTGTGCTCCAATTCTACTGGTAAATGACATGCTTTCCCAAACACCAGCTGGTACGGGGACATTCCCAGTGGGGTTTTGTAAGCAGTTCTGTATGCCCAAAGCGCATCATCCAGCTTTAACGACCAGTCCTTCCGTCCAGGATTCACAGTTTTTTCCAGTATGCTCTTTATTTCCCTGTTGGACACCTCTGCTTGCCCGTTTGCCTGAGGGTGATAAGGCAGTGATACCTTATGGATAGACACCCCATACTGCTTTAGAACCTTGGCAAAGACTTTATTGATAAAATGAGAACCTTCATCACTGACCATGGCTCTCGGTGTCCCAAATCTGGTAAAGATGTTGCGTTTGAGGAACCTTTCCACAACTGACGCATCATTCTTCTGACAGGCTATTGCTTCCACCCACTTTGACACGTAGTCCACTGCCAATAAGATGTAGAGATTTCCCAGCGACGAAGGAAAAGGACCCATAAAATCAATACCCCATACGTCGAAAGGCTCGACTTCCTGCCAAGGTGTCATGGGCATTTCATTCCGCTGGGAGATATTTCCTGTCCGTTGGCAACGATCACAACTCTGCGCGTAATCATGGCAGTCCTTAAAAACTGTTGGCCAGAAAAATCCTGACTGCAGCACCTTGTGAGCTGTTCTCGGCCCGCTGAAGTGTCCTCCACACTGTGCTGAGTGGCAGTGCTGAATTACCTCCAAAATTTCGTGACATGGAATGCACCGTCGGAGAATGTTATCTGCCCCTTGCTTGAACAGATAAGGATCGTCCCAGAAATATTGCCTGCAATCTGAAATAAATTTCTTTTTCTGCCAAGGGGTGATGTCTTCAGGGAGTGCACCATTAACCAAATAATTGGCTATGGAATAGTACCAGGGCCGTCTGTTGGTCTTGATCTTCATAATATGTTCATCTGGAAAATTTTCTTGAATGGGCACCACTTCTTCTGTAGGTTTTTCCAGACGAGATAGATGATCAGCTACTACATTTTCAACTCCCTTTTTATCCCTGATTTCGACGTCAAATTCCTGCATCAGCAGAATCCAATGCAACAGCCTTGGCTTTGCATCCTTCTTTTCCAGCAAGTACTTCAGTGCACTATGATCTGTGAAAATAATGACTTTAGATCCTACCAGGTACGATCTGAATTTATCCAGGGCAAAAACAACTGCCAGCAGCTCCTTCTCTGTAGTCCCATAATTAATCTGCGCCTCATTCAGGACCCTGCTGGCATAATAGATGACACTGCACACCTTGTCCTTCCTCTGTCCCAGTACCGCGCCCACAGCATAATCACTGGCGTCGCACATCAGCTCGAACGGGAGCGTCCAGTCTGGTGTTGTGATAATGGGTGCAGTCGTCAGCCTTTCTTTAAGCACGTCAAAAGCTTCTTTGCAGGCTTCGTCAAATACGAAGGGCACATCCTTTCCCAACAAATTACAAAGTGGCTTTGTAATTTTTGAGAAGTCTTTAATAAATCTTCTGTAAAATCCTGCGTGGCCCAAAAAGCTCTTGATTGCCCTCACTGTGGTTGGATACGGCAGCTGCTTGATCACCTCTATTTTTGCCCTGTCTACTTCCAGCCCTTTACTGGAAATCCTGTGTCCCAGCACTATTCCTTCAGTCACCATGAAGTGGCATTTTTCCCAGTTAAGTACCAGATTTGTTTTCCTGCAGCGAATCAGAACTCTGGCCAGATGGTAGAGGCAATCTTCAAAGCTGTCTCCAAATAATGAAAAATCATCCATAAAAACTTCCAGGTTTTTCTCTATCATATCAGAGAAAATAGCCATCATACACCTCTGGAATGTTGCTGGAGCATTGCACAATCCAAATGGCATTCGTCTAAAGGCGAACGTTCCATACGGGCAAGTGAACGTCGTCTTTTCTTGGTCTTCTGGATTTATGTAGATCTGGTTGTAGCCCGAGTACCCGTCCAGAAAGCTGTAATAAGCATGGTGTGCTAGTCTGTCCAACATTTGGTCCATGAATGGCAGTGGGAAGTGGTCTTTCAGTGTGGCCTCATTCAGCTTCCGATAGTCCATACAGATTCGCCAGCCAGTGACAGTTCGCTGGGCGATCTGTTCCTGATCAGCATTCTGCACTACTGTAATACCCCCTTTCTTCGGTACACACTGGACAGGACTCACCCAGGTGCTGTCTGATATGGGGTATATAATTCCTGCTTCTAGCCACTTCATGACCTCCTTACGTACCACATCTTTCATAATCGGGTTCAATCTTCTTTGAGGCTGGATGACTGGCTTCTTTCCGTCTTCGATTCTTATTTTGTGCATGCAATAATCAGGACTGATTCCCTTCAAGTCTGCAATTGTCCATCCTATGGCTTCTTTATGCTCTCTAAGTACCTCCAGTAGCTTTTGTTCCTGTTCCTGAGATAAAGAAGATGAAACAATTACTGGCAGTGTATTATTTTCACCAATAAAAGCGTACCTGAGGTGGTCTGGCAACTGCTTTAATTCCAGGGCTGGTGGTTCCTGCAGTGACGGGACCAGTGTCATTTTCTGCTCGCCTCCTTCATCCCTGTATAGCCTGACCCAGCTTTCTGTTCCCATGATCTGCTCATCCTGTTGCTCTTCTGTTTCCTCTGGAAATATGTCTTCAAATTCCTCCCATAAATCTTCTATCTCATCGCTTTCCAGGTCATCAATTACCTCTACTGCAAAACAGTTTTCATGCCCATAATGATCGGGAAGCTGGAGAGATTTGAAAACATTAAATTTTACTTTTTCTTCATTAATTTGCATGGACAGCTCTCCACTTTTGCAGTTAATAATGGCTTCACCAGTCGCTAGGAAAGGTCTGCCCAGGATCAGCGGAACCTCTCCTGCCTCCATATCCAGTATCACAAAATCTGCTGGAAAAATAAGCTCTCCAACTTTTACCAGGATATCTTCAATTACCCCATAGGCAGGTTTCACAGATCTGTCAGCCATTTGAAGCATAATTCTGGTTGGGCGTGGCTCTCCGACTCCCAGACTTTTGAAGATGGTCAGTGGCATCAAGTTGATGCTGGCACCCAAATCACATAAGGCTTTTCCTGTGTATGCACTGCCCAGGGTTACTGGAATAACAAAGCTGCCAGGGTCTTTCTTTTTCAGTGGTAGACCATTTTTTACACAACTGCTCGCTTCTGCCGTCAGATTCACTGTTTCGAAGTCACTCATTCGCCTTCTACCGTACAAGATGTCTTTGAGAAATTTTGCATAAGTAGGCATTTTGGCAAGTGCTTCAGCAAAAGGTATATTTATCTGTAATTGCTTGAATACCTCCAGAAATCTGGCGTAGTCTTTGCTGTCATCTCTCTTGCGTGTCTTCAGAGGGTAAGGAACCTCCTTAGAAGTTGGCACTGTCTCTGGATTACCCTCATTCTTCTGCGCTGCTTCCTGCTCGACCGAACCCCTTTTCTGAGGGTCAGCGGTTGAACTGTCTTCCCGGTCAATCACCTCCTGTTCAATAATTTTTGACTTTTCTGCGCGTGCATGACTGGGATACGGTGGATCCTGCAGTGCAATTCCACTCCGAGTTGTGATAGCATTGATTTGAGCGCGTGGATTGTTCACTGTGTTAGACGGTAAATTCCCTGGGGCTCGTTCTGCCTGGTTCTGTGCTAGCTGTCCATTCTGTACTTCCAGGTTGCGGATAGCAATCTTCATCTGGCTTACATCAGCAGTTAATGAGTCCATCTGTGCGAATCTGGTTTCCAACTGCTTATTGAATTTCTCCATATAGGACTCAAAATGTTGCTGAGACAGGTTTAGTTGTGGTGCTGCTTGCGCAGGCTGGGCTGGAGCTGTCTGTTGTGCCTGTGGCCTGTGCTGGAATCCTGGTGCATATACTGCTGCATTGGGATTTCCGTAGCGAAACCCTGGATGGTCACGTGTGCCTGGTCTGTAGCGACTAGGATCCCACTGCTGCTGAACATAGTTAGCATCTTCGTTCTGAAGCTCCAGAATTGCTGCGTCAAAGTCAGGTTCGTCTACTGATGCCACCGGCTTCTTTTCTGTGTACACCTTCTTGACTAAGTCCTGTACCACTTTCGTGAGATTATCAATCCTGTCATCAACCACTGGTTCTGCTACTGCTGCGAGCCTGCGGTCATCAAACAGGCGAGTATCCTGTTTGGCTAGTTGCTTCATCAGTTCGTAGGCTCCATCTTTATCCACATGGTACAAAAAGTTACCCCCAGCTTCCCTGTCAATCCTGTCTGCATTCTCCCTGTCAAGTGCGTGGTAGAACACCTGCAGAATCTTTGCGTCCCCGAAGCCGTGGTTGGGGCATTTTTTCACAAGTCTCATTAGCCTGTCCCATGCATCTACCACTGTCTCCCCCATCTTCTGTTTGAAAGATAAGATCTCGCTCTGCAGTTTAATAACGCGGGATGCAGGGTAGAATTTCGCCAAGAAATCAGCAACACACCCCTCCCAGGTAGTGATAGACCTCGGTGGTCTTGCCTCCAGCCAATCTTTTGCTGTTCCGAACAAACAGTATGGGAATAAAATCAGCTTTAGCGTGTCCGCTTCGACTCCTCTGTACTTAATCTTGTTGCAGTAATCCTCAAATTTTCCGAGGAAGTCGTTTGGATCTTCATCTGCCTTCCCATTAAAAGGACAATGGGTCTGGGCGGTCTGAATGGTGGATGATTTCATGTCGAAGTGCTCTGCTGTAATGGGAGGCACTACAATAGCTGGTTGATGTCCTCCGGTTGGGACTTCAAAATTTTCGACCAGTGCCCTTCCAGACCTGTTATAAGTCCTCTGATTGTTCCTGGCAGCAAAACCTGCTGCTATCAGCTCTTCAATGTAAAGAGCCATCTGTGCTGGAGTACGTTGTGGCTGTCCTGTGGGTGTTCCTGTTTCGGTCGTGGTGTCTTCTCCGTGCTCAGACATCGCGGCTCGGTGTCTGCGACTTTGCTCTCTGAAAAGTTTTTCGGGGTCTTCGAGTGGTGATACCAGTTTGCGGGGCAATCTGGGCATAAACTAGAATAGCCTGAAAATCAGATTTCAAGAGCAGTAAGTCGAAAGAAAGTAATTGTAAAAATAAAAGAAAAACTCTGAGACTTATTCTACTGTCTCTTTAACAAAAACTGTAACCGTTCCCCGGCAACGGCGCCAAAAACTTGACAGCGTAAACTATCTGCTTTTTCGCAAGTGTACGATCAAGTAGTATAGAGTATGTAATTGCGACTCTGGTTGTCGAACCCACGAGAACAGTTTAAGTTTTTTCTAATCAGAATTAGAATAAGACACGAAGTTTGTAAAAAGGAGGAAGGTTTGCGATTTGATTATGCTAAATTATAATAAATAAAAACAGTAAAAAGACTTATTTTATTTTTCTGCTGAATATTTTGCTGAAATTGTTGTAGTTGTAAAAGTTGATAATTCTAAAAATCTAGATTCCAGGATCCCCTAGGGTTACTCTCCAGCTTTCATAGTTTGATTGATTTCAGAAACACACAGTGGTTTTGTTTATGCCAGCATACCAATAGTACAATCTCCTCTCGGTCTCCCCCTAAACGTCTAACAGTTGGTCTGATGCTTCTGGGCTAGTCCCCTGATTCTCTTCACCTCTCGGTCCATCAAGGCAGAGTACTAAATCCTGTCTTTTCTTCCTAACATTCACTGGTCACTCTCGCGCACCAGGTCCTGTCTGTAACACTCCTGGGTGATCAGGCCATTCATGTATGTAAATAAAATCAAAGACAGAACAATAAGCAAACCATCTGTATTAAGACTTAGCTAGCCATGCATCTGAAAATCAAAACATCCAAGTCTGCTGAATTCATAAACCCTAGGTTCACCGAGAACCTAGGCAAAAGGTCTAGCTAGCTTGCATTATTAAAAGACAATGTTTCATAAAAAGAGAAAAGATCAAACTAGTTATTTCTGAAGATACTGGAAAACTGCTCCAATCCTGCTCTGCTCCAACTCCTGGCTGCTGTGAAACTTGGCTGCCGATGATGATGATAGCTGTGGTATGCCTTCGTAACCCTAAAACAGTGCTGGGACACCTCCTTTTATATTGCCACAGTCTCCAAAACTGATGCATGAAATTCCTGTTTTACCCTCGAAAAGATCCGTCCTGGAAGATTCTGGAACACGTCTGTGCGTTCAAACGCACACTTCCTGCGTATAAACGCAGTGCGTATGAACGCACACCCCCCCTGCGTATGAACGCAGGACTTAGTCAATTTCCTCTTCTGGCTCCTGAACCCATGCGTTTGAACGCAGCTCCTCTGCGTTTGAACGCACCCCTTGGTCGTTTCTTCTCCTGAGTGTTGAGCCCTGCGTATGAACGCACCACCTGCGTTTGAACGCAGGACTTAGTTTTTTCTGCGCTTTGGTCTCTGACTCCTGCGTTTGAACGCAGCCTTCCTCTGTGTATGAACGCATGCCTTGGCCAAATTCTGCCATTTTTCCCTGCTGCCTGCCTTGTGCGTTTGAACGCGGCTTCTGCGTTTGAACGCACAACTTAGTCATTTTTCCTCTTTTCTGCTCAGCTCTTCTGATACACTGCCTCCAATCCAAGTCAATCTCATGCATTTTTCCGGCACCTGTTACCTGCACATAACACGCACCCGCGATCATATCCAACAAACAAAAAGTATGCATAAAATTACTCAAATTTTGCAACCATGATATACAAATCTCTGCCTCGTATCAGGTGGAAAATAAGCTGAAAATGGCCAAACTCAACTCTCACAGGGTTAAAACCAATGGTAAAAAGATGTCCCAGACTAATACATTTTCAAGCTGTCAGTGTGCTGGATGGCTGCCACATGGCTGTGATCTGTCTGTCAAGAAAGCACCATCAGTTCATCCACATATCCAAAAACCAGATCTCCCTGCAACAATAAATACCCCTAAATTTCTCCCCCTTTTTTACTTTCATAAAAAAAGTGAGAAAATTGTGGATCATACCTTATTTGAAACTTAAAAGTTTTAAAAGAAATAGACGTTTTGAAAGAAAGAGGATTTTCAAGGATTTGAAAAGAAGAAAGAGAAATCTAGAATCAGGGCTTTTGATCTTCATTCGTCTTAGGCCTTGCAGCATCTTCTTGATCACTTTCTTCTTCCTCATTCTCCTTATGATCCTCTTCATGTGAATACTCTTCTTGTGCAACTTCTTCACTAGGCTCATCAGCTACCACATCATCTTCAAATAAGTCTTCTGAGGTGACAATTGCTGGAGCCTTACCTTTCTGTTTCTTCTTCTATAAGCTTATGTGAGTAGCAACCCAAAGTCAATGCTTCCTTCATTACCAGGTTCCTTATCCTCAGCCACCTTTGACCCAGCTTCCATATCCCCAACAGCCTTATCCCCAGTACTCTGCTCATCTAATAAGTCATTGGTAGATCCTGACTTCCTTGAGCCTTCTGGAGCTTCTGTTTCCTCTTCTTCCACATGTACCAAGTTAATTCTTTTGAAAACACTCTCAATAATGTACTTCATCTGTCTGAACTCAATACTTAGCTGATATTGTCCTTGCTTTAGCTCATCTATTTTATTTTCAATAAATTCCAGCTTCTGAAGAACTTGAGATTGGTCCTGAGTGGTAGAAGGTAGAACTAATGGAGTTGTTAATGATTTAGGATTTGAAAGTTTCTTGGCCTTTAACTCATCAGCAAACAACTCAGAATAGAATTCCATTCTACCTCACTTGTTTTCACAATTCCAATCCTTTGAAAATACTTCTCTCATTCCAAAGCCAGTAGTGATTGTCTCTTCCTTTTCAACATGTATTTTCAGATGGTGAAAGAAAAGTGGGAGGAGGTTGACATGGGGTAGAGTATGCTTCATGTGACGACCCGGTCACACTTTTAATACTAAAACATCGAGTTAACGATAAAATCACCGTTTACTGTCAACCCGGTCACACTTTTAATAATAAATTATCGATTATTCGATAAACGCGCGGATAATATCAACTTAGTCTGACACTTTCAGACGTCCAAAACTCAACCAGCAGGACACACAGTCCTCCGAAACAACAATTTTAATCAAATATCTGTCAAACTGGTACGTGACTGAATTATTTAAAAAGTTACACAAACTCGTAAAAAATGTCAGTTTTTATAAATATCTGACCCAAAATAGTAATTTACAACAAACAGCTAAAAACAGCTAAAAACAACATAGTTAACTAAAAACACAAATTTTAGCAACCACTCCACGATCCCGTCGCGCTCCAGGTCAACCTGTAAAACAGAGGGGTGAGCCATAATAGCCCACCGCCTAACCACTGGCGTAGAAATCTAAAATCTACTTAACACAACAACCAGTTATTACACAACAGCATGCGGCACCAAATACACAAACAGCATGATTTATCAATCACCCAAACAATTATCAAATAGCTAAAAAGCAGTAAAATCACACCATTAGTATATACAGAAATAGACTGTAACTGCAAGAAACTTAGAAATTAGAGTTCCCCTACCTTAAGACAAATGAACTGGTCGAAATGAAAAATTTTGAAAATTTCTGCTTTAGTCAAAGTTGAGCTTCCTCTCTACTATCAAAGACAAGGAGAAACGATGACTCACTTTCTCTCTAATGGAAGTGACCCCTATTCTAATTCATTTCTCTTGTATACGCCCATCCACCTAAAAGGCAGAAACTTTTTAATGTTCTTCAAAATTAACTTTAATCTTTAAAGTTAAAACCTATGACTAATGCTCACAGTTGAACCCACGTGTCAACCATACATATCATAAAAAGATTATCAGGAATAGCATAAATGCAGAGTCACTACCTAATCTCTAATTTCTGTAGAAATGAACTTAGAAATGTTAGCATGATATTGTCCCATCAAAAACAAACCGCGAGTAAAAATATGAACAAGTTTACATCAAACTTCCTCTGTAACTAAATTTCAAGTACACAAAAGGCTCACTATTTTTTTTTACTAAAATATAACTTATTATCAATCACAAAAGTATATTCTAAAAAAATAAACACGGTTAAATATTTTAAATAAACTTGGGATCTCACACTTCATGTTCTTGATACAGCAGTACAACATGTGTTCCATTACAATGCTTGGCAGATAAATATCATATCCATGAATTACCAAGTACATCAGATATAACATTCCTTGGAAGTCTCTTTCGGTACTACACACCTCCTCAAGATAGTAAATAAGATTTTGGCTTCAATAGTTAACACAAAAGGATTTAACTGCTTAGAGGTAGTAGCTATATTATGTAAAAAGAACTCTTCTTTAGCCATATTTATACCATCAATCTTGCTAGGATAGTTTTCTGTATTGTACCTCTTTGGACAACCCAAAACTCATGAAAATCCAGCATGATCTAACTCAATCTCAATTCCAGCTACCTTAGATTATATAGTTAAACCCAAAGTATTCACTTGTTTAGATTCATGTAAAAGGGTCTGGTAAGCCTAGGGTACGCAATCTCAGAGGTGTTTATGATTTTCCAAAGTGAACTATGTTTAAATATCCTCATACACTCCAAATCCATATCATTTAGCATGCTAGTATTGATCAAACTACAGTAATCAATTGGAGTAGAGGAAAATCCATCTAATCAAGTTATATAAGAGGCATGGTTGATGAACCAATGAGTAGAAAGAGATCTCTTACCAGAAGATATTTTCTTCTCAGTGTAAATCTTAATCTCCTTCCCTTTTTCTGTTTCTGAACTCTGGATCTTCTTCCTCTTGTCTGATTTTTGAGCCTCTTGTAGCTTCTTCACCTTCTTTGGACTACCAATATGAACACCCTTTTGTTTCCCAGAAGTGTTTGCTTGATCTGACTTCTTCTTTTTGGAAGTAGCAGTCTGATCAACCTTGTCCTTTTTGCTTTTCTTCTTTGGAGGTGGAGAGGGCAACTTTGGTGCACTAACAGTTCTGGAACTGGAGCTGTCACTGATATCTTGAACTTGTTATTCTTCTCAAGCTTTTCTTTTCTTTCCTGTGTTCTTCTTTGAGCCTCCTGCCATCTTGATTCTTTGAGAATATCTCTGTGAGTCCATATGGTTAGGGTTTAGAAGAGAGAGACATGAAAGATGGAAGGGAAAAAGATTAGAGAATTCAGATACTGAAGAGGTTGAGTGAAAGAAGGAAACTAGATATTCCCAAATATTTTAAAAAGGAAAGTTTGTTTAAAATTAAAACCTTTGTGGAAAGGAAATTGTATTATACTGATTTGAAAAAGAACTGTTTAAAAAGGTAAAAATAATGTTAGGCAATTATATCAATTCATTGAAATATATATATATATATATATATATATATATATATTCAAAGCACTAAAAAGGATTTCAAGACCTTGAAAAATTGTTATACTGCACAAAAAATTTCAATACTTTGAAAAGCTTTTCAAGGCTTTGAAAAACTTTTCAAAACATGGAAACACAAATAACTTACCTGATGCTCCCCCTAAACCAGTGCTTCCTTATTTAACATGCCATGTTCAAATCTCAGGGCTGTGAATCTATCATCTGGTAGTGGTTTAGTGAAGATATCTACAAACTGCATGTTAGTTGGCACAAATAATAGAGATACATCACATTCTCCACATGATCTCTAATGAAGTGATGTCTGACATCAATGTGCATAGCCCTTGAATGTTGTACTGGATTCTTTGTAATTGAGAGATCACTAGTGCTGCCACATTTGATGGGAATATCTAAAAAGTCATAACACAAATCTCTCATCTTTTGAGCTATCCACATCACTTGTGAGCAGCAAGCTCCTGCTGCTATGTATTTAGCTTTTGCTGTTGATGAAGCTACTGAATTTTTCTTTTTAGAATGCCATCTTTTCAGAGATGATCGAAGAAATTGGCAACATCCTGAAGTGCTTTTTTTGTCAACTTTATATCCTGCAAAATCAGCATCTGAATAGCCACACAGAGAGAAGTTAGACTGTTTAGGATACCAAATCCCTAAGTCTTTGGTACCATTGAGATATCTGAAAATTCTTTTGACAGCAACTAAGTGAGACTCATTACGATCAACTTGGAACCTAGCACACATACAGGCACTAAACATAATGTCTGTCCTACTTGCAGTAAGATAGAGTAGTGAACCAATTATACCTCTGAACTCTTTCTGGTTCACACTCTTACCATTTTGATCCTTGTCTAAGGATAGTGTAGAACTCATGGGAGTTTTGGCAACCTTGTATTGGGACATATTCCTTGATGTACTTATTCTGGTGTAGAAAAATTATTTTACTCAATTGATGTACATGAAGTCCAAGAGAGAAATTAAACTCTCCCATCAAGCTCATCTCAAATTCCCTGCTCATAAGACTAGAAAAATCCTTGGAAAGAGAATCATTAGTAGCACCAAATAGAATATCATCAACATAAACTTGTACTACTAAAATGTATTTCTCATGTGAATTTATGAAAAGAGTTTGGTCAACTAAGCCTCTTTTAAAATCAATTTCAAGTAAGAATTTTAACAAACTTTCATACCAAGCTCATGGAGCTTGTTTGAGTCCATAAAGAGCTTTGTCAAGCTTATAAACATGATTTGGAAACTCATCACTTTCAAAACTAGGAGGTTGAGAAACATATATTTCTTCTTGCAGATAACCATTTAGAAATGCACATTTAACATCCATTTGAAAAAGTTCGATGTTCTTATGTGATGCAAATGCAAGTAACATTCTTATTGCTTCCAACGTGGCTACAGGAGCAAAAAAATCCTCATAATCTATAATTTCTTCCTGAGTGTAGCCTTTAGCTACTAGTCTTGTCTTATTCCTAATAACCTTACCATTTTCATCTAGGTTGTTTCTGAACACCCACATTGTTCCAATTAGAGACTGATCTTTGGGAGGAGGAACTAGATTCCAGACTTTGTTCCTCTCAAATTTATCCAACTCACTTTGCATTGCAATGATCCAAACTGCTTCTTGTAGTGCTTAGTTCACAATCTTAGGTTTTACAAGAGAAACAAAAGCATTAAAAGCACACATGTTCTTAACTGAGATCTTGTTTGTGTACCAGTGGATGAATCCGAAATGATGTTTTCTGTTAGATGAGATGACATATATTTGAATTTTTTTCTTTGTGTCCAGGGTTCTAGTTCTCCAGGAATCTTTTCAAGACCTTGAGAGCTTGATGTTGTGGCTTGACCTCTCTGTTTTCCTTGAGGTTCTACTTCAAGGCTTTTAGAGCCACTTTGAAGCCTTTAAAAATTTCTTCTGTTTTATTGCATGTTAGTCTTAGAACCATTCTGTGGATCTGCTTCATCCACTGACTCATGCTTGTTCAAATTTAATTCTACAAAACCTTCATCACTCAAAGTTCTTAGGCTTGAATGAGCTCCTTGTATTTTTTCCTTGAGCACAAGCCTTGCATACCTCTTCACCCTTTAAACTTGATGGATGGAAATCCTCTGACTAGGTCTTTAGAGACTAGTTTGTTCATTGTGTGCAAGCTGATGTGTCCAAGCTTTTTGTGCCAAAGCTTTAAATCTTCTTCCAAAGCCTTGAGACATTTTAGACTTTCTCCTGCAACTTTTTTAGAACTCAAAGTGTAAACATTGTTTGACCTTGGAGAAGTAAGAATGAAATTTTCATATTTTTTATCTTGCACCACACATTTCTCCTTGTCAAAGATAACCTTATTACCTTAATCACACAGTTGAGATACACTAAGCAGGTTAAACTTTAGACCATTTACAAGATAAACATCTGAAATAGAATTTTCAATACCATTACCAACTTTACCAATTCGTATAATATTGCATTTGCCTTTGTCACCAAATTTGATTGTTCCTCCTGATTGTTCTTTCAGTTCTGTGAATAAAGAACTCTTGTCACTCATGTGCCTGGAGCAATCACTATCCATAATCTACTTATGTTCTTTGTTCTTGGTGACAACCTGCAAAAATCATTCATTGCCTTATCCAGCTGTTAGACCAAGTGTAATATTTGGATTCATATTCAGGATCAACCATGTTAGGTGGTCTGACCCCTTTTGGAACCCAAATCTGTCTCACATGTCCCTTAAGATGGAATGGAAAGGTATTCCTCATGATGTGAGATTATGTTCTTCTAAAGGGACAGGTCATCTTAACATGATCAATCTTTCCACGGAAAAAACATTTTGGAGAACGTCTGCTTCCTGTCATCTTAACATGATCAATCTCTGTCAGTTTTGCCTGAGAGAAATCAAGATTCTTGTTTTGGAAAACTAATTCCAGATTCTCTTTTGCTTGCTCATGAAATTTCTCCTTTAAAGACTTGTGTAGATAGTGCTTTCTAGACAGACAGATCTTAGCCACGTGGCGATCATCCAGCACACCTAGCTGTGCTCCACACACACTGGATCAACACCCGCGCTGATCCACGTGGGGGCTGCGAGACAGGGCCCTCGCATACCACCACACGGGACTTGTAGGGACTTAGTGGTTTGGAGGCTAGAGTAAGTCTTGTCGCGCACGAGCGACAACCAAGCCCGCACGCGACCTTTAGTAACTGCTTTGAGAGATTTATGGCACGAGCCCCATAAACCCGGTCAACCTCATAACGGTTCCTGTATACGCGGACGAAGTGCGTAACGGTCCCTATATACGTGGACGAACGTGCCGTTGTGGTTAAGCTAATTAAGCCGCCATTAATGGGCGCATTAACCCACTACAACGGTCACATTCTCTGTTATATATAGGATCGTTAACCCTTCCATACAGGGGCGAATCACCTGAGATACGCGGAAGCTCCGCCAAAATTCTGTCTCTCTCTCATACAGTACTATTGCCTTACTCTCTCCCTACACACACCCTACTCTTTCTGTGTTCTATCCCCTGCTCTTGGTGTATATTGAATCTTCCTCAAGGGATTCTCTCGTACACATTTGGTGAACCCGACGTGAACCTGAGATTTCCGGTATGAGCACACGCCTAGAGCTGATAATCGGCATGCTGATGCTTTAGCGACTCTGGGATCTAAGGTTAGTACAGACAAATGCCCTGCGAGAATCTCAATCGAAGTCCGAACGTCACCGGCATTGATAGAGGATGCCTGTGAGGATGAGTCCATGAATAACGAAGACTGGAGAAAACCGATATTGCATGCAATCGCCGAAGGAACGAGCAGAGAAAATTGGGCATTCACAAAAGGGTACTGCATACATGACAACGCCCTCTACTACAAAGGTCCAGGAGGAATAATCATGCGATGCGTCTCGCAGCAGGAGGGACAAGCGTTATTGGAAAAGATTCACCAGCACACTTGCGGGGAATGTGAGGTGTCGGTCTATCAAAAAGCCCAAAGATATGGGATTCATTGGCCGGACATGTCAACGGCTGCTACAATAATTCAAGGAAATTGTGAGAGTTGTGCATTGATCAAGGACTCTTTAACAATCGCTTTGGTTGACGATGATGCGGACTGGAGAAAGCCACTCTTTGACTTCCTCACGAAAGGAGTCGAGCCCGAGCAAAGGAAGGAATTCGGGAAACTTAAAAGAAAGGCGGCTCGCTATGTGGTGCAGGAAAACATACTCTGGCGGAGGGGTCACAAAGGTAATCTACTCCAATGCCTAGATAGCCAGGAAGCGCAAGAGGTGATGGATTTATCTCACCAAGTAGAACATCAGGGGGGTGCAAAACTTTGCAGACACTCCTCACAGTTGGTTATTTTTGGCCCACAATGGAGGAAGATTGCCGCACCAAGGTAAAGAGATGTCAGGAGTGCCAATTTAAGGGCAACCTCGTGCATGCTCCCGCTGTATATCTACACGCGTTAGGAACACCATGGCCATTCAACACTTGGTCTTTGGATTTTATTGGCCCCATTCGACCGGCCTCGCATGGGAACCAGTTTATCTTAACTGCGACTGAGTTGATTACTAAATGGGTGGAGGCAGTACCGCTCAAGACAGCTAATGCACTCGCAGTGGTCAATTTTGTTCAAGAATAAATCATATGCATGTTTGGAATCCCCAACACAATCCTTTCGGATAATGGCACCCCCTTTGCAAATCGTCAGGTGGCCGCAAAACAGGTAGAGTACACCATAAGGCAGGTCAGTTCCACTCCTTATTATCCAAAAGAGAATGGTCAAGAAGAAGCAACCAACAAGACACTGTTAAGAATTCTGAGCAAGATGGTCGCAGACGATCACAAAGGTGGGCCAATTCTTTGAACATAGCATTATGGGCATATCGAAATTCGCCAAGGACTCCCACGGGAGTTTCCACGTTCCTTCTATGTTATGGAGCTGAAGCCGTTGTACCGGCGGAAGTAAAATTCAACTCTGCGAGATTGGCTTTTCATGCATGATATGAAAATCAACGTGATCATGACTTGATTCTATTGGAGGAAAAGTGTGAGCAAGCTAAGCGGGTTAACAATAGGTATAAGGAGAGGATCACTCGCGCATACAACAAAGCAGTCCAACATCGAGATTTTGCGGTCGGGGACCTGGTCTTGCGCGCTTCAGATCATTGCATGCGGGAAGCAGCCCATCCAAAATTCGCAGATAACTGGGAAGGACCGTTCGAGGTTAAAGAAGTTTTTGACAGTGGTTAGTGCACAATACAGAGGCTCCATGTGACTGACACAACCCCAAGTCCGATCAATATGCGCTGGATCAAAAAGTATTATCCTTAACCTCTCTCTTTACATACATTGGATTGAAATGTCTATTGGATTGTATGTCTAGAACTCCGATGAATTCATGCGTTGTTCCCTTCCATATGAGGAACTTGTAATCTTGCCTCTCCCATATGAGGATGCTTTTTAATAAAGAATCCTCCCATATGAGGAACTTGTAATCTTGCCTCTCCCATATGAAGGTGCACTTAATAAAAGAATTCTCCCATATGAGAAGAATTTTATTACCTTGGTCGTCTCTTATCATTTTATTTACGACAAAAGCCTATCTGCCTAGATAGCAGCCATAATATACGATCCCATGCGATCTTAAGCCTTACTGCCAAGATAGCAGCAATGTTTAAACACGATCTTAAGTGATCCAAAAGCCTATCTGCCAAGATAGCAGCGAAAGTAACAACGCCCCTGTGCGAACAAAGCCTATCTGCTGAGATAGCAGCAATGTTTAAGCATGATCTTGACTGAACTACAAGCCTATGTGCCTAGATAGCAGCAATAATAGCAACGCCTTTGTGCAAGCAAAGCCTATCTGCTCAGATAACAACAATATTGAATTATGATCTTAACTGATCTGTAAGCCTATCTGCTAAGATAACAAGCTATAACAACAACGCCCCGTGCGACGCAAAACTTATCATCTTGAGAAAAAAGAATTATTCAGGCGAATATCCGAATGCAAACATAATAGACGAAGAAGAATCTTCGCAGAAGCATGAGGTATTATGTATATCTTCTTAAACGCGATCATGAAGATGAGTAAGATTTATAAAGAAGATCTTGCGAGCTATTTCTATGGCACAAGGCACAAACTCAGGTTTCACAACTTGAAATTGCCATGAATCAACAAAAGACAAGCATTGATGCCAACAGTCGTAAGGACTCATGGCAAACCACATTTTGGGATGAAGAACCCAAGCAGCAAGAGGCATGGTTTATATAGACTCTATGGGGACTCTTTAGTTCCCTGGCTGAGTCAGCAAAGCTTGGAAAACGGGTAAGAATCAATTACTTACGTCTCAAAAGAGGTAAAATTCAATTACCCTACTAAAGGCTATGACGATTCGGTGGCATGCCCTAATTAATGACGGAAGGTCATAGTAAGGATGGGCTTCCCAAGGAAATCGTGCTTATCTAATAAATCATTAGCGCGAAAATCAAGGCAGATACGTCACCATTGTGACGTCATAATTGATACGGATCAACAGAGTGCAAATCCTCAAAAGGGCAAAATGGGACATAGAGTTTCAAATAAAAAAGAAGGGGGAGAAGCACTAGCATTACAATGATATTTTGTTTTTTTTTAAAAAAAAGAAAAACAAATATTTTTCTAAAATAAATCCTTGATCAAAGGATGTTCTGGAGAGAACGAGAGCGATGCCTCTCTTGCTTGGTCCACTTCTTGCTTCAACTGTTCGTACTTGGCATTCATCGCATGAAAGAGGTTGACAGCTTCTTCAGCCTTCTGCCTTTGTTCCTCTACCTTCCGCCTTTTAGATGCGAGGTTGTGGTAGCCGCGTTTCAAACTCACAACTGCGAGAATTGGGGTGATCCTGTTGAGAAGATATCCGAAGCCTAGCTTGCCTTGAACTTTAGCTTGAAGCCCCTTGCATATGCTATAAAGCAGCCGTGCACTATTAGGAGAAATGGTAGCGAGGGTGGCCACATACAACTGCTCCAGAATCCAGATGGCTTCGGTCAAGAAAAGTCTCCTGTCATAAGGTTCTATCTCCAGAGATTTCACGAATGACCAGGGGTATGAGAGGCGCATCTGAATCAGCCAGTCCACATCAGCTTGCTTCATTCCTGACAAAGTTGATTCAAGTTTAGAGCGTGAAAGCTTTTAAACAAAAGTGTAGAATGCGAAAAATGGTAACATACCAGTCCCTTCAAGGATCTCACGCAAAGAGGGAATGCGCATTGCTGGAAAAGCCGAAGCATGCCCTTGCTGCATTGCTCGTCTGTCAGCCTCGAGTTCGAGCTCATCATAGTTCGCAGGGAGAGTATAAGTCGCAACAGGTGCGACGGCAGCTCCAACTTGTGAACTCCGAAAACTCCATGCTGGGGGAACCTCTAAAAGCTCTACCTATGTTGAAGGAACGACAACAGTAATAGCTGTTGCTCGACTAGGAACTTCTTCGGCTGCGAGAGGCTCTTGTGGCTCAGGAGCATTCATTTGAACATCAACATTTTCATGTGATGCTATGTCTTCCATGACCTGTTCATTCTCATGAAACTCAGCTCCAGCACCCTCTGCTTCCATTTCCTCAACTCCAGCATCAGCATCTTCTTCTCTTAGTACGGTGTCAGCTTCGGCATCATCAGATACCTCGATGATATCCTCCATAGGCTCTCGTGCATACTCAGTAGCCACGATAGGCTTCTTGACGTGAGAGCTTTGCTATGGGGCATAAGATGTAGGGAGCTGACCCCTTTGTTCCGGCATAACCTCAACAGCATCACCTGTGATATAAGACAGGAAAATATTGAGGTAACTTGCATTATACAACGTTTTATTATTTTGATAGATCAAAAGCGAGCACCGCCACACTTAGGTGGGATCGCATCACCTTCATCATGTGTTAAAAATGCGACACCATATCCTACTAGAGTATCCTCGTTAAGAACATCTTTAAGGTGAGCGTGACCTGGGGTGAGAAGAAACTCGTTACAATAAGGAGTGGGTCACCAAGCTGGGTTCGCAAACATTGTTTGGATAGTTACCTGAGGGTTCGCCACATTTGCTTACTAACTAGCGGCGAATGTCACTTTTTGAAAGGCCATGCTTTAATGCACCAATAATTACCTCTTGGTAAGTCACAGCAAGGTTAAAAATCTCACCTTCTTTGCCGCCTGCGATTTCCTCAAAGTACTCTTGAGCTTGTTCCAAAGCAGTCGCATCTGCGTTATCACCTTGCTGTTCTTCCAGACTTCTCCTTTTTATGAGCTCGATCTCATCCTCCTCGAGCTTCATCCTTATCTCTTCGGCTTCATCAACCATTATCTCGGACTCAGCAAGGACATATTCATCTATGGTCTCACTGGAAATGCCAGAGCGAGAACCCTTGGTCTCTTTCTTTTCTTTGGAAAGGAGTCCGCTGATGGTTTCTGTGTCATCACCTGCGAAAGAACAAGCTGTTCAACAACTATTGCAAGAGATAGAGTATGAAGAAAAAAAGTTTGTTTGAGATACCTTCTGAGTCTTCTTCTCGTATCTCACCTCTTTCTTCTTCATCTCCTCTTTCTCTTACTTCTCTTTCCTCGTCTTCCTCTTCCTCCTCTTCCTAACCAAAAAGAACGAAAGTCTCAACTGCGAGCTCTTTCCGCACTTTGCTTGGCATGCAACCTTTGCCTTTGTCTTTAGAGGCAAGAGACTTCGCAGGAGGCAGAGTTGGAGCACTCCTAGGAGGAGGGGAGATTGAAATGCCCTTCTGCTTTTGTCTCTTGGCCCTCGGGGCAACATCTGCTGGAGGAGGAGCATTCCTAGGAGGAGATAGAGCTGGAGTATTGTCTATCAGCGAGCTAGCAAACGCATCCATTACCTCGCGTATCAGAGTCTCTACTTAGGGAGCCAGTCCCATTGTCACAGGAATTTCCTTGCCCTGCCTTTTCGCGGCAATAATAGAATTTATCAGCGATTTGGAGCGCTCTCCAGATGCGAACCTCCTCAGATAGCACTAAAATAGAAAATGGGGGTATAAGTTCAATGCATTAAGGGAAAAGAGTTTAACATGCATAAATGGAATTGTTTACCTTGGCAAAATCTTCGCTGTACTTGATAACATGCGAAGCCCCATCCCTAACAGCGGTCATCTTCTCCTCAAGAATGGTGGATGGACACAAGTGATTGTCAAGATCCAGCAAGGAGTAGAAGCCATACTGGGAATCATCCAAGATGCAATTAGGACGGAATGGGAAGGCATTCCTTTTGATTGCAGGAGCTTTGCTGGGATGAGGAGTCGAGTGCGTTTCGAATCTGGCTTGTTGAGTGGCCCAGTAAGAAATCCAATTTCTGGAGAGGCGACCTTCACGGCTACCTGAAGGTTGAACAAAGGGCCAGTTGCTCTGAAATATTGTTTGGCACTCGCCAGACAGCAGTCGCTTGTAGCAGCCTCTTGCGATCGACTTAGGCCAAATGGAAGGCGCCACTGCATCAAAACCAAGCTGGGGAGAAACGCGAGTTGGATCAACGTCGACTGTGATCCTTTCATATATGGGAGTAAGTTCAGGGACATACTCAGCAAGAGCAGGAAGGGAACCTCTCAGGCACCAGCAGAAGAATTCACGATAACGCTCGTGACCTTCGAGAAGGAGTTCTTCTGAGCAAGCAAGAGATTTGGCGGGGTATAGCTTCGGAAACCATCGCACATTTTCAATACGCGTGGCATAAGGCCTAGCTGTAAACTTGCTCCGGTCATCGCATATTAGACTCCTGGTGCACTTGGGAAGATTGGTTCTAAACCATCGAGCAGCTCTCCCACTAGAAAGTTCAGTCTCCGCGCCTGGATCACACCACTTGCTGGGCCTAGAAGGAACAGGAGCATAAGAGGGCCATCACTCAAAAACCCACATGGTAAGGAATGCGATGTTGACATAAGTCAACACATCAAGACGACCGCGAGAATCCTTGATCGCCACTACCAGCTGGTCCAATCGATGATATAAGGTGCCCAAGACTAGAGGCCCAAGTGCGACTCTCTGGCCAAGGGCCAACTTAACAGAAAGAGGGAGGACATGATAAAAAACCCCATCATGAGGATGACCATCAATCAAGTACCTCGACAACCAGGCACACAGGAAGCCACACAAGGTTAGATGGTACCCCTTCCCATCTATATAATTCTTCGCATTTGGATTCTTGTCCAGAAGTTCTTTGGTAATACTACCATTCGCATAGTCGCGAAAGAAGTATTGCACCCACTTGCCCCAGGTGTTCTTCACAGAAGTTTCAACAAGCTGCCATTCGGGAAGAACCTTCGCAGATGTCCAACGAGTACAGATTTTCTTCACCTCGGATAAGCATTCTTCCATCTGCGCGTATAGAGCAAATTCTGGATCAGTTCTCAAAGGGCTTAGGGTATCCACATATCCCATAGGGGAGAGGTCGTACAAGACTTGCACATCTTCCAAAGTAGGAGCAGCCTCGAACTCAGCAAAATGGAAGGTGTGAGTCGCAGGAGAATAACGAGAAAGAAGGTTTAGAAGCATGGAGATCCAACTTCACGGCAGCACCCTTCATAGCACGAACTGCGAAATAAATACCAGCATTGTCTAATGCGATGGCATGGTGGGTCAATACATGGTCAATCCAATCATCCATCAAGTCCAACTTTTGAACAAAGGCCTGGGTAGAAATTTCAATATGAGGGAAGAACCCATTTTCAATCCCTAGCCTAACCACTTCCTTGGAGTCGATTAACTCTACTATGGCTGCATTGGTAGGCGGGGTCAGTGTTCGCAATTCTCCTGAGGGGGCAGGAGCCGGTAGATTCTTCACCTTAACCCTAGCATGATATAAATCCTTTCCATCCAAATAGGGGGCTTTTCTCCACAAGGTCTTGGGAAGATCAGGTATTTCTTCAGGCTCTTTAACGGGTTTAGATCCTTTTGTCTTGGCCATTCCTGCAGAAAAGCAAGAAAAAGGGGGGGGAGAAATATACGCACTTTCAGTTTAAATTTCAGTTCAGATTCAAGAAGCAATTATGGTTTGTCAAGAGAAGATGAACAGTTCGGGGTTAGTTCTGGGTTTAGAATCTCAAAATTTCAGAAGTTCTACATTCGAAATCATCTCAATTTGGTGATTCAATCTGATTGGAGTTTAAGAAAGAGCCTCTTTTGCAGTTCTCAATGAACAGTATATTCCAAATAGCTCTGGGTTTACAGATCCAAGACAGTTCAAAGGGTATTTAAATACGTTAATGGAATCGAGAAAAGCAATCTTGTTTTGGTGAAGCAAGTTGGAGGAGACGATTGACAAGGAAGAACTGGTGGTTGATTACTTGAATTTGCCTTTGAAGGCTTCCAGGTAACATTCACTTTAGAGAGAGAAGTGATGCTTTGCAACAATGGAGGGCATAGAGTATTTATTCAAACCAATGAGGAGTCGCGTCCTTTCAGTAGTCGAATCGCAACCGTCACCGTCGAATCGCGCAATCACAGGACGAGCTGACGTCACGCCTAATACCCTAAAAGAACAGGCGGCACGACTCTAGGGATTCTAGGTTATAATGGCACGCACGGTGGCTGATTTTGCGTATATTTGAATTGGTGCGTGGCAGCGACGCGTGCATTGGTTTCTGCGCATTGAAGCCTATCCGGGTAGGTGTCTTCACGCGCAGAAAGGGGGCTAATGTAGATAGTGCTTTCTAGACAGACAGATCTTAGCCACGTGGCGATCATCCAGCACACCTAGCTGTGCTCCACACACACTGGATGACCACCCGCGCTGATCCACGTGGGGGCTGCGAGACAGGGCCCTCGCATACCACCACACGGGACTTGTAGGGACTTAGTGGTTTGGAGGCTAGAGTAAGTCTTGTCGCGCACGAGCGACAACCAAGCCCGCACGCGACCTTTAGTAACTGCTTTAAGAGATTTATGGCACGAGCCCCATAAACCCGGTCAACCTCATAACGGTTCCGGTATACGCGGACGAAGTGCGTAACGGTCCCTATATACGCGGACGAACGTGTCGTTGTTGTTAAGCTAATTAAGCTGCCATTAATGGGCGCATTAACCCACTAGAACGGTCACATTCTCTGTTATATATAGGATCGTTAACCCTTCCATACAGGGCGAATCACCTGGGTTTCTTTGATTGTGCGATCGCCCTAGTGATGTCACAATACAACTCTATTGGATCCACAATTCTAGGAACCACAACAAGCTCAGTAATGAACTTCCTAACCCAAACAGCTTCCTTTGCTGCGCCACTCGCAGCAAAGTACTCAGCCGTAGTTGTAGAATCAGCAACCGTCTCTTGCTTGGAACTCTTCCAGCTCACAGCTCCTCCATTCAGGCAATACAAGAATCTCGACTGCGATATGAAATGATCTCTATCGGTTTGGAAGCTTGCATCCGTGTAAGATCTTACACGCAACTCTTCCTCCCTTCCATAGATCAAGAACACATCCTTAGTTCTTCTTAATTACTTTAGGATGTTCTTGACCACCAGTGACTCTTACCCGAATTAGATTGATATCTTCTTGTCATACTCAATGCGTATGACACATCTGTTCTAGTACATAACATGGCGTACATGATGGATCCTATGGACGAGGCGTAGGGTAGCCTACTCATGTGTTCCTTCTCAATCTCATTGGAAGGACAATCATTCTTCGAAAGAGTGATTACATGCGACATGAGCAAGAATCCCTTCTTGGAATATTGCATGTTGAACCGATTCAACACCTTGTCTATATATGTACTTTGACTTAGGCCTAGCAACTTCCTTGATCTATCTCTATAGATCTTGATACCAAGTATATAAGTTGCTTCCCCTAAGTCCTTCATTGAGAAACACTTTCTTAGCCTATCTATCACAAATTGCAGCATGAGAATGTCGTTTCCAATGAGTATTATGTCATCCACATACAAGACCAGAAAAGCAACAGAGCTCCCACTAACCTTGTTGTAGACACAAGATTCATCTTCGTTCTTGATAAATACAAACTCTTTGAATGCTTCATAAAAACGTCGTTTCCAACTCCTATAGGCCTTCTTCAATCCATTAATGTATCATTGCAACTTACAGACTTTATTTGCATGCTGTGGATCCAAAAAACCCTCAGGTTGTGTCATGTACACATCCTCGAGGAGGTTTCCATACAGAAATGCTATTCTGACATCCATCTCCCAAATCCCATCGTCGTAGTAAGCTACAATACCAAGTAGGATTCAGATTGATTTGGCCATTGCGACTGGTAAAAAGGTTTCATCATAGTCTATACCATGAATCTGTCTGAATCCTTTTGCAACCAATCGGCCCTTATAGATAATCACATTACCATCAATTTCTTTCTTCATCTTGAAGACCCATTTGCACCCTATGGGCCGCGCTCCTTGGGTTGGTTCTGCCAAAGTCCAAACTTTGTTGGTATACATGGATTCCATCTCGGATTTCATGGCTTTACGCCACTTATGAGAGTCTGGCCCTTTCATGGCCTCTCCATAGGTAGTAGGCTCATCATATATGAGCAACATGTCGCCAGAATCAGTCACGAGAATATATAATTAATTAATATAATAGAATGATATACAAATTAAGGTCGGGATGAAGAACTATGTGATGACAGTGAAGCTGTAAAGCTTGAAGTGTTCTTCAGGAATTTGGAATGGATTTAGTGGATGATTGATCTTGTTAAATGATGCTTTTCAAACCGTGAGAGTGTATGAATCTCTGTGTAATGCTTTGTGCTTGTCAATCTCTCTCAGACTCTTCTTATCTATCAATTTGAATTGCAGACTATATAGGAAGCGTCAAAAAAAATCCCTTAAAAACATATGAAGATCTTTGACTCTCAACAACTCTTTCACAATGACTACCTGCTTGATTTTATCATTGATTTTGATATGATACTCAATTTGTAAGCCTAAGGTAAGTTCCGACAAGTTTTCATAAGAGTAGCATCAAATCTACAGGCTGAAGTCTTTAGATTATCAATATACATGACTAGGAAATCTTATTTTAGTATGAACATTATTTTGGATAGAACATTCAATATATTATTTATGGAAATATTAATATAATGAAGTCTTTAGATTACAATTTTTGTTTATCTTAGATATCCCTAGTCATGTATATTGATAATAGGAAAATCAACTATAGACTAGCATGTGGCTAGATTGATATGGAGATATCAACTCTAACACATGGGTATGTATTAGGCGTAATAGCATACTGGAATGACCCACCACGAGAAGGCTAAGTATGATTTATGTTAAAGTCACAAGTGCTTCTCTTAGTGACAATGGTATTGTGGTCCTTAGACTTCAAGTCACTAGATACTCTATTTGTGAAATATTGTGGTTTGATATCATCAAACACTACATCGTGACTTGGTAGCAATAAAGGCGGTTATCGGACATAATACGAAGCAAGGTTAGATATGGTAGTGATGTAGAGAGGATTTGTCCCTCCCACATAACGAGAGCAAATATCAACGGCCACTCGAGGGGTAGTGCTTATGGAATGTCTGGCAAGACTTAGATAAATCAATATGGGATATTTATGTTATATGTATAGATAAGCCTATTCCTAGGATCGAGAAACTATGGATTGGATATACGAGTGTGACATTTATTTCTCGTGTCCAATCCGGATATGGAGACAAAGGGATAATACAATACGGTAACATTGGTCTCAAGGTTTGTCGGATCACTGATATTTCTATTAGTTTGGCGGCATAGATGTGTTGCTAGACACCGCTCTATGCTAGTAATTGTTATTACCAACTAAGTTTAAACCTATGGGGTCACACACCCTATGTATTAAACTGGACTTGGTGATTAATTAGTATGACTAATTAAAGAGAAGGATCAAAGCGCAACCACAAGCAAACTTACTAGGATTAATTTGTAAGGTGGACTAATCCATGTATGGACAAGATTAGTATTGGGGAAAATATGTAGTTAATAAGGAGTTATTAACTATATAAGGGCACTCCTAACTTAATTATTTCACATAAAGAGAGTGTCATTACTGTGGAAATAACAAAGCAAGGAGAGAGAGAGAGAGAGAGAGACTTGGGCCTTAACCCTAGTCGTCCAACCCCCCTGCACCGTCAGCCATAGTGTGTCGCGCGACCTTGGTGCCTCGTTTTGCGTGATCTTCTTCTTCCTCCTTACTCATGTTGATAGAAAAAATACGTGGTGTAAGTTAATCTTGTTTCAAAGGCTTGAAATAGCTTGTCTGTTTCAAGGCCTTGAAACTTATTTCAAAGGTTTGAAATATACACTGCAATATACAGCATGAACGAATGGGGAACTTTTGATTCTATTCTGACTCCTGATCCCCTATGCCTGATTCAATGTTATTTGATGATGAAAGACAAATCATTTTGATACTCTAACTGTGGCTAATTTATTTGTTTGAACAAGAGGGATAAATAGTTACCTATTTTGCAAGGACTATTTCATAAACTGTGTTTTTGCAGAAATGGAAATTCGGTTGACAAATTAATTATGTGATTGTGAAAACATGAGGGAATTATTGAAGAAAATTGAAGAGAACGAACACAGAGATACTCAGACATTCTCAGGATTGACAAGCAACACAGAAGGAAATTCATTTAACTTAAGCCACTCATCAGAAGATCACTGCACATTCAACTGCTTCATCAGTTCTCAGTGTTCTTCTTTTCTGATCTATATTATTATATCATTTAGATAATACTTTTTACATCTTATTCTCGTGAGTTGTTCAAGTTAACAATAGATAATTCTTGTTGAATCAGTTAGGTAGAGCAGGTACTAGATAGGTTAGTGAGACCACTAACTGTAACAGAGTAAGGGAACTCTCAGTGCTTGAGATCTAGGGCTTAGATTTTGATTAATAAGAATTGAGTTGAAAATCCTGCAGGGATCAAGTCACTGAGGTAGAGACGTAGGTCCAAGTGGACTGAACTCTATAAATATCTATGTCTCTTTCATTTATCATACTATTCCATACTTAGCTTATTTACTGCACAAAACAGGATATTCGTTCAGGGACTTGAAAGCCATTTCAAGGACTTGAAAACTATCAACATTCTTTCTACTATCTGTTTTTTATTCCAAGGACTTGAAATTCATTTAAATTCCTTGAAATACTCATTTCTTTCCACAAAATTCTTTGAACCCACTCTTTTAGCAAAAGTTTTCATACTCTATTCAACCCCCCCCCCCCCCCCCCTTCTAGAGTATTGTTCTAGTATTACTACCTACGTTAGTGTCTTTCAATTGTAATCAGAGCTTGTATCACTGCATATATTTAACCATCTTGTGATTATTAGTACTGTAGATGATGGTGGTTTCTCTCAGGGAATTGCTACTAACAGACCTCCTCTATACTGTGGAGAAAACTTTGTGCACTGGAAAGCCATGATGAAAATATTCATCATTGATCAAGATATAGAATTGTGGACTATCATACAGAATTGTCCTCATACATTCTACACAAAGAAAGATGGGATCAGAACTCCCAAGATTGAGGATTCACTTTCTTCTTCTGAGTTAGAACAGTTTTCAAAAAATTACAGAGCCATGAATCTCTTATATTGTTCATTGAGTGCAGATGAATTCAACAGGGTTTCAGGTTGCAAGACTGCTAAAGAAATATGGGACAAACTGGTGGTAACCTTTTAAGGAAGCAGTCAAGTCAACCAGATAAAGATCAACATAGTTCTTAGACAGTATGAACTGTTTAAAATGAATGGAGATTAGTCCATCAAGGACATTTTCAAGAGGTTCACTGAAATTGTCAGAAATCAGGACTCTTTGGGAAAATCCTTTACAATGAAGAGAAAGTCAAGAAGATTTTGAGAAGCCTTCCCAAAGCTAAATGGGAACCAAAGACTACTGCTATTGAAGAGGCTCAAGATCTATCATCATTTCAACTTGATGACTTGAAGGGAAAGCTTCTTACACATGAGATCTCCATGAATTAAGTTGATGGAGAACTGCCAGAAAGTGTCTATCTCTCAAGGTTAAGGAGAATGAGCCATCTCAAAGCCTTGAAAATGAAGATGATGATGAAGATCCTTTTGCTATAATTTCAAAAGACTTGACTAGAATTATCAAGATGAAGAAGAGTTTTGGAAACAAAGACTTCGGCAGGGATAGACACAAATCCTCCAGTAGTTAAGAATACGAAGGTAAATCTTCTTCCCATTGTAATAAGCCTAAAGTAATGAACTACTTTGAGTGTGGTGATGCAGGACATTTGATTAGAGACTGTCCATACAAGAAAAGCAAACAATTTCAGAGGAAAGACCATGACAGAAGAAAGAAGGCTATGATAGCTTATTGGAGTGACTCAGACTCTTCCAGTGATCCTGAACCTGTGGAAGAACAGGCCAACCTCTGCCTTATGGCCAAGCATGATGAAAGTTCTGAAAAGAACATTCAGGTAAGGGTAAACTGTTTGATTTCAAAACCAACATATGTCCTCACTGATTATCTTAGAACACTGCTTTTAAATGAATAGGACTATCAGAAAGAAATCGGGAATTTGAAGGAAAAGGTTCATGAGCAAGCAAAAGAGATTGCATCTTGTTTGTCAAAATCGGACTCTTGAAATTTCTCGGAAGAAATCTGGCGGGGATTTCAAGGCCTTGGAAACAAACTTCAAAGCCTTGAAAACTCAAGTCAAGGAAGTAGTCAGTGAGAACTCTCGTTTGAGTGATAGTATTTTTGCTCTAAGACATTAGTTTGATGAATTGGAGGAACAAATGACTACTCTAGCTGAAAAAACTTCAAGAATCTAAGAAAGTTATTACTAAACTTTCTGGCTCAGAACACAATTTAAACCTGATTCTTGGAGGAAGCTTAAAGTCTGTTCACAAAGGTGGTATTAGATACAATCAAAATTTCCCCAGAAAGAACAACACCAAATTTCTGAAGAATGGTAGAAGAACTTCTCATAAGTGCCATTACTGCAACATAATTGGTTTTGGAATAGGTTCCCTAGAGGTGATCTATATTTAGTATGAACAATGTTTTGGCTAGAATATTCATTTATTAATTATTGGGATATTTAATATAATTACGTCCTTATACAATGTGTTGGTTATCTTAAATATCCCTAGTCCATTATATTGGTTAATAGGACGATCAAATATAGACTAGTATGTGTGTAGATTGATATGGATATATCAAGTCTAATACATGGGTATGCGTTAGGAGTAATGGCATACTGGATTGACCCACGACGAGAAGGATACATTAGATTATGTCAAAGTCACAATCGCTTCTCGTAGTGCTAATAATATTTTAATCCGTAGACTTAAAGTCAAGAGATATTATAGTTGTGGAATATCATGCTTTGATGTTATCCAACGTTGCGCCTTAACCGGGTAACAATAAAGATAGTTATCGGGCATGGTAGGAAGCAATTGATAGCACCTTTTAGGGGATATAATTCTTTAGCATTTACCACATGATAATAGGTATTTGATAATGATTTTAGCCTAATGTTAGAGATTATATGTCGTTCTATCACTTGTTGCTACCATGTGCTATATTGTTAGTCCGGGCGTTTTTCATGCATATTTTTCGGTTATTTGTCAAATATAATCGCTTGGTATGTTTGTTCATGTTTTTTTGGCAGGGACGGATTCTAATCGGTTGATAGGAGGCAGGGAACGAACTTCGGAAACAACGGGAGCTCAAGTGGAGTGAAGAGAAGCCGAATTGGAGAAGCTTGGATGACCAGTCTGCACTATTTTCATCATAGTCGGAGTTCTACAACTCATTTTGGGGTGATACTAGTGTCATATGAAAGTAGACTCGCAGAGATTTCCATCGATAGGTCACGGAGCTAAAGCGGAGTTCGAACGAAGAAGATATCGCGTTTTGAAGTCAGGAGCAGATTTCAGGGGGTTTTTGTGAAATTACTAAAGACTTAGGCGGGTTATTATTCAAGGACGACCTAGGGATGAAAAGAATCATCATTCACGCCTATTGAGAGCCACGATCAAGGAGGAGAGCAAGGAGACTCCATTGGAAGCAACCTCAATCAAGGTGAAGAGCCCGGATCGCGCCAATCTTCTCGATTTCTAGCGTTTGATCTCTTCTTCCCTCTTTTAACCACTTGTATGGAGAAACCCTATTGTGTTGCTATGATTATTAGTAGCTAGAAGTTTTTCTAGGCTTCTCTAGAAAGCCTAGGGTTTATGTAGACAATATGTTTTCCGAATTTGAGACTTTCTTTCATGCTTTGGATTTTGATTCATCGAATTGATATTTAGTTTCTTGATCTTGTTATTGAATGTAGTCTATTGACACGGCTAGATTATGATTTGATAATCATGAGACTTAGGGTTTATTCATGAATTAATTTCTTGCTTAATGTTAATGCTATTTTAGCTAATTGTTCATATACTATGCTCAATCCCTGACAAGAACGGAGTGTTCAACCAGACTTGTTAATTAGCTAGCGAGTGCGTGAGAAAGGCTTAGACCTAGCTGTGATGAGATATGAACAAGAATCCTTAATCACAGAGACTGAGAAGATAAGTGTGTAGAATTGGTCTTAGTGGGTAGATTCGGTAGGAGATAGTGAGGTGTTCGTGTGGTAGTGGTCTGAGAGGACATCATTCCGTGCACTGTCGTTAGCCTACTAGAAAGGACCGGTAGATATCGGTGGACCGACGGGACACCAAGTAAACCCTGACGTAGAACGACATGAAACCAATAGGAGATTGTCAGTACCATAACCCGGCTTAACTAGAATAGAGTTAACGTGTTACATAGCTAATCCGGAAATTGTCTACAGCCCTAGGTGATCTAGAGATTTTCTAGTTTCTCCATATTTGTGTAATAAAATAAAAAAATACAAAAAGATTAGTTTAGTTGTTATTTAATTTCAGTCACTTGTTTGTGGGTGACGCCTTAGTTAATCACAATTCTTCCTCCTGTTACAGTACTCTAAGTTAATAACTAATTAAATAGTGTCAAGCTTGTCCTCGTGGGATTGATAACTCGGGGTTGAAATATTACCCTATATTACTTGAACCGTGCACTTGCGGTAACACGTAAGAAAGTGTGTCAAGTTTTTGGCACCGTTGCCGGGGACAGCGGTAGATTATTTAGTTAGGAGTTAGTTTAGAGTAGTTTTCTTTTAGTTTTTTTATTTTGTTTCTATCTCTGTGCTTCACGGGTTTCTTGTGAGTTTGTTTTTGCAAGAACACAGGAAGCAGGAGTTGTATTGAGCATGTGGAGCGACGAGGATTATGTGGGGATCTCTGATTACCCCTACTATTGTGCTAAATGCAGAGTTTGGCACAATGATGACACATGCTCAATGATTTGGTGCTACAAATGCAATAAGGATCACAAGTATGAAGACGCATGCATCACAAGGACTCATCAGCAAGCATGGAAGACTTGCACAATATTATGGGGGAGATCCAAGCGCGCATCACAAGGATGTCCCTTCTTACATATGAGCCACAAGAGGAGCCTCTGCCACATGCCATTGAGCCCTTAATTGAGTCTCTGTGGACACCATCACAAGATGGTTTGGATGAACCTCATTGGCTACCAGCTGTCCTAGAGGTGCAAAGGATACTGATGGCTAGGATGGAGAAAGAACTAGAATCTGCATCCCAAGCTGCAGTCGTGGAAGAAGAGGTACATGAGCCGAGCGAAGAATGCAGTGTCCATGAACCATTGGTGGACTCTGCCATTTCTGAGGACTCAGACTCTGATTAAGACTGGGGTGGAGTTGTGTGTCCAAAAATAGAGGAGGCGATGCTCGCTGCAAGGAAATCTCAAATTATCTACAGCCTTGGCATGATTGGGATGATACATACATTGAGAGCTTGTGGGGTGCTGATGATGAAGCTGAAAAAACACTTGTGATTGTTTTTATTGAGGCTTCGGAAATCAGCAAGTGTGGGGGTATAGATGAGATGCATGTGTCTAATGAAGATCATTTGGCACCAAATGAACACCACTGGGATGATTTCTTGGAGAGAGATTCATTTGAGTCTAGTGATACTCTATGGAAGTTGATCAAGAAGAAAAAGTGCAAGATGAAAGAGTTTAACTTCCAAGGATTTCCACCATGTCCAAAGAGCTTGTGTGATCGAGAGAAAAAGCTTATTTAGAAAATATGGTGGAAGAATAAGAAGTGGAGAGTTAAGTATCCTTCACTATCCTAGACGGTTGAGGTAACCGGGTCGGGCCGTCGACCTTAAATTACAAGCGCTTCTTGGGAGGCAACCCAATGTAGAGTAGGATACTTGTTATTTAATTTTTGTATTTAGATCTCCATATTTGATTTTGAGGGGTGAGAGAGAGTTTTTTTTTTATATTTCCTATGAGTGTGCAGGACACAGGTACCGAAGAACTCTCCGGATTCCCATTCTTGATGCATGTGCACGATTTCGCACGCAAACCGAGGAAAAATAGCTAACCGGAAGAATTTAGCTTGATAAAGGAGCTATTCGAGTTTTAGGAGTGGCCTATTAGTTGTGAGGAACATGGTAGCGAGTTGGAGTATCGGGGTTGCACGCATCGGAATCCGAAGTGGAGATAAAGTACAAGAGCTTTGAAGGCGAGATTCTTTGCACAAGAGAGATAATTTGAGGAGAAATTGAAAATTTCTTGGATTTGGGAATTTTCTAGTCAAAAATGGATTCCTCGTTGAGTATGGAGTCCATCGGTTCAAGAATCGCGCAAAACGGATGTCGGATGAAGAAGATAGAGCGAAAACAAGTTGGAGAGTTCCAGGCATTTCGGGCACCATTTCGGGCCGAAATGCCCCTATTTCGGCCAGAAATGAAAAGGGCATTCTGCTTCAAAATTTCCCAGTGATTTCGGCCTCTATTTCGGGCCGAAATGGAGGCTGAAATCCATTCATTTCGGGCCGAAATGGCCCGGACAGCTCACTTTTTGGGGGTACTTTTGATACTTTGGGGGGGGGGGTTATTTTGACATTTTGGAGGATTTTTAAAGCCAAGAACCAACCAACAAGTCCCCTAACACCCCAATTTGGATCAAACACTCCTTGTCTTCATCTTCTTCCTCTCCAAACCTGCAATAACACCAACACACCCCAAACCCAAAACGCATCCAAATCGCGAAGTTTTTGAGATAGTGAGTGGATTAACTCTTGAGCTTTTAAGATAGTGAGCGGATTGAGTGTGGGGGAATTAAAAGAAGAAGCGATCCAATAACTTAAATCTTCCAATTCGTTGCTTTGGAGGGTATTCGGCCAAATTTCAAAGAGGAACTTAAGACGGGGACACCGAGGAGCTTAAGGAGGTACTCATGCCTTCACTAGCTCGTGTTTCCGAAAAATTTGGTACAATTTTCTCTCTATCGGATTTAATTATTTATTAGGCACTCTTAGGGCTTAATTTCTTCAAAAATTTACTTTCTCATACTTGGATTATTGGATAATTGTTTAGCTCACTCCGACTAGACCTCACGTGCACTCACTCCGACTAGACCCACCGGCCCTACGCTTGAGCAGCCGAGTCCTCTTGATTTCACTCTATTTTTCGTTGAGGACAACGAAGCGCTTAAGTGTGGGAGAGTTTTTAGCTATCAGCTAGTTAGACATTGCATAGCCTTGTTACATGTAGTTTAGAAAGTCGTGTTTGCATGTAGATGTCGAGTCGGTTAGTTTTGCATGTGCACGTTTATTTTATGAATTGTATATTATTTTTGCACTTTTATTTATTGAGTCCACCTACCATACTTTCTTGGTTAGTCGATTTGGCCAGATACATATAGTGTCGAAAAAAAAATCAAAAAAAAAACAAGAAAAATCCTAAAAATTGAAATTTTTGAGAAAGGGCAATTGAAGAGAGTAAGCGTGGAGAGGGCTCAATGATAGTATTCCCTATGTAGTATGAAAATCTGAGGTGATGTAGACACGCGAGAATCTGGAGTAGGAAGGCTATAGGGCCAATGCACTCGAGAATTGTGAGTAGTTGTCTCTCAAACTAGATATCCTACTAGCGCTACACAACCGTCACTTAGGTAGTCGTCAACCCTCCTCGTAGTGGCAACGGAACAGCTGTGCGAGTGATTGTTATGGGGACCTCACGTCCCGTCTCCATCGCCCAGGTCCACTAGTTACCCCAATTTAATCCATTTATTCCTTTTATTCACAGCCTCTAGCCTAGGAAGCCATTCCTTGTGACTTTCATCACTAGTTAGAATGGTCCCTTCCTATGCGTCATGATAGAGGGAGTTGAGTTAGGGAGGTTCGATGAGGTTGAGCTGATTTGATACATCTTGAGTGGACATTCTTACATGTCATCTTTTGAGGGGATGTGAGGGTGAGTTAGAGACGGCAGCACACTTCTGTGTGGCGGTGAGTCGTGTCATTACACCACAATCACAGGTGGAGTGCCGTAGTGCGTGATACCTTTTTCCGCACGTCATGGGGTGGGGGTTGGTTGATCTTATAGGAGGACGTGCTTGCACTTCGTTCATATTTTCTACATCTTAGGTGATGAGGAGGATTGGTTGGAATTAGCACGCGTTACATTGACTACCGGGTTGTTGATATGGTTTACATCGAGTGTGGGGGTGTCGATATCTATATTAATTACATCATTGATTCAACACATTCCACCACAACGTTATCTATATTGATTTTATCTCCTAGGATATTGTATCATCATTGATCTCCTAGGATATTGTATCATCATTGGTGGCTTTATGTGCTTATTGGTATGAGAATGAAATTGAAAAAAAGGAAAAAAAAAACACAGAAAGTTGAAATTGAAATGGAATAGGGAGCCGGAAATTAAACTTCATGAAGACCAAGGAGGTTAGCTATTGTTCAAGATCACTTCTTCACATTTGTGGCCGCGAGAACGGTGTTGCAGCAATATTGAGGGAATGAGGGCCGGAGTAGTAGATTGGGTGGGGTTCCTTAGATTTTGGTGAGGGAGTGTGAGAATCGGGTTTTGTGAGTTGTATCATGACGTCTAGGACTGCGCTTCTAAATATCCTATCCTACCCGTCCTAAAGCCGTCAACAATTGAAACGCGTGGATAAATAGCTCGGATGGTAAGTGCAAGGGATACGTTTGATGAGTGTGCGGAAGCAACTTATTGAGTGTTCCTGCCCGTTCTGTCTGACGAAACTAGACGCAAGTTCTACCAATCACCAAATCTATAGAATCTTCTAAGGGATGTGAGAGCCTTATGACATGCCGGTTTGTTCATTGGGATTGCCCAATCTCTACTAAAAAGAAAAAAAATATGTTCTTTAATTCCTTGCATTGTACATACTTGAGTTGCATTGTGCATATCATGTAGTTTGCATAGTCATGTCTTTGTATATTGAGTCGTGAGTCGTGTTGGCTAGCGGAAAGTGAAGTATGCAAGGCGGTGGGGTATGCATTAGTTTGGTTGTGGTATGTATGCAATGTCTCAAGTGTGGGAGGTTTGTGCTTCATTGTTGCTCGGGACGAGCAAGAAAGTAAGTGTGGGGGAGTTTGATAGAACCTTTTAGGGGCTATAATTATTTAGCATTTACCACATGATAATAGGTATTTGAGAATGATTTGAGCCTAATGTTAGATATTATAGGTTGTTTTATCACTTGTTGCTACCATGTGCTATATTGTTAGTCCGGGCGTTTTTCATGCATATTTTATGGTTATCTGTCAAATATAATCGCTTCGTATGTTTTTTCATGTTGTTTTGGAAGGTACGGATGCGAATCAGTTGATAGGAGGCATGGAACGAACTTCGGAAACAACGGGAGCTCAAGTGGAGTGAAGAGAAGCCGAATTGGAGAAGCTTGGATGACCAGTCTGCACTATTTTGATCATATCCGGAGTTATAAAACTTATTTTTGGGTGAGACCAGTGCCATATTAAAGTAGACTCATAGAGCTTTCCATCGATAGGTCACGGAGCTAAATCGGAGTTCGGACGAAGAAGATATCGCGTTTTGAAGTCAGGAGAAGATTTCAGGGGGTTTTGTGCAATTACTGAAGACTTCTGCGGGTTATGATTCAAGGACGACCTAGGGACGAGAAGAATCATCATTCACGCCTATTGAGAGCCACGATCAAGGAGGAGAGCAAGGAGACTCCATTGGGAGCAACCTCAAGCAAGGAGAAGAGCCCAGATCGCGCCAATCTTCCCGATTTCTAGCGTTTGATCTCTTCTTCCCTCTTTTAACCACTTGTATGGAGAAACCCTATTGTGTTGCTAAGATTATTAGTAACTAGACGTTTTGCTAGGCTTCTTTATAAAGCCTAGGGTTTATGTAGACAATATGTTTTCCGGATTTGAGACTTTGTTTCATGCTTTGGGTTTTGATTCATCGAATTGATATTTAGTTTCTTGATCTTGTTATTGAATGTAGTCTATTGACACGGCTAGATTATGATTTGATAATCATGAGACTTAGGGTTTATTCATGAATTAATTTCTTGCTTAATGTTAATGCTATTTTAGCTAATTGTTCATATACTATGCTCAATCCCTGACAAGAACGGAGTGTTCAACCAGACTTGTTAATTAGCTAGCGAGTGCGTGAGAAAGGCTTAGACCTAGCTGTGATGAGATATGAACAAGAATCCTTAATCACAGAGACTGAGAAGATAAGTGTGTAGAATTGGTCTTAGTGGGTAGATTCGGTAGGAGATAGTGAGGTGTTCGTGTGGTAGTGGTCTGAGAGGACATCATTCCGTGCACTGTCGTTAGCCTACTAGAAAGGACCGGTAGATATCGGTGGACCGACGGGACACCAAGTAAACCCTGACGTAGAACAACATGAAACCAATAGGAGATTGTCAGTACCATAACCCGGCTTAACTAGAATAGAGTTAACGTGTTACATAGCTAATCCGGAAATTGTCTACAGCCCTAGGTGATCTAGAGATTTTCTATTTTCTCCATATTTGTGTAATAAAATAAAAAAATACAAAAAGATTAGTTTAGTTGTTATTTAATTTCAGTCACTTGTTTGTGGGTGACGCCTTAGTTAATCACAATTCTTCCTCCTGTTACAGTACCCTAAGTTAATAACTAATTAAATAGTGTCAAGCTTGTCCTCGTGGGATTGATAACTCGGGGTTGAAATATTACCCTATATTACTTGAACCGTGCACTTGCGGTAACACGTAAGAAAGTGTGTCAAGTTTTTGGCACCGTTGCCGGGGACAGCGGTAGATTATTTAGTTAGGAGTTAGTTTAGAGTAGTTTTCTTTTAGTTTTTTTATTTTGTTTCTATCTCTGTGCTTCACGGGTTTCTTGTGAGTTTGTTTTTGCAAGAACACAGGAAGCAGGAGTTGTATTGAGCATGTGGAGCGACGAGGATTATGTGGGGATCTCTGATTACCCCTACTATTGTGCTAAATGCAGAGTTTGGCACAATGATGACACATGCTCAATGATTTGGTGCTACAAATGCAATAAGGATCACAAGTATGAAGACGCATGCATCACAAGGACTCATCAGCAAGCATGGAAGACTTGCACAATATTATGGGGGAGATCCAAGCGCGCATCACAAGGATGTCCCTTCTTACAGATGAGCCACAAGAGGAGCCTCTGCCACATGCCATTGAGCCCTTAATTGAGTCTTTGTGGACACCATCACAAGATGGTTTGGATGAACCTCATTGGCTACCAGCTGTCCTAGAGATGCAAAGGATACTGATGGCTAGGATGGAGAAAGAACTATAACCTGCATCCCAAGCTGCAGTCGTGGAAGAAGAGATACATGAGCCGAGCGAAGAATGCAGTGTCCATGAACCATTGGTGGACTCTGCCATTTATGAGGACTCAGACTCTGATTAAGACTGGGGTGGAGTTGTGTGTCCAAAAATAGAGGAGGCGATGCTCGCTGCAAGGAAATCTCAAATTATCTTACAGCCTTGGCATGATTGGGATGATACATACATTGAGAGCTTGTGGGGTGCTGATGATGAAACTGAAAAAACACTTGTGATTGTTTTTATTGAGGCTTCGGAAATCAGCAAGTGTGGGGGTATAGATGAGATGCATGTGTCTAATGAAGATCATTTGGCACCAAAGGAATACCACTGGGATGATTTCTTGGAGAGAGATTCATTTGAGTCTAGTGATACTAAATGGAAGTTGATCAAGAAGAAAAAGTGCAAGATGAAAGAGTTTAACTTCCAAGGATTTCCACCATGTCCAAAGAGCTTGTGTGATCGAGAGAAAAAGCTTATTTAGAAAAGATGGTGGAAGAATAAGAAGTGGAGAGTTAAGTATCCTTCACTATCCTAGACGGTTGAGGTAACCGGGTCGGGCCGTCGACCTTAAATTACAAGCGCTTCTTGGGAGGCAACCCAATGTAGAGTAGGATACTTGTTATTTAATTTTTGTATTTAGATCTCCATATTTCTTGGATTTGGGAATTTTCTAGTCAAAAATGGATTCCTCGTCGATTATGGAGTCCATCGGTTCAAGATCGCGCAAAACGGATGTCGGATGAAGAAGATAGAGCGAAAACAAGTTGGAGATTTCCAGGCATTTCGGGCACCATTTCGGGCCGAAATGCCCCTATTTCGGCCAGAAATGAAAAGGGCATTCTGCTTCAAAATTTCCCAGTGATTTCGGCCTCTATTTCGGGCCGAAATGGAGGCTGAAATCCATTCATTTCGGGCTTCATTTCGGGCCGAAATGGCCCGGACAGCTCACTTTTTGGGGGTATTTTTGATACTTTGGGGGGGGGGTTATTTTGACATTTTGGAGGATTTTTAAAGCCAAGAACCAACCAACAAGTCCCCTAACACCCCAATTTGGATAAAACACTCCTTTTCTTCATCTTCTTCCTCTCCAAACCTGCAATAACACCAACACACCCCAAACCCAAAACGCATCCAAATCGCGAAGTTTTTGAGATAGTGAGTGGATTAACTCTTGAGCTTTTAAGATAGTGAGCGGATTGAGTGTGGGGGAATTAAAAGAAGAAGCGATCCAATAACTTAAATCTTCCAATTCGTTGCTTTGGAGGGTATTCGGCCAAATTTCAAAGAGGAACTTAAGACGGGGACACCGAGGAGCTTAAGGAGGTACTCATGCCTTCACTAGCTCGTGTTTCCGAAAAATTTGGTACAATTTTCTCTCTATCGGATTTATTATTTCTTAGGCACTCTTAGGGCTTAATTTCTTCAAAAATTTACTTTCTCATACTTGGATTATTGGATAATTATTTAGCTCACTCCGACTAGACCTCACGTGCACTCACTCCGACTAGACCCACCGGCCCTACGCTTGAGCAGCCGAGTCCTCTTGATTTCACTCTATTTTTCGTTGAGGACAACGAAGCGCTTAAGTGTGGGAGAGTTTTTAGCTATCCGCTAGTTAGACATTGCATAGCCTTGTTACATGTAGTTTAGAAAGTCGTGTTTGCATGTAGATGTCGAGTCGGTTAGTTTTGCATGTGCACGTTTAATTTATGAATTGTATATTATTTTTGCACTTTTATTTATTGAGTCCACCTACCATACTTTCTTGGTTAGTCAATTTGGCCAGATACATATAGTGTCGAAAAAAAAATCAAAAAAAAAAAACAAGAAAATTCCTAAAAATTGAAATTTTTGAGAAAGGGCAATTGAAGAGAGTAAGCGTGGAGAGGGCTCAATGATAGTATTCCCTATGTAGTATGAAAATCTGAGGTGATGTAGACACGCGAGAATCTGGAGTAGGAAGGCTATAGGGCCAATGCACTCGAGAATTGTGAGTAGTTGTCTCTCAAACTAGATATCCTACTAGCGCTACACAACCGTCACTTAGGTAGTCGTCAACCCTCCTCGTAGTGGCAACGGAACAGCTGTGCGAGTGATTGTTATGGGGACCTCACGTCCCGTCTCCATCGCCCAGGTCCACTAGTTACCCCAATTTAATCCATTTATTCCTTTTATTCACAGCCTCTAGCCTAGGAAGCCATTCCTTGTGACTTTCATCACTAGTTAGAATGGTCCCTTCCTATGCGTCATGATAGAGGGAGTTGAATTAGGGAGGTTCGATGAGGTTGAGCTGATTTGATACATCTTGAGTGGACATTCTTACATGTCATCTTTTGAGGGTATGTGAGGGTGAGTTAGAGACGGCAGCACACTTCTGTGTGGCGGTGAGTCGTGTCATTACACCATAATCACAGGTGGAGTGCCGTAGTGCGTGATACCTTTTTTCGCACGTCATGGGGTGGGGGTTGGTTGATCTTATAGGAGGACGTGCTTGCACTTCGTTCATATTTTCTACATCTTAGGTGATGAGGAGGATTGGTTGGAATTAGCACGCGTTACATTGACTACCGGGTTGTTGATATGGTTTACATCGAGTGTGGGGGTGTCGATATCTATATTAATTACATCATTGATTCAACACATTCCACCGCCACGTTATCTATATTGATTTTATCTCCTAGGATATTGTATCATCATTGATCTCCTCGGATATTGTATCATCATTGGTGGCTTTATGTGCTTATTGGTATGAGAATGAAATTGAAAAAAAGGAAAAAAAAAACACAGAAAGTTGAAATTGAAATGGAATAGGGAGCCGGAAATTAAACTTCATGAAGACCAAGGAGGTTAGCTATTGTTCGAGATCACTTCTTCACATTTTTGGCCGCGAGAACGGCGTTGCAGCAATATTGAGGGAATGAGGGCCGGAGTAGTAGATTGGGTGGGGTTCCTTAGATTTTGGTGAGGGAGTGTGAGAATCGGGTTTTGTGAGTTGTATCATGACGTCTAGGACTGCGCTTCTAAATATCCTATCCTACCCGTCCTAAAGCCGTCAACAATTGAAACGCGTGGATAAATAGCTCGGATGGTAAGTTCAAGGGATACGTTTGATGAGTGTGCGGAAGCAACTTATTGAGTGTTCGTGCCCGTTCTGTCTGACGAAACTAGACGCAAGTTCTACCAATCACCAAATCTATAGAATCTTCTAAGGGATGTGAGAGCCTTATGACATGTCGGTTTGTTCATTGGGATTGCCCAATCTCTACTAAAAAGAAAAAAATATGTTCTTTAATTCCTTGCATTGTACATACTTGAGTTGCATTGTGCATATCATGTAGTTTGCATAGTCATGTCTTTGTATATTGAGTCGTGAGTCGTGTTGGCTAGCGGAAAGTGAAGTATGCAAGGCGGTGGGGTATGCATTAGTTTGGTTGTGGTATGTATGCAATGTCTCAAGTGTGGGAGGTTTGTGCTTCATTGTTGCTCGGGACGAGCAAGAAAGTAAGTGTGGGGGAGTTTGATAGAACCTTTTAGGGGCTATAATTATTTAGCATTTACCACATGATAATAGGTATTTGAGAATGATTTGAGCCTAATGTTAGATATTATAGGTCGTTTTATCACTTGTTGCTACCATGTGCTATATTGTTAGTCTGGGCGTTTTTCATGCATATTTTATGGTTATCTGTCAAATATAATCGCTTCGTATGTTTTTTCATGTTGTTTTGGAATTTACGGATGCTAATCGGTTGATAGGAGGCATGGAACGAACTTCGGAAACAACGGGAGCTCAAGTGGAGTGAAGAGAAGCCGAATTGGAGAAGCTTGGATGACCAGTCTGCACTATTTTGATCATATCCGGATTTATAAAACTTATTTTTGGGTAAGACCAGTGCCATATTAAAGTAGACTCAGAGAGCTTTCCATCAATAGGTCACGGAGCTAAATCGGAGTTCGGACGAAGAAGATATCGCGTTTTGAAGTCAGGAGAAGATTTCAGGGGGTTTTGTGCAATTACTGAAGACTTCTGCGGGTTGTGATTCAAGGACGACCTAGGGACGAGAAGAATCATCATTCACGCCTATTGAGAGCCACGATCAAGGAGGAGAGCAAGGAGACTCCATTGGGAGCAACCTCAAGCAAGGAGAAGAGCCCAGATCGCGCCAATCTTCCCGATTTCTAGCGTTTGATCTCTTCTTCCCTCTTTTAACCACTTGTATGGAGAAACCCTATTGTGTTGCTAAGATTATTAGTAACTAGACGTTTTGCTAGGCTTCTTTATAAAGCCTAGGGTTTATGTAGACAATATGTTTTCCGGATTTGAGACTTTGTTTCATGCTTTGGATTTTGATTCATCGAATTGATGTTTAATTTCTTGATCTTGTTATTGAATCTAGTCTATTGACGCTAGATTATGATTTGATAATCATGAGACTTAGGTTTTATTAATGAATTAATTTCTTGCTTAATGTTAATGCCATTTTAGCTAATTGTTCATATGCTATGCTTAATCCTTGGCAAGAACGGAGTGATCAACCAGACTTGTTAATTAGCTAGCGAGTGCGTGAGAGCGACTTAGACCTAGCTGTGATGAGATATGCACAAGAATCCTTAATCACGGAGACTGAGAAGAGAAGTGTGTAGAATTGTCCTTAGTGGGTAGATTCGGTAGGAGATAGTGAGGTGTTCGTGTGGTGGTGGTCTGAGAGGACATCATTTCGTGCATTGTCGTTAGCCTACTAGAAGGACCAGTAGATGTAGGTGGACCGACATGACACCATGTAAACCCTAACGTAGAACGACATGAGACCGATAGGAGATTGTCAGTACCATTACCCGGCTTAACTAGAATAGAGTTAACGTGTTACATAGCTAATCTTGAAATTGTCTACAGCCCTAGGTGATCTATAGATTGCCTAGTTTCTCCATATTTGTGTAATAAAATAAAAAAATACAAAAAGATTAGTTTAGGGGTAAAAGACAATTTGCACCCTCCTTAGATGGGTTATATACAAAAACAACCTCATTGTTTGGGATATACAAAAACCACCCCTGTAAGTGGATGGACGTTGGACATATACCACCCTTCTGTTAGTGTTAGTCAGTAATTGGTGCAAAATGACTTTTTTATGACCATTTTGCCCCTCTGTGTTTTTTGGTTTATTTTTATTTATTATTTTTTTTATGTTTTTGTGTTCTTGGTGTTCTTGAACAACAACACCACCACCACCACCACCAATTCTCTACAGCCACCAAATACCATTCACGACCAGACCCTGCACCATCTCAAACCCAATCAATTCAAACTAACTAATCAAAGCCACCATAATCTGCTGCTACTATCAACCACTGCTACCATCAACCAATTTGATCTACTTCCACTATCCCTCTCCCTCCCACCAAATTAAAAGTTGAAGAAGAAAAAGGAGGAAGAGAAAAACAAACCCAGCAAAGACCTTATCGAACCACTGCCTTCCTTCACAACCACCACCACCACCACAACCTCCTAAATCACCTAAACCCAATACAATACAATACAATACAACCAACATACAAAACCAATTCACCATCACCATTTTAAACCACTGCCTTCCTTCACAATCACCATTTTGAACCCAGAAACCCGACAAACCACAGCCACCAGCCTTCACTCCTCCATCTCCTGTCATCCTGATACCGATCGAAATCCACATAAACGCTAAATCAGTGGCCTGCATTAGACCCAGAACACCGCAGAAGAAAACCCAGCAAAAACAAGCAGAGATGAGAGAATGAGAAGAAGCAGAGACGAAACCCAGCAATCCTTCGGAGATAGTTGTCGCCGCCGCCGTCGACTCCTCTTCTCGTCTTCTTCCGTTCTCTCTCGGCCTCTCTTTCTCTCTTTCCGGATCTGAGATGGGTTCAATGGGAAGAGACACCACCAACGTCGCATCACCCAAATCGAAGGGAAGACCTGTCGATTCTGAACCAGCTCCGCCCACACACCAACCCACCATCTATTATGTTCTGATTGTGGTCTGTTGGGTGAAGCGAGATCTAGAAGAAGCTATCATTGTCGTCGGTTTTTTGTTTTGGTCTCAGATCGCGGGGATTGTCTCTGTTCTCCGATGAACCCCTCCGATATTAGTGGGATTGGCTCTGTTCTCCGACGAACCCCTCTGATGTAGGGAGTTTTGGGTTTTCAACAATTATGGCTGCTGGTCGAATTGGCGGAGGAATTGGAGATGAGGCAGGTTTGTTTTAGGAGGCGATTGGCGGAGGAATTGGACTAGGGTTGGAGGCGATGGGAGGATCAGAGAGAGGGACAAATATGGATGTGGATGGAGGTGGTCGTGGGTGCAGGTGGAGCAGTTGAGAAGAGGAGGCAGAGGTGAAGGAGGAGAGAGAACTAAGAGAAGAAAAACTAGGTTACAAATGGGAGGAGAATGAGAAGAAGTGCTTTTATAGTGGTGAAATTTATTTGAATGTCAAGGGTAATTTTGTCTTTTACAGCCATCTGTTAGGTCCGTTAGTTAGCAGGGGTGGTTTTTGTATATCCCCAAACAATGAGGTTGTTTTTGTATATAACCCATCTAAGGAGGGTGCAAATTGTCTTTTACCCTTAGTTTAGTTGTTATTTAATTTCAGTCACTTGTTTGTGGGTGACGCCTTAGTTAATCACAATTCTTCCTCCTGTTACAATACTCTAAGTTAATAACTAATTTGATAGTCTCAAGCTTTTCCTCGTGGGATCGATAACTCGGGGTTGAAATATTACCCTATATTACTTGAACCGTGCACTTGCGGTAACACGTAAGAAAGTGTGTCAGCAAGCTTAGAGATCGTGGTGACGTAGAGAGGATTTGTCCCTCCCACGTAATGGGAGTAAATATCCATGGCCCAATCAAGGGATGGTGCTTATAGGAATGTCTGGCCAGACTCGGATAAATCAATATGGAGACATTGGTGTTATCTGCTCACATAAGCATATTCCCAGGATCGAGAAACTATGGATTGGATATACGAGTGTGACTATTATGTCTCGTGTCCAATCCGGATATAGAGACAAAGGGATGATACAATATGTGATATTGGGCACAAGGTTGTCGGGATCACTACCTTATTTCTATTAGTTGGATGGCATGGATGTGTTGCTAGACACCGCTCCATGTTAGTAATAAGTTACTACCAACTAAGTAAAAACCTATGGGGTCACACACCGGATGGATTAAGTTGGATGTAGGAATTAATTAGTTGGACTAATTAATAATAAAATCATAACGCAACAACAAGCAAACTTAGTAGGACTACTTTGAAAGTGGGCTAATCCTTGTAAGGACATGATTAGTATTGGGGCCCTTATGTAGTTAATAAAGAGTTATTACTATATAATGGAACTCTAGCTTGGTAATTCTCAACACAAGTCATTATTGAGAGAACATAACAAAGCAAGAGAGAGAGAGACAAAATTAAAGAAGGCTGGAGCCCTCCTTGCCGTCCGCCCCCCTTGTTTTCGGCCACCATAGGTGCGGCCTTTGTGCCTCGTTTTGCGTGATCCTCTTCCTCCATCTTCCTTTTCTATAACATTGCGGTGAGAATGAATCCAATCAAGAATCCAAGGTGTGAATATTCATTGATACGAAGACACTATTCTTCGTGTGATCTCCCAAACAAAGGTACACATCTTCTATGCTCTCATCATGTTATGATGCTTGTCCTGTGATCCTTGGTGGGCTTTGAGTAGGATAATTTTTTGTTATTCCGTTGCATAACCTAGGTCAAAAGCCAACAGTGGTATCAGAGCCACAGGTCGTAGTGCATAACATGATTTTATGTGTTATGATTTCAGTTTATACAATGTTTTATTCATATTACGCGAAACTGAAATTAATTAGCATAGTAGATGCAAATTGAATTTGATTCAAGACAAACAAGATCTAATTTAATATTGGATGTGTAAATTGCTGAGTTTGATCACATAGGATGTGAATAATTGGGTTCTTGAAATTAGACTTCTTGGGCACATAATTGGAAAGGGGGTTTTTCAATTATCAAAACAACTTTATGGAAACAACCAAACTTGGGCAACAAGGAAGGAAGGGGAAGGAAGCTAGGGCCAAAACCCTAGTCGTTGCCCCCCTCTTCCTTGCGCGCCAAGCTAGGCCGCGGGTCACCTAGGGGCCGCCAGCCTAGGGCCGACCCGGGGTGGCGTGCGGCGGTCCATAGGGGTTCGGCCTAGGTCCAGGTTAGACCCCTTGGACCGTTGTGACCCTAATTACCCAATTTCAACTAAAATCAAGCGCGTTAAAAATTTGTTTAAACTTTATTATGTGCCTTTTTCATGGTGGATGGATACGGCATAGGTTGTGGATGTTTGTGTTTGTTTGTGGTTTGGTTTACGGCCTGCGAGCTGATCAAATTAATGTAATAGTTAGTTAATTTTACGGCCTGCGAGTTGATCATCTTCTCAACATGTGAAGTTTTATTTATTTATTTATTCTAGATGTTAGGCTAGAATTAGAAATATTTAGATGATAGCCAAGAGCATAGAGAAGAAGACCGGAGGACCAAAGAAGCCATAAAGACGATGAAGTTCCCATCCTAGACGTGCGCAGCTATGGTGGAGCACATGGAGATGAGCTTGACACTTTAGGGCATATAGATATTATCATTGACTTGGTAATATATTAGTATAGGGGCCATATCCATGCCACGTTAATTTTTCTTTTGTGGATGCTTATTATTTATGTCTTGTTATTTATTTTTTGTGTGTATGGCGATACTAGCAAAAGTAAACAAGATTATAATAAACAAGTTTGATCTTTTATTGTGGATTTCCCAATCCAAATAATTAGAACATGTTGATGGGATCAACTAAACAGATAATGACTATTAAAATCCCTCAATAGAAATATTGCGTTTTGCCTTCTCTTTCCTAAACACCCTTTATGATCAAGGTCTATTAAATTCGGGTTTGCCAAAGCAAGGCGTTTTAATTTACATTGGTATGTTGAGGACGACACAAGCAAGTAATGTGTGATTGTTGAAGCAAGAGGTTGGACGCAACTGGGTAAAATCAATTGGATTGATGAGCCTAGAGGCATGACAATTAGGTGTTATCTAAAGGATAAAGAATAAATAATTATTTGCCTAATTGGACCAAGAGTTGCATGGGATGCAATTGGAATGGTTCCTACCTAAATAACCAACTCTTGGGTGACTTTCCAAAGCAAGCTCAAGAAGAAGTGACATATGGATCTTGGACTCAATAGAAAATATATATGATATTTTCCGCATTAATGGTGAGGGCTATTAATTCGAGAAAAATAGTAGGAGCTATAATTAATGATCTAGCCATTGTTGAATATAGTTAAATTGTTCAAAATACTAAAATTGCATATTTCTCGTTTTGTATAATTCCAATGGCAAACAATCACGCATCGACTTCATCCCTGCGATCTGTCCTTGAGAAGCACAAACTGTCAGGAACAAATTTCCTTGACTGGTACAGAAACTTAAGGATCGTCCTTAAGCAAGAAAAGAAAATGTACGTCTTATACAATCCTATTCATGAACCACCCCAGGATGAGTCTGTTCTAGCTGCCATGAGAGAACATCAGAAACATATAGATGATTCCAATGATGTGACTTGTCTCATGCTCTGCACCACGACCTCTGAGCTTCAGAAGCAACATGAGAGCAGGGAAGCCTATGATATGATCATTCACTTGAAACAATTTTTTCAGGAACATGCAAGGAATGAGCGGTATGAAGTGTCCAAAGCACTGTTCAAGAGCAATCTCACAAAAGGGAACCCAATTGGGCCTCATGTACTCCGAATGATCGGGTACATTGAGAACCTCACGAGGCTAAGGTTCCAACTTGGCCAAGAGTTGGCTACTGATCTCGTCTTGCAATCGTTGCCTGACAGTTAAAACCAGTTCATCATGAGCTATAACATGAATGAGATCAGTAAAACTCTGCCAGACTTGCTGAAAACGTTAAAGACAGCTGAACAGAGCATCAATAAAGGCAAAGGCAAGGCCATACTGATGGTCAATAAAATGAAGGGCAAGGGAGTTGCCTCTACTTCCAAAGGAAATAGCAAGAAGGTTGCAAAGTCCAAGGAAGCCTTGAAGCCTAGTGGGGGCGTCGCTAAAGGTGATTGTTACTACTCTAGCCAGCCGGGTCACTGGAGGAGGAATTGCCCCAAGTATCTGGAGGATAAGAAGGTTGGAATAGTGATTCCACCACCACCATGTATTTTTGTTATAGACGTAAAACTCTCTATTTCTTCATCTTGGGTATTGGATACTGGATGTGGATCTCACATTTGTCGAAATGTGCAGGATTTGAAAAGATGTGAAGATTGACTAAAGGGGAGATAGATTTGTGCGTCGGGTGCTCCATTAGCTATAGGCGTTTATGAACTATCTTTGCCTTCTGGACTTATTTTAGAGTTAGACAATTGCTATTATGTGCCTTCTATGAGCAGAAACATTATTTCTATTTCTTGTTTGGACGAGAAGAGTTTTTCTATTTCAATAAAGGACAAGTGTTGCTCCATTTATTTTGATAGTATGCACTATTGTAGTGTGCATTTGTCTAATGGATTGTATGTCCTTGATATGAATAATTCCATCTATAACATAAATACTAAAAGGATTAAAACAAATTATTTAAATCCTACATATCTATGACACTGTCGTTTAGGCCATATAAACGAGAAACGCATATCTAGGGTCCATAAGGATGGATTTATGGACTCATTTGATTTGGAATCATATGAGACATGCGAGACTTGTTTATTAGGAAAAATGACAAAGTCCCCTTTCAATAAGAAAGGAGAGAGGACTAGTGAGTTACTAGCACTCATACTTACCGATGTATGTGGGCCAAATCCGAATCCTTTGAATTGTTCAAGGAATTCAAGAATGAAGTAGAGAAGCAACTTGGTAAAAGTATTACGGCTTTGCGACCGGATTGTGGAGGAGAATACTTGATCCTAGAGTTTGACGAGTATCTTAGAGAGTGTGGGATAGTATCCCAACTCACTCCACCCGAAAAACCACAATGGAATGGCATGTCCGAGCGGAGGAATCGCACACTGTTAGATATGGTGCGATCTATGATGTGTCAAACGGATCTTCCAATATAATTTTGGGGACATGCTCTATTGACCGCAGCTTTTACCATTAATCGTGTTCCATCCAAATCAGTCATGAAGACACCATATGAGATATGGAGTGCGAAGCGTCCCATAGTGTCGTTTATGAAGATTTGGGGTTGCGATGTCTATGTAAAGCGTTTACAAACATACAAGCTTGGACGCAAAGAGGATAAGTGTAAGTTTGTGGGATATCCTTAGGAAACGAAAGGAAATTATGTCTACAATCCAACCGAGAACAAAGTTTTTGTAGATCGGACCGGCATTTTTCTAGAAAGAGAGCTAGTCTCTAAAGAAGAAAGTGGGAGGGCTGTTGAACTTGAAGAACTTCAAGAACCACAAACCATTGAACTAATGATGGAACTTGAGCAAGAATCGCAAGTTGTTGTGGAAGAACCTGTTCAGAGAACACAGGAACTCCGTAGGCCAGGTAGGGTACGTCATGAGCCAAAGAGGTACGAACTTCTCGTGACAGAGCCCGATGACATACCACTCATGGATGATGAGCCTGCAACCTACGGGGAGACCATGAAAGGCCCGGACTCCAAGAAGTGGCTAGAAGCCATGAGATCCGAAATGGATTCTGTGTTTACCAACGAAGTATGGACTTTGGTGGAACCACCTGAAGGGGCTCGGCCCATAGGGTACAAGTGGGTCTTCAAGAAGAAGACCGACATGGATGGAAAGGTAGTTTCCTACAAGGGACGATTTGTGGCTAAAGGTTATAGACAGATTCATGGTATTGACTATAATGAGGCCTTTTCACCAGTCGCCATGAATAAATCCATTTGAATCCTACTTGCAATTGCAGACTACTACGACTATGGGATTTGGCAGATGGATGTCAAAACAGCGTTCCTTTTATGGGACTGTAAGCTACAACGATCTATTTATGGATTAAAGCAAGCTTCTAGGAGTTGGAATCGACGTTTTGCCTGAATAGAGGAGCTGTGAGCTGGAAAAGTTCCAAGCAAGGAACAGTTGCTGATTCTACAACTGAAGTTGAGTACATTGCTGCTGCGGAAGCAGCAAAAGAGGCAGTTTGGATAAATTATTTCATCACTCAGATCGGTGTGGAACCTAGCATCGTGGATCCCATGGAGTTGTATTGTGACAACTCTGGAGCGATCGCACAAGCCAAGGAACCAAGATAACACCAAAAATCAAAGCATGAACTTAGGGGATTCCATCTTATTCGTGATATGAACGATAGAGGAGATGTGAAGATGTGCAAGATTCCAACGGATGACAATCTTTCAGATCCACTCACAAAGCCACTTGCGCAGCGAAAGCATGATGGGCACACTAGAACTATAGGCATACGAGATGCACCAGATTGGCTCTAGGGAAAGTGGGAGACTGTTGGAATAGGTGCCCTAGAGGCAATCTACATCTTAAATATCCCTAGTCCATTATATTGGTTAATAGGACGATCAAATATAGACTAGTATGTGTGTAGAATGATATGGAGATATCAAGTCTAACACATGCGTATGCGTTAGGAGTAATGTCATACTGGATTAACCCACGACGAGAAGGATACGTTAGATTATGTCAAAGTTACAATCGCTTCTCGTAGTGCTAATAATATGTTAATCCTTAGACTTGAAGTCACTAGATACTCTAGTTGTGGAATATCATGCTTTGATGTTATCCAACGTTGCGCCTTAACCGGGTAACTATAAAGATAGTTATCGGGCATGGTAGGAAGCAAGCTTAGAGATCATAGTGACGTAGAGAGGATTTGTCCCTCCCACATAATGGGTGTAAATATCCATGGGCCACTCGAGAGATGGTGCTTATAGGAATGTCTGGCTAGACTCGGATAAATCAATATGGAGATATTGGTGTTATTTGCTCACATAAGCATATTCCTAGGATCGAGAAACTATGGATGCGATATACGAGTGTGACTGTTATGTCTTGTGTATAATACGGATATAGAGACAAAGGGATAGTACAATATGTGATATTGGGCACAAGGTTTTTCGGGATCACTGACTTATTTCTATTAGTTGGGTTGCATGGATGTGTTGCTAGACACCGCTCCATGTTAGTAATAAGTTACTACCAACTAAGTAGAAACCTATGGGGTCACACACCGGATGGATTAAATAGGATGTAGGAATTAATTAGTTGGACTAATTAATAAAAGGATCATAAAGTAACCAGAAGCAAACTTAGTAGGACTAATTTGCAAGTGGGCTAATCCATGTAAGGACATGATTAGTATTGGGCCTTTATGTAGTTAATAAAAGAGTTATTACTATATAATGGAACTCTAGCTTGTTAATTCTCAACACAAGTCATTATTGAGAGAACATAACAAACCAAGAGAGGGAGAGACAAAAGCAAAGAAGGCCGAAGCCCTCCTTGCCGTGCGCCCCCTTGTTGTCGGTCACCATAGGAGCGGCCTTGGTGCCTCGTTTTGCATGATCCTCTTCCTCCTTCTTCCGTTGCTAACAAATTGCGGTGAGAAGGAATCCAATCAAGAATCCAAGGTGTGGATATTCATAGAGACGAAGACACTATTCTTCGTGTGATCTCCCAAACTAAGGTACACATCTTCTATGCTCTCAGCATGTTATGATGCTTGTCCTGTGATCCTTGGTGGGCTTTAAGTAGGATAATTTTTGTTATTCCGCTGCGTAACCTACGTCAAAACCCAAAAATTGGTTATGTTAAGATGACTTGTCCTTTTAGAAGAAGATACCCTCACATAATGAGGAACACTTTTCCAGTTTGACTTAAAGGACAAGTTAGACAGATTTGGGTTCCTAAAGGGGTTAGACAACCTAACATGGTTGACCCTGAATATGAACCTAAATTCCACGGTTGGTCTAACAACTGGGTAAGGGTGTGAATGATGTTTGCAGGCTGTCACCAATAGCAAATAACATAAATGGTTTATGGACAGTGGTTGCTCCAGACTCATGAGTGGAAAGAGATCCTTATTCTCATAACTAACAGAGCAATCTGAAGTTTCAATCACACTTGGTGACAAAGGAAAGTGCAACATACTAGGTATTGGTAAAGTTGGTAGAGAATCTTCAAACTCTATTTCTAGTGTCTATTTAGTTTACGGCTTGAAATTCAATTAGCTTAGTATATCTCAGTTATATGACAATGGCCAGAAAGTTATTTTTGACAAAGAGAAATGTGTGGTGCAAAATGAGAAATCTCGAATTTGCATCCTCACTACCTCAAGGTCAAACAATGTTTATACTTTACAAACTAACAAAGTTGCAGGAGAAAGTCCGAAGTGTCTCAAGGCCTTGAAAGAGGATTCAAAGCTTTGGCACAGAAATCTTGGACACATTAGCTTGCACACTTTGAACAAGTTAGTATATAATGACCTAGTAAGAGGTTTACCCTCTATCAAGTTCAAGGATGAAGAGGTATGCAAAGCTTGTGCTCAAGGTAAGCAGACAAAAAGTTATTCAAGCCAAAAAAAAATTGTAAGTAATACTAGACCCATTGAACTATTGCATATGGATCTCTGTGGTCCTATGAGTGTTGGAATAGATGCCCTGGAGGCAATCTAGTTTAGTATGAATTTATTTGTGGCTAGAAATTCATTTATTATTTATTGAATATTTAATATAATGAAGTCCTTAGATTTAAAATTGTGTTGTTTATCTTAAATATCCCTAGTCCAGTATAATGATTAATAAGAAAATCATCTATAGACTAGTATGGGGTTGGATTGATATGGAGATATCATGATCCAACACATAGGTGTGCATTAGGGGTAATGGCGCACTGGATTGACCGATCTCCGAGAAGGTTACATACATGTTATGTTGAGTCAAAAGCGCTTCTCGCGGTGCAATGGTATTGTCATACTTAGACTTGAAGTCACTAGATATTCTAGTTGTGGATTATTGTGATTTTGGTAGCGTTAAACGCTACACCGTAACTGGGTAGTCATAAAGCCGTGTACCGGATACAATAAGAAGCAAGCTTAGAGATCGTAGTGGACGTAGATAGAATTTGTCCCTCCCACATAACGGGAGCAAATATCCTAGGCCACTCGAGGGATAGTGCTTATAGAATGTCTAGCCAGACTCAAATAAATCAATATGGGATATTGATGTTATTTGCACGAATAAGGCTATTCCCATGGATCGAGAAACTGTGGATTGGATATACGAGTGTGACTTGTATGTCTCGTGTCCAATCCGGATATAGAGACAAAGGGATGAGACGATTACTTGTACAAAGGTTGTCAAGATGACTATTCTATTAGTTGGCTAGAATGGATGTTTTGCTAGAAACCGCTCCATATTAGCAAATAGTTGCTACCAACTAGATAGAACTTATGGGGTCACACGCTAGATAGAGTTGAGCTAGATTAATTAATTGGATTAATTAATTAGAAGGATCACTTAAACCTTGCAAACTTAGTAGGGACTAATTTGCAAGGAAGGGACTAAATTGAATTCTAGTAGGACTAGAATAAGTCCTTTAGGTAGTTGGCAAGGATTTGTTGGACTATATAAAGGACCTTCCTTCCTTCCTTCCCACACTTATGATTCATTAGATCATAACTTGAGTGGGAGAGAACAAAAAGGAGAGAGCAAGAAAGCAAGGAAGGAGCCGCCGCCCCTCCCTCCCCGCCGCCCGTCCCTGTCGGCCCCAAGGAGGCCGATCCTCCTTGGTTTGGTCTCGTTTTGCGTGATTCTTCTTCCTCTTCCTCTTCCGGGCTAGCACCAAGGAGTGCGAGATCTAGAAATCAACTCTAGGCGTGGATCAACTATAGATAACGTGACACAATTCGCGTTTGAAGTCATCAAAGGAGAACCCTAAGGTGTGTTAATTGATTTCTTCCTTTACCATCGTTATGTCTCTTGACTTGTGATCCTTGGAGGGTTTTCCATGGTTAATTATTGTTTCCGTTGCGCATCCATGAATCAAAACCCTACAGTGGTATCAGAGCCACATGTCGTAGAGCATAAACGTGGTTTATGTGTTACGTTTTGATAGTTTTACACCTTAAAATTGTTGTTTATCACGTAAAACAAGACAAATCAAGCATGGGATGCAATTTCTCAATAATCTATCATAACAAGACCTAGTTTTTGCATTGGATGCATGAATTGGTGAGTTTGAGAAATTTTAGGATCTAAGATCTAGGGTTTGGGCATCCTTGGGTAAGAAGGAGTTCTTCCCAAACAAGGAAACAACCAAACTTGGGCACCAAGCAAGGGAGTTGTTTTTGAAACAACTCCCTAAGAGGTTCGGCCCCCCTAAAGGGACCGCCCCTCTTGCTTGCCGCCCAAGCAAGGCCGCCCTAGGGGACGAGGCAGCCCTAGCTCGCGGCCTAGCAGCGTGGGATAGGGGCCGCCGGCCCGAGGGCCTTGCGGTTCACTTTTTGGGCCTGGGCAATTGGATTGTTGGGCCCCATGGACCGTTTTAACCCTAGAATATCCTAAAATCAATTAAAATTGACCAAGCGCGTTAAAATTGGATTTTAACTGTTTATGTGCAAATCGCACGGTGATTGGATATGGACTTAGGATGTGGTTTGATGTGGATGTTTAATATTTGTGGTTTGGTTTACGGCCTGCGAGCTGATCAATTAATCGTAATAATTAATTAGGGTTTTATGGCCTGCGAGCCATTTTTTTCTCAACTTGTGAGATTTATTTTATTTAGTATAGAAGTTAGCTAGTGCTAGATAAAGTAGATTGTTAGCCAAGATTGAAGAAAAGAAGCCCAAAGCCAAAAGGAGCCACAAAAAATGGAGCATGGAGCATTCCACATGACTATAAAGGATGGACCAAAAGATCAAGACGCATGGAGATGTGTTTGCTTTTAGGGTTCATAGACAATTCCATTGGCTTGGAATTATCTTAGTCTAGAAAAGGCCATATCCACATCACGTTTTATTTATGTTTTGTGGTTGTTTACTTTATCGTCTTATTATTTTGTGATTGGTGTATGAATGATGCATGCAATTAGGATAATAAGATAATTAGACAACCCGGATCTATTATTTGGAGTTGTGCCCAAACTCAAATAGATATATTAGTTGATATTGATCAACAAAACAATTAAAATTGATTTTAAAATCCCTCAAAATTCAAATATTGTGTTCTTGCCTTCTCGTTATTTAAACACTCATTATCATCATGATTTATCAAGTTCGTGCGTGCCAAAGCATGGCGACTTGGTTCATAATGATGGAATGCGATGGCACAAGCTAGTAATGTGCAACTGTTTAAATAAGAGGTTGAACACAACTAGGCTATTAATGTGATTAAGAAACCTAGAGGCAATCAATTGGGATCATCCATATGGATGGATAAATAAGGAGTTATTTGCCCAATTGAACCAAGAGTTGCATGTTGACGATAATTCCCAAGTATAGGAATATCGTTCTAAGTAGTACCCGAGTAAGAACGGGGTCGATTTCCACAAGGATTGGGAAAGAGATTAAACACTCTAAGCTAACTAGTAAACTTACTAAGCAACTAACTAATTAACAAAACGAGTTTCTCAAAGGCTTTAGAGCTAGCCAAGCTTTGAATCCACCACTCAAGTGATGGAGCAAGAGTTTTGTTGAACAATTTAAAGAAACTAAGCAAATACTTAAAGAGAATCTAAAACTTGAAAAAAAGTTTGTAGAATTGAGAGAATAGTTGGTCTTAGTTGAATCATCTAGGAGTGTTGTGCATGAATCCAACACCCAAATGATATTACAAGGAGGTGTGTGGATTCTAATGTCAAATCCAAGTATGATTCATGAGGAACACTATTGGAATCCAAAACTAAGTTGTATCAACTATCAAGTATGTGTATTCAAGCATGAATCCACATACAAGATGAAGCTACAAATCGGATTTGTATTCCAACACTTGGTGAGTCATGAATCACAAGAGGAATTTCTCAACTCATTGATTTAACAATTGAATCCACACCCAACACACCTAGATTCATCAACTCCAACCAACAATTAGTCTAGCTACTCATATCCAAGAGCCAAGCAACACAAGAGATATCAAGCATATTCATGAACATTTTCATTCAATTCAAGTTCCAACTCAAGAATACACAAGTTATTCTCCAATTTCAACTCAAAATGATGAACAAAGTCACTAATACTTGATTCGAACTACTAAATTTGATTCCAAGCTACAATAAATCAACTACTAATAGCCAAGTAACCCAAAATCATCAACTAAAAGTAGCCAAGTAACCCAAAAAATGAAGAAAAACTAAGAGCAATGAAGAACACTATGAAGAACAACCTTGAATCTAACCCGACTCTTCCCTTAGGTGTTCTTGGCTCCGAATTTGCTCAAAACGAGCACGGAATCACCAAGAACTACCTAGAAATTGGCCAAGGCCGAGAGAGAAGAGAGAGAGGCAAGGGTTTGTCTTAGAAATTTCGTGAGGTCAGAGAGAGGTTCTTCAATCTTCAAGTTCGGCTTATATAGGCGGTTGGGAAGGGTTTCTTAGCCTCCAAGGATGAATCCCCACCCTCCAATTCATCCCAATCCATCTCTATCATTGATTTTTGGAACCTTCAGGAACCCTAGGTCGAATTGGGGCTTTTTGATTTTCTTTGTCTTGGTCCGAATTGAGAGGATATATAGGTAGAGATCGTTCTTAGGAGCGTTTTGGGACAAATTTGAGCCAATTTGGTGAAGAAATGAGGCCGGGGTGAGAGTTTGAAGAGCTTGGGTCGAGCTCCCATGGTGGATTTCGTGGGTTTCTTCATTGTGGCGTCGGGGAGAGAGAGAGGACGAGCTAGGGGTGAGCTGGTTCGGTGAAATTTCACCCGGCTCCCCCCTAGCTTGCTGAAACCTTTTAAAATACCCCATCTCTTACTTAAAACCTTCTGAAAATGGCAATTTGACCCCCAATCCGTTAAAACTCATTCATAGCAACCCTTTTCAACTTTAGAAAACTTCACTAAGCTCCCCAAATCCGTTAAAATTACTTCAAACAATCCCTTTTATGTAACTTTGTCCTTGCAAAGTGGCCTCTTGTCTTCTTAGACTTCACTTTTTGGCCTCTATCTTCGAATCTTCTTGTAATTAAGCGCTCCAAGTACCTTCTTCTTGTCTCTTAGCCCTCCAAATCTTTTCAATTCCTCATTCAAGCTTTCCCAACTAGCCTCTTTCGTTATAAATCACGTCTTTGCCTACAAAATAAGATAAAAACAACCAAAACTACAAAGACAAGCATAAGACTAGAATGAGAGATAAAATAACTAAATTACACATATTAGCAAGTTATGAATAGTTCATTAACATACTAAAACATGCAATTTTATGTCGTTAACATTGCATAAGGGATGCAATTGGAATCGTTCCTACCTAAAGTAGTCAAATTATGGGTGAATTGCCAAAGCAAGCTCATAAGGAGATGAAACATGGATCTTGGCCCACTAGAAAATATCTTTATATTTTCCGCATTAATATCTTGAGGGTTACTAATCCGCAGAAAAATAGTGGGAGCTATATTTGATAAACTAGCCATTATTGAATATAGTCAAAAATTCAAAAATACTAAAACTTGCGTATTTTCCTTTTGTAGAATTCCAAATGGCAAACAACTCATCGAGTTCACAACATTCCCTACGATCTGTCCTTGAGAAGGACAAGCTCTCTGGAACCAACTTCCTTGATTGGTACACAAACTTGAGAATCGTTCTCAAGCAAGAGAAGAAACTGTACGCAACAGAGGAGCATGTTCCAGCAGGTCCAGAGAACCAAACACCTGCTGCCCTAAAGGCGTATCAGAAGCGTGTTGATGACGCTAATGATGCGGCCTGCCTTATGCTATGCACCATGACTTCTCAGCTTCAGAAGCAACACGAAAACATGAATGTTGTCGATATGATCGAGCATCTGAAGCAGCTCTTCTCTAAGGCACTGTTCAAGTGTCATCTGGCAGAAGGGAACCCGGTGGGACCCCATGTACTCCGTATGATCGGGTACTTGGAGAATCTCGCCCGGCTGGGGTTACCGGTCGGCCAAGAGTTGGCAACCGATCTCGTGTTGCAATCGTTGCCTGAGAGTTATGGACAGTTCATCATGAACTATAACATGAATGAGATCATAAAACCACTGCCAGATTTGCTCAATATGTTGAGTACAGCTAAACAGAGCATCAACAAGGGTAAGGGAAAGGCCATTACTATGGTACAGAAAGGAAAAGGCAAAAGGTTTGCCTCATCCTCCAAAGGCAAAGGCAAGTCAGTTTCCAAGTCCAAGGAACCTGCCCTTAAACCTGTTGGTGGTATTGCCAAAGGTGTGACTAAAGGTGAGTGTCACTACTGCAGTCAGCCTGGACACTGGAAGAGGAACTGCCCAAAATATCTGGAGGACAAGAGGCTTGGAATAGTGATTCCATCACCACCAGGTATTTTTTTTGTAGATGTCAATTTAACTGTCTCTACATCATGGGTATTAGATACTGGATTTGGATCTCACATTTGTCGAAATGTGCAGGATCTAAAGAGAAGTAGAAGATTGGCTAAAGGGGAGATAGATCTGCGCGTTGGGAATGGAGCAAAAGTTGCTGCGTTGGCCGTGGGCGTGTGCGAGCTATCTCTGCCTTCATGATTAGTTTTAGAATTAAGTAATTGCTATTTTATGCCTACTATGAGCAGAAACATTATTTCTATTTCTTGTTTGGACAAGGATGGTTTTATAATTTCAATAAAGAACAATTGTTGCTCCTTTTATTTGAATAATATTCACTATTTTAGTGCGCAATTATTTAATGGACTGTATGTCCTTGATCTAAGCAATCCTGTCTACAACATTAATATCAATCGGATTAAAATAAATTATTTAAATCCTGCTTACTTATGGCACTGTCGTTTAGGCCACATAAACGAGAAACGTGTATCTAGACTCCATAAGGATGGACTACTAGACTCATTTGATTTTGAATCATATGAGACATGTGAGGCTTGTTTATTGGGAAAAATGACAAAGTCCCCTTTCAATAAGAAAGGTGAGAGGACTAGTGAGCAATTGGCGCTCATACATACTGATGTATTCGGGCCATTGGCCACGCCTGCCAGGGGTGGTTATGTCTACTTCATTACATTTACTGATGACTACAGTAGATATGGATTTGTGTACCTCATGAGGGCAAAATCCGAATCCTTTGAAGTGTTCAAAGAATTCAAGAATGAAGTACAGAAGCAGCTTGGCAAAAGTATTAAGGCTCTACGATCAAATCGTGGAGGAGAATACTTAAGCCAAGAGTTTGACGGCTATCTTAGAGAGTGTGGGATCGTGTCCCAACTCACTCCACCCGGAACGCCACAATGGAATGGCGTGTCTGAGAGGAGGAATCGAACCCTATTGGATATGGTTCGATCTATGATGTGTCAAACCGATCTTCCATTATCATTTTGGTGCCACGGTCTATTAAGTGCAGCTTTCACCTTTAACCGTGTTCCATCCAAGTCAGTCATGAAGACACCATATGAGATGTGGAGTGGTAGGCGTCCCACACTGTCGCTCATGAGGATTTGGGGCTGCGATGTCTATGTAAAACGTTTACAATCAGACAAGCTAGGGCCAAAGTCGGATAAGTGTAAATTTGTGGGGTACCTTAAGGAAACTAAGGGTTACTACTTCTAAAATCCAACCGAGAACAAAGTGTTTGTTGCTCGGACCGGCGTGTTTCTAGAAAGAGAGTTTGTCTCTAAATAAGCAAGTGGGAGGACTGTAGAACTTGAAGAGGTTCAAGAACCACAAATCACTGAAACGATTATGGAACATGAACAGGAACCACAAGCGGTTGTGAAGCAGCCTGATCAGGTAACAGAAGAGCTTCGTAGATCTAGTAGAGTGCGCCAGGAACTCGAGAAGTATGGACTTCTCGTGACCGATTTCGGTGACACGATGCTCATAGATGATGATCCTACTACCTATGAAGAGGCCATAAAGGGCCCGGACTCTCAGAAGTGGCTAGAAGCCATGAGATCCGAGATGGAATCCATGTATACCAACAAAGTATGGACTTTGGTGGAACCACCCGAAGGGGCGCGACCCATAGGGTGCAAGTGGGTCTTCAAGAAGAATATCGACATGGATGGTAATGTGATTACCTATAAGGGTCGATTGGTGGGTAAAGGATTCAGACAGATTCATGGTATTGACTATGATGAAACCTTTTCACAAGTCGCTATGACCAAATCCATCTGAATCCTACTTGCGATTACAGCATACCACGACTATGAGATTTGGCAGATGGATGTCAAAACAGCATTCCTTTATGGGAATCTCCTCGAGGACGTGTATATGATACTAACTGAGGGTTTTGAGTATCCAAAGCAAGCCAACAAAGTCTGTAAGCTGCAACGATCCATTTATGGATTGAAGCAAGCTTCTAGGAGTTTGAATCGACGTATTGATGAAGTAGTCAAAGATGTTGGCTTCATCAGGAACGAAGATGAGTCTTGTGTCTACAAGAAGGTTAGTGGGAGCTCTATAGCTTTTCTGGTCTTGTATGTGGATGACATACTACTCATTGGAAACGACGTTCCCATGCTGCAATATGTTAAAGATTGGCTAGGGAAGTGTTTCTCAATGAGGACATAGGGTAAGAAACCTATATACTCGGTATAAAGATCTATAGAGATAGATCTAAGAGACTGCTAGGCCTAAGTCAAAGTACATACATTGTTAAGGTGTTGAAACGGTTCAACATGCAAGATTCCAAGAAGGGATTCTTGCCCGTGTCACATGGAATCACTCTTTCGAAGAGTGGTTGTCCTTCCAATGAGATTGAGAAGGAACGCATGAGTAGAATTCCCTATGCCTCGGCCATAGGATCTATCATGTACGCCATGTTATGTACTAGACCAGATGTGTCATTTGCCTTTAGTATGACAAGCAGATACCAATCCAATCCATGTGAGAGTCACTGGATTGCAGTCAAGAACATCCTAAAGTACTTGAGAAGAACTAAGGATGCTTTCTTGATATTTGGCGGTGAGGAAAAGTTGCGTGTAAGGGGTTACACTGATGCAAGCTTCCAAACCGACAGAGATGACTTTAGGTCACAGTCGGGATATGTGTTTTGACTGAATGGAGCAGCGGTGAGCTGGAAGAGTTCCAAGCTAGAGACGGTGGCTAATTCTACAACAGAGGCTGAGTACATTGCTGCAAATGGCGCATCAAAAGAAGTTGTTTGGATTAGAAAGTTTGTTTCTGAACTTGGGGTCACACTCTAGATAGAGTTGAGCTAGATTAATTAATTGGATTAATTAATTAGAAGGATCACTTTGCAAAACCTTGCAAACTTAGTAGGGACTAATTTGCAAGGAAGGGACTAAATTGAATTCTAGTAGGACTAGAATAAGTCCTTTAGGTAGTTGGCAAGGATTTGTTGGACTATATAAAGGACCTTCCTTCCTTCCCACACTTATGATTCATTAGATCATAACTTGATTGGGAGAGAACGAAAAGGAGAGAGCAAGCAACCAAGGAAGGAGCCGTCGCCCCTCCCTCGCCGCCGCCCGTCCCCGTCGGCCCCAAGGAGGCCGAACCTCCTTGGTTTGGTCTTGTTTTGCGTGATTCTTCTTCCTCTTCCTCTTCCGGGCTAGCACCAAGGAGTGGGAGATCTAGAAATCAACTCTAGGCGTGGATCAACTATAGAGAACGTGACAAAATTCGCGTTTGAAGTCATCAAAGGAGAACTCTAAGGTGTGTTAATTGATTTCTTCCTTTACCATCGTTATGTCTCTTGACTTGTGATCCTTGGAGGGTTTTGCATGGTTAATTATTGTTTCCGTTGCGCATCCATGAATCAAAACCCTACAATGAGAACTGTAACTCAAAAGGGTAAGAAGTACTTGTTAGTCATTGTAGATGATTCTCTATATTTACTTGGGTAATGTTTCTTAGAGACAAATCTGAAGCTCTTTCTGAATTTTCAAAGCATTGTAAAGAACTTCAAACCCTGAAAAACCTACCTATTGCTTTTATTAGACGTGATCATGGTAGAGAATTTGATCAACTTGAGTTTGATTTATTTTGTGCTAAACATGGCATCTCTCACAACTTCTCTGATCCTAGAACTCCTCAACATAATGGTGGTGTTGAAAGAAAGAACATGACTCTTGAAGACATGTCAAGGAAAATGCTTCTGGAGAAAAAATTGCCAAAATCCTTTTGGGCAGAAGATGTGAACACTGCCAACTATATACTTAACATGTGCTTGATTAGGCTTATCTTTAAGAAGACTCCTTATGAGCTTTTCAAAGGAAGAAAGAAAAACATCTCTTACTTCAAACCTTTTGGCTGCACTTTTTATGTTCACAACAATGGTAAGGAAAATCTGGGTAAGTTTGATGCCAGAAGTGATGAAGGTATATTTCTTGGTTATTCACTAACTACCAAAGCTTATTGAGTTTATAATAAAAAAAACCAAGCTTGTTGAAGAAAGTATTCATGTTATTTTTTTATGAAAGATATGATGCTTCTTTGAGTGAAAGTTTTGCAGACTTGAATTTAAACAAGCATGAGTCAGAAGATGAAGCAGAGCCTTCAATGGTTCCAAGGAAAGCTTGCAGGAAAACAAGAGTAATTTTCAAGATCTTGAAAATGATTCCCAAAGCCTTGAAAAAGAACATCAAAAGAATTAAAGTGAACAAGCCACTACTTCAAGTTCACAAAGACCTGAGAAGCTTCCTGGAGAACCTGAACCAAGGACACCAAGGAAGATATTCAGATATCTTTCATCTCATCCAGTTGACAACATTATATCTGATCCATCCGCTGGTACACATACAAGATCACAATTGAAGAACATATAAGCTTTCAATGCTTTTTTCTCTCTTGTGGAGCCTAAGAATGTGAAAGAAGCATTACAAGAAGCAAACTATATCATTTCAATGCAATGTTTACTCAATGAATTTGAAAGGAACAAGGTTTGAATCTGGTTCCTCCACCTAAAGACCAGTCTGTCATTGGCACCAGATGGGTATTCAAAAACAAGTTATATGAGAATGACAAGGTAATCAGAAACAAAGCAAGACTGGTAGCTCAAGGATACAACTAGGAAGAATGTATTGAATATGAGGATACTTTTTCTCCTGCTGCAAGGTTAGAAGCAATTAGAATGTTACTTGCATTTGCATCTCACAAAAATATGAAACTTTTTCAAATGGATGTGAAATGTGCATTTTTAAATTGATATTTGCAAGAATTTTATGTTTCTCAACCTCCTAGTTTTGAAAATGATGATTTTCCAGATCATGTTTATAAACGTGGCAAAGCTCTTTATGGTTTTAAACAAGCTCCAAGGGCTTGGTATGAAAGGCTGTCAAATTTCTACTTGAAAATGATTTCAAAAGAGGATTAGTAGATAAAACCCTTTTCATAAAGACTCATGAGAAATATATTCTAGTAGTTTAAGTATATTTTGATGATATTCTATTTGGTGCTACTAATGATTCTCTTTGCAAGGATTTATCAAGTCTTATGGGCAGTGAATTTGAGATGAGTTTGATGGGAGAGCTAAACTTATTTCTTGGACTTCATATACATCAGATGAATAAAGGAATATTTGTAAATCAAAATGAGTATACCAAGGACTTGTTAAACAAGTACAATGTGTCTCAGTCCAAGGTAGCAAAAACCCCTATGAGCTCTACATTGTCACTAGACAAGGATCAAACTGTTAAGGGTGTGAATGTGAAAGAGTATAGAGGTATGATTGGATCATTGCTATATCTCACTGCAAGTAGACCAGATATCATATTTCCTTTTTGTATGTGTGCTAGATTTTAAGTTGATCCTACAGAATCACACTTGGTTGCTGTCAAAAGAATTTTTAGATATCTCAATGGTACCAAAGACTTAGGGCTTTGGTATCCTAAATAATCTAATTTATCTTTGTGTGGCTATTCATATTCTGACTTTGCAGGTTACAAAGTTGATAGAAAAAGCACATCAGGGTGCTTCCAATTTCTCGGATCATCCCTAATCAGCTAGCATTCAAATAAACAAAATTCAGTAGCCTTATCAACAGCAGAAGCTGAATACATAGCAGCTGGAGCTTGCTGTTCACAAGTGTTATGAATAGCTCAGAAAATGAAGGATCCTGGATTTGAGTTCAGATATATACCTTTCAAATGTGACAAAACCGGTGCAATATTGATTACAAAGATTCCAGTTCAGCACTCAAGGACCAAACACATAGATGTTAGACATCATTTCATCAGAGATCATGCTGAGAAAGGTGATGTTACTCTTGAATTTGTGTCTACTAACATGCAATCTGCAGATATCTTCACTAAACCTCTGCCTAAAGATACATTATCAGTCCTGAGATTAGAATTGGGCATGCTAAATAAACAAGAATTGGTTTAGGGGGAGTATCAGGTAAGTTTCAAGTAAGTATTATGTGTTTCAAAGTTTTGAATAGATTTCAAAGCCTTGAAAATCCTTTCAAAGCCTTCATTTTATCTGCTTCAGTAGTATAGCATTTCAAGGCCTTGAAATCCTTTCCAAAACCTTCAAAATAAGTATGTCTGCTACTTAGCCAATAAATTGGATATTTCAATGTTGGGTGTTATCTCTGTAGATAATTTCTCAATATTGCCTTTACCTTTTAAAATCATTTTCCTTTCAAAATTAGTATTTTATTATTTCCATTCCCACGTCACAAAAACACACATTTTTTAATTTAACTGATTCTGCACATCTTAAAAAATTTGGAAATATTCTATTTCCTTTTCAAACTCTTCTGTGTTTCACTCTTTCCTTCTATCTCTCTCTTGTATCAATCCTGCCTCTCTCTTCTATACCCTCAAATCCTAATGAGCACGAAAAGAACTTCTGATAGAATCAAGTGTTGGGTTTTGACGTAGGTAACGCAGCGGAATAACAAATATTTAATTCCTACTCAAAGCCCACCAAGGATCACAGGAAGAGGCATTCATGACATGATAAGGGACATAGAATATGTGTACCTTTTGGGTAGGGAGATCACACAATGAATAATTTCCTTTTCTCTACGTTTTATGATCTAGATCTTCCTTCTCCTAGTGCTAGCTTGGACCGGAGGGAGAGGGAAGAACGAATCAAGCAACGAGGAACAAAGAGAGGTTCGGCCCTCTCTTTGTGGCGGACGGCTAGGGGCTTCTGCCTCTAACTTGTCTTGCTCTCTCTTCTGCTTTCTCTCCCACTCACTTGTGTTATGAGAATTAGTTGTGGGAAGGAAGCTAGATCATCCTTTATATAGTCCAACAACTCCTTGTTAACTACATAAAGGCCCTTCCTAGTTCTACATGAACTTGGATTAGTCCCTTCCTTGCATATTAGTCCTACTAATTTTGCAAGGTGTTGCAAAGTGATCCTTCTAATTAATTAATCATATTAATTACTCCCAAGTCTAGTTCAACTCTATTAGACGTGTGACCCCATAGGTTTCTACTTAGTCGGTAGTAACTAATTACTAACATGGAGCGGTGTCTAGCAACACATCCATGCAACCCAACTAATAGAAATAAGTCAGTGATCGCGACAAACCTTTGTGCCCAATATCTCATATTGCACTATCCCTTTGTATCCATACCCGGATTGGACACGACACATAAATAGTCACACTCGTATATCCAATCCATAGTTCCTCGATCCTGGGAATGTGCTTATGCAAGCAGATAACATCAATATCTCCATATTGATTTATCTATGTCCGGCCAGAAATTCAATAAGCACCATCCCTCGAGTGGCCATGGATATTTGCTCCCATTATGTGAGAGGGACAAATCCTCTCTACGTCACTACGATCTCTAAGCTTGCTTCCTATCATGCCCGATAGCTATCTTTATAGTTGCATGGTTAAGGCGCAACGTTGGATAACATCAAAGCATGATATTCCACAACTAGAGTATCTAGTGACTTCAAGTCTAAGGATACGAGAAGCGATAGTGACTTTAACATAATCTAATGTATCCTTCTCATTGTGGGTCAATCCAGTATGCCATTACTCCTAATCTATACCCATGTGTTAGGCTTGATATCTCCATATTAATCTACAAACATACTAGTCTATATTTGATCGTCCTATTAACCAATATAATGGACTAGGGATATTTAAGATAAACAATACATTGTATCTAAGGACTTCATTATATTAAATATCACAATAAATAATAAATGAAAGTTCTAGCCAAAACAATGTTCACACTAAATATAGATTGCCTCTAGGGCACCTATTCCAACAGTCTCCCACTTGCACTAGAGCCAATCTGGAGCATGTGGTATGCCTATAGATCTAGCGTGCCCTTCATGCTTTCGTTGCGCAAGTGGTTTTGTGAGCGGATCTGAAAGATTGTCATCCGTTGGAATCTTGCACATCTTCACATCTCCGCGATCGATCATATCACGAATAAGATGGAATATGCTTAGTACATGGTTTTATTTCGGGTTTGATCTTGGTTCCTTGGCTTGTGTGATCGCTCCAGAGTTGTAACAGTACAACTCTATGGATTCCACAATGCTGGGGACCACATCGAGCTCAGTGATAAACTTCTTTATCCAAACTGCCTCTTTTGCTGCTTCCGCAGAAGCAATGTACTCAGCTTCTGTTGTAGAATCAGCAACTGTCCCTTGCTTGGAACTCTTCCAGGTCACAGCTCCTCCATTCAGGCAAAACACGCATCCAAACTACGATCTGTAGTCGTCTTGTCGGTTTTGAAGCTTGCATCAGTGTAACCAATTACACTTAGCTTTTCCTTACCTCCAAATATCAAGAACGCATCCTTAGTTCTTCTCAAGTACTTTAGGATGTTCGTGACAGCAATCCTGTGACTCTCACCCGGATTGGACTGATATCTGCTCAGCATACTCAACACTTATGATACGTCTGGTCTAGTACACAACATGGCGTACATGATGGATCCTACGGCCGAAGCATATGGTATCCTACTCATGCGGTCCTTCTCAATCTCATTGGAAGGACAGTCATTCTTAGAAAGAGTGACTCCATGCGACATGGGCAAGAATTCCTTCTTCGAATCTTGCATGTTGAACCTCTTCAACACCTTTTCTATATATGTACTTTGACTTAGCCCGAGAAGCTTTCTAGATCTATCCCTATAGATCCTTATACCAAGTATATAAGCTGCATCTCCTAAGTCCTTCATTGAGAAACATTTTCCTAGCGAATCTTTATCAGATTGCAAAGTAGGAATATTGTTTCCAATAATTAGTATGTCATCCACATACAAGACCAGAAAAACTACAGAGCTCCCACTAACCTTCTTGTAAACACAGGGCTCAACTTCGTTCTTGGTGAAGCCAAACTCTTTGAGTGCGTCATCAAAGCGTCGATTCCAGCTCCTAGAAGCTTGCTTTAATCCATAAATGGATCTTTGCAGCTTACAGACTTTATTGGCATTCTCTTGATCCTCAAAAGCCTCCGGTTGTGTCATATACACATCCTCTAGGAGGTTCCCATAAAGAAACGATGTTTTGACATCCATTTGCCTAATCTCATAGTCATCGTATGCTGTAATAGCAAGTAGGATTCGAATGGATTTAGTCATGGCGACTGGTGAAAAGGTCTCATCATAGTCAATACCATGAATCTGTCTCTACCCTTTGGCCACCAATCGCCTCTTATAGGAAACTACCTGCCATCCATGTCGGTCTTCTTATTGAAGACCCATTTGCACCTTATGGGCCGAGCCCATTCAGGTGGTTTCACCATAGTCCATACTTTGTTGGTATACATGGAATCCATTTCGGATCTCATGGATTCTAACCACTTCTTGGAGTCTGGGCCATTCATGGCCTCCCCGTAGGTTGCAGGCTCACCATCCATGAGCGGTACATCATCAGGCTGAGTCACGAGAAGTCAGTACCTCTCAGGCTCATGACGTACTTTTCCTGACCTACGAAGTTCTTGTGTTACCTGAACAGGTTCTTTCACAACAACTTGTGGTTACTGCTCATGTTCCATCATCGGTTTAGAGTTTTGTGGTTCTTGAATTTCTTCAAGTTCTATATCCCTCCCACTTGCTTCTTTATAGACAAACTCTCTTTCTAGAAACACGCCGGTCCGAGCTACAAATGCTTTGTTCTCGGTGGGATTGTAGAAATAATATCCTTTCGTTTCCTTAGGATATCCCACAAATTTACACTTATCCGCTTTGGGCCCGAGCTTGTCTGTTAGTAAACGATTTACATAGACATTGCATCCCCAAATCTTCATAAACGACACTATGGGATGCTTCCCAGTCCATATCTCATATGGTGTCTTCATGACCGATTTGGATGGAACACGGTTAATGGTAAAAGCTGCAGCCATTAGAGCATGTCCCCAAAAAGATATCGAAAGATCCGTTTGAGACATCATAGATCGCACCATATCTAATAGTGTTTGATTCCTCCTCTCGGACACCCCATTCCATTGTGGCGTTCCGGGTGGAGTGAGATGGGATACTATCCCACACTCTCTAAGATACTCATCAAACTCTTGGATTAAGTATTCTCCTCAATGATCCGATCGTAGACCTTAATACATTTACCCATTTGATTCTCTACTTCATTCTTGATTTCTTTAAACAATTCAAAGGATTCGGATTTGGCCTTCGTAAGGTATACAAATCCATATCTACAGAAATCATCTGTAAATGTAATGAAGTAGGAATAACCACCTATGGCAGGCGTGGGGAATGGCCCACATACATTGGTATGTATGAGTGCCAGTAACTCACTAGTCCTATCACCTTTCTTATTGAAAGGGGACTTTGTCATTTTTCCTAATAAACAAGATTCGCATGTCTCATATGATTCCAAATCAAATGAGTCTAGTAGCCCATCCTCAGGGAGTATAGCTATGCGTTTCTCATTTCGATGGCCTAAACGGCAATGCCATAGATATGTAGGATTTAAATCAATAGTTTTAATCCTTTTTGTATTTATGTTATAGATTGGATTATTTAGATCAAGGATATACAATCAATTAGACAAATGTGCACTAAAATAGTGCATACTATCAAAATAAATGGAGCCACACTTGTCTTTTATTGAAATATAAAAACCCTTCTCGTCAAAACAAGAAATGGAAATAATGTTTCTGCTCATAGCAGGCACATAAAAGCAATTTTCTAACTCTAAAATAAGTCCAGAAGGCAAAGATAGCTCATAAACGCCTACAGCTAATGCAGCAACTTTTGCTCCATTCACGACGCGCAGATCTATCTCTCCTTTAGCCAATCTTCTACCTCTTTTCAAATCCTGCACATTTCGACAAATGTGAGAACCACATCCAGTATCCAATACCCAAGATGAAGAAATAGAAAGATTGACGTCTATAACATAAATACCTAGTGGTGGTGGAATCACGATTCCAAGCTTCTTATTATCCAAATATTTAGGGCAATTCCTCCTCTAGTGACCCGGCTGGCTACAGTAGTGACACTCACCTTTAGCCACGCCCCCCTAGGCTTTAGGGCTTCCTTGGATTTTGCAACTTTCTTGCACTTTCCTTTGGAAGTAGAGGCAACTCCTCTGCCCTTCCTTTTATGCACCATCATTATGGATTTGCCTTTGCCTTTGTTGATGCTCTGTTCAGCTCTCTTCAGCATGTTCAACAAGTCTGGCAGAGTCTTAATGATCTCGTTCATGTTATAGTTCATGATGAACTGGTTATAACTGTCTGGCAACGATTGCAAGACAAGATTAGTGGCCAAATCTTGGATAAGAAGGAACCCCAGTCTTTCGAGGTTCTCAATGTACCCGATCATTCGGAGTACATGAGGCCCAACTGGATTCCCTTCTGCAAGACTACTCTTGAACAATGTTGTGGACACCTCATATTGCTCATGCCTTGCATGTTCCTGAAACAATTGTTTCAAGTGTGTGATCATATCATAGGCCTCCATGTACTTGTGCTGCTTCTGAATCTTAGAATTCATGGTGCTGAGCATGAGGCAAGTCACATCATTAGAATCATCAATATGTTTCTGACGTGCCCTTACATCTACTAGAACAGACTCATCCTGAGGTGGGGCTGGAATTGGAGTGTCCAAGACGTACAACTTATTTTCTTGCTTAAGGAAAATCCTTAAGTTTCTGTACCAGTCAAGGAATTTGTTCCAGACAGTTTGTCCTTCTTAAGGACAAATCGCAGGGATGAAGTCGATGCGTTATTGTTTGCCATTTGGAATTCTACAAAACGAGAAATGTGCAATTTTAGTAATTTGAACAATTTAACTATATTCAACAATGGCTAGATCATTAAAAATAGCTCCCACTATTTTTCTCGGATTAATAGCCCTCACCATTAATGCGGAAAATATCATGTATATTTTCTAGTAGGTCCAAGATCCATATTTCACTTCTTCTTGAGCTTGCTTTGGCAAGTCACCCAAGAATTGGTTATTTAGGTAGGAACCATTCCAATTGCATCTTGTGCAAATCTTGGTCTAATTAGGTGAATAACTCATTATTTTTTATTTTTTAGATAATGCCAAATTGCCATGCCTCTAGGTTCATCAATCCAATTGATTCTTAGCTAGTTGCATCCAACCTCTTGCTTCAACATAAACTTTTCTAGCTCACCATGGTGAATTAAAATCCCCTTGCTTTGGCAAGCCCGAATTTTAATAGACCCAGATCATGAAGGGTGTTTAGGCAAGAGAAGGCAAAACGCAATATTCTATTTGAGGGATTTAATAGTCATCATTCGTTTGGTTGATCCCATCAACATGATCTACTTATTTGGATTGGGCAATCCACAATAAAAGACAATCTTTGTTTAATATTATCTTGTTAACGTTTTGATAGTATCACCATACACACAAAAATAAATAACAAGACATAAATAATAAACATCCACAAAACAAAAATAATGTGGCATGGATATGACCCCTAGACTAAGATATTATCAAGCCAATAATAATATCTATTTTCCCTAAAGTGACAAGCTCATCTCCATGTGCTCCACCATAGCCGCGCGCCTAGGGTAGGGTGTCTTCATCGTCTTTTGGCTCCTTGGTTCTCCGGTCTTCTTCTCCATGGTCTTGGCTATCATCTAAAGATTTCTAATTCTGGCCTAACACCTAGAATAAATAAATAAATAAATAAATAAATTAATAAATAAATAAATAAATACATAAATACATAAATAAATAAATAAATAAATAAATAAATAAATAAATAAATAAATAATTAAATAAATAAATAAATAAAGCCTCACATGTTGAGGAGAAAAACGACTCGCAGGCCGTAAAACTTAATTATTATTACATTAATTTGATCAGCTCGCAGGCCGTAAACCAAACCACAACAAACACAAAACATCCACAATCTAGGCCATATCCATCCACCAAGCACATAATAAATTTAAAACAATTTTTAACGCGCTTGTTCAGTTTTAATTGAATTGGGTAATTAGGGTTACAACGGTCTAAGGGGTCCAACCTAAGCCTAGGCCGAACCCCAAGGGACCGCCACCCGCCACCTTGGGCCGGCCCTGGGCCGGCTGCCCCTAGTGACCCGCGGCCCTGCTTGGCGCGCAAGGAAGAGGAGGGGCGGATGGCTAGGGTTTCGACCCTAGTCTCGTTCCCCTTCCTTCCTTGTTGCCCAAGCTTGGTTGTTTCCATATAAATATTTCCATAATTGAAAAACCCCTTTTTCAATTATGTGCCCATGAACCCTAAGTTTCAAGAACCCAATTATTCACATCATATGTGATTAAACTCACCAATATACACATCAATTGTTAAATTAGATCTTGTTTATATTGAATCACATTCAATGTGCATCTACTATGCCAATTAATTTCAGTTTCGCATAATATGAATATAAGGGTGTATAAATTGAAATCGTAACACATAAAATCATGTTATGCACTACAACATGTGGCTCTGATACCATAGTTGGGTTTTGACGTATGTAACGCAGCGGAATAACAAATACTTAATTCCTACTCAAAGCCCACCAAGGATCACAGGAAGAGGCATTCATGACATGATAAGGGACATAGAAGATGTGTACCTTTTGGGTAGGGAGATCACACAACGAATAATTTCCTTGTCTCTACGGTTTATCCACGGCTATAGGTGAGATCTAGATCTTCCTTCTCCTAGTGCTAGCTTGGACCGGAGGAAGAGGGAAGAACGAATCAAGCAACGAGGAACAAAGAGGGGGTCGGCCCTCTCTTTGTGACCGACGGCTAGGGACGGACGGCTAGGGGCTTCGGCCTCTAATTTGTCTTGCTCTCTCTTATGCTTTCTCTCCCACTCACTTGTGTTATGAGAATTAGTTGTTGGAAGGAAGCTAGATCATCCTTTATATAGTCCAACAACTCCTTGTTAACTACATAAAGGCCCTTCCTAGTTCTACATGAACTTGGATTAGTCCCTTCCTTGCATATTAGTCCTACTAAGTTTGCAAGGTGTTACAAAGTTATCCTTCTAATTAATTAATCATATTAATTAATCCCAAGTCTAGTTCAACTCTATTAGACGTGTGACCCCATAGGTTTCTACTTAGTCGGTCGAAACTAATTACTAACATGGAACGGTGTCTAGCAACACATCCATGCAACCCAACTAATAGAAATAAGTCAGTGATCCCGACAAACCGTTGTGTCCAAATCTCATATTTCACTATCCCTTTGTCTCCATACCCGGATTGGACACGAGACATAAATAGTCACACTCGTATATCCAATCCATAGTTCCTCGATCCTTGGAATGTTCTTATGCAAGCAGATAACATCAATATCTCCATATTGATTTATCAGAGTCTGGCCAGACATTTAATAAGCACCATTCCTCGAGTGTCCATGGATATTTGCTCCCATTATGTGAGAGGGACAAATCCTCTCTACATCACTACGATCTCTAAGCTTGTTTCCTATCATGTCCGATAGCTATCTTTATAGTTGCCCGGTTAAGGCGCAACGTTGGATAACATCAAAGCATGATATATCACAACTAGAGTATCTAGTGACTTCAAGTCTAAGGACTGCAATTATATCAGCACTACGAGAAGCGATTGTGACTTTAACATAATCTAATGTATCCTTCTCGTTGTGGGTCAATCCAGTATGCCATTACTCGTAATGCATACGCATGTGTTAGACTTGATATTTCCTTATCAATCTACACACATACTAGTCTATATTTGATCGTCCTGTTAACCAATATAATGGACTGGGGATATTTAAGATAAACGACACATTGTATCTAAGGACTTCATTTATTAAATATGACAATAAATAATAAATGAAAGTTCTAGCCAAAACAATGTTCATACTAAATATAAATTGCCTCAAGGGCACCTATTCCAAGATCAAGATGGCTGGAGGTTCAAAGAAAGTTTCTGAAAAGAAGAGTGAGACTGCTGAGGAAGAGGTTCAAACTCTAAGTGATGATTCAAGTTCCATAAATCCAATTGCAGAAAAGGCTCCTTCTCCTCCAAAGAAGAAGATCAAGAAGGATCAGACTCCAAATTCTAGAAAGAAGAAGAAGACAGATCAGTCTGCTCTTGAGAAACAGCCAGAGAATCATATTGCTAGCCATAAGAAGGTGAAGAAGAAGAATCCTACAAAAGCTGACAAAGAAAAAGGAAAAGGAAAAGTTATAGAGAAAGAACCAGATAAAAACACTGGAAAGGAACTGTAGATTTACTTAGAGAAGCAACAATCCCCTCGTAAGAAATATGGAATTAACAACATGTGCTTTGTTACTAATGTTGCTAGAGGATTGTGGTTATATGGATTTGCTTCTAGACCTGTAGCCTATTTCAGTATGATTAGTGTTAACATGTTGAAAAGCATGAATCTGGAGTGCATTCAGAGGTTGAAGAAAAGTTCTATTTGGAAAATTTTAAACCCTCCAAAACTTCCCTACCCTAGGCTCACTAGGTTTTTCTATCTGAATATGAAGAAAATCAAGACTGTAATTTTGGTGATTCAATCCAAAGTGGCTAGTATTAACATAGAGTTAGATCACTAAGAATTTTCCAATGTTTTAGGCTGTCCCAAGAGGTATAACACATAAAACAATCCCAACAAGAGTGAAGCCTTGAAACTGTCTAGGGAAGAATTCTTTTTACTCAATGCTGCTACCTCTTGCTAAACAGTTAACACACTCTGTGCTAACTGCTGCGGTCAAAGTATTGTTTACCATCTTAATGAGGTGTGTAGTGCCTAAGGAGAATTCAAAAGAGTTGCTGACTAATAGGGTGTAATACTTGATGTACTTGATTATGCATGGGTATGAGATTGATCTTCCTTCGATTGTGATGGAACACATGCTTTATTCTCATACCAAGGAAAGAAAGTACCGTTCGCCTTATGCCAACTTGCTATCTCCTTTATTTCAACACCTTGAGATTCCAAATGACAGAGAAGAAACGGTTACCACTTGTTTTGGTATTCTTGATGAGAAAGCCTTTGAGAGGATTGGAATCATGAAAACCATTGAGGGAACTTGCAAGTTATACTCTGATCTATCTGAAGAAGAGTTGCAATCCAAGAAGTTTCCACAACCCAAGGCCTTCACCTCTCCTTAAAACCTACCCTCTCAATCTCAAGACCTTTCTGTGGTGTTTCAAAGACTTGATCTTCTGGAGAAGGATATGGATGAGTTGAAGGAAAATCAGCATGAGTTTGGCACTGAGTTCAAACAAGTAAGGTATATGGTTGAAAGCATTTTCAAAAGCATCAATGTGATCCATGTGGAAGAGGAAGTCTCTAAGGATTCAGAAGGATCACAGAAGGCCGGTTCAACCAAAGACTTATTCGGTGAGCATACTACTTAAGATGAGGCTGCAGGGGTAGCGGGCACAGGGTAACAAATGGTTCAAGAACAGGGTGGTGAAGAACAGGAACAAGATGATGCTGATAGTACAGACACAGGGATATTGATCAAGGATCTTAAGAAGAATAAAAATAAGGCAAACATTCCAGAGATAGTGACTGAGGCAAACCTGTTTGATGATGAAGTGGTTGGTGATGCAGGCGATGAAGCTGCTCAAGAATAAGAACAAAAATATGATGATGATGATGATGATGATGATGAAGAATACAGTGGAGAAGAAGATGCTGAGCGAAAAGGAGATGGTGACCCATCCCCCTAATTCTTTCCTCTTCTTTCTATCTTTTCAAGCCTTGAATCCCTTTACAAAGTCTAGAAAAATACGATTTTTAAAACTATTTTCAGTTTTCAAACTTCAATCCAACCTTTTCTCATTTTTTTTTATGAAAGTCAAAAAGGGGAGATATTTAGGTGTTTATTAGTTAATTTTTAGTACTTTTTTGGCTGGATTAGAGATCCGGTTTAGATCTGTAGGATTTGTTGGATTTTGCTGAATAATTGTTTAATAAGTTGGATTGTTTGGATATTTTGTATTATAGTTTATTATCATGGTTATTCTGCAATGCTCTAATGAATATTGTTTGCAGAGACCCAGTTCTTAAAAGTATTGTGGCTTTGTCTTTCATCAGGGGGAGATTGTCAGTTTAGCTTGTTTCAAAGGCTTGTCTGTTCCAAGACCTTGAAACAACCCTCTAGCGGGGAGCTTTTGATTCTAATATGACTCCTGATCCCCTATGTGTGATTATATGTTATTTGATGATGTAAAAACCATTTGGTACTCTAAACTGTGGCTTATTTATTTTTTTGAACAAGTTTTTGCAGGGATAAGTAGTTACCTATTTTGCAGGGATTATTTTATAAACTGTGTTCTTGCAGAAAAGGAAATTGGGTAGACAGATTGATTCTGTGATTGTGCAAACATGTCTCGACCTTCTTAACATACTTAGCTACAAAATCAAGTCAATATATTTAAATATTTTGAGCAACTAGGCGTTGGGAAGAGTTGTTAGACAAGTCAAGATATGCTGCAGATTTTTAGGAAGTTTTTTATGAGAAGATCCTGAAGATCTGCAATTCAAAGTAGCTACTTAAGAGGGAATGACTGAAGAAAATTGAAGAGAACGAACACAGCGATACTCAGACATTCTCAAGATTGAAAAGCAACACAGAAGGAGATTCATTTCACTCAATCCAGTCATCAAAAGATCACTTCACATTCAACTGCTTCATCATTTCTCAGTGTTCTTCTTTCTGATCTATATTTGTATATCATTTAGATAATACTTCTTACATCTTATTATCACGAGTTGCTCAAGTGAAAAATAGAGAATTCTTGTTGAATCAGTTAGCTAGAGCAGGTACTAGATAGGTTAGTAAGAACCACAAGCTGTAAGAGAGTAAGGGAACTCTCTGTGCTTAAGATCTAGGGCTTAGCTTTTGATTAATAAGAATTGAGTTGAAAATCATGCAGGGGTAGAGACGTAGGTCCAAGTGGATTGAACTCTATAAATCTCTGTGTCTCTTTCATTTATCTTACTTTTTCATACTTAGCTTATTTACTACACAAAACAAGTTTTCTGCTTAAGGGCTTGAAAGTCATTTCAAGGCCTTGAAAACTATTAGCATTCTTTCTACTATCTGTTTTGATTCCAAGGACTTACAATTCATTAGAAGGCCTTGAAATACTCACTGCTTTCCACAAAACTCTTTGAAACCATTCTTTTAGCAAAAGTTGCCATACTCTATTCAACCCCCCCCCCCTCTAAAGTATTGATCCAGTATTACTACCCACATTACTCTCTTTCATGTGAGAAGGAATCAAGTGCAATCCTATGTGTGGATACTCGTAGAGATGTGGACAACATTCTACGTAACGTGATCATTCAGACAAACAAGGTACATAACTATTTTTCCCTTACCACGTTATGATGGCTTATCCTGCGATTCAGGGAGGGTCTTGAACGGAATAATTTAATTGTTTTTTCGCTGCGTATCCGTATCAATAGCCTAAAGTGGTATCAGAGCCACAGGTCGTAGAGCATAACATGGTTTTATGTGTTACTGTTTTATCAGTTTTATAACGTACTGTTATTTTTCGCGTAAAACTAAACTTGGCATATTGATGCAACTTGAATATGATTCAATAGAGAATGAGCTATACACAGTATGAAAATTGGAAAATTTTGTTCACAAATGATGTGTCGTTTTGGGTTTTGAAAAACTAAGGTTTGGGCACAATTGGGGAAAAGGGGATTTTTCTCTACAATTGGGTAATTGCCCACAAGGAAACAAGGAAAGTTTTGGAAACTTCCCTATAGGTTTCGGCCAAGGGTTGACTGCCCCCTTCCTTGAGGCACAAGCAACAAAGTCGTGGCCTACACGGCTCGGCCAACCACCGGTTTGACCGTGCGGGTTGGTACGACTGTGTTAGGCACGGCCCGTGCTGTCCCAAGGGGTTCGGCCAATAGTGATTTGTGCAATCCTTTGACAATTTTGACCCTAGAAAATCCCAAATTCAAAAACTAGTGACAAAGCACGTTAAAATTATATTTTAACTTTACTATGTGCTTTTTCATGGTAATTGGGTGTGGCCTTAGATGTGGATATTTATTATTGTGGTTTGGTTTTTTTGTAATTGATGTAATTAATTAAGTTTTACGGAATGTGTGTCGTCTTCTCCCTCGTCTCTGATGTTCCTCTATTTAGTCTAGATGCTAACTAGAATTCGATAGATAGAGTCTAGTCAAGGCATGGAGAAGAAGCTAAAAGACTGAAGAAACCACAAGATGGTGTTATTCCACAGGCTAAGGCGCATGGAATAAAGATAGAGGCACATGAGGATGATCTTACTATTTTTAGGACTGATAGATATTCTCATTGACTTGGGAATATCTTAGTTTTAGGAGGACAGATCCACATCACGTTTATTTATTGTTTATTTATTTATTGTCTTGTTAATTATTTTTGGTGTATGGTTGATGCATGCAAAACATTACAAGATAATAATTAAAACCCGGATCTTTTATTTGGGATTGCCCAAATTCGAATAAGTAGATCAATTGATTTGATCAACAAAACAATTAAAACTGACAAGGAAATCCTTCAACGTTAAATATTGCGTTTTTGCCTTCTCATTATTAAACACTCGTCAAAACTATAATGTATTAAGCTTATTCTTGCCAAAGCAAGGCGATTTGATTCATCATAGGATGGCGAAATGGAAAAAGTTAGTAATGTGCGATTGTTGAAGTAAGAGGATGAAGGCAACTAAGCTACTTCAATAGGATTTAAAGCTTAGAGGCAAGGAAATTGGGATTATCTATGGGATAGATTAATAAGGAGTTATTTGCCCAATTGAACCAAGAGCTGCATAGGATGCAATTAAAAAGTGTTCCTACATAAATAACCAATTTTTGGGTGACTTTCCAAAGCAAGCTCAAGAAGAGGTGAAATGTGGATCTTGGCCCACTAGAAAATATGTGATATTTTCCGCATTAATAGTAAGGGCTATTCATCCGAGAGAAAGAGTGGGAGCTATATTTAATAATCTAGCCATTTTTAAATGTAGTCATCTGTTCACAAAATACTAAAACTTGTATATTTCTCATTTTGTGGAATACCAACAGCAAACAATCCATCGACATCGACACTATCACTACGATCAGTCCTTAAGAAGGACAACCTATCTAGAATCAATTTTCTGGAATGGTACAGAAACTTGAGAATTGTTCTCAAGCAAGAAAAAAAACTGTACATTCTAGATGAACCAGTTCCTGAGGCGCCATAAAAGATAGTGCTGCCGCTAAGAAGGCACGTTTGAAGAGATGATTCTTTTTTTTTTAGAGCTGCTGAAGAGATGATTCTAATGATGTGACTTTCCTGATGCTTTGCACCATGAACTATGAGCTTCAGAAGCAACATGAGAACATAGAGGCATATGATATGATCATACATTTGAGGCAGCTCTTCCAAGAGCAAGCAAGGCATGAGCGGTATGAGGTATCTAAGGCATTGTTCAAGTGTAATATGTCAGAGGGAACCCGGTGGGGCCTCATGTACTCTGCATGATCGGGTACTTGGAGAACCTCGCACGTCTGGGGTTTCCATTTATTCAAAAGTTGGCTACTAACTCATCCTTCAATTGTTTTCGGATAGTTATAGTCAGTTCATCATGAACTATAACATGAATAAGATCAATAAACCTCTGCTAGATTTGCTCAATATGTTAAGGACAGCTGAACAAAGCATAAAAAAAATGTAAAGGCTAGGCCATGCTGATGATTAACAAAGTAAAGATCAAGCGAGTTAATTCGACCTCCAAAGGGAAAGGCAATGCAGTTTCAAAACTCAGGGAAGTTTCCTTGAAACCCGTTGGTGGAGTGGTCAAGGGCGCATGCCACTATTGCAGTCAGATTGGCCACTGGAAAAGGAACTGCCCAAAATATCTGGAAGATCAAAGGCTTGGAATAGTGATTCCACCACCACCAAGTATTTTTTTTATAGATTTCAATCTATTTATCTCTTTATCTTGGGTATTGGATACCGGATGCGGATCTCACATTTGTCGAAATGTGCAGGATCTAAAGAGACGTAGACGACTTGCTGAAGGGGAGATAGACTTGCACGTAGGGAACGGATCAAGAGTTGATGCATTTTCCATATGTGTATATGAGTATTTTTACCTTCAGGACTTATTCTAGAATTAGACAATTTTTATTATGTGCCTGCTATGAACAGAAACATTATTTCTTTTTCTTGTTTGGACAAGAAAAGTTTTTCTATTAAAATAAAGGACAAATGTTGCTCCATTTATTTTGATGGTTTGCATTATTGTAATGATTTATTGTCTAATGAATTTAATATTCTTAATCTAGATAACTCCGTCTATAAATACCAAGAGGATTAAAACTAATGATTAACTCCGACTTATTTATGGCATTGTCGTTTAGGCCATATAAACAAAAATTGTATCTCTATACTCCATAAGGATGGATTCCTATACTCATTCGATTATGAATCTATATGATACATGTAAGGCTTGGTTTATTGGGAAAGATGACTAAGTATCCTCTCAAGAAGAAAGGTGAGAGGACTAGTAAGCAATTAGCTCTCATACATACTGATGTATGTGGGCCATGTGCCACGCGTGCTAGAGGTGGTTATCTTTATTTTATTACATTTATTGATAAATTTAGTAGATATGGAATTGTATACCTTATGAAGGACAAATACGGATCCTTTGAAAAGTTCAAAGAATTCAAGAGTGAAGTAGAGAGGCTACCAGGAAAAAGTATTAAGGCTTTACGATCGGATCATGGGGGAGAATACTTAAGCTAAGAATTTTATGATTATCTTAGAGAGTGTGAGATCTTGTCCCAACTCACTCCACCCGGAATGCCACAATGGAATGGCGTGTCCGAGAGGAGGAATCGAACATTGTTGGACATGGTTTGATCTATGATGTGTCAGACTTATCTTCCATTATCTTTTGGGGACACGCTCTATTAAGTGCAGCTTTTACCCTTAACCGTGTTCCATCTAAATCAGTCATGAAGACTCCATATGATATGTGGAGTGGGAGGTGTACCACAGTTTCTTTTATGAAGATTTAGGGTCGCGATGTCTATGTAAAGTGTTTGTGGAATATCCTAAGAAAACAGAAGGATATTATTTCTACAATCCAATCGAGAACAAAGTGTTTGTTGCTCGGACCGGGGTGTTAAGAGAGTTTGTCTGTAAAGAATCCATTGGGAGGACGGTATAACTTGAAGAAGTTCAAGAACCACAAACCACTGATCCTACTATGGAACATGAATAGGAACCACAAGATGTTGTGGAGTAACGTGTTCAAGTAACACAAGAACTTCGTAGATCGAGTAGGGTACGTCAGGAGCCAATGTAACACCCCCGATTTCCAGAGGAGCCGGAAACCGGTTGGTGCCCTCCGTACAAGGGATTTTACCCTTTCGTACAAGGAGTGGTAAACGAAAACAAGTGAAAGGAAACATCCAACTACTGATTCATTACGATAAAAGTTTACAACGTTCGTGACTGGTTCCAAACTGGACACCAAGTCTAACAAAACATTTTACATCAAAAGTGAGCTCTCCGGTTAATTTCTAAACTCTACTGTTTGCATGAGAGAACGTGTTCGTGATTCCAGCGCGTTACCCCAAGCAACCAATCATAATCCTGCGGGGAATTTAAAAGAAACAAGGACGCAGTTTTTCGAGTATCAGTAAAAACTGAGTGAATAAACACCTTAGCATGTAAAACAGAGTGGCTAAGAAAGGTTACCGGGTTTACATTTGACATAGTTTAAATAGTAACAGAGTATAAGTATAAACATCAGAGTAAATACTTAAATTGTTTCCGAAACATAAGACAAGTAGAAGTGACGATTATCATAGTTCTCCAAAAGTTGTTGCTTCTAAACTGATAGTTATTATGAATAACAAATTTGTTTATCGAGATATTCATACGTTTCCAAACGTGAAATGAAACAAATCGTATTATTAAGCCGCAGTAACCAGGGTAGACCAGGGTAAATAGAAAAAAAAAATGATACTGGCATGTAGGGGGTTATGATAACCCAACCTTTTTACCAAGCGTTAAAGACGATTCCAACCGTCCCGCTAGTCATCATACAAGCAGCTACTAGACCTTAAGTGTCGACACCCCCTTAAGATTGTAAGTCAGAAGAGTAGTACTAGAATGCTGGACTCTCACCAACAAGGTGAAGAGCCGAGGCACAGAGTCCCCAACTTAAGGCAGGTCCAAGACTCCAACAAGTAGTCGAGGCATTCTACCGAATAAATAATTACGGGCGTAGTCAACATAGTAACAAGCGACGTAGGCGTAAAGCATTGTCACAGACCCAACTGGTTCCGGTACTTGCGATCCTTTCACTTTACGTTATTATTGATTTCTTACTTAGTGAAATTTGGATAATCAGTCTTTCCGATTTCAAGACTAGTAAAGTGACGTTTTAAAACTAAGTATGGCATGTTTGGCAAAACGAGAACAGAGTACAACAATTATGTATAAATGAACAAGTATATCACATGTATATTTTGAGACGTGAAATAAAAATCACATTTTGACACGGAAGAAGATAAGCACGCAAAACTAAGCATGTTTACTCACCGTGAGAGCCGTAGAGTGCTAGCTAGTCAACTACTCGTAAACGATGTCTTGATCTACTGGCACGTCGAAGTCACGCTCTACAATATACACACAATTTCCTAATTACAAACAGGTCTGTGTCGCAAGTTGAAAATGCATATGTCCTATATGGTATGCAATGACAACTCTGATAATTATCAACACCCAATTTATTTGCAGATAAATATATTCTAAGTTGCTAATAAGTTAGAAAACCCGAAAATAGTTTTAAGGAATTACATAAGGAATTTTAAAAGTGTAAACATAATTAATACTCTAATCACAATTATAATAAATTATAAGAAAATAAAATTTCCAATTATAGAATTTAAAGTACTAATTCTTATGGTCGTAAAAGTTGATATTTCGAATAAAAGAAGTTGTAGTTAATATGTTACAATTACTATGTATTTTCTAAATAATTATTTTGCTTTATAAGTTAACAATATTTAATTAAAACAATCTCTAATTTGTTGAGAAAATGAATGATATTGATTTTATAACTATTTGGATAATCTCACAATTTATTTAAGCTAAATGAAACTGAAATTTTTCTAATAATGAAAATTTATTCTTTATGTATTTTATAGTTATATATATATATATATGCAATATATATTTGTTAACTTACTTTTCAAGTACACAATATTAAATATTGAATTAATACTAATTTTAAATTTTACATAAACATTCTATTTTGTATTTACATTACAAAAGCATTTATTTTCATTAATTTGTTAAGAAACTAATTTAATTTAACTTATTTAATCATTTAAACTAAATAAACAATAATGTAAATATACATAAAAATACAGTTTGTATAAAATACAGCTAGCACCCCCACTACCCATATAACAGCTTTAGCATCTAGCATAGTCTACCCTCACATTTTCAGATTGTACACTAAACCCCCCTGTACAAACTTTTATTCAATTTTTGCCATCTTCTCCAACCCATCTTCACCCATATATACATATACACATACACCTACCCACATACAAGCAGTTTATACATGACTACAACACCATTAAAGCTTAGGAATCAATAAGAGGGAGTTCGATTTACCGGAAAACAAGGAGGAGAACGGGTCGAAAATTTCCGGCGAAGAAACGGTGGTCTTCGGGTGAGCAGGGCTTGCTCTCCGATTACTCCGGTGGCTGGGCTCTGTCAGGAGACGAAGGGGGGGGGGGAAACAGGGGAGACGGAGACGACGGTGGTGATCGGAAGAGGAGGGAGAACCGGTGGCAGTGGCGGCGTCGGGGCTCACTGCCTCTGTTGTCGCTGCTGCTGCTGTTGTTGTTTCTGCTGGTCCGACGGCGACTGAGAGGGAGAGAGAGAGGGTGAAATGGAAGTGGGGAGTGACGGGTGGTTGCTATTTCGAGCAGGGATGGTGGTTACCGGTGGTGGTGGTTGTGATTTGGCCGTGGGTTTTCTCGGGTGAAACAGGGGAGTCGAATTGATGATGAAAGGGGGTTTTTATAGGCGGAGAAAGGGAGCTGCTATGTAGGGGTCTGAGGTGTTGTAGGGGAGGTGATGGAGATGGTGTAGGGGAGGGGATTGAGATGGTGTAGGGGTGGTGATTGAGATGGTTGCAGGAGGGTAGGCGGTGGAGCAGGGGAGGCTCAGAGGATAGAACGCAGAGAAGAAAGGGGAAGAAAAAAAAAAAATAAATAAAAGAAATGGGGAAAAGAGGAAATTTAGGGTGTTGCGCGTGCACCGCGTAGCGCGGTGATCCAATACGCGATAAAATGAAGAAAAAAAATAGAATAAATAAAATAAAAATGTGGCGAACGATAATTTATGCAACGAGCGTATATTGGCAATCGATTAAAGACGATACTCGACGAATACAAAACGTTCCCAACGTTATAAATTAATCTTCTTAGGAATACTAATTAGAACTTTTTAAAATTTTAAATTATATTTTAAACTTAATAATTGTAATCTAATCGAGACCAATAATACTTTACGATGCGATGCTAAATAACTAAAATGTCCCTAGGTAAAATCTCGGGTATTACATCCTTCCCTCCTTGGACTAAGATTCGTCCTCGAAGCTTGAACGCGGTACTATGACTTAGAGGTCTCTATTGGAAGTCACAAGAGACAATTAGCAGACAAATGCATGCACGGATAAACTGGGTTGTTACATCTTCCCCCACTTAGGAGTGAGCTTCGTCCTCGAAGCTCGAAGGGTTCCTAAAGGTCTCTACGAGTTTATAATATGAAGTGAAATGCACAGTGATAGTGACAAAGAGCGTACCTGTCACCATGTTATTTGCCGCTTCTTCCTCTACTTGGTTCATCATATAGATTTGGCCACCTGGCCTTTGGTTGTTGCCCTGAGCTACATTCCTTCCATTTTCGTTTCCATTGTTGATAGCTCTATTGTTGCCGTTGCTACCATTGGCAGTCACATTCTTGTTATGCGCTCCATTGCCATTACCATTTCCATTGTAGTTTCCCTGCTGGTAGGTGTTCCCATTCTGGTTATGGTTGTTCCCCTGATAGCTACGTCCATTCCCTTGATTGTTCCCTCCATTATTTTCAGCTTTCCTTTTGTTACACTCGTACCTCATGTGGCCCAAGATGCCGCAATAGTCGCATGCTACCTTCCTTCCATCACAAGTAACACCTGGGTGATCCCCGTTGCATCTTTTACAATAGAAGTAGCGAGCAGGCCTCGCCACCTGGTTGTGTTGGTTCCGGCCATTACCACGGTTCAGGTGGTAATTTCCTTTACCATTGTCAGCTTTGAAATGCTTGTCCGACCCCTGGTTGTTGTTTCTTCCTTGGCCATAGTTGTCAGTCTCTTGGCCATCCGCTTTCCTCTTTCCTAGCTGTTGTGATAGCTCTTGGTCGACCCTCCAAATGTTTGCAGCTATCCCATAGGCTTCAGACATGGTGTCGTAGGTCCTCGTAAGCATGGTCCTCTGTAGGGTGAGCCTTAGACCTGCTATGAAGCGGGTGACCATGCGTCTTTCCGTAGGCACCGTGTCTTCTGCAAACCGTGCTAACTCCACAAACTTGTCATAATAGTCCGTCACGGAGTCGTTGCCCTGCTTCAACGCGATGAATTCATTATACTTATGTTCCTTGACGTGCTCCGGATAGAAGTTTGCTCTCATAGCAACCTTCATGGCTTCCCAGTTAAAGCCTTCCTGAGCTACGAGCCTTGCTCGATCAGCTGTCCACCAGTTATCGGCCTTGTCCTTGAAATAGAAAGCCGCCTCGTTGATATTTCGGGCTTCGGGACATTCCATTGCATGGAAGATTTTATCGAAGTCCCTGATCCAGTTTTCGAGCAGTACTGGATCCTCCTTCCCATGGAAGTTGCTAGGGTTTCGTTGAGATATCTTCTTTGCCCAGTCTGGTTCCCGCTCAGCGACGACATTGTTGTTGAGATTGTTCTGGTTGTTGTGGTTCATGGCCTGCACAAACTGACCCATATGAGCGATCAGCTGAGCCACATGTGGGTCCAATGGCGCTTCTCCTTCCATTTGGGTAGACATGTTGCTTCTGGCGGCGTAGCGGTGTTGCCTATCGTTCATATGACCTATACGATTGTCTATCGATTACGCGGTGCGAAGGGTTGCAAATAGGTATGGGCACAAAAACGGTTCTAACCGTGCAAGAGGACATCATATAAACAAGCACGCAATAGCAAAATATAAGAGACTCGTTTCAAATGCACATAACTTGACAATATGATTCTTACAAGTAAAGGAGTATATAGCAAAGTGTGATTGCACAATCAGACATTATCACAAGATGAAGGTAAAACACACTTAAGTCAAATAAGCAAGAAAAGCATACAAGTTTAGGGTATATCATCTCAAAACAAAGGATGAGGGTGGGTGGGATAGACCCCCAGTCAGTCACTGGTCATTCGAACATGTAACAAGCACTGGAGCTTAAAAAAAATGAAATGAAAGTAAAGACAAGTAACACATATCAGTTAGGCATGGGAGTATAAACAAGAGACATAACCCAAAATCCCCGGCTTTTTCTACTTTTAATTTGAGTTTATCTTGCCCTATCGATTTCAAGTTCAAGTTCAAACTTTGCTTTAATTACTTTCAAAATTCTTAGTTTTAAACGTGTTCTCCCTACAGTACTACTGGATGTCACTGCTCTGATACCAAATGTAACACCCCCGATTTCCAGAGGAGCCGGAAACCGGTTGGTGCCCTCCGTACAGGGGATTTTACCCTTTCGTACAAGGAGTGGTAAACGAAAACAAGTGAAAGGAAACATCCAACTACTGATTCATTACGATAAAAGTTTACAACGTTCGTGACTGGTTCCAAACTGGACACCAAGTCTAACAAAACATTTTACATCAAAAGTGAGCTCTCCGGTTAATTTCTAAACTCTACTGTTTGCATGAGAGAACGTGTTCGTGATTCCAGCGCGTTACCCCAAGCAACCAATCATAATCCTGCGGGGAATTTAAAAGAAACAAGGACGCAGTTTTTCGAGTATCAGTAAAAACTGAGTGAATAAACACCTTAGCATGTAAAACAGAGTGGCTAAGAAAGGTTACCGGGTTTACATTTGACATAGTTTAAACAGTAACAGAGTATAAGTATAAACATCAGAGTAAAGACTTAAATTGTTTCCGAAACATAAGACAAGTAGAAGTGACGATTATCAGAGTTCTCCAAAAGTTGTTGCTTCTAAACTGATAGTTATTATGAATAACAAATTTGTTTATCGAGATATTCACACGTTTCCAAACGTGAAATGAAACAAATCGTATTATTAAGCCGCAGTAACCAGGGTAGACCAGGGTAAATAGAAAAAAAAATGATACTGGCATGTAGGGGGTTATGATAACCCAACCTTTTTACCAAGCGTTAAAGACGATTCCAACCGTCCCGCTAGTCATCATACAAGCAGCTACTAGACCTTAAGTGTCGACACCCCCTTAAGATTGTAAGTCAGAAGAGTAGTACTAGAATGCTGGACTCTCACCAACAAGGTGAAGAGCCGAGGCACAGAGTCCCCAACTTAAGGCAGGTCCAAGACTCCAACAAGTAGTCGAGGCATTCTACCGAATAAATAATTACGGGCGTAGTCAACATAGTAACAAGCGACGTAGGCGTAAAGCACTGTCACAGACCCAACTGGTTCCGGTACTTGCGATCCTTTCACTTTACGTTATTATTGATTTCTTACTTAGTGAAATTTGGATAATCAGTCTTTCCGATTTCAAGACTAGTAAAGTGACGTTTTAAAACTAAGTATGGCATGTTTGGCAAAACGAGAACAGAGTACAACAATTATGTATAAATGAACAAGTATATCACATGTATATTTTGAGACGTGAAATAAAAATCACATTTTGACACGGAAGAAGATAAGCACGCAAAACTAAGCATGTTTACTCACCGTGAGAGCCGTAGAGTGCTAGCTAGTCAACTACTCGTAAACGATGTCTTGATCTACTGGCACGTCGAAGTCACGCTCTACAATATACACACAATTTCCTAATTACAAACAGGTCTGTGTCGCAAGTTGAAAATGCATATGTCCTATATGGTATGCAATGACAACTCTGATAATTATCAACACCCAATTTATTTGCAGATAAATATATTCTAAGTTGCTAATAAGTTAGAAAACCCGAAAATAGTTTTAAGGAATTACATAAGGAATTTTAAAAGTGTAAACATAATTAATACTCTAATCACAATTATAATAAATTATAAGAAAATAAAATTTCCAATTATAGAATTTAAAGTACTAATTCTTATGGTCGTAAAAGTTGATATTTCGAATAAAAGAAGTTGTAGTTAATATGTTACAATTACTATGTATTTTCTAAATAATTATTTTGCTTTATAAGTTAACAATATTTAATTAAAACAATCTCTAATTTGTTGAGAAAATGAATGATATTGATTTTATAACTATTTGGATAATCTCACAATTTATTTAAGCTAAATGAAACTGAAATTTTTCTAATAATGAAAATTTATTCTTTATGTATTTTATAGTTATATATATATGCAATATATATTTGTTAACTTACTTTTCAAGTACACAATATTAAATATTGAATTAATACTAATTTTAAATTTTACATAAACATTCTATTTTGTATTTACATTACAAAAGCATTTATTTTCATTAATTTGTTAAGAAACTAATTTAATTTAACTTATTTAATCATTTAAACTAAATAAACAATAATGTAAATATACATAAAAATACAGTTTGTATAAAATACAGCTAGCACCCCCACTACCCATATAAGAGCTTTAGCATCTAGCATAGTCTACCCTCACATTTTCAGATTGTACACTAAAACCCCCCTGTACAAACTTTTATTCAATTTTTGCCATCTTCTCCAACCCATCTTCACCCATATATACATATACACATACACCTACCCACATACAAGCAATTTATACATGACTACAACACCATTAAAGCTTAGGAATCAATAAGAGGGAGTTCGATTTACCGGAAAACAAGGAGGAGAACGGGTCGAAAATTTCCGGCGAAGAAACGGTGGTCTTCGGGTGAGCAGGGCTTGCTCTCCGATTACTCCGGTGGCTGGGCTCTGTCAGGAGACGAAGGGGGGGGGAAACAGGGGAGACGGAGACGACGGTGGTGATCGGAAGAGGAGGGAGAACCGGTGGCAGTGGCGGCGTCGGGGCTCACTGCCTCTGTTGCCGCCGCTGCTGCTGTTGTTGTTTCTGCTGGTCCGACGGCGACCGAGAGGGAGAGAGAGAGGGTGATATGGAAGTGGGGAGTGACGGGTGGTTGCTATTTCGAGCAGGGATGGTGGTTACCGGTGGTGGTGGTTGTGATTTGGTCGTGGGTTTTCTCGGGTGAAACAGGGGAGTCGAATTGATGATGAAAGGGGGTTTTTATAGGCGGAGAAAGGGAGCTGCTATGTAGGGGTCTGAGGTGTTGTAGGGGAGGTGATGGAGATGGTGTAGGGGAGGTGATTGAGATGTTGTAGGGGTGGTGATTGAGATGGTTGCAGGAGGGTAGGCGGTGGAGCAGGGGAGGCTCAGAGGATAGAACGCAGAGAAGAAAGGGGAAGAAAAAAAAAATAAATAAATAAAAGAAATGGGGAAAAGAGGAAATTTAGGGTGTTGCGCGTGCACCGCGTAGCGCGGTGATCCAATACGCGATAAAATGAAGAAAAAAATAGAATAAATAAAATAAAAATGTGGCGAACGATAATTTATGCAACGAGCGTATATTGGCAATCGATTAAAGACGATACTCGACGAATACAAAACGTTCCCAACGTTATAAATTAATCTTCTTAGGAATACTAATTAGAACTTTTTAAAATTTTAAATTATATTTTAAACTTAATAATTGTAATCTAATCGAGACCAATAATACTTTACGATGCGATGCTAAATAACTAAAATGTCCCTAGGTAAAATCTCGGGTATTACATCCTTCCCTCCTTGGACTAAGATTCGTCCTCGAAGCTTGAACGCGGTACTATGACTTAGAGGTCTCTATTGGAAGTCACAGCTAGACAAAAGAGACAATTAGCAGACAAATGCATGCACGGATAAACTGGGTTGTTACAGCCAAAGAGGTATAAACTTCTTGCTACTGGGCTCAGTGATGTACTATTCATGGATGATGAGCATACTACCTATGGACAGGCTATGAAAGGGCCGGAATCTCAAAAGTGGCTTGAGGCCATGAGATCCGAAATGGAATCCATGTATACTAATAAAGTTTGGACTTTGGTGGAACCACCCCAAGGGGATCGACCCATAGGGTGAAAATGGGTCTTCAAGAACAAGACTAACATGGATGGAAATGTGATTGCATATAAGGGCCTATTGGTGACAAAAGGATTCAGACAGATTCATGGTATTGACTTTGATTAAACATTTTCCCCAGTCGCAATGACCAAATCGATTCGTAATTGCAGCTTATCACGACTATGAGATTCGGCAGATGGATATCAAAACAGCATTTTCGTAAGGAAACCTCCTTGACTATGTATACATGACACAATCAGAGGTTTATGAGGATCCAGAGATTTCCCATAAAGTGTGTATGTTGGATTGATTCATTTATGGGTTGAAGCAAGCTTCTAGGAATTGGAATCTCAGTTTTGATGATGCAGTCAAAGATTGTGGCTTCATCAAGAACGAAGATGTGCCTTGTGTTTACAAGAAGGTTGGTGGGAGATGTGTTGTGTTTCGAGTCTTGTAAGTGGAAGACATAATACTCATTGGAAAAGATATCCCTACCTTGCAATCTGTTAAAGATTGGCTAGGGAAGTGTTTCTTAATGAAAGACTTAGGGGATGCAGCTTATATACTTGGTATCAAGATCTATAGGGATAGATCTAGGAAGCTTCTCGGCCTAAGTCAAAGTACATATATAGACAATGTGTTAAAACAGTTCAACATGCAAGAATCAAAGAAATTATTCTTGCCCATGTCACATGGAGTCACCCTTTCGAAGATTGCTTTTCCTTCAAATGAGATTGAGAAGAACCGTATGAGTCCCATATGTTTCAGCCATAGGATCCATCATGTATGCCGTGTTGTGTACTAAACCATATGTTTAATACGCATTGAGTATGGTAAGCAGATACCAGTCTTATCCGAGTGAGAGTAACTGGATGGTTGTCAAGAATATCCTTAAGTACTTGAGACGAACTAATGATGCATTCCTGATATTTGGAGGGGTGAAAGAGCTGAGTGTAAAAGGGTTACACTGATGCAAGCTTCCGAACCGACAGAGATGATTTCAGATCGCAGTCGGGATTTGTGTTTTGCTAAATGTAGGAGTTGTGAGCTGGAAGACTTCCAAGCAAGAGATGGTTGCTGATTCTACAACTAAGGCTGAGTACATTGCTGCATCAGGTGCAGTAAAGGAGGCTGTTTGGATTAGGAAGTTCATCACGGAGCTTGGTGTGGCTGTTGGAAATATGCCATAGAGGCAATCTATTTCTTTTGACATTTATATGGACTTATCGATATGGAGATATGTTAACGTGAATGAAGTCCTTAGAATATAAATGTTATATTCTTAAATATCCCTAGTCAAGTACTACAGTTAATAGGACGAATGTATTTCATCGAGACCAGTATAGGGTTGGATTAATATACAGATATCACGATCCAACACATGGGTATGCATTAGGGGTAATGGCATACTGGATTGACCCACAACGAGAAGGCTACATACAAGTTAGGTAAAGTCACAAGTGCTTCTCGTTGTGACAATTGTATTGTCATCCTTAGAATTGAAGTCACTAGATCCTCTAGTTGTGGAATATTGTATTTTGATATCGTCAAACGCTACGCCGTACCGGGTAGTAATGAAGGCGAGTTTCGGACACAATAGGAAGCAAGCTTAGAGATGGTAGTGATGTAGATAGAATTTTTTCCTCCCTCATAATGGGAGCAAATATCCATGGCCACTCGAGGGATGGTGCTTATAGAATGTCTGGCCAGACTCAGACAAATCAATATGGGATATTGATGCTATCTGCATGGATAAGACTATTCCCAGGATCGAGAAACTATGGATTGGATATAAGAGTGTGATTTGTATGTCTCGTGTCCAATCCGGATATAGAGACAAAGGGATGAGACAAAACTTGCACAAGGTTTATCAAAGTAATGACTATTTCTATTAGTTGAGGGCATGGATCTGTTGCTAGACACAACTCCATTTTAGTAATAGTTACTACCAACTAAGTAGAAACCTATGGGGTCACACGCCATAAGTATAAAACTAGCTTGGAAATTAATTAATATGATTAATTAATGGAAGGATAAATACGCAACTACTTGCAAATTTAGTAGGACTAATTTGTAAGTTCGACTAATCCGTGTATGGAAGGGATTAGGATAGGGGCTTTTATAGAGTTAACAAGGAGTTTTTGGACTATATGAAGGACACTTCTAGCTTATTTCTCCTACTAATGCTCATAACATACATTGAGTAGGAGAGAAAGAGCAAGGATAGATAGCAAGATAAGGTCAAGGTCGAGACTAGACCCGTCCGCCCCCTTACCCCGTCGGCCACAAGAGGTCGGGCCCTCTGTTGGTCTCCGTTGTGTGATCCGTCTTCTTTCTTCCTCAACTGGTTTCTAGCACAAAGGTGTGGAGGAATCTAGTTATTCATCCTAGGTGTGGACTAGCTATAGAGACGCAAACAAAATTTTGCGTTTGATGTCATCACAGGAGACAAAAACAAGGTAATCGTTACTTGAACCTTCACTATCATTATGATGTCTCTTCCTATGATCATTGGTGGGTCTTGTGCGGATCTTATTTGTTTAATTCCGCTGCGTAAGCCGTTACAAAACCCAACAGTGGTTCCTAGCATTGTGGATCCAATCGAGTTGTAGTGTGACAACACTGGGGCGATCGCACAATCTAAGGAACCCAGGTCACACCAGAAATCCAAGCACGTACTCAGGATAGTTCCATATTATTCAAGAGACCATCGATAGAGGAGATGTGAAGATATGCAAGATTCCTACAGATGATAATCTGTTAGATCCACTTACAAAGTTGCTTGTTCAGCGCAAGCATGAAGGGCACACTAGATCTATAGGCATACGTGATGCACAACATTGGCTCTAGTGAAATTGGGAGACTTTTGGAATATATTCCCTTGAGGCAATCTTATTTTAGTATGAATATTTTTTTGCTAGAACATTCATTGTATTATTTATGGATATATTTAATATAATGTAGTCCTTATATTACAATTGTATTTTATCTTAAATGTCCCTAGCCATGTATATTGATTAATAGGACGATCAACTATAGACTAGCATGTGGGTAGATTGATATGGAGATATCAAGTCTAACACATGGATATGTATTAGGCGTAATAGCATACTAGAATGACCCACAACGATAAGGCTGCATATGAGTTATGTTAAAGTCACAAGTGCTTCTCGTATTGACAAGGGTATTGTGGTCCTTAGACTTGAAGCCACTAGATACTCTAGTTGTAAGATATTGTGTTTTAATATTTTCAAACACTACACAGTGACTTGGTAGCAATAAAGGCGGTTATCGGACATAATACAAAGCAATATTAGAGATGGTAGTGATGTAGAGAGTATTTTTCCCTCCCACATAACAGGAGCAAATATCCACGGCCATTTGAGGGGTAGTGCTTATGGAATGTCTGGCCATGCTCAGATAAATCATATGGGATATTGATGTTATCTGTATAGATAATCCTATTCCCTAGATCGAGAAACTATAGATTGGATATACGAGTGTTACATTTATGTCACGTGTCTAATCCGCATATAGAGACAAAGGGATGATACAATACGGTAACGTTGGTCACAAGGTTAGTCGGAACACAGACTATTTCTATTAGTTGGGCGGCATAGATGTGTTGGTAGACACCGCTCTATGTTAGTAATTGTTACTACAAACTAAGTAGAAACCTATGGGGTCACACACCCATATGGATTAAACTGTACTTGGGCATAAATTAGTATGACTAATTAAAGAGAATGACCAAAGAGCAACCACAAGAAAACTTAGTAGGACTAATTTGCAAGGTGGACTAATCTATGTATGGACAGGATTAGTATTGGGGCAAATATGTAGTTAATAAGGAGTTATTAACTATATAAAGGCACTCCTATATTAAATATTTCACATAAATAGAGTGTCATTACTGTGGAAATTACAAAGAAAGGAGAGAGAGAGAGAGACTAGAGCCGAAACCCTAGCCGTCCGACCCCCCTGTACCGTCGGCCATAGTGTGTTGTGCGGCCTTGGTGCCTTGTTTTGCGTGATCTTCTTCTTCCTCCTTCCTCATGTTGCTAGAACAAAGACGTGGGAAGGAATCTAGTGCAATCCTTGGTGTGGATACTCATAGAGACGTGGACAACATTATATGTTTCGTGATCTTTCAAACAAACAAGGTACACAACTATTTTTCCCGTACCACGTTATGATGGCTTGTCCTGCGATTCATGGCGGGTCTTGAACAGAATAATTTAATTGTTTTTTCGCTGCATAATCCGTATCAAAACCATACACTTTGAACTCACAAACAACAATAAGAAATCAATTTCTCTGGTGCAACAACAATTCCATGAAGTACAATTTAAATGTCCATTTAAGTATGGTGTAGTGAAGTGACCATACCACTAAGCCTCTCTATTTGTAAATAATAGGTGTATTCAGAAAGTTATATATTAATTTGTAGTCGATCGAGGAAAGGGGAATTATATTTTCTAGCCTAGTAAGTTACAACATGGAGGTTGCTATCACTCTACTGCTACATCAATATGTCATGACTGTTCGGTTATCGAACACATTATTTATGCAATTCATGATGTATGATTGTGTACATAGCTAGCATAGTGCAATCGAGCTTTACATTATTCAACCTCATTAAGCGAGGTGGGTTTCGCTTATGTGAGGGGTTGATAGTTATGTCAGCAAGTGACAAATATGAAGACAACATAATTTCGTACTTGTTATGAATGGTTGATTTTTTGTATGTTTACAATTGGCAGACCGATAGACAATACATGTGTGTTCTTCTCATGAACGGTTGATTTCATCTCCGGGCAGATTTGTGTGTCATGTTGATGAATTTTTTAGGATGCTTGAAAGTGTTAGAATAGTTGAACTAGCTGTAATTGATCGTATAATCGATTTTTGTTACTAAAAGTGTGATCGGGTCATTGCAAATGGTATCAAAGCCGAGCCTGACTACAAAATACGGATAGTATATTTGGGACAGGGTGGGTGTTTTGGCGGTTGTCTGTGACGGATGTCGTACAAGAGGTAGTAACTTTTTAGTCACCACATTTGTGATCCACAACATCGTCGAGCTAGGCATACACAATCTAGTACTGCTTGGTTGGTGGATGTGATGAACTATAGTGGTACATGATATTTTGATATAAAAAGTTATTTCTTTTGAAGAGAAAAGTACCAAACAATGTGTAGATGGAGATATAGATGGAAAATAATTTGTTAGAGTTTAGTAATATGCAACTTTTTCATGAATTAGTGCATGGAATCTTTACATGCAAAGTTAGAGAACATACTCTCATTGGTGTTCTAAGTTAGTATGCATGTTTGTTGATGAAATTTATGATTTTCTAACTTATCAGCTGTAGTATGTGGGTTACTTTTTTAAAATCAGTTATGGACTTATTTTGGAGAGAAAAAAAAAGATGTAACTTGATACCTGATTGTTACATTACAGTTGATTTTTTTAAACAAAAAAAATAAAATTCTATTTATTGTTGACTAGATACTTTCCGTTCGATGGCATTTCTTAAAGATGTACCCATTGTCATATGATAATACCTGTTGGAAAAAGAAATATTCTGAACCACACAAGCTTTTGTAATGGTTGATATTAGTTGTATATTTTAAAGACTTGAATTGTATAAATGAGCTAGTGCATGTATATTAACATGTCTAACATGGTTTGTGTTGTGTTCTCACAATGAGTGATTGAGTTTTTTTGTTAGTTTATTAGGATTTGTGTAACTAAAAAGGCTTGAGAAAAAACATGCTTTTCTTTTCAGCATACGCATTGGCCTTATAAATTGATTTTTTTGTTGTGAAATGTGAATTATTTGTGAAATAAAATTTCCGAACGATTTTTTTTTAAGTTGGGTGCATTGTGGGAACCCGATCTACGAAATAATTTAGTTACCTTGAAGAGATATATTATTTGAAAATTCCAGTGACTAATATAAAAAAAAATGAGAATTTTATAAGTTGCATGTGGATTTATGCACATGAAGATGGACTTGTAGAATGTGTATTTTGATTTTGTTTTAAAGTATTGATGCAAGTAGTTGTATTCGTGTTATTGTTCTAAACATTTTATTTTTAATAGTGAAGTTTTATCTCTTGTCCAACTGGTTGAGTTTTTGACATCAGGAAGTACAAGACTGGTTGATAATTATATGCGTTTTTATAGTAAAATAATATTTTTTTAATTAAATTTGTGACCGGATCGTAGTATTAAAGTGCGTGAAACTTTTATGATTTTTTATGTGTTGAACTTGTTACAATATCATGTGGTTTATTCATTTTCAAATTTTGAAGGCAGAGTTTTCATTAAATACTCTTCATGTATTCCAGCGGTGCCTACACTAGTGAGGTCTTTTATATTTGTTGATAAATTGCACGGTGGTGTATTTTCAGACATTTTATATATGATCGCATGTATTCTTTATGGTAATGTATAGTCAATTACATGAATGGAGTCTGTTGTATGTCTTGAGCAATTTTTTCATGAATATTCACTCTTCACTTTCAAGTGTTGGATATTAAGAAAATCAAAAAGTATTATGTTTCGAGTAAAAATTGATGGTAATGATCTTTTGCGGTGTGTATGTCGAGTCCCGTAAAGAAAGAAAATATTTAATTTCGGGACGAAATTCCTATAAGCGGGGTAGATTGTGAGACCCCAATTTCAGTAATTAAACACACTTATTTTAGAAAAAATCTTACTTAAGTGATTGTTCCATTATGCACATTACTGTTTACAATGATATGTAATTGATTGCGTCATTACCATAAGCTGATAATACTTTCTTCGTTTCACATTTACATGAAAAAAAAAAACCCTTAAAGTGTACTTTTAGAACCAATCTACATTTTCAGTAGCCACGTTGGTGTATGGTGATTATTTATTATATGAATTTCTTATTTTCATTAATTGTCATTGCATGCTAGTCACGTAGTGGCCAAACTAAAATGAGAGTTCATCTTGTATTGTCTATTATTAGAAAATTTTCTCGTGGTATGATTACACTATTTTAATAGAATTATTCTCATAGATACAGTTAGTTTACTTCATGAAGAAGAAATGGTGAAAATATAACTCACTGTAACTATGAAGTGGTAATATTACTAATAGATGCATATGCTCAGAGGTATCACAAAAGTAACCCATCATTTCTTATTAATAATGATCTTTTTATACTTTTAAAGATTGACATGAAGGTTTTAGTTGTGTACTGGGCCTGGAAGATTCTAAGTAACCATTATCCTCATCGGGAAGGTAGTCATTTCTTTAGGGGAATAGAAAGTTTGTCTCTCAAGGAAGATAAAAACAGAGGAGTTGGTAAGAGAGAGAGAATGGATGAGTAGCATCTAGCTCGCACATATTAGAAAAAAGCCATAAAATTCATGGGTAGGACTGAGAGAAAGAGGAGTAGCAGAGTCTTGTTTGGCTTGTGAAAGAGTAATATATGTATATGAATAGAATAAATGATTATGATGTTATGAAATATTGGGCTAGTTTATTGGTGAATATCCACCACATGGTGTAAGCCCATTGTATATTGTTATTAGCCCATTAGCCCACCCTAATGCCTATATAAGGAGGCTTTGGGTTGGAGAATAATAGACATCTCAATACTACTCTCCCTACATCTTGTCTCTCTCTTTATATCTTGGCTCTCTCAGACATCGATTTACAACACGTTATCAGCACAATAACGCTCTCAAATCATCGTCGGTGAGTAATTATGGAACAACCATCAAATCATCGTCGATGAGTAATTATGGAACAACCATTGGCGAGTTATGTACGTGGTGGGATCCGAGAATCTGTGCTATAGCCCGGCAAATCAAAGAGCATAATCTGCTCAGAGGTTAGTATATGTATGTTGTTGTTGATCACACATGGACATGCCTCACTAATATTATATTGTTTGATACAATTCTGTTTGTTTTGAGGGTATTGGTGGCTAGAGTAAAATAAGCTATGAATAAGTAATGTTCATAGGAGGCATAGATCTTCCCCCAACCGAACTTTTTCATGCCCCAACTGCTATTACTTTTATTTTTCGTTATCATCTACTACACTTGAATTTTTGAAACGAAGTTATGATATTTGTAGTTGCTTTGATTGCTTGTTGTGTATTATGTTTGCAAATAATTTTTTTTTTTTTGGATAGTTAACTGCACTAAGGGATCGAAACGATTCCTGGATCCTACTACAATTCTAGTAACCTCCTATTGAGCTTCAGAGTATGATCGATGTTTTTAATTCTCTCTAACCTTGACCCATGTGTCTGAAGGCGTGATCTATTTATGCTTGTCCTTCTTATTAGCATAATACATCATTGATTATTTATTCTTTCTATTTAAACATAAGGAATAATACTTGTTGATCTCCTATTATTCATTATTTTATGTTAAAATTGGTAACATCCAGAAGAGATGTTTGGATCTCCTGAAGTTCTGACTATTTAATCGTAACCCGAAGTTACGACAATTTTATGAATTTATGACATGACGTCAAAAAAAATAGATTCTCCTGAAGAGTGTTCTAATTGATATACTATGTACTGGTGTAAGCTACTTCTACTTACAAAATTCATTTATGCATCACACCTGAAGTTGTGAGCTACAAGAAATATCAATCGTTACCATAGATTGCAATGATTTTTTTTCTATGACCTGAAGTCATAATCAGACGGGAACCTCCGGAAGAGGTCGTAATGTTGGGAATTGTATTCAGAAAGCCATATTTATGGTTGAATTAATAATTCTTAATAGATAACTGTTTGCATCTTAATTTAGCAAGCACGTGAGTATGCAAACGCTATTTATTATTTGCCATATAAATATGCATTATAAAGTCTAATGTTCCATACCTAAGACAATTGGACGTGCAGACGAGTTCGGGCATATGCAAGATTGATTGTCAGTTATTTATTGAATATAAGTAAGGGTTCACAGTCTAGATGATTTTGGACAAACCATCGGAACGACTGTAGTGTAACATTATACTGACACATCTCGGTCAAGGAAACGGTATAGTTTCAACTTGTTACACTAGCATACTTTGTGTATGTTGAACAGGACCGCCATATGAAATATAATTATCTCGGACTGACCGAAGTGAGATAGTAAAATATTTCATTGTTATTGGTAATATTGGAAACTCTTAATCTATGATTTTTTATGTGGACACAAATCTTGATTAATCATTATTTTGATATATTGAGTGAGACTCAAATGCGAGTCAACAATCCTGGTATATTGGATAATGATTGTTATGATTTGGTGAAAGCTAAACGAATCATGGAATCCACGTCTCGTATGAGAATGATGTACCCTCCTGGGAGCTCACTAGGTTTTGTTATGTCAAGTCTGGCCAGCTGGTTATTTGTAACCAGACATAACAAATAAGGGTTGTGCGGTATAGATCAGGGAATACATAAGATGTTGATGAGATCGAAATTGTCAGTAAGAGTAGATCAGCATTAACGGGTATCTGTAATCTTAACGTGGGGAGTTGTCTGATATTAATAATAGGAGCTCATACATAATGATGAGAATAAATGTCGGAGTTCAATTATAGTTCTATGGTGGAGTAAACTATAATTAGTAATTAGTTTTGAATTTAATTCGGGTTGAATTATGAGTTCAAATATATTATTGGGAGCCGATTCATTTATTTTCTCCAGAGGTCCCCGACGTAGTCCAACATAAGCGTGATCATGTGATTCACAAGTGTTTTTGAGTCTCAAGTGTGTGGAATGTAAATTGAGATTATGTTTGGTATTTTATAGTTGATGGGTATTACTACAAACCATATGATTAGGACTTAATTGCAAGTTACACTAAAGTTTGTAGGGAGGGACTTGCTATGTAAAATTTTCCTACAAGGGACTTGTGTGCAATTATGGGTATTCCTAATATTAGGGTTAGTAATATGTCTCTATAAATAGTACACCATAGTTCTTAAGTGATGATGATTTGTTCATACATCTTTTCCACACAAGAGAGAAAACCCAGCTGTGCATCCATGAGCTTTTCATGTTCGAATCACCATTGAACTTGAATCGGAGCTTGGATCATACGTCGGAAGGCTTCCGGACATACCAGATTCCGTTTTTGGGTGTTTAGGCCTAGATAACGATCTCGGATCAATTTTGATAAAACACGAAAGTTGTAGATCTCGAAAAATCCAAGAGACAGGAAGAAACGGCGCGTCGATCGGAGTTGTAGAACTCCAAATATCGCTGGTCAAAGTTTCTGGTCCGCAGTTGATTTTCAGCAGGATCTGAATTTGGTTTTTGGAGCTTAACCGGAGCTACAGATGTCGAATGAAGACGAGCCATATATGAAAATCGTGTATCCCGACAAGACGGACGCAATGGAATAGGTCCCGGTGTCAGATTCAGAATAGAGCTTCGACAGTGGATGGTCAAAGTCTCGGGATTCGTGTCGTCCCAGTCCGGATGGACTGTGGTAAGTTTATTCCGCAAGCTAACTTCCCACAGTAATTTTTTTGAATGCCTATGATTAATTCTCTGCATAAATCACGTGGTCCGGGACAAATCTCATCGAATTTTCCCTTCAAGTGGTATCAGAGCCAACGTTTATTTTATGCTTAGATTAATCAAACCATGTTGTCCAATTAAAAGTAATTGTGTGAATGGACTGCATTGTGCTAACACTGTTTTGCAGATTCACTGTTATTATGGCCATATTAAAATTTTATTTTATGTTTGTGGTTGTTATTTTATTTCCGTGTTTTTGGCACTATTTTGGGTTGTAATTAATTGTAAAGTCTCCGGTTTGCGGAGAATAGTAAATTAATCAGTAGCTTGTTTTTCAATTTTATGTAGTCTAGATCCATGTAGTAGGATAGGACTATGTAATAAAAATTGAAGGAACATGTTGGATCCAAAAAGATCGGACGAAGATGATGGAGCATTCAAGTATTGGAAGCGACTATCGAGACGATGAAGACATGGCCATAATAACAGTTTATGTGTTGTTTTTGTTATTATGGGTGGATGTTTTATTATGTTGTGTTGATTGGTTTGTTATTTGTTAATAGTCACTAATCAAGATATCACAGACAACATGGATATTAAAACGGTTGTATGCATGTCTATATCAATCTAATTGTGTTTGAATTTAATTTTATTAATGAAAAATTATTCGCTCATTTGAGATCAAAATTGGTCACAAAATAATTGTTTGTTTAAACTAGATATTATTTTGTAAATTTTGGTCAAGTCAAATAAGGAGCATATTTTTCAAAATTAATAAAATAAGTATTTCAAACAAAAACATTAAGTGGATAAAGGGTTTTCTTTGGCAAAGTAATGAAGCCCGAGGCCTCCATAACTGATTTGGAAATAATGTAATTGATATGAGTGCCCCCATCGGTACCATGGTTAATTACAGATTGTTTGGCAAATCTCCTTAAAAGGATAGTTGTTGAATCTAGTTTGTTGGACAAGTCTCCCCATCGGAGCTGTTCTTTAAAACTAAGAGATTCAGTTCAGTACGAAGTAATGGTTGAATCACTTAACAATAAGGTTGGTAATATCCTCCCATCGAGTTCTTGTTACTAATTTTGTTGGGCCTAAGACTCGGCTATTTGGTTTTATTGGAAAGGTAAATGTCCAGATAATAAATCTAAAGTGACATTGTCTGTTTGATTTATTTCAAAGTCGAGTGGCCCATCATCGCAGGCAGTTGAAATGGAAATCGAATTGCCGATGAATTCTATTATTAGTTGAATTCAAAGGTTAAGCATACTCAGGGACATAATTTTTTTTTATCGTGTTTGTCATATAATTAAAGATGCTAGGTTTCAAACCCAGGATGTGATTCTCAAATAATATACATTAACTAGAATTACTATAGTTGGAAGAGAATTTTAAAAGTTGTCTTAACTGCTAAGGAATGCAAGTGTGTGTTGACCAAGTTTTGCACTTAAGAACCTAGTGATGAGGCGGGTGGTGTAAATACCCCGGGCCTATCAAAGGTAGGATAAGGTTGGTGAGATGTCACTGTTTACATCTTGGCATATGTCAAATGTAGTGCAACATCAACATCAACCGGTGTCAAATGCATACGATATGGTGCAAACATGTAAAGATGTTTGGGCATCAATATCGGGTTGCAATGTAAGTGGAAATACGGGCGTTAATGAACACATAGATGAGATACCCCAGCACGCAATCATTAACTGAGGATATTACATCCTTTCAGTGAACATGTGATTAAGGTATCTCAGATCGATAGTGAAAACTAGGTCGGTCAGATAAAGAGGTCCCATATAATTCTTTTAAGAGTTTTTGAATGAATACAACATTGATAGGTTGAGTTATTCATTGGCAAAAAAATGCTAATTGAATTATTTGTGGCAAAAGACTCATCAGGAGTACAACTAGTATATTGGTGAATGAAAATTGGTTCTACTTCTAAACCATCAGGTAGTAGGAAATAGAAATATATTCATAAATCCAATTAAGGTTGTTGTTTTTATTACCCAGACGTGATGCTTATAAAATCCGAAAGGCAAGAATTTTTATTTGCTATCAGAAAAGACACTACGAAGAAACAACTTAATAATTTAAGCTAAGGATGAACAACTCACTCGTGTCTACTGCACTATTCGTTAAATCATGTTTAGTTACTCGTTCAGCCATTCCTGGTTTGTAGATACTAGAGAAACTAATCATGTTTGGAATTCCTTATGAGGACTCAGGAAAAGAATGGTAGTGTAGAGATAGACATCATGACAAGAGTTGCTCTGAGAGTAGGTACTCTTGCAGTGGGAGAATTTTATGGTAGAACTTTAGTATCGAGAGATTGTCTTATGTGCTAAATTTGAGGTAAGTTTTTTTGCCTAAGGTATTTTTAGCATAGTGGTGACAATTGTATATTAAAGTACCATAATATTTCCTAATACAAAAAGATTGGTCGAATAACATCACTGATAGAAGAAACATATGTTTTATTGATATGATCGGATCAGTGAAGTAAAGTTTTATTCAACTATTTTGTTATCGTCCTAAGATTATTCATTAGAGACTGTTTGATAATTTTGAATGTAGCGCACTCTAAATTGATCATGACTACATCCATGGAATTGTAGAAAAGGGTAAAATCTTTTTTAGACAATTTCGGGTATGGAGAAGTCATTTCGATAAGTTAGAAGCTAAATTAGAAGTATGTCTCTTGGTTGAATATTAGAAGGATAAGAATGTTACTTGTTTATGATCTTAAGGATCAGAAGGTTATTGTCGGCACAACACCTGATTCTTGGAAAAGGGAATCATATGAATAAGAAACTGTAACATAGAGTTGTTTTAAAGGAGCTTAAGGAAGATGTTCAAGTTGTTAGTTTTGAGATAACACACACACAAGGAGTATAAATTTATGTTGTTTTGAATACACGAGAAACGGGAGATCTTTGTCGTAGTGGGAGAGTTATATGACAACCTCATAGGTTGAGCTACTTGGGATAAGTTGAATCCCGGATAAGTTTTAACTCAGTCCTAATACTATGAAGAGACAATGAATGTTGAATATGCAGAGTCATGACATTAGTCTGTAGCATCTGAGATAACATTCATGTAGTATAACTACCTTTTGGACATTGTAGATTTGCAAGATGAGATAAAAATCATCGGTTGCAAATGGACCTACAAGAGAAAGAGAAGATTAGACGGAAAGGTGAAAACCTTAAAGCTAGGCTGATTGTGCCGGTAGCTATATATAGGTCTATTCAGATTCTCGTTCGTATTTGCTGCTCATTTCAGTAATGAGATATGGAAGATGTATGTCAGGATGGATTTCTTCATTGGAATTCTTGATGGATGCATCTACATGATGCGACCAAAAGAGTTAGTTGTGCAAGATAACGTGAAATACAAACTTAAGATGTCAATTGACATGGGGATTAATCTAGTATTCAGATCTTGCAGCATTCGTTTTGACGAGGCAATCAAATATCATAGTTTGATTTGTGTCATAACGAATCTCGTGTGTAGAAGAGATGCACTGAAAATTGGTAATATTTCTTGTGCTCCATGTTGAGGATGGCTCATTGGAAATAATATTGGATATACATCTTCAGTGAATGTATATATCTAGTAAACGTGATATGTGGGATTTAGGTGAAACCATTCAGATTCTTGGTTTGAGCTCTCGCGTGATCGGCAGAATAGAATGATGGTTGTTTCTAAAGTCACATATATCAGTAAAGTTCTTTCATCTTTCAAGTATGTAAAGACTCCAAGAGAACGTTATTGCTTATGGCGTGTGGAGTTTCTCTGTCTAAGAATCAGTGTTTAGAACACTTGATTAAATGTAGAGGAAAAAGGCAGTTCCTCATGCTTTAGCAGGTGGAGCCTCATGTATTCTATGTATAGTATTTGACAGGATAACTATTTTGATTTTAGCATGGATAATAGTTTTAAGTCACTTAAAAGGAAAGAACACTAGTGGACTGTGATAATAGCATACTCGGGTATCTGAAAAGATTTAGAGTAGATATGCTAGTTTATCACATATAGTCTACACATAGATTCAGACTTCCGATTATGAAAGGTTTCTAGATTGTTAATTTATGGATTTAAGAATAAGTGGGAGATTGTTGGGAATTGTATTCAGAAAGCCATATTTATGGTTGAATTAATAATTCTTAATAGATAATTGTTTGCATCTTAATTTAGCAAGCACGTGAGTATGCAAACGCTATTTATTATTTGCCATATAAATATGCATTATAAAGTCTAATGTTCCATACCTAAGACAATTGGACGTGCAGACGAGTTCGGGCATGTGCGAGATTGATTGTCAGTTATTTATGGAATATAAGTAAGGGTTCACAGTCTAGATGATTTTGGACAAACCATCGGAACGACTGTAGTGTAACATTATACTGACACTTCTCGGTCAAGGAAACGGTATAGTTTCAACTTGTTACACTAGCATACTTTGTGTATGTTGAACAGGACCGCCATATGAAATATAATTATCTCGGACTGACCGAAGTGAGATAGTAAAATATTTCATTGTTATTGGTAATATTGGAAACTCTTAATCTGTGATTTTTTATGTGGACACAAATCTTGATTAATCATTATTTTGATATATTGAGTGAGACTCAAATGCGAGTCAACAATCCTGGTATATTGGATAATGATTGTTATGATTTGGTGAAAGCTAAACGAATCATGGAATCCACGTCTCGTATGAGAATGATGTACCCTCCTGGGAGCTCACTAGGTTTTGTTATGTCAAGTCTGGCCAGCTGGTTATTTGTAACCAGATATAACAAATAAGGGTTGAGCGGTATAGATCAGGGAATACATAAGATGTTGATGAGATCGAAATTGTCAGTAAGAGTAGATCAGCATTAACGGGTATCTGTAATCTTAACGTGGGGAGTTGTCTGATATTAATAACAGGAGCTCATACATAATAATGAGAATAAATGTCGGAGTTCAATTATAGTTCTATGGTAGAGTAAACTATAATTAGTAATTAGTTTTGAATTTAATTCGGGTTGAATTATGAGTTCAAATATATTATTGGGAGCTGATTCATTTATTTTCTCCAGAGGTCCCCGACGTAGTCCAACATAAGGGTGATCATGTGATTCACAAGTGTTTTTGAGTCTCAAGTGTGTGGAATGTAAATTGAGATTATGTTTGGTATTTTATAGTTGATGGGTATTACTACAAACCATATGATTAGGACTTAATTGCAAGTTACACTAAAGTTTGTAGGGAGGGACTTGCTATGTAAAGTTTTCCTACAAGGGACTTGTGTGCAATTATGGGTATTCCTAATATTAGGGTTAGTAATATGTCTCTATAAATAGTACACCATAGTTCTTAAGTGATGATGATTTGTTCATACATCTTTTCCACACAAGAGAGAAAACCCAGCTGTGCATCCATGAGCTTTTCATGTTCGAATCACCATTGAACTTGAATCGGAGCTTGGATCATACGTCGGAAGGCTTCCGGACAAACCAGATTCCGTTTTTGGGTGTTTAGGCCTAGATAACGATCTCGGATCACTTTTGATAAAACACGAAAGTTGTATATCTCGAAAAAATCGAAGAGACAGGAAGAAACGGCGCGTCGATCGGAGTTGTAGAACTCCAAATATCGCTGGTCAAAGTTTCTGGTCCGCAGTTAATTTTCAGCAGGATCTGAATTTGGTTTTTGGAGCTTAACCGGAGCTACAGATGTCGGATGAAGACGAGCCATATATGAAAATCGTGTATCCCGACGAGACGGACGCAATGGAATAGGTCCCGGTGTCAGATTCAGAACAGAGCTTCGACAGTGGATGGTCAAAGTCTCGGGATTCGTGTCGTCCCAGTCCGGATGGACTGTGGTAAGTTTATTCCGCAAGCTAACTTCCCACAGTAATTTTTTTGAATGCCTATGATTAATTCTCTGCATAAATCACGTGGTCCGGGACAAATCTCATCGAATTTTCCCTTCACGTAACCCATGACCACTATTGAGGGTCTGAGCTATCCATACGCTTACAAAATATTGTCTTCACTGTGAATTACATAACGTTTTTTTACCTGAAGTCATGGTAAATCTCCAGAAGAGATGTCTAAAAAAGCACTTAAAAACTCTTGTTATTACCAAGCCTCCTGAAGACTAGTGTTATGCGTTCTTTCATTTATGTTACTTTGATGCACTTTAATTTTCAACATTCTATTTTTTTTTTGTATACTTATTATGGATCAAAAACGAACTCTGGAAGAGGTTTCGTAGTAGATATTACACATATGTCTAGCCATGTAATTTGTTCTTGGAGTAACGAATTATATTACATCAATCATAACCTGTAGCTATGACTTTCATAACCTGAAGTTATGAAATATTATAAATAGTGATCTCCTGCAGAGATTGCTACAATTCAAATAATGATCCACCCTCCTGAAGAGGTCGTGTTCCGTTCTTATTCCTTTACTTTATTTTTACGTATTTTTTTTGCTACACCCTTGATCTTTATTGATTATTGATCAAAGTAAAATCTCTGTGAGAGATTTTAAGTCTATTTTTTGTATTGGGCAAAAGGGGAATAAGTATGTATCGTACTTGGAGTTACAAAGTACATGATGTATTTATCATAACCTGCAGTTATGACGCCTCTTCTGAAGAGATATCAACAAATTTAATAATTGATCAATTTCCCTGAAGAGCATCCGGAAGATGTTTTAGTCCATGATTATTTACTGGACATACGCTATTTACATGCGTGTAAAATCGTTTTCATACCATAAGTAATGAACAATGTGAAGATACTTATAACATGATGTTATAAAGTTATGACAAAAGATCTCCTTGAAGATAGAATCTCCACTCATCGAACCAGAAGTTTCGATTATTTTTCCTCATTTACATTTTTTGTAGTTTTATTCTTATTCTCCTATTATGGTGTTATCTTAAGGGAATAAAACAAAGATCTCCTGAAGAGACTTGTATATCATACAATGGAAAATTTAAGAGCAATTGATATTGCTAGCGGGTGTAAAAGAAATATTTCACACCAGAAGTTGTGAAAGAAAGTTACAATTGTCAATAACTTGAAGTTATGACATATTATCAAATATTAATATTTGATTTCAACTATTGTCATTTTTCATGGCCGAATCTCTACAAAGATATCAATATGGGGGAACGAATATGGCTTGATGGGTTACATCGCCAAAACAACGTCTAGCTGATGCGTTGTGTGTTTTTTGTATCAATTCGCAAGAAAATATTTAAAATTGTAATGAAGCCCCTGAAGTGGTTTTAATGTTATAATGCGATCATGCTGAATATTTAACTGACGTATAGTCTCTCAAAATTTCCAACCAAAATTGACCCACATTCCGAGAAGTAATGCCATTTTTTGTGTGGCCCAAATAGTCCACAAGATAGTGGACTAAGTTATGGTTATGGATAGAAATAGTCATTGAAAATCTCTAAAAGAGATTGAGCTATATCAATCAACCCATGCAGTGGTTTGGATGTTTTCAATCATATATTTAGAAATATATAAATATTATATGAAGCCTCCCAAAGATATTTTTTTACAAGCATTTATGCTTGATGGAGGATATTATGATCCAATTTTGAGAGATTTATTGATTGATAGTAATCCCAGCAGGATTATTATTTTGGCTTATTTCTACCTATTACGTTCCCCTGAGAGAACGACCAAATTAGTTCATTAGATTTCCTTGAAGGAAGTTCGAGGCATAACATATTTCTCAATGAATAATAACTCGTCTTGTGGTAGTAGTGACTAGAGTTTATGAGAATATGAAAATTGGAACCGTGACATATCATATCTCATAGAGCGATAAATTGCATGGCATGGCTTTAATGTCTGCTTGAATTTTTTTTATGCCAAAACATAAATTGTGAAGTTATTACGGTCATGAGTTTGACGTCGTGAGTGGGAGATAGACCATATTGCATGAAGTGAACTTTATTTTTTATCTCATTTACATCCAGCTATACTGGTGTAAAGTTAGAAGTTCCATTCTAGACTGAAGTCTAATTGACTAATGAGTATTTGGTTGAAAGCATAGTAGCATGTAAGGATTGCTTGTTCGAATATTATGATCTTCCAGAAGAAGATTTAGAAAGCATCCAAATCTTGTGCGATTTAAAGTCCCAAATTGAGAACACAAGATAAGACAAATTCTCTTGATTTATGAGAAAAGAAGTGATATCATGAAAATTAGATCAAAACCACGTTGGAAAACAAATAGCCATTGAAGAGGCATGAAGCTCTTGAAGAAGCTAAGGTACTTAATTTGAGATTAATCTCACGATCTTATGGTTGATGATACTTTAATTGGAAAAGGGCTTGAAATCATATATGATTTCCATTTACCACCTGAAGTGGATGAAGTTGACTTAGCATATCTGGCCATGACAAAAGTCAACGTATACATGGACAATAGGATACAAACTCTGCAAATTTAATAACTGGAGTATAATTATAAGTACTGTTGAGTCAAGATCCCTGAATGTGTTTTGGTTGGCAATTGTTTTGAGTGATGAAAGACAAAAGGCTAAGACATAAGCAGCAAAGCATCTCAGTTATCTGAAGGCCTTGAGATTGACTGAACTTCAAAGCCATGAGTTATTCTATTCTGCTATATGTTCTAACAATTCTGTGTTGCAGATTGGATATCTGATTATACAAATCAGTGGTTTACTGCATATACTTTTGGATTATACTATTTATATATCTAACACAATTCAGATGTTCAGAACAGGAAGAATCAAGGTTATCTGGGTATATCTTTGAAATTCTGTGAAGCAGGTTCAGAGCTCCAAGGCCTTGAGATGTGCCTTGAGCTGCTGACAGTTTTTACAGAACTTAGTTGATTCTTTCTTGCAGGTTGTGATTCTTAGTATTGTGATTATTTATTAACTTCTAAGTGTCTTAAACTTGTTTTTCATGATTCATGTGTTTTAGAAGATATACAGGTTATTGTTCTAGGTTTGTTAAACAGTTTTATTAGAAACTGTATAACCAAACAGTCATAGCACTGTTAGCTTTCTGAATTTTGTTGTTGCTATGTTTCAATGCTGTTGCAGGGTTGTTAAATGTGCAGGAGCAATCTCAACAAACTCCAACGGATATCCACTTGAAGCTGTTTGAATTTCAGTTGAAAACAGAAGGAGGATTTGTAGGAACTGAGATCCTAAAATCTCTCAATCAGTTGCAGTTGTGGATATAAGAGACTGGTTTGAATTTTGAAGGGGAGAGAGGCTTGAAATACTCAGAAAGGTGTGACAAAATCATGGGAGATCATTCATTCAAACACACAATCATTCAAGCTTCATTCCAGATTCCTAAAGATCAAATCAATCCAGTTTTCCAGAAGAACACATCCAGGCTTCAAAAGCTTATCTTCTTACTGTGTTCTTCACTTGTACTTTTTTCTGTGTATCTCTAGATTATATTAAACATCACTTAACCTAGTGGTTGGTTGTTCAAGTGAACAACAAGAGGTTCTTGTTAGCTCAACAGTTAGTAGCTGGAACTAGATAGGTTTGGAACCACAAGCTGTATAGGTGTAAGGGAAATCACTTAGGCTTGAAGATCTAGGGCTGTTTCTGTGTGAGTAATAAGAAGTGTTTGCCCAATCCTGGTGGGATTAGATCCCTCAGGCAGAGATTAGGTCCATTGGGACTGAACTCTATAAATTGCTTTGTGTTCTTTACTTTACAGTTTGATTATTATCTGCTGCATACAACTCAAATCAAACTAGGGTTCAAAAGCTGTTTAGAATTGTTTACAGTTCAAGGCCTTGAAGCTTACTACTTTGCCTTTGTAAGTTTCAGACAAGTTTACTAAAATCTCAAGGCCTTGAGATTTGAGTTTCACATAAAAAAAAATGCTGTTAAACTTTGAGTTTTGCAAAAAGTTTCCATACTCTATTCAACCCCCCCCCTTCTAGAGTATTTAGGTCTAGTCTACATTACACACTTTCAATTGGTATCAGAGCTTGTGTCACTGTTTCTAGATCTAACAATCTTCTGGCTATGAGTAGTGTAGGAGATGGTGGATTCTCACAAGGAAGGGCAGCCAACAGACCTCCATTGTTTTGTGGTGATAACTTCATGCAATGGAAGGCATTGATGAAGATGTTCATCATAGATCAATACATGGAACTATGGTCAATAGTTCAGAATGGTCCTCATGAGTACTACACAACAATTGATGGAGTCAGGTGTATCAAGTCTGAGGAAAATCTTTCAGTCACTGAACTGGAAAAGGTATCAAAAAATTACAAGGCTATGAATCTATTATATTGTGCTTTAAATGCAGATGAGTTCAACAGAGTGTCAAACTGCAAGAGTGCCAAAGAAGTATGGGATAAACTGGTGGTGACATATGAAGGAACCAGGCCAGGTTAAGCAGACAAAAATCAACATACTTCTGAGGCAATATGAGTTGTTCAAGATGAATTCAGATGAGACCATCAAGGAGATGTTCAAAAGATTCACTGATGTGGTGAACAATCTGGAGTCATTGGGAAAGAAGTTCTCAAATGAAGAGAATGTCAGAAATATTCTGAGAAGTTTGCCAAAAGCCAAGTGGGAGCCAAAGACAACAGCCATTGAGGAAGCTCAGGACTTGAGTCTTCTTCATCCAGATGATCTACAAGGAAAGCTGCTCACTCATGAAATGTCTATGAATGATGTGGAAGGTGATTTGAGTGAAAACATCAGGAACCTAGCACTTAAGGCAAAAGACAGTGAAAAGTATCAAAGCCTTGAGACTGAAGATGAGCCTGATGATGAAGAGGCTTTAGCATTGATCTCCAAGGCCTTGGCCAGAATTCTCAAAAAGAAAAGAAACTCTGGTAACAGGGATTACAACAGAGAGAGATCAAGACCCTCAGGCAGCAAGGATTACAAAGGTAAATCTTCATCACAGTCACATAAAATTAAATTAATGAATTGTTTTGAGTGTGGTGATGCAGATCATTTAGTAAGGGACTGTCCACAAAAGAAGAAGAAGAACAGGAACTTTCAGAAGAAAGATAATGACAACAGAAGGAAGAAAGCCATGATGGCTTCTTGGAGTGATTCAGATTCATCAAGTGACTCAGACACAGAAGAAGAGCAAGCAAACCTATGATTTATGGCAAAGCATGATGAGGAAAATTCATCAGACAGACACATTGAAGACATGGTAAAAAATTTACTTGCTAGTCCTTCTGATAAACTTCCTGAAATTCTCAAAAGTATGTTTTTAAATGAGGAAAGTTATAGAAATGAGATTTCTGCTTTAAAGATTAAGATTCATAGCAGGTAAAAGAAAACCTGGACCTAGTGTTTTCAAACAAAACTGTTGAAGTTTCTAAGACAAAGCTGGAAAAAGACTTCAAGGCCTTGGACAGCAGGTTCAAAGTCTTGAAGGCACAGATAAAAGAGGTTGTTGATCAAAACACTCTTTTAACTGAAAGATATGCTAATCTAAAGACTCATTCTGAGAATTTAGAACAACAGATCTGCTCTTTGACTGAGAAACTTCAAGAGTCCAAGAAGGTCCTAGCTAAGTTTACAGGCTCAGAACATAATCTGAATCTTATTCCTGGAGGAAGTCTGAAATCAATGCATAAAAGTGGGATTGGCTATAATCCAAATTTTCCAAAGAAAGGCCAAACTAATTTTGTCAAATCTGGTAAAAGACATTCTCCAAAATGTCATTACTGTGGAAAACTTGGTCATGTCAGATTAACTTGTCCCTTCAGAAGATCAGAACCTCACATTATGAGGAATACTTATCCTTATCAGCTTAAGGGACAGGTTTGGCAGATTTGGGTTCCAAAAGGAATTAGGCCACCAAATATGGCTGATTCTGAGTATGACTCAAAGTTCTGCACTTGGTCTAACAGCCTGTTAAGGCAATGATTTGTTTTTGCAGGATGTCACCAAGGCCTTGAAAGATCAGAAATGGATTTTAGACAGTGGATGTTCCAGACACATGAGTGGAAAGAAGTCTCTCTTTACTGAACTTACAGAAAAGTCTGGAGGAACAATCACACTTGGTGACAAAGCAAAATGCAATATCATTGGTATAGGTAGTATTGGTAATGGTTCTACAAATTCTATATCTGATGTTTATCTGGTAGATGGACTTAAGTATAATTTGCTTAGTATCTCTCATTTATGTGATAAAGGTTATAAATCTATATTTGACAAGGAGAAATGTGTGGTGCAAGATGAGAAATCTGGTGATTGCATACTCACTGCTCCTAGATCATATAATCTATATGCTATGAATAGTAACAGTGTTGCAGGTGACAAGCTAAAATTCGTCAAGGCCTTGAAGGAAGATTCAAAGCTTTGGCACAGAAAGCTTGGGCATATTCGTATACATACTTTGAATAAACTCATCTCAAAAGACTTGGTAAGAGGTTTACCATCACAGAACTTTTCAGATGATGAGGTTTGCAAGGCATGTGTACAAGGTAAACAGACCAGAAGCTCATTCAAGCCAAAGAACTTTGTAAGTACTTCTAGACCCTTAGAATTGCTGCATATGGACTTGTGTGGTCCTATGAGAGTTCAGAATCCAAAAGGTAAAAGGTATATGCTTGTTATAATTGATGATTATTCTAGATTTACTTGGGTGATGTTTATTAGAGACAAAACTGAAGCTTTTTCTGAATTTTCTAGTCTATGCAAAGAACTTCAAACTTTGAAAAATTTACCTGTTGCATCCATTAGAAGTGATCATGGTAGGGATTCGATTTGTTTTGTGCAAAGCATGGCATTTCACACAACTTTTCTGCACCTAGAACTCCACAGCAAAATGGAGTAGTTGAAAGGAAAAATAGAACACTTGAGGATATGTCCAGAACCATGCTTCTTGAAAGTAATTTGCCAAAGTTTTTATGGGCAGAAGCTGTTAACACTGCCAATTATGTGCTGAATAGATGCTTGATCAGACCTATTTTGAAAAAGACTCCCTATGAACTGTTTAAAGGGAGAAAGCCTCCTGTTTCTTATTTTAAACCCTTTGGCTGTATCTGTTTTGTGCATAATAATGGTAGAGACAATCTTGGTAAGTTTGATGCTAGAAGTGATGAAGGTGTATTTCTTGGATATTCTCAAACTAGCAAAGCTTATAGAGTTTATAATAGAAAAACCAAGATTGTGGAAGAGAGCATTCATGTAATTTTTTATGAAAGTACTAAGGACTCTCTGAGTGAAAGTTTTGCAGATCTAGATTTGAACAAGCATGAATCAGATGATGATGTTGTGAAAGAAGACAAAGGCAAAACTAATGTACAGAATCAATCAGCGGAGTCTCAAGGCCTTGAACCTCCTGCTGAACCAAAAGCTCAAAGCCTTGAGACAGAAGCTGAAACTTTCTATGATGCTCCCTCTACTGTTTCAAGGACTCAAAGCCTTGAAGGAGAATACTCTTGGGTACCAAGAAATAAGTTTAAGTACCTTACAGACCATCCAGCTGATAACAATATATCAGATCCATCAACTGGAACTCAGACAAGAGGACAGTTAAAGAACCTGTGTGTTTTTAGTGCATTTGTATCTTTGATTGAACCTAAGAATACCAAGGAAGCTCTAGAAGATGCAGAATAGATCATTGCAATGCAGAGTGAGCTGAATGAGTTTGAAAGGAACAAGGTTTGGAATCTGGTCCCCAGACCTAAAGAGAAATCAGTTATTGGAACCAGATGGGTATTCAGAAACAAGCTTGATGAGAATGGCAAAGTGGTAAGAAATAAAGCCAGACTGGTAGCTCAAGGATATAATCAGGAAGAAGGTATAGATTATGAGGAGACTTTTGCTCCTATTTCCAGGTTAGAAGCTATTAGAATACTTCTTGCATTTGCATCTCAGAATCACATAAAGCTTTATCAAATGGATGTTAAATGTGCTTTTCTGAATGGATACTTACAAGAAGATGTTTTTGTAGCACAACCTCCTGGTTTTGAAGATGAAAATTTTCCTGATCATGTTTATAAACTGGATAAAGCTCTCTATGGTTTAAAACAAGCTCCAAGGGCTTGGTATGACAGACTTTCAAAATTTCTACTTGAAAACAATTTCAGAAGAGGCTTAATTGACTAAACTCTTTTCATTAAACACCAACAAAGTGATATGTTAGTAGTTCAGATTTATGTAGATGATATATTATTTGGTGCTACTAATGATGCTCTTTCAAAAGAGTTTTCTAGTCTGATGTGCAGGGAGTTTGAGATGAGCCTAATGGGTGAACTGAATTTCTTTCTTGGACTTCATATATTACAAATGAAGAAAGGAATTTTTGTGGCATCAAGGAAAATATATCAAGGACTTATTGAATAAGTACAATATGTCACAGTCCAAGGTTCTTAAGACCCCTATGAGTTCATCACTCTCTTTAGACAAAGATTCAACTGGTAAGAGTGTGAATCAGAAGGAATACAGAGGTATGATTGGATCATTATTGTATTTAACTGCCAGCAGACCTGATATTATGTTCAGTGTCTGTATGTGTGCTAGATTTCAAGCAGATTCTAAGGAAAGTCATTTAACTGCAGTTAAAAGAATTTTTAGATATTTTAATGGAACCAGAGACTTAGGGATTTGGTATCCAAGAAGATCTAATTTTATGTTGAGTGGATATTCAGATACAGATTTTGCAGGATATAAAGTAGACAGGAAAAGTACTTCTGGATGCTGTCAATTTCTTGGATCTTCATTGATCAGTTGGCATTCCAAAAAGCAAAATTCTGTAGCATTATCAACTGTAGAAGCTGAATATATTGCAGCTGGTGCTTGTTGTTCACAAGTGTTATGGATTGCTCAGCAACTTAGAGATCTTGGCTACAACTTCAGAAATGTGCCAATTCATTGTGACAATACAAGTGCCATTTCAATCTCTAAGAATCCAGTTCAGCACTCAAGGACAAAGCACATAGATGTGAGACATCATTTCCTTAGAGATCATGCAGAACAAGGTGATGTTGATTTAAATTTTATCTCTACTTCAATGCAGATTGCTGATATTTTCACTAAACCTTTGCCAGATGATAGGTTTTCATCTCTAAGGCTTGAATTGGGGATGTTAAACAGGGATGCATTGGTTTAGGGGGAGTATTAGTACTTATATGTGTTTATGTGCTGGAATCTCAAAGCGTTGAGATTATACTTTTTGAAGCCTTGAAAGTATAGCTCAATGATTTGAAGTTTCTCAAACTGCAGAAAATCTCAAGGCCTTGAGATTGTTCTCCAGGTCTTGTTAATATATGTATTATTATTATTATTTTAAATGGATCATCAAATATCATATCTTATCTTTTTAGATAACTGTATAATATTTGAATTACTCAGAGAATTTTCTAAAATATCCCAAAAAGATATTTCAAGATCCTATTTTTGCATGTTGATATTGCAGAGTCTTTTTATGACTCATCCTTTTCAACCTACTTAAGCTGAAAGTCAGGGCTTTTTCTTCTCATTCTCTTTCAATTTTCTGCGACTCTACTCTCTCTCTCAATCCCTCTCAATCACATTCTCTTCTCAAAACCCTAAACCCTAAAATGGAGCGCAAATCAGCCAGAATTCAGCAACAGGGAAATCCCTATAGCAGATCCAAGAAGAGAGCAAACAAGAAGGAGAAGATAGTGATTTCTGATTCATATTCAGAAAACACTCAAAGCTTGCATGAGGATACCCCTCCTGAAAAGAAGTCCAGGACAGAGAAGGGAGATGAAGGCCCAAGTGTTGATCCACAACAAGAGACTCAGGGTGGTGATAAACCTAGGTCAGAGAAGAAGAAATGGGGAGAAAATAAAAAGACAGGTGAAGAGGAAAAAGGGAAATCAACTCAGGAAAGCCAGAAGAAACCAACTGAAGGAGAACAAGAAAAGACCAAACCCTCTAAGAAGAAGACTAGGGTTAAGCAAGTTGCTGCTGCAACTAAGAAAGGATGTCAAGGTAAGAATATACTTCCTACAGAGTGGTTTGTTAGTTCTGAGGTTAGAACTGTTTGGATGCAAGGATATGCTTCATCTAAGGTAGCTTTCTGTAGCATGATTTCTGATGAATTATTGGATAAACTGAACATAGACTACATGAGAAAGTTAAGAGAAACTGCTGTTTGGAAGGTGTTGAATCCTAGTTCAAAGGCTTATCCTAGGTTAACTAAGTTATTTTATCTGAAATTGGTGTCTGAAGGTGATGATAGAATGGTATTAACTTCAAAAGTGGCTGGTGTGGATTTGAGGTTAGATCATAGGACTTTTGCCAAAGTCTTGGGCATTCCTAGAAAATACAATGTTGGAGATTATCCTGATAGGAAGGAGTGTCTGGATAAGGCAAAGGAGATGTTCTTTATTGAAGGTGTTCCCTCTGGTCCAAAGCAGTTGACACACTCTGTGCTCAACTGTGAAGCCAAAATTTTGTTTACAATTCTGATGAGGAGTGTAGTTCCTAGGGAGAACTCAAGGGAGTTGGTAACTGATAAGGTTCTGATTTTGATGTATCTGATATCTCAAGGGTTTCAGATAGATTTTACAACAGTTGTTATGGAGCATATGATTTATTGTGCAACCAGGACTAGAAACCATCCTCTTCCATATGCCAACCTGTTACCTCTTTTATTAGAATTTTTTGATGTTCCTGTGAAGGGAGAAGAAAAGATTACTGGAGGTTTTGGGTTGATAGATGAGACTGCACTTCAGAGGATTGGAGTAGTTCAGACTGGGAAAGGGCATTGGAAATTTTATTCTGATTTGTCAAAGGAATAACTTGCTGAGAAGGAGTTTGTGAAGCCTAAGGGGACTACATCTGGGAAAGGACAAGCCAATGAGGATTACTCACTGCTGGTTGAGAAGTTAGAAGATCAGCAGGTTGAGATTGAAGATCTCAGACAAAGGGTATTTGACCTGTCAACTGAATTCAACCAGTTCAAGGGCTTGATGAATTTTATGAATGGGAAGCTGGATGTTGTCATCAAGGGATTGAATCTGGAGAAGATACCTTCTGCTACTAGTCATGACACCAGTGTGGATTCAGAAGAGAAGCTGGGAGATTTTCTGAAGAAGAAGAAGAAGAAGAAGAAGAAGAAGAAGAAGAAGAAGAAGAAGAAGCCAATTCCAGTGGTGTTAACTTCAAAAGATTTGTATGAACAAACTGATGAAGAAGATGCTGGTGAAGACACAGGTGTTGATGCAGCTACAGAGGTAGATTCAGTACAGGCTAAGAATAAAGTGGATGAGATAATCCAAGAAGTGGTTGCTGAAGTGGAAGCTGAACAAGAAGGTAATCAATCTGCTGAAGATGCTGCAAGTGAAGAAGAAATTGGAGAAGGCTCAGAGAAAGGCCAGACATCAAAGAAGAAGTGAAGATCAGAGATTGCCAAAGCCTTGACCCTCTATCTCTTTCTCTTCTATCTTTTCTGTTCTCAAGGCCTTGACTTTTTAGCTATATTTTTTTAAGTTTATTTTCAGACTCTGGGTAGGGATCCAACATTTCTTCAGCCTTAATTGATGAAAGTCAAAAATGGGGAGAATTTATGTGGGTTTTTCCGTGTTTCTGTGTTTGCAGTGTTTGGAATAATAATAATGCCTAGTTGTTTTGTGGTTTAATCAGTTGTGTATTTATGTTTTTGTGGTATTTTGTAATTTTTATTCTTACTGGTTATCTGTTTGGCATTATTGTATATTGTATCTGCAAATTGTGGTAATATAATTTTTGAATATGAGTGGCAGGAAAATCTATACAAGACTGTAGGTTTTGTCTTTCATCAAGGGGGAGATTGTTGAGTCAAGATCCCTGAATATGTTTTGGTTGGCAATTGTTTTGAGTGATGAAAGACAAAAGGCTATGACATAAGCAGCAAAGCATCTCAGTTATCTCAAGGCCTTGAGATTGACTGAACTTAAAAGCCATGAGTTATTCTATTCTGCTATATGTTCTAACAATTCAGTGTTGCAGATTGGATATCTGATTATACATATTAGTGGTTTACTGCATATACTTTTGGATTATACTATTTATATATCTAACACAATTGCAGATGATCAGAACAGGAAGTATCAAGGTTATCTGGGTATATCTTTGAAATTATGTGAAGCATGTTCAGAGCTCCAAGGCCTTGAGATGTGCCTTGAGCTGCTGACAGTTTTTACATAACTTAGTTGATTCTTTCTTGCAGGTTGTGATTCTTAGTATTGTGATTATTTATTAACTTCTAAGTGTCTTAAACTTGTTTTTCATGATTCATGTGTTTTAGAAGATATACAGGTTATTGTTCTAGGTTTGTTAAACAGTTTTATTAGAAACTGTATAACCAAACAGTCATAGCACTGTTGGCTTTCTGGATTTTGTTGTTGCTATGTTTCAATGATGTTGCAGGGTTGTTAAATGTGCAGGAGCAATCTCAACAAACTCCAACGGATATCCACTTGAAACTGTTTGAATTTCAGTTGAAAACATAAGGAGGATTTGTAGGAACTGAGATCCTAAAACCTCTCAATCAGTTGCAGTTGTGGATATAAGAGTATGGTTTGAATTTTGAATGGGAGAGAGGCTTGGAATACTCAGCAAGGTGTGACAAAATCATGGGAGATTATTCATTCAAACACACAATCATTCAAGCTTCATTCCAGATTCCTGAAGATCAAATCAATCCAGTTTTTTAGAAGAACACATCCAGGCTTCAAAAGCTTATCTTCTTACTGTGTTCTTCACTTGTACTTTTTTCTGTGTATCTCTAGATTATATTAAACATCACTTAACCTAGTGGTTGGTTGTTCAAGTGAACAACAAGAGGTTCTTGTTAGCTCAACAGTTAGTAGCTAGAACTAGATAGGTTTGGAACCACAAGCTGTATAGGTGTAAGGGAAATCACTTAGGCTTGAAGATCTAGGGCTGTTTCTGTGTGAGTAATAAGAAGTGTTTGCCCAATCCTGGTGGGATTAGATCCCTCAGGCAGAGATTAGGTCCATTGGGACTGAACTCTATAATGTGCTTTGTGTTCTTTACTTTACAGTTTGATTATTATCTGCTGCATACAACTCAAATCAAACTAGGGTTCAAAAGCTGTTTAGAATTGTTTACAGTTCAAGGCCTTGAAGCTTACTATTTTGCCTTTGTAAGTTTCAGACATGTTTACTAAAATCTCAAGGCCTTGAGATTTGAGTTTCACACAAAAAATTTCTGTTAAACTTTGAGTTTTGCAAAAAGTTTCCATACTCTATTCAACCCCCCCCCCCTTCTAGAGTATTTAGGTCCTGTATTTAGTCTACATTACACACTTTCAAGTACCAAGAGTACTTGTGATGCTTGAAGCATCAATGTCCATATTGAATTAGTATGTGTGTGTGTACATATACACGAGCTCTAAAGTTAATGCATATAGCATATTTGGGAAGTACTTTGAAATACTTTCGATGCCCATAGCATCCATGTTATAGAACAATATATTCAAATGTTCGTACCCTAATGGTTGAATGCGTGAGACTATTGAAAGAGAAATATGTTGTAGTGAAAGTGATGCCTAAATGACACAAATATTTATCATGGTTATAATTATACTTATAACCCACAAATCCTCAATTTGTTAAGAGTGATTGTGATATTTCGTTTAGTCTAGAAGACTACGAATATGAAAGTAACTAGTTACACCAAATGATCGTACGAATCATTTTATGTGAAAATCATGGAGGTTGATACCCATGAAAGATATCTAGTTGCCTCAAGCAACTGAAAGTGTACACTCGCGAGTAGTCTGGGTGCATTTGCGTTTTGTCACATATCACCTGACATTACATACAATCACATGACATGATGACTATTGATAAATAGTTTTGTTTACTATCTCTACATGGTCATGCATATTTCATCACATATTTGCATGTGTATGTATGTCGAGATTTTGTTTTCTCCTTGAATTTATATTACAGGTCCAAAGCCACAATGACTTGTGATGGTATACTTCAAAGAAATCATTGAAGAAAGTGGAATGGAGATAAATCAATTGATGCTATGAAGAGGGGGAGTTTCAAGTTTCAATCCTGAAACTATGAGGCGATGTACTCTTTCCTTTGCTGAGGCTTTTATCCCACTGGATTTTTCCCATCAAGGTTTTTAATGAGGCAAGCAAGAAAATGTGAGTTCATGAGGAATTTCATCTTCGGTGGAAGCCAATAAAGAATCCAGAAGATTCATTATGACAAGGAGAATGTTGATTTTGGTATGTACTCTTTTTCCTTAGCCAAGATTTTTGTCCCACTAGGTTTTATTTGGTAAGGTTTTAACGAGGCAGACGTTACAAGTCTTAGCACCGATGTACTCTTTTTCCTTCGTCAGAGATTTTGTCCCACAGGGTTTTTCTTGACAAGGTTTTAACAAGGCATCCTTATGGTGAATATTCAAGGGGGTGTTATGAAATATTGGGCTAGTTTATTGGTGGATATCCACCACATGGTGTAAGCCCATTGTATATTGTTATTAGCCCATTAGCCCACCCTAATGCCTATATAAGGAGGCTTAGGGTTGGAGAATAATACACATCTCAATACTACTCTCCCTACATCTTGTCTCTCTCTTTATATCTTGCCTCTCTAAAATATCGATTTACAACAGATGAGAGAAAATCTTGGTTTTCTTTGTTTGTTGATCCCCCGGACGGTGAGTTCATAAATCACAAAGGATTCTCCATTTGGCTGCAAGTTTGTTTTGGCTCTATAAAAATGAGGTAAGAAAACAAAATATGGTTCCTCAAGCTAGTGTGTGTTTGTGGTCACAGTGCATTTAATTTATCCACAGTGTGCTTTTATCCAATTTTGATTGCCTAAATCTAGTATGGTTAGTGGAAAGGTTAGTGGTATGCTTCAGTTTGATTTTTTTTTAATCGTTAAGACACTAATACTTAAGTGATGGTTAAAATTATTTGGATAAAGGAGGTCAAGAGTTATTAATTTGATTGGTGTTCGGGTTCATTTTGTCAAATCTTCATTTGGTAGTGAGATTGAGGGCAGCTTTCATTGTACTTTTTCCAAGGTGGGGTTGAAAAAGGAGTGGGTTTTGAAAACATTCGAACTGATCTTGAAAGATTGAAGAAGAAAGTGAGTTTTCTTAGTATGGAAACACCATTGCTTTGTGAATGAGCCTATTGTTGTATGATCAGAAACAATGACAAAAAAAATTAGACAAGTGATAATTCATATGATTATATAGTTCCTCAAGGAAGGAAAGAAAAGGATTTGCGGCGATGATATGTTAATTTTTTTTATATTTATAATGAATAGTAATAAGAAAATCAATTTCTAGGAACAAAAATTCCATGAAGTACTATTTACTTGTCCGTATAAGTATGGTGTAGTGAAGTGACCATAACACTAAGCCTCTCTATTTTTAAGTAATGGGTGTATTCAGGAAATTATATATTAATTTCTAGTTGATTCGGGGAAAGGAAATTATATATTCTAGCCCCGTATGTTCATGGTGCAGCTGTTATATAAATTTCGACATATATGTTATTGTCACTTTACTGCTACATTAATATGTCATGGCTGTTCGGTTATCGATCATATTATTTATGCAATTCATGATGTATGATTGTGTACATAGCTAGCACAGTGTAATCGAGTTTTACATTGTTCTACATCATTAAGCGAGGTGTGTTCCGCTTATGTGATAGTTATGTCAGCAAGCGACAGATCGGGTGACAACATAATTTCGTTCTTGTTATGAACGGTTGAATTTTTTATGTCTGCATGTGGCAGACCGATAGACAATACACGTACGTTCTTCTCATGAACGATTGATTTCATCTCCGGGCAGATTTTTGTGTCATGTTGGTGATTTTTTTTTGAGATGCTTGAATGTGTTAGAATAGTTGAAATAGCTATAATTGATAAATTTTTCTATTTTTATTATTAAAAGTGTGGTTAGGTCGTCATTGCTTTGGTGGTTGTCGTGGTGCGTACAAGTTGTTGTTCGTATTCCCTTTGATTCACGGTGTCGTATCATGGCTGCGAAGTCTGCATATTTTCCGTTGTTCTTGAGAGTGTACAAGAAACCCTCGATTGTGAGAGGTTCATCCAAGGGATGGAGCTTGAGCACTGAACGGCGCAGAGGCGATCTGTTCTACCGCTAACAATAAAAGCACCAGTTGATACGTAAAAGTGTCAATCGATCTAAAAGATTTAGAAGACTTGATATAGGAAGTGAAAAAATTGGAAGAGAGATAGACGAAAGGGGAAGAAAGGCCCCGATTTAGGGTTTGTGATTGTATTTATTAATTAATAATTGACAAAAATACAAGTGCTTAAATAAATAAAATCCTAACCGTTGACCTATACGGTTTGACTCTACGGGATGGAAAAAGAATCGTAAAAAGATTCGGATAAACTAATTAACTATTACAATGTATTTAAAGAAATACTAACTAATTAACTATGGTGCTTGGTTTTGCGCGTAGCGTTGGATCAGTTGATCCATTATAATTTGATTGTGTTATTAATTGGGTGATCAAAGCCCTAGATTGGATTGGCAAAGCAACGAGCAAATGAGGCAAAGATTGAAGTTGCTGATTTTGGTACTGCAACTAGGTCGTGGGACCTACTGAGTAGGTCGTGCGACCTAGTTCGTGTTTTGGAATTGTTTCCTTGTTCGTTTTGGCAAATTTTGGACGATGCTTTGGGCACAAGTCAGTAGTACAGGCCTATATATGGGTGTAGGACTCTTCTATTGACAAGAGTGGTTAAGTTTGGTGTGTCTTGGATTGTAATTGTCTCTCTCATCAATAAATTGGTTCGTTTTGGCCGGGGATGTAGCTAGCCTCAAAACTAGTGAACCATGTTAAATCTTTGTGTGTTTTTCTTCATTTTGTTCTTTTTTCATCGACTCTTCTTGATTTCTAACAACTGGTATCATCGCTTCCGCATCGTTTTCTAACAAGAGGTATCAGAGCCAGGTTTTTGGGATAGGTTTTGTTGGTGAGGAGTGATGGCGAATTCGTTTGGGATGAAGATCAATTGTTTTGATGATGAGGATATTATTGATGCGCCCACCATCAAGTTTCTTATTGGGGGAACTATTGGGCTCCTTGTTGTGAGAGCTATCGGGTTCCTTGTTGGGGAACAATCAGGTTCCTTGTTGGGGGAATAATTGGGTTCCTTGTCATGGAGCATCAGGAGGGCATTCTAGCGCGAATTTGGTGGTTCACGTGCAATTGGCGTTCCGGCACAATCGCGCTTCCAACATGGATAATTGGGAGTGTGGATCTCAATCGGGCTCATCCGTTGCAAGAACTCGTAAGAGTTGGAGCATCGGCATGGAGCGATCTTGTCCGGTCCACTAGGAGGATTCAAGTCAAGGTGGAGGTCTCGGATCAATCCACGGATTTGGCTCGTGGCATGGAGCAATTGACATGTCTTGTTGGCACGCGATTGGTTGGCACCGCGTTATTGGGCGCGGATTGTTTGGATACATGTTTTTGGGCATGTATTGATTGGCGGTGTGTTGTTTTGCACGCATTGATTGTTGACACGTTATTGGGCGTGTCTCGGTTTACGTTGTGGTCCTGTATATAGGCGGCACAATTGGCATGACTTGTTTGATAGGCACTTTTGTCATGAAGTGTCATTGGCGTGATGTTGGGGAGATGCATTCTGTCATGGTGCATTAGGGTGTGTTGATTGAGACACACAAGTTAATGCGTTTGTTGAGACGCAAAGACGCGCTTGTTGTGGCGCATGGTGGATGTGTTCGAATACCGCAAATTTGGGAGTACATTATATCGGTTGATTGGTTGATCGTTTCAATTTGGGTGGAGCACTTTATATTTGATTGTTGGAGGTGATCCACAATTGGCGCATTCATTGAAAGGATGGATGGCAATTTGAGAAACAAATTGGTGAATTGGCTTTCGCATCTAGGTGCGGAATATCAGGTTTTGGGTGGACGCGTTCTTGATCGTTAGACGCATTCACAATTGGATTGATGAAGAGCATTGGATTGGTTGCTATGGAGTTTTGATCATGGTGGAGACTTTTTATGAATTGGGTGTGTTAGTTCGAACCCTCGAACTGGAATGTGTTGACAAACTCAGGGGGAGTTTGATCTTTGATGATGAAAGTCAAAAGGATCAGAACTGGTATAAGTGTCAAAGCTTCAAAGCTCTGAGATACTGTTTGCTTGTATTAACTGTCTCAATTTCTTAACAGTTTTTGTGTTTGCAGGCTTGAAGATTTGATTGAATGGTGATTCAATAATTTATTATTGTCTTTAACTGATATCTTTAAGCTAATGCTAAGGATTGAACTAGTTTTGCAGATTGCAGGTTTCATTGTATGAACTGCTTATCAAAGCTCCAAAGCTTTGAGATGTAGTCAAAGCTCCAAAGCTTTGAGATTGCTTTTATGATCAGAAGTGCTCAATTTTTTTCTGTGTGCAGGATGGGTATGATGGAATCAAGATTGGATTGGGAGTTAGTTTAACCTCTCATTATGATATCTATCTTGTCTTGCAATTATATTCACATGTGGCTAGTTTTATTAGAACTTATCTAAGGCAAAATCAGTTAGAGTTTATGCAGGAACTGACTGTCTAACAGATCAGATCTTTTGTGACTATTTTGTCTAGATTATGGTTGATCTTTGTTGCTGAGATTCTGCAGAACTATTGGCCGTTCAAACGTCCATGAATCAAATTCAAAAACTATTCATAGTTGTTGAAAGAAGCATCTCAGGGGAGAGGATTTGTAGGAAGGTAGTTCCTAAAATCTCTCATAACTGTTGCTGGTTGTTGATAAAAAGCTGAGTTTGAATTTCAAACAAGAGACACAGAGAGAGGCAGATCAACATGGTTTTTGAAGAGAGCTACAAAAACATGAGAGATCAAGTTACACAACTCTTCAAACAGTCAGGCCAATCAACACTGCAGGGATTTAAGATCATTCATCAAATCTGAAGAACTCTTCCAGGCTTCATTATCTTATTCTTTCTGAGTAATAAGAAGTTGTAATGAAATTCTGAAGGGATCAGATCACTTAGGCAGAGACTAGGTCCAATTGTGATTGAACTCTGTAAAAATCCCTGTGTCCTTGTTATTTATTTTGATTGCTTTTCATTACAGTTAAGAACATGAAGCTCCAAAGCTTTGGATTTCCAATCTCAAAGCTTTGAAGCTTCTGTAAGCAAAAGTTATATCTCTAGCATCTCAAATCTTTTCCAAATCTTTGAGATATCAACTGCACATATACTTAAAGTTTCAAAATACTGTTTTTGAGCAAAAGTTCCCATACTCTATTCAACCCCGCCCCCCCCCCCCTCTAGAGTAATTGATCCTGTTTATTTACTTACATTATAAACTTTTAGGGTGATCAAAACCCTATCTTGGATTGGAAAAGCAACGAGCAAAGGAGGCAAAGATTGAAGTTGTTGACTTTGGTACTGCAACTAGGTCGTGGGACCTACTGAGTAGGTCGTGCGACCTAGTTCGTGTTGGTCAATTTTTGGGAATTGTTTCCTTGTTCGTTTTGGCAACTTTTGGACGATGCTTTGGGCACAAGTCAGTAGTATAGGCCTATATATGGGTGTAGGACTCTTCTATTGACAAGAGTGGTTAAGTGTGGTGTGTCTTGGATTGTAATTGGCTCTCTCATCAATAAATTAGTTCGTTTTGACCATGGATGTAGCTAGCCTCAAAACTAGTGAACACGTCAAATCTTTGTGTGTTTTTCTTCATCTTGTTCATCGTCTCTTCTTGATTCCTAACAAATGGTATCATCGCTTATGCATCGTTTTCACACAGATTGTATTGTCCTAATGGATAAAGTCAACAAAAAAATTCTCGAACTTGCTTAGATAAATAAGCGTGGAATTTGATGCAGAATATTTTACTTTTGGCATCTTTATATATGTTTGATGATGGAGCTGGCTTAGACGTGCATTGCGATACATGATAATTTTAAGCCTTCGATCACTTGATAAGAGTATTCCCTAGCAAAACAGTATGAACGCGATACCAAGGCAACCCCATCAACATACCCCTTTGAAAAATAGACACTACGTAAATTTATTGCATTGAAAAAGACTAGAAGGACGTTAAGATGGATGTGGCCAATGGACATTTACTGGAATTCAATGCTTGGTGCAAAGGGTTGTGTTGGACAACACAGGAGTCAACAATAAATAGCAAGTACCGCTCACCTTATTTTCTCGTATTCGTGTATTGTTACCCGTCGCCTTCTTACCGTCTACCGCCTTATATCACCTTTATGCATCTTCTGGCTTCCCTTGTGATAAATAGAATCAAGTGCCTGTTAGGATCATTAAACTTGTCTAGAACTAGACCCGTTATTGAATCCGTCATGGGACTAGACCCAATTCTTTTGCATATTTCCTTATTCTCATATTTGCATCATTACAGGACTTCACAAAGTGTGTTTTTTTAATATATCTGTTTTCTTCTGTGCAATCCTACTAGTTATCAAACTAAATAACGGTTGTCACGTCAAATATTTAGGCCTCTGTGCTAGCTAACAGCCTCATTTACAAGGACGGAACCACAGCCAACACTGAGAGTAGAAACACCTAGAGAGTTCTTCAATGAAATAGGTTTATAGTAGGGATGAAAACGGTTCGGTTCGGTTCGGTCCGGTTTTGGCACCCATCCGAACCGAACCGTGTGCAACGGTTTGGGAAAAATCCAAACCTAAACCGGATAGTTCATGGCTCAAAACCAAACCGAACCGAACCGTGAATGACCGATTTGGTAGGGGTGTTCGCGATCCGGTTTGGTACGATTTGGGCTCATAACACAAACCAAACCAAAAATACCGGTTTGGTGATTCACCAAATCGAACCAAACCGTATGATATCAAAAAACCAAACCAAACCGTTCAATATTTTATCGGTTTGGAACGGTTTGGTTCGACCGGTCCTCAATAGTAGTACGTTTTACTTAACTCCGTAACCAAACAACATCAGTAATCAAAAAAATTGTAACCACGATAGAATTTTTGCTTACCATCCAAGCAACAATTATCATCAGACCATTGATAAAATAAGCAGTTGATTTATTCAAACGCGCAGTGTCCAGATACCTGCATTAACCCCCAACCCAACACTTAAATCGAAGAGGATTCCATTCAAGATTGATTCAATGAAGACCATATCAGTGATTTCGATTGGTTGATTGACGGATATTAAGACCAAAGAAGAGGAAAATAGACAAGGTTGCGATTTAGGGATGATTTCAGATTTCTAAAGGTAAAGACAGTGAATGACTATGCTAAAATTTGGGTGAAGTTATTTATACTACACATATATATATATATATTATATGTAATAATAATAAAGTTACTATATTATATACAATATTTGGTCGGTCGGTTAACCATGGTTTTTTGGTCATATGTACCAAAAACCGAACCGGTTTCAGCGGTTTGCCAATTTTTAAACCGACTTCGAACCAAATTACTCGTTAAACCGACCAAAACCAACAACTTCGGCCCGGTTTGGCCGGTTGGTCCGGTCCGACCGGTTTTTTGTACAGCCCTACGATTTGGTTCGGTTTTAAACCGCGATTTTTGGAAATATATTATTTCATTTAAAATTTATTAATATTCATTCAACAATCAAATGATTGTTAAATATTCTATGTCAAGCAATTAAAAAATGAAGTAGCAAATATTACATCATTTGTAGAACTATTTAATAGGTTTGGTTCGATTTTGAAGTACATACTGTATTTGTTAAATGCGTAGAAGTTCTCAAGTTAGGTAGTTGAATAACCTAATATGCTACATAAGCGGTTCTGTTTGGGTTTTACGGTTTTGTGGTATCTCAAACCTAAACCGTGTGATTTTTGCAAACCTGGACAAAACTGTAATAGCTTCCGAACCGAACCAAACCGCCCGGTTCGGCTCGGATTGCGGTTTTTCCGGTTTGAACTTGCATCCCTAGTTTTTAGGTATAATACATAGTCACCCTCTTATAAACAAACACCTATCTTTGTGGCAGCCAACCCCCCCCCCCCCCCTTTTTGAAAGTTTCTTTCTTTTTCTTTTTCTTTTGAGGAAAAGATTTGAGAGTTTCATATTAGAGTTTTTGTGACTAAAGTTCTCAAACTGTTTGCATACATGGCCTCAAATTTGGAATGGAAATATAAACTGAAGAATGCAAATTTTATTGAGGAAAATGAATGGAAATTTTAATTTGACATTGTGTTTACATGAAGGTAATTTCTAATTATTATACTTAATTGATTGTTATTTTGTTAGATTACCAATCGTTAAAATTATAAAATTTTGAGGAAAAGCTTTAAGAGTTTCATATTACAGTTTGTGTGACTAAAGTTCTCAAACTGTTTGCATACATGGCCTCAAATTCGGAATGGAAATATAAATTGATGAATGGAAATTTTAATTTGACATTGTGTTTACATGAAGGTAATTTCTGATTAGTATACTTAATTGATTGTTATTTTGTTAGATTACCAATCGTTAAAATTAGAAAATTTTCATTAAAAATAGATAAACGTAGAGTAGAGATAATAGACATTATAATTTGTCTATCTATTCTAAAACTCTTCCCATATTATTCTTAAACATAAATGTACGCTCTGTAGTATATTACTATCATCAATTTACAGGTAGTTAATTCTTTTTTTTGAGCCAACAGGTTAGGTACTTCTTACAAATTCTCTTTTTTAATAAATGTTTTTTTAGAAATTTTGTGCAATTGAAGTTAATTTTGACTAGAATTGTTTCATTTTGTATGAACAATTAATGAGAAAATTATGGTCGTATTAGCGATTCATAATAAATTAATAATATCATTTGACCTTGGCCCCCTACATAAAATTTATTTGTCCGTCCCTGATTCATTGTACCTGTGGAGAAAGGAAAAGGAAAGATAATTGGACAATTATAATGTCTAAATTTTTAGTGAAATGCATTAACTACATCACTATATAAAAAGATTTAATTCTACAGATGGATGTTTTGGCAAGACGAATGGAGTAGATTAGTTTGTTTTCTTTTTCTAATTTAGATAGGGTGGTAGATAAGTTTTTGTTAATTAGCTATTACATACTATTCTTACAGTTTAGATACATTGTCATCCATGTCATTATTATGTAGATAAAGATAGATATAATTATTTATGATGTACTAAATGAGGCTATGTAAGTAAGAAATAAATGGGGTAACAGTAAATTACAATCCTTCTCCACTCCGGCAAAAAATGGCGCATTTTAACCGTCTCCCATTCCTCAAGATCCTCTTCCTACTCATCTTTGCTTCTTCTTTGGTTAGGGCTTTGGGTCTCGACATCATCAAAGCCTTAACTGACGGCCACAACTTCAACGTTGCGGCATCGTTGCTGGCGGGTTCAGGGGTTGTTGACATGCTCGAACAGGACGAGCGTGGTGCGGGGATTACGCTGTTTGTTCCCCCAGACGAGGCCTTCTTTGATCTCCCCGCGACGGCAAACATTCAGTTCTTGTCTGCGGATAAGAAAGCTGATGTGCTGAAATTCCATGTTATCCACTCGTATTACTCTCAGGAGTCTCTCTATTCTATCGTTAACCCGGTTCAGCCGACTCTGGCGACGGAGGAAATGGGTGCCGGAAGCTTCACATTGAACATATCTAGGGTTAACGGGTCGGTGGCGATAGAGACGGGAATCGTTCAAGCGTCGGTGACTCAGACGGTGTTTGATCAGAACCCAGTTGCAATATTTGGAGTTTCCAGAGTTCTTTTACCGAGAGAGATCTTCGCGTTGAAGCCACCCAATGGTAAGTGCAAATCAAGGATTGGGTATCGATTTCAGCAGAAAAGCTCAATCGCGGAGACTTCATTGTCCGATAATTGGCCTGGCGCAAGATTACAATGATGAGGAGGCCAGGATACACATCACATACTTAATGAAATTGTTCCATCGTGCTTCAAATATTTAATGAAAGAAAATTCATGTCTAAAAGGAAAACCCTCTACAAATTTCGTATACTATTAAAATGCTTCGTAAATCCATAGAAGAGAATATAACTATATTCACAAGGAAACAGTTGATCATAACCTTCTCTAATATAAGCTCATCTCTAATTTCATTTTGTTAATTTTTCTCAAAAAAACATCTTGTTGTGAAATATGTAACTTGATAAATGTACTGCTATGTATACTTAATACTAATGAAATCACAAACTCTATAAATATGGTGCTTTAGTAAAGAATTACAAACACATAATATTTCTCCATACGTGTCTCTCTTGTAAGTGGAACCACTCACCGGGCACCACAAATGTCACTCGGGACAACCAAGGTTGCAAGCTTGATTATGGAACACTCGATCCTCTCAAGAAAACTATTCTACTTTTCATTTGATTATTTTCTATCTCAAATCCTGCCTTTTTCACTCATAAAATCAGCACATGAGTAGTAGAATTTTTTTTTTTTTTTTTTTTTTGAATCTTGTAGTAGAATATTTCAGAACAGACGTTCATCCACACAAATTAAGGCAACGTATGTCATTATTTTAAAGAGATGCACCATGTACACACGACGTATGTGTTGGGAATTTTAGGAAAATTCCAAAACTTTAATAATAATTTGTAATTATATTTCAAATTTTAATATTTGTAATTACGAGGTTGTTATTACATATTTGTAACTCTCGCATTACATGTGTATTTAACATGAAATATTTGGTTTATTGTATCATTATTAGGAGGTGGTTATTATGACCATAACTCAAATATTAATACTAGGGGTTACTAGTTTCTATGCACATCTATATATATGTGAGTGTCATTTTGTATGGGAGATGGATGGAGGAATATGATATGATAATAGAGTGCACTATCATACATACGCAATACTCTTTAACTATTCTATATTATACTATGAAACTCTTGTTCTTGGGCAACAACGGTTCGTGACGGCCCACAAGTCCTACAACCGGCGTGACGCTTGTAGGAGCTGGCTCGAGAGTGTGTTGAATCCTACTTCGTAGCATACCGGTAGCACCCTCACGTGGGGAGGATCTACGTTGTAGGAAAATGCTCTACATAACATGCCTCTCACACCCAGGCCAGCGTTATTATATCCTTTGTTATTGTGTTTTATTCTATTTGATCTTTTTATGAGTTATCTAAATTATTTTAATTGATAATGCTAATGCTTATTTGTGTATATATGGTCGCAGGGGACTAACAATCTACAACGTAGATCCCAAAAATTTAAATTGTAGAGATATTTTCTTCATGTGAAGTACTATCGCATTTTCTTTCATAATTTTACATTTATGAGTTTTTTGTCTTTCACTATTGGAAGCAATGCAGGTATGGAGAAACACTACTCTCTCATTTAGTCCAATTTAGAAAAGTAAAATATTACATTTGTGTTATGTTGTTAGAAAGAATACGCAACCCTGTATGCTTCTGTATCGACATTATATTTCTTTAATTTGAATGGATGCGGTTAAAAGGAAATGAATAAAAATAATGTTACTAATAATAATAGGCTTAATTACTTAATGCATACCTCCAGTATATCGAAACTAACACATTGTCCACTTCTAGAATAGGCTTAATGCATCCTCCATTTGCAATAAATCATACTAATTGCAACCCCCAAAAAAATCAATCCTGACACCATCAATTTGTTGAGGGTAAATGTGTCCATACACAATTAACTAATAAATAAAAATGAAAAATAAAAAAGGAAAAGTAAAAGGGATAAAGATAAGAAAGAACTAAGAAGAGATAAGAAGATGAATCAGTCTCTAATATTACGCCAAATCGGTTTTGCCAATTCGAAGCTTAGTTAGTTTCACAACACCAGTAGCTATGCATCGCATTCTCAAGCAAATCTTAAGCACGGAGATCTACAAATTCATCAATACCCACAATTCATGTCTCCAGTTTGAATTGGATTTTGTAATGTCATCGTCCGACGATGGAATTGTCCCAGTCGGAAGCTCCATGTCAGACATATCGTATTTCTTCGCCAGAGAAAACAACAACATCGCCGTTGAAATCTTCGGACCTCCTCTCTCTCTCTCTCTCTCTCTCTCTCTCTCTCTCGATCGTCTCCCCTTTCTCTCGAACTCCTCCACCTGCAATTTCAAACAAAGTGCAGGTGGAGGAATTGGTGGAGGTGGCAGAAATAGGGGTCGCCGGACCGGGATTTGAGTCCCCTGGATCTGGGTTTAGGTGGGCTGACTTCAATTCATGTAGCGTTGATGCTGGCAGTGGTTATGAGGTCTTTAGTTGTGGTGAATAGGGTTTTCCGCGTGTTAGAGGCCTATACCAATTCTATTTCTTTCTAGGAGTAGTGGTGTTCGGCTTTAATGGAGGTCGGGGTTGGAGGAGGTTGAGTCTGGTAAAGTGCAGCGGCATCGGTGGTGGTTGCGGCGATGAATCTGGTAAAGTGCAGATTCATTTAGTTACATTTAGTTACATTCAATTGCCGGAACCTGGTTTCGATTGTCGAATATGGGCTTCAGTCACAGGAATTTGGGCTGCTTGGCGGTGTTCAGGCGGTTGCAGCGGTGATTGTGGCGGTGTGCTATGAGTGTTCATACAGGAAAATGTATAGACATTTCTACCCCTTCCTTAAAAGGACGTGACTGTCAAAAATATTTACCAGTTTCAATAAGTATGATTTATTACAAATGGGGGATGCAATAAGGCTATTCTAGAAGTGGGGGATGCAATGTGTTAGTTTCATTATACTGGGGGTATGCATTAAGTAATTTTATAAACTACTTTTAGAATTGGTTTGTCATGCTAATTTTAATATATAGCATCTCTTACGTCTACTTTCCTCCAAAACTTTCTAACATGGTTTCATGTAGGTGTTATATCTTATCTTATTGTTTGTTGGTTGTCGATCCACATTAATAGTAAAACTTAGTTGTAGGTGAGATCCCAATGTGTAATAGTACTCTATGGGTGCCTTGAGGTACAGTATTTAAAATATCAAATTTCGATGGAGAGTCTGATTTTTAAGGACAGTTATATCGGAACGGTAATCGTTGTCAAGTGTTGTTCGGTAGTGATGATTAGATTTACATCAAGATATAGCTATGAATATAAATGGCAATTCTATAAAGCTTTGGACACTAACACAAGCTCCTCTTCTAAGGGTAGGTTTACTTCTAATTGTGTCTTATTGTATGCAGGATAATTTCTCACCATTATTGTTAACGATATTTTCTATTCAAGTTCAATCTTGTACATTGTGATAGTTATTGGAGGCGGAGTCACTCTTGGAGATCGGAGATATTGCCTACTTCTATATTCTTTAAGCAACAATTGAGCCTCCTCTCAAACCTTATTTATCAAGAAAAAGCAGCTTACTCATGAACATGGGAGATCATCATAACTACAGGCGCGCGGACCGGTTCTCTAAAGATAAATTATATACCTCTTATTGGCCTTGGTGGCTTACATGGGAATACACGTACAAATCTATTATTGGTTGGAGATTAACCATCTATAATTATCTTTATTGATCCACTTTCATGAGGAGCATCGGCAATCATTTTATTGCTTACGGATTATCTTATTAACATTTGAAGAACCTTCTATATTATGACGAGAAGTGCTCATACATTCTCACAAACGGGAAAGACGACTTTTCAAGCTCTATAAGACAGTCTTGATTTCTTCAACTCTCATTTCACATTATTTTTTATAGGTTCAAGTTTATGGTATCCATTTTATAATGCGCAAATTGACAAATTTTATTATTATTGAAAAAAGCATGATTAGTCGTTAATGTAAATTATTTTGTGGTACAATTAATTTCATGAGAAATTTTTACAAGTGAGGATCAAAATAATGTAAGTTGACATAAAATTAAATTTCAACAATGGTTCGTCATGAAATGTCACGTATTTGATATGCTTTATTGGAGGGTAGAATATATTTCTAGAACATGACAAAATTGTTATTATTTTCCTTTTTTGAAGATCATTGTTTAAATATATTTTTGTCCATTTGTGAAGTTTTGAAATGTGGGGGGTTACTTGATTACATTTAATTCTACATTTTTATGAGCATTTGATATGTTGGGGTTACATGAGGAACAATATATAATTCATTCTATGTGATGTATGAATTAAATGTGAGTTTATAGTGATAGTGTAACATATATCACTACAGGAATTGTTTCTTGAAACGACGGACAAAAAGCGTCGTTTTTTACCTGTAAACCGTCGTTTTTATTAAATACGCGGACATGCCTAGCGTCGCATCGAAAGGCGTTGTTTATTGATAAACGACGGCTACACTTCCGTCACTTATTTTTTTACGGCAGTTACGGCTTTGACTGTTGTATTTATGTCTATAAACGACGGTAAGTTGCTCCTGCTGTATTTCAAAAGACGAAGGTTACATTCTAAATGTTGTAACATATTTATGACGGTCATCTTTTCCCGCCGTTTATATTCAAATACTACGAGACTAATGTATTTTCCTTAAAAAGGTTTTACTACCGTTGTTTCAATAAATACGACGGTCACTTCTTGTATATCAGGTTCCCTGTGATTTTTAATCAGAAATAAGCAACGAAAAATTACTGGTATATTTATTAAACACCAGTGGCACATCCCACACAATCAAAACCAAAATTCCACGCATTAATATTACTATTATATTTCTCAGACAACAAAAAACGTGTCCACATGTATCATTCCTACACTCTCACAACAAAAAAATACTGCTAGAGTCCTGTCAAGCAAAAGAAAGCAAGTGCTTCCCGAACATATGCAACAACTGTGATTCTGAAAGCTACGGCCCTTCGAGTACTAGTTGACCCTGAAATTGAAATCTTCATGCCATTGACCTCTTTCACTATGTCTATTCTCGAATCTTTAAAATAAAATCCGTAATAATCTCTCACTTTTTATGAGAGCTTTGTAAGAACATGACTTTCAAAATTAGAAAAAGGAGGGAACAACATAACCTAGAAACATTACATTTGCATGTGTCGAGTGTCTGAATTTCGGTGGGATATGTTTTGCCGAGTGAAATGTGTGTTCTAGGACTTGTGAGAACCACGAGTACCCTGCTAGAGAGACAAGGTCATCTCAAAGGGAAACCCATGTGCAATGTTTAGTGTTTACTCCTATGTTGTAATGTCTGATCATGTTGTGCCGAGTGAAACATCTCGGAGCAATAAATTTACTCTCCATGTGTTCTCTGAAGCAACACTTGCAAAACAATAAATCGATAAAGGCGCAAACATATTCAACAAAGTTAAATTTACCCTTTGACTTGGCAGCCAAATGATCATTTGCTTAAACAATTGTTTGTCTACATCAAGCCTCAAAAGAAGAAGATCATTCCATGGACAACCGTCTAAATGCAAGACTTAGAAATTCTTAGTAGGTTCTTCTTCAAAAAGCAGGGACATAATTGAATTAGGTTTCAAATTGAATAAACACTGAATCAGGTTTCAAACTAAATCAGGTTTCGAATTGATTCTTCACCAAACCGGGACAAAACAAAGCTGGTAACAAATTATGGATATAGTAGGACTTAATGCAAACAAAAGCATCCTTCTAGTGAAGTCTACAAAATATACTTCCTACTCTCATACTATCTCTAGAACGATCAAATTCCCTATCTTGTAGCTGAGGATAGCAGAAATCATGTATAGCCAGAATAAAGATCAAGAAAGCGGAAATTCACAGATCAATGTACCTTTTCTCGAATAAGCGCACGATCCTTCCTTCAAGTTTGAGGAGCTCCAGCTTTACTCTTTCTATTCTCTTTGTTCTTTTCACTCACGGCTTATGCAGGGAATATGCAAATGAGAACATTAATAACAATCAAATTGCATAAATGAACTTGAAACTTCAAATGGACATCATATAAAATGTAAAGGAATAATCTGGATGAAAATTAAATAAAATGGCAAGATGGATCACAACTTGAAGCAACAAAATACATGTTCATGTTGATCTCCCCACCATGATACAAGGGCAGCCCATTGTTATCTATTAACTCTAGGTGGAATATTGTGTAATCGCTCCTTCTTAGTTGAATATGGAAAGTAGAAGTTTCTCTTCACCCTCAATTTCAAGTCTCTCCATTCATCCGTTAGACTAGTATTACCCTACAATATAATATTTCAGGTACATATTAACATCAATTGTGTGTGAAAAATAGTCACTATGTACCGCTTAGCCACGTTAGACACATGCACTGACTTTTAACTCGGGATGTGACCAATCTATGAAATACAAAGGAAACATGTGCCGTCTTTTACATCACTCCTAACTCAGTAGAAACCTTCAAGGGTTGACTATCAGACCTTTTCTTTATATGAGTAATCGCAGCACCATTGTTACCAGAATTTTAATCTGCAACATAAATAAAAACCATTAAATTTTGAAATATAATCACAAGAGAACATTCCTATCCTCGATAAATATTGGAAATGTTATACTTATTCATCTACAGTCTATGAGAAAGTGTAGTTAACATACCCCCTATGACATTTGTGACAATGTGCGAAGGTGAACAGTATCTAATTCATCATCTGATTCATCGGAGGATGTGGAACTAGACTCTAATATTGCACGAGAAAGCGGAGATACATCTGAACTTGGGACCTTTGTGGAGGATGTGGTGGTCCTGGAACTTGGTAATTCTGTGGAGTATGTGCACGACATGGAACTTGTGCGGCCGGTGGAGGGAGAGGAGGCGGAGAAACATGGAACCTACTTGAGTTGCATGAACAAAACCATTAAATAATACCATCCAATCACATAAATTACTCAAATAAGTATCAGTAATAATAATGATATTTGAAAAAGTTACGACATCAACATCATTATTGAAACATGGGACAAAATAAGTTGCAGTGTCATATACCCTAAAGAAATCTTACTTTGATTCAGAGCATGGAGCATCTACCAACAGGTAAGAAAAAAGAAGCCACAGCCATCCTAAATCTCCATCGCCATATCGAGCATGGCACTTTAGTATGCAATTTGTGAGTAATGAAGAAAGAACACGAGGAAGTCCATGCTAATTTCCACCAGCAAAGAATGGGCGAAAAATATAAAAACTCAATCTGACAAACCATATAAGATATATTGAAGCACCACTCAAAATTTCAATCTCCCTGTTCCAAAAATCATGGGCCACTGGGACATTCTGACATCTCCAAAAGAATCTGGGCACCTAAGTTTGGGTACGGAGATAGCATCAAATGCATAAAGCATGACTTAGTGATGCCGAGACTATCATTTACCTGGTAAGAGTGTAAATCTAAGGAGTATGCTGACGTATGCTAACAGGAGAGGAGATACACGTTGATGATTACAGAGAAGTGACAAAGAACAATATGCCGTGAGTAGGAGTTACATGTGTCTTCCAGGATCCAACAATAAATTTAGCCATCATTACTGAATAACACATCAAAATCTCAAATTGGATAAAGAAACACTAGAAAAACGCTAAAATCATACAAATAACTTGAACTCGGAAATCCTTTTTTTTTTTTTTTTTTGAGGGAAACTCGGAAATCCTAGAAATACCTGATACATCAATCTTAGATGTCCTCCCAATTGAGGCAGAGTATGATATAGCCCTTAAAATTCTCCAATTGATTTAGAATCCCAAGTATTTCACAACAGATCTACTGAATAATGCGGAGTCGGTTTGTCAGAAGTCTTCCCTAAATCGATTGAAGAGGAGAGACGAATGAGATGAGAATAGACCAAAGACTTAGCAGCTTGCTGGTGCGTTCTCACATGGAGATGAATACACATGCGTTCTCTGATGGGCGAGAGAAGAAGGAGAAGGAGATGGATATGGGATCGCCTGCGTTCTCAGATGAGAAGAGGGAGATACAATCTGGAGACCTAGGTAGTGAGTTGGGATAATAATAAAGTATTGAAACAAGTGCATTCTTGGGTGCGTATTGATAAATTTGGAGGGTGTTGAGGATGTCTGTCGTATTTATATTTAGATACGACGGTAAAAAAGATAACCGTGGTTAAATGAACCAAAATACGACAAGCTGCAATATAACCGTAGTAATTACTTCAAATACGACGGGTAGATGTAAACCGTAGTATTTTGAATTAAATACGACGGTAATTTTCTTCTGACCGTCGTTTTAAGGAACTTTTCCTGTAGTGTGTGTGTGTGTGTGTGTGTGTGTGTGTGTGTGTGTGTGTGTGTGCCGCTTGATGATAATAATATTGTGGTCAACTAAAATATTGTTGTTGTTTCTTAAAACTTATATTGTCATTCCCAACATCTTTTCAAGTGATTATTTGAATTTAGATTAAGTGCAATTTATGTGATTCCATGGACAAGGAAAAATGTGGGGGTTTATATGAAAATTGTTTATCATGATCTTATGCACATTTGAGATTTGACTCAACTAATAGCAATGTTTATGGAGATGTAACATCCTATCCTTTTGTGAATTATCTAGTCATCCCTTATTGTCTATTGTTTTACATTAAGTACAATTAGGTGTCTCATTGAATATGAAATAATGTGGGGGTTATAAAGGAGACATGTAAATCATTATCTTAGTGACGTGATTTTGAATAGTGATGTTGTCGATGATGCGATAATTATTTGATGACATTTATACTTGTTACCAATTAAATTACTAATTTTGCATCTATTGCAAATGTTGTGCTTCACAGGTTTGATTTGGTGTGCACCGCATATGTGACCTAACGTTGATGGTTAAATTTGAAAGGGGATGCAAAGAAGTGAACAAGCCGCAAGATCACAAATAATAAAAAATAGTACTGGTTCCATAGTCCAGAAATCTTGGGATGGGGTTTGAAAACTCCTGATGGATTCCACCATTGAAAAATGGAAAATATTAATAAAAAATATATTTTCATATGGCTAAAATTCGCATAGATGACCATTGAGAGTCAAGTCTAGGAGCGGAGTCCTAGATATGTCGAGGGGCGTGGGTTAAGCCCAAAATATAGTCACCGCTGGAGGTAACCCAATCTCTGTGACTGGAGATCCCATGAAAGAGATTCAATTGGTAGAAACAATCAACGATGAGTGACTGAGATTTCCAGCACTTATTTATAGGAGAAGTCTAAGACTCTCCTCCCATCCCTATGGCATTGTGTTGTGATGAAAAAAAATTGTGACGTTAAGGTTGGGTTTTAACCCTTAATGGATCCAAGGCGAGTAATTTGTCGCAAGGTATGGGTCACACATACCTTGGAGGATTCACCTAAGTGAGAGTCGCCTTGAGGCCGGGGCTATGGGATTGGGATTTTTCCCTAGAGGCTCTCATGATTTGATTCGAGTGCATGGCCGTAATGCACTAACCCGCGAACCGTCTCCAATGTCGGTAGTGTGTGTGCTTTCAGTTGAATTCGGACACAAAGGATCTAGTTCAAGGCATAGTCCACTATGATCCCTCCGGTGAAACTGTTATCACTAAGTGAGGTTCAAGTCGGAAGACACCCCACCTATTGCACGGTGTGAAAGTTGTCCATTTTATAATCGTCAATATTTTACTCTATTATTTTTTATAACTTATAATATATTAAGTTTTGAAATTTCGTGGGGGCCGTTGGGAATTTTAGGAAAATTCCAAAACTTTAATAATAATTTGTAATTATATTTCATATTTTAATATTTGTAATTATGAGGTTGTTATTACATATTTGTATCTCTCGCATTACATGTGTATTAAACATGAAATATTTGGTTTAATGTATCATTATTGGGAGGTGGTTATTATGACCATAACTCCAATATTAATACTAGGGGGTTACTAGTTTCTATGCACATCTATATATATATATGTGAGTGTCATTTTGTATGGGAGATGGATGGAGGAATATGAGATGATAATAAAGTGCACTACCATACATACGCAATATTCTTTGACTATTCTATATTATACTATTATACTATGAAACTCTTGTTCTTGGGCAACAACGGTTCGTGACGGTTCACAAGTCCTACAACCGGCGTGACGCTTGTAGGAGCTGGCTCGAGTGTGGGTTGAATCCTACTTCGTAACATACCGGTAGCACCCTCAAGTGAGGAGGATCCAGCGTTATTATATCCTTTTGCTATTGTGTTTTATTCTATTTGATCTTTTTATGAGTTATATAAATTATTTTAATTGATAATGCTAATGCTTATTTGTGTGTTTTTGGTCGCAGAGGACTAACAGTATGTACATGTATTCTTTCTAATGTTGTTATGAATACACGAGGTATCAACACATATTTCAGTTGCGGCGTTTTCATTTTATGGAACACACTGATCACTATATATATATATATATATATATATATATATATATATATATATATTAGTGAAGTTGGACTTGTGGAAAGGAATATAAGATCATTCACTTCAAAATTTCAAATGTAGGATCACGGAATCTTAAAGTGGGGCTTCTAACAACGCCCCATGTGATGATTCCTCAGACAAAGTTATGAAGCTCATGGTTCTGCCTAAGAAAACATCTTTTTTTATGCCATGCCTTTCATTCTGAGGCTCCGCTTGGCAACTTCATGAGAGAAATGAATGAGATCACTCAGTGCCTATAAGTACATGATTCACCAACTACCACATTTGCGTCAATATGATCCATGTCCTAGAAGATGTTTGTATACTGTTTGTATACTAAACATTACTTGAATTTGTAGTGGAATAATATACAATCTAGATGTAAAAGGAAAAATTGAAATTATTTAATTTTGTGGGGCCAAAATGTAGTACTTATCTGAAAATATCCTAATTATGTAGGAATAAGGTGAAAGTACGACACTTTGGAGGGGCAGTGGTACCTGCCCGCCCCTCTGGGTCTGCCTCTGCGTTTAAGCTTGGAAATATATTAGATTAACGCCGGTGCATTTCAACTTTCTGGAAAGTTCTATCTCTCAAATCAAAACATCAAAACCTGTGTCATGTCTAACTTATTTTAACTCCAGTTGCTTGATTGTTTTTGCATTTCATCTACAGCATAAAAGGTTCAATTTTTTATTTTATTTTGTGGTGGACACCAGGTCGTAAGATGTTGACTGGAACACGCATGTGCAGCTTCCGTGGCATTGGTGGTGTTGGTTCAGCTCTTCTGCGCAGTCTCATCAGGATTTGAATTTCCAGATCCTTCGGAACACCATTCGATCTCTAAGAGCTTGAAAAAGAAGTTCCTGCAACTTCTTCCTCCCATTTAGAATTGTTTGAGTCAAAATCATAGTAAGAGTAGGATACCATTTCCCCCTGAAAAGCAATGGATTTATAAGAGCACCTACGTCACTACAGCAATGCTAAGAGGTAAACAATAAGGACAGCTCTGGCTACATGTAGCACAAGTGGTAAGGCCATTCTCCGGCTGAGTTAACTGGTGCCCTTATCTGCTCGAGTTAAGAGTCCTCGAACCCTAGTGGTAAGATAGATAACCGGTGCCCTTTACACCACCCGCTTTCTCAATGCATAGATGACATTGTTCCAGAGACAAACAACACCGATTCTCAATGCATTTGATTGTGGAAATAAATTCCCCTAATATCTGCGGTCTCAACTGGAACTACGAATTATTCAAACAAAAAGCAGCAAATGGTACAAGCTCGAGACCCAAAAAAAACATCATGGTTCAGCAAAACTGTATTTCTAGAGGTCCAACTACAAAAGTGCAAAGGCCAATGTGATGCTCTCAACATGTCTAGAATGGAGGAACCCAACAGGAGATTCAAACTTTGAAACAGCAAAGCCCACAGTTGAGCAATTACAGTAAATTCAAAGATCATCAAACTACAAAAGAACAAACCCGAGTTCTGATGCTCTCAACACATGGCTAACCCGATAGTTGTAGAGATAATAGTGTAGCTTCCCATCTCCTGGTCCAAACTTTAGCTCCTTCAAGAAAGTTTCATTTTCCATAACATCCAGTGCGTTGAACACGTCAAAGTCCTTCTGTTTTGCTACTATAAGAGCATCGTTCATGAGCTGAAGAAGTGGAGTCTTAGTAGACACATTGTAGTAAGAATAAGCAGCCTTCAGAGTAGAGTAAGTCGCGTTCCCAAGGATAGAAGAAGGAAGAGTGTAGAAGCTGCAGAAGTCGGTGATCTCATGGGTCTCGGGGCTCTCAACCAGAAAACTGTCGATAACACCCTCTTTTGGGAGAAGCCAGTGTTCCACGTCATCTTCATGAAAATCAGGTGCAACAACAAACTGACTCAAGTAAACCCTTAGTAAACGAGTAACTGCAGGGACATCATGAGCCTCCATCTTCCTAAACCCTGGGGTGACCGTGCTGTCTGGCAACTTGTATAGCTTTATTGTTCGACTCATAGTCATCCTCGCACCAAGCCTAGAGAACCCAACATCAATTAGCTTCTTAGGGTTTAATGATCTGTGCCAATACTGGCAAGTCGATATGGGTGTAGGAAGAACCACTCCGGCAGTATAAGCAGCTTGCCAAATATTCTCCATATGCACTCTACGTGTCACCTCTTTAATCATTACTGGAGCAAGCCTCTTTGACCTGAGTTTCTTATGAACACAGAGAAAGTTAATCTCAGCCATAGTAACAACAGCATCACGGACCCGGATATTGGCGGGGATCCCAGTAATGAAAGCGACTAGCTTCTTCGAGGTTTTGACACGCACCCCAATGTGCCAGCTTCTGAAGTGACCTGGAGGACGTAGAGCCCATTGAAGGAATTCTTTTGAATAGTTGAACCTGAACATATTCTCGTCATCCTCAACATAGTTATTGCTGAGAAGGGTATAAACCTCATTGCAGACACCATCAGATTCCATGTCACAAGTTATCCATTCATACGGACCAGGAAGATTGTAAGGTTCTTGTTTGACTTCAGACAACGGAGTTGGAGGTTCAATTGGCCCTTCAGGCAAACTTGGATCCCCAAGATCCTTGAACTGACCAACAGGCTGGGTTTCCCAAAACTTGTGTCGCTTTGCGAGGGACAACGATTCTTGCACCCTCCTTGCTAGTGAGTCAATTGATGTCTCGCCCTCGGAAGGTAAATTTTCATCGGCATTGGGGCTTTGGCCTTCAGCTGATGAATTGGCAACTGAATCGTTATCTGCCATTTCCAGTCCTTTGATGTGACAGAACCTGTGGAAATAAACAACACGGATAAATAATCGCTCAGAATAACAAGCAAAAAGTAACAGGAAATAAATTTAACAGTGATGAAAAATAAACATCATCAAAATGAAAGCACATTTTCACAATATCCATAGATCAAGATATTCCAAACATGCCAACTTGAAACCTTCAGTGTATAAAATCTGCTTTCTGATACCTCCAGTGTATTAGGAGAGAGAAACAACCACTACAAGTCCAGCCATCAATTGTTCCCTAATTTAAGCTAGAACAACTTGATCAAAACAATTACGATCTCCCCCATACATTTTCTTATATTAATTCATTGTTCCACAAACAAGTAACAAAAAATTGCTCTAAAAAGCTGTATAGTCCTTTGTGTGATGCCACTACCTAGCAGTCTAAGTAATCAAAACTGTGGAAGGCAACTTTTAACAGTTCCTACTAACAAATGTATACCAACACCAAACTTGAATATTGATGTAATAAAAGAATGGACCAAAATTCTAATGAAACAATAACATAATTCTAAGATTTAACTACTTGATAAATAGTATGGCTGAGTGAAGCACAAACGGTAAACAATATCTGAGACTCGCACAAAATATACAAGGATAACAACTATAAGTTCCAAAGCTAGCTAAAAATACTAATTGACAGGCACTATTGCCAACATTCGTTTCACTAATAGAGAGTTCCCCATTTTGTTTATATTTACAAGATTGCAAAGTTGTGCACATTACGATAGGTAACCTATCTGCATCAACTACAAGAACTAGATTCCTAGCTCGCATAGTTTTTCTATCTTTGAATTGGCACTGCTCAATCTGTGGACCAATTGATCATATGAACGAAGCATCTTCAGTTCAATCTCTAAGTTAGACAAGCCACTAATCCATTCAAAAATATTATTGATTCAAATCCATGAAAAACAGAGAAAGAAGAAAATAGAGAGTCAATTACATTTATATTTACCATGTCATACCCACTCGGGAGCCGGGATAAACTTATCACATGGAGATCAAGTCTGGACATTGCGTATATGCCATGTATGAAAGTTACAAAAACAAGCCGATGAAAACTGAACTAGAATTAAAAAATATCAAATCTACCCAGTACCTTATGACATACCCACATATTTAGAAGTTCTAATGAATAGATACAGAAAATTAAACACTTGTATATAAGGAAGTAAAAGCTGAATCTTAACAACATAGTTTTAAAAACGGGACCGACTGTCGAACCGGTGAAGTACTGGTTTATGGTTCAACCGGTCGAACCGCTGGTTCAACCGGTTGAACCACATGTTATTTAATACTTCCTCTGTTCTCTCTGAATCTTCACTCTTTTCATTTTACCACTATTCACTGAATCACTTTAATTCGGTGATTTGATTAGTAAAACGATGCAAGAATTTGATAATGGTTGCATGATGTTGTGGAGTAAACTTCACTCTACAACACCAAAAAATTGTCAAAAATGGCATTGTTTGGCTATCCAAATCACTGGGTTAAAGTGACCTGATTACGGATGAAAAAGTCTAAACGTGAAGATTCAGAGAGAACGGAGGTAGTAATATGTAATTATATATTTTTTATAAAAATATACTAACCTTAACTAAAAAAAAATTAAAAAGCACAAGTTAAGACAAACAAATTGGTCAAATCACTCGACAATAACACCATATAACTTTATAAACTTTAACATTAAAATCTTATAATACTCGAATTTCATAAACATGAAAATAACATCATCGACGTATATTGTTCTTGTATTCAACTATTACAAGAACAGACAGCCAAACCTTTGAAGAACGTACAAATTTAATTATATGTCTTTTCATTTTATTTTATTTTTTGGAGGAAAAAATTTTGTATTTTGTAAATTGATGATGACTATAACATTTATGGTTGTGAAATGTAGATATAAATACTTGATTTCAAATATGTAATATAGTGTGCAGAACATATTACTCCTAATATATCTCTTAGTTTGAACACTATATTTCTCCAAAAGAAAAAGAAAATAAACAATAGAAAAAAGCTGTTTATTACTTCCAAAAAAGTACTAACTATATTGATTACACAATTTGAACAACAAGTAAGCTGCTGGCATAGTAGTAAGATTCACCTTCCTCAAGCAAGAGGTCTGGTGTTCGATTCCACACAGTAGCATTAACTTTAATTAACGAACCGGGCGGGTCAAACACCGGCTGGTTAGACCGGTTGAACCACCGGTTCGGATGACGTGGCCCGGTTCTTATGCACCAACGGTCCGATTACCGAACCGGATCGGTCAAGCACCAGTTCGCCGGTCTGACCGGTCGAACCAGCCGGTCCGGTTTTAAACTATGCTTAACAATGTTTAGACTTCACTAACTTTGCTATGTATACATATATTAATAAATCGGTTTAATAACTCCAATAAATAATAGCAATTCTGCTACAGCTAAAAGACTTAGCAAACAAAGGAGAAGTTCCAAAATCAAACATTATTCTGATCAAGTGTAGTTCTATTTTCTAAACATGTTTCTTACTTTTTTTTCTGAGGATAAAATCTTGCTTACTTTTCGACACTGCAATACATTTATTCTTTGATGCTCGAGTAGCCATGGCAAACTGCTATCCGTGTGTGCGAGCATTACAAGAGAAGAGAAGACATAAGAAATTTGACTAAAAAGTCATAATTGGAGTAACTGAAATATCAATACATCAAGGGTAGATAGAATATTTAAGAAACAAAAAGCCTTTTATAACTAACGGGTACGCAATGGAGATGGCCAGAATGCACAGAGTGAGATTGTTGTGGTGGATTTGAGGCTGTAGGGAAGTCCAGGCATTTTAGCAGGCGACATGAAATCTACCTAACTCAAATTTGATGAGAAATGGATGTAGGTTAGGACCTTAGATACTGGCTGATTCCATGCGTTGGATTTAATAGTTAACTCTAGAACCAGAACAGGTTCGTCCTTAGACTGGGGAAAGCAGGAAACAACTGACCCAAGGGGCGAGCAAGATCATACCCTGGAAATCAAAAAGGTTCAAACAGCTGCGTCAACCACAGAGTTCTAGCCGCAAAAACATAAATACTCTCCTACTAGGTGAGAGCATGAATCATTAGTCCACCGAACCAACAACCATTCCTCCATGATCATGGCTCAACCATTAGCCAACTTGGCTACAATACTATCAACAAGGTCAGAATATAAGGTCTCTAAATCTTTCACTACACTAAGATATAACTTAGGCCCTGAAGAGCCTCCAAAAGAACCCAAGTCCGTGGCATTCCAAAACCTGTTTCAAAGGACACCCATTTCTGCATGATCATGGCTCAACCATTAGCCAACTTTGCTACAATACCTCTCCACCAAGGTCAGTGTATAAGGTCTCTAAATCTTTCATCACACTAAGATATAACTACAGGCTCTGAAGAGCCTCCAAAAGAACCCGAGCCCGTGGCATTCCGAAACCTGTTTCAAAGGACGCCCATTTCGGGCACATAACCAAAGAATTGAGCACATACAATGAATGTCGGGGAAGAAAATTACTAGTTTTAATAGTATCAAAACTAAGCACACAATGCTGCATATTACACCACAAGTACCATCCATGCATAAATAGGGGCATAAATTACCTAAATCAACTAGCAAAACTTAGAAATTCAAGCGAGAAAAGAGCATGGAGGGGTCATCCAAGGGAAAGAACTAAGTGAGATTGCAAGATGACCAAATAAGGGGAAATAATGAGTGTTCAACCTAGAGCTAGTGCTTATGCAGAGGGTAACTAATAGCAAGCGCTCAACCTAGACGGAAGCAAAGGAGAATGAGTAAGGAATAATCATAAGTACAAACTCCTAAGGATTTCGAGGAGGAAGAGTGGAGGAAAATGTGAGAAAAGCGAACTACAGACTGCGTTAATTCAGCCAAGCCGGGTGAATGAGCAGTTGATATGCTTATAGCTCGTGTGAGCCTTAAGCATGCTTAGTCAACAAGCGAAGAGACAAATAAGATGCCAGCTGCCACTTAACATGCTCAAGGAGAGTAACCCCCGCATTTCAATCTCAGAGGTCACTAAGCCACTAACCTCAAATGAACTACCACCAACGGAATTACGACAAGCAACAGTGGAAGTACTAAGAGATGACCACTACCAACCATGCATAAGGAGAACATGGACCATCCATGAGCACGAGCATAGGCCACGAATAAAGCAGAAGGCCAAGGGTATGCTACACTCTTGAATGCACAGATCGCCAACAGAGCAGCCTACATCGAAGGGGCAAGCCCAGCACACTACTTATCCTCTTGAGCTCCAGCCAACTTCTTGTCGGCCCTTCGTACATGTTTCCAATCCCAGCATTATACTCCATTTATTGCTCTAACTGTGAGCTACAACTGCTCACATCTTTAGTTTATCCGCACCACCCTCTCTTTGCTAGATATTTGCTCTATGATTTACCCTTTCTGCTCAACCTGATGAGATAGTCTCACATGCTCATTTTTTAATCAGCTTGCTTGTTCATACCCAAATTGAGTGTCTGGGTGGACTTTTCACAGAGATTACGGGTGTGCTTTTGATTTGCTAGATTGACCAAAATGTCCTTGGTTGTATACTTGTATGTGATATTTTTCTTGGGAAGTGAAAAGTATTGATTTGATAAGGTGTATGGAGGGGGGTAAAGTGAAAAAAAGTATCTTTTTGGTAGTAGGATACTCCATTAAGGACATCCATTTTAGGAAAGGAAGACACTTAAACAGGGACGGAGGTAGAATAAAATTTGATGCCTTCTCACTTATTTCCTAAGACACGTGCTGACTTATGCATTTAAAGATTTTTGATCAATAACCTTTTGTGCCCTTCAATTCATTCCACATCAAAATATGCCACAATGCCAAGATGGTAGGTGGAAGTTGAGCAACAACTGTCGCTAAACTACAGACTTCTGTGCTCACATGAAGAAACTACAGACTGCAAAATACAGTGTAGAGACTATATATCCTATTGTCCTGTAGAAAGGCTTCAACCCAAACAACGCACAGCTACATGCTTCTCAAAATGATAGGGTTTGAATGAAAAGATGGATCTAGGTGCTCCTCATGAAGGCAAATGCAGGTTGGTGTAGCAGACACTAAGAATCAACTCAACACAGTCAATCACCTGTGCATTTGCAAATTTCTTCATAGCCATAATAACATCAAATCTCAGTATCGTTCATAATTCAAATTATAACAATCTGTAGCATCACAGTGGTTGATGTACTTAAGAGATTATTTCAATCTGGCAGCAAGTTGTCATTACTGTCAAATATGTTGTGAAAAACTATAGTCGTAACTAGATGAATAATCAGTGATAGTTCATGAATGGTAACTTTTTGATGTCTATGGTTGGAGGCAGTGATTAGGAAGTTCAAGTTAAGACCTAAAGTGTAACCAATCTGTCTCAGCGGTCGGATTCGTTTAGATTCAAATTTTAAGGGACAAAAGATGCATCGGATTTCGGCTAATTGTTTCCCGGATCTTGTAAGTCTCACATTAACCACAGAAACCCAAGCCAATTAAGTGATTAACCGAACAAAATAGCTCAAGTAGATAGAAATCACAGAGGAAATGACCAAAGGTGGCTCTCAGTGAAATTCAGTTAGCACATGGATTTCACATGTGAGTGAACACACAGTCTACCCAAGTAGAAGCACGCCCAAACAAGTCGACCCAACCAAAGGCCCAAATAAAAAGTATCTTTCAGCTTCGATCACATTATAGTTGAAGACTTGGGAGGGTAATCTATAGTAGACAAGATGCTCAAAGGAATCTAAACCCAATACTAGACCACAAGGGCCAAGCTGGAAAACATCCACTTCCATCAAGACCCGTACCAATCAAGAAAACTTACCGCTTGAGAAAAAATGTAGTGAGTGGTCTAAGGAAAAAGATGGCATGCATGTCAATGAAAGAATTTCAAATCAACTACGAATCAAGACGCGTATCATAATGTTGAGAAGTCCCACATCGGACATTCAAGAAGAAGAAAATAATTAATAAGTTTCTTGGACTACTCCCCTCATGGCCAATTGGTTTTGAGGTGGAACCCCATGGATTCTTTACATGGTATCAGCGCCTCGGCTCACACACACGTGAATGGTCTAACAACCCACGTGCTCACCGCCACCCGTAGACAAAAAGATCCATGTGTAGGCCAAAGAATGCCACACGCGAGGGGGCATGTTGAGAAGTCCCACATCGGACATTCAAGAAGAAGAAAATAATTAATAAGTTTCCTGGACTACTCCCCTCAAGGCCAATTGGTTTTGAGGTGGAACCCCATGGATTCTTTACACATAATCATAAATGAGAGGCCAAAAGAACTAGTAACAGCAATAAATAAGAGCCAACAATAATATAGCAAGTGGGAGGAAGAGAAATGAGTATACAGAGTACAATCTCTGTTGTTCAACAAAGCTTTCCTTGTTAGCACATAGATTGCTCTCCCTAGCTCACAGCTTACCACCAAAGTTTTAAACTCTTCATTCCTCATACACATCAATTATTAAAGCCTAGAGAGTGTTTACTTTCTTTATTCTAGGGGTGCAAGCCACGCTGGAGGGGTTGATACCTGTGTCCTACACTCCAATTCCAATCCCAAAGTTGTATATAAGCTACCCTAGCTTGCTAAGCCCAAATTAGGAACATGCTTAGCTAGTCAAGTCCGAGCTCAAACTGATAGATGGAATTCAGGTTTGCCCACGGAATTAGTAAAATACAACTTACACAACACTTCCTATAACATTAAATTCATCGTTCAATTTCACTTTGCATGTGTTTACACTTCTTATGTGGAAGTGGCTATAAAGCACTAAGTAGAGGTACCCAAATCATATCTACTTGCCCTAAAAAGAACTTATAGGTTGATGGGGTCACGCCAAAATGTAGAAATTACCCTGCTCGAGCAAATTATTGCAGCGGTGCCGCAAAGCTTAAAACAGACCACAATGCTTACCGCATCTCCCCTTGACGCGATGACATTGTCTTTAGTGCAGAAACCCTCGTGTCTTCAGTATCAACTTCCGAGAGCAACAATAAAAGACGCTTAAATTCCAATTTTTCACACATGCCTGTTTTCCTTATTCTCATTTGACGAGAAGGCATAAGATTTTTTTATTATTATTCTTCCGCTCTAGTATTCCCGTTCAAATGTTTTTGACTCCTACTCGAACCCGGCCATCCCTCAAACTTTGTACTGTTTGATAACCTCAGGTTATCGGTGATTGCCGAGTAAAAATAGCAGTTTCGTACAAAAGAATTCATTTGCATGACTCAGATACCTCTTGCTATAGCTTTACTACTTCTGCGACTAATCTCTGCTTATCAGTTCTTAATAATCTCTCACCAGGCTACAACTCGTGGAATCCAACGCTTTTGATGACTAGCCTAATCTCTTTTCAATGTTGGGGCTTCAGGATTCGGTGGTATGGGCATCTCTGCTGTGTTACTCACAAAAACCGATTAAGAGTTGAGGTTGGAGATTGAGGGTTATCTGTAAATTGGATCTACATTGCGCATCATACTGATGATGGTACTCAACTCAGATCGTTTATACTTTACAGGTACCCATAACTTCAAGACCTGGTTGGCGGAGAAGATCCCTATGGTGGAGGAACCGAGTCAACGATGGTTTTTATCCCGATTTGGTCCCGATTCGTCTTAGTTTTAGCTTATGCAAATTGAGATGCTGGTCGCAACATCCTTTCAGTGTTAAGTACCAGACATTTCATGTGTTTTGACATTTTCTATTCAATTAACGTGTATTGCTTTTGAATCATCGCCACATGTAGTTGATGAAGTTCCTCTTTCATATCTTGGTTTGTTTAGGTTTATTTTGGCTGGTCCCTGTATGCATGAACTTATGGAAATATGGAGCATGAATTCCGCTGGGTTATAATTACATTAATGTAGACAAACTTGATGCATGACTTTCGAAACTACACGGAGTTGCAGATTCTATCACTTTTTTTTGTGTAAACCAGCCGGTAGCTATAGACTAATCCTCCCAAGGTTTAGAGATCACCGAAGTAGGATTCGCCTCTCCCAACAAAGTCAATTTCAATACGCGAGCACCAGAGATTCTATCACTTTGAAAATGAGTTAATTTTTTTCCGAAGATAGAAGGAGCTATCGGTGAAACTTAATACTAAGTTGTTATATGAAAGAGGAAATGCTAGCGATAAGATGCACCAACTTCAAGCTCTCCTAGCAGATTGTCCTTGTTGCAATTTCCCTTTGTAATTCTTTAAACTGGTAGCCGGTATGCTATGAGCAAGCTAAGGGGTAAGAAGGCAATGGCATCAGTAGGGGTGTCTAGTGGGTGCGATAAACAGTGTTTTTCGGCTTCTCACGTACATTTCTGACCAGATGGAAGGTCTGACACCGCCGTCAACTCCTGTCACTCGGATGATGTTTGTTTGAAAGAACCTGAAGTTCTCGGATACTTCCGGGTCTATGAAAATCTTTTTCATAGGAAAAGGGCTACGACAATTGAGTTGTTATATTTCTTCTCCATAGTTGTCAAAATCTTACGATTCACGATTCGTATCCTACGATTCGATTCGATTCACCCATGAAACGATGTGAATCCCTTAGTGAATCTTTAATGTACAAAAAATTATTTGAATCCCGATTCTAGAGTCCGAATCTTACGATTTAGTTGCGATTCAGACCGATTCTACGATTCACCTTCGATTCATCTCAAGGTCTAATTGAGTTGCAGCATCAGTCTAAGAAATAACACTTCTTGCATTACTTCCTACATTTATGTCTCTTTTGCAACATGCATTTGTTTTAAATTACTAGTTCATTTTTCTCAAGTCCGTGGCTAATAGTTTTCTATTATTTTCAATCTCATTGGCATCTTGTAGTTCCTTGCTCCATATGCATAACTATATCTGGATTATTATTTATCTTTTAGATGTGTGAAATCCCTAATCACTAGTTATGAATGCGAATTTCCAATAATCTGAGATTTCTTTAGTAAAAAAATGAATATTTTATTCAATAATGTTATAGATTTATGAAATACTTTATTATATCTACATAAAAAATATTACAAGATGAATCTTTCCGATTCACGATTCGATTCGATTTACGATTCAGTGAAAGGTGAATTTCGATTCATTATCTGAATCCCGATTTGACAACTATGTTCTTCTCTGATTTAACTCAACAATAAAATGTAGGATTCTTTTATACTGTCTTCCCATTTTACAGGACACCGAGTGTAATTTCTATTGAGTGTGATTTTTGCTTAAGCTAGATTGTTGTAGCTTCGGCAATCATGAAAACCAGAAACTCTCTTGCGACTCACATGGTCCAATTACCTTGTTCTACAACTTTTTTCTACGATTCTTATTCTTTAGAGTGTATACATGAACTTGTAGAGTGAAATCACAGTTCGTAGAATGATGTTGCAATTGTTCATATCTATAGTAACCGACACATTACTTTCAAACATGTTTCATTCTAGATGACCTGACCTCACATCTCACAAGCACTACTATAATTTAAAATATTGAAGTCGTACCTCCTTAAGGAAGTACAAATAATAAAAGCTAATGAACTAGGCAAAACAGCCTAAAATCAGCAATAGTAATAGTAAAACAAGTTCAATATTTACATTTAAGTTTATGCTACTTGGGCAGTGATTGAAGTTGAGATTATCATTGTGTTGTGTGTGTGTGTGTAATATATCTATATATTCTTTTTGAGAAACAAAAAATATCTATAATACCAATACAAATCAGCGGCTAGCCAGAAACCTAATTGTTATGCCCGGACCTTAGTATAATTAGAACTCACGCTGAGAATCCTAGTCCAGGTCTGTCCAACTCACAAATAATACATGCCCAACCCCGGTATGAAACCAGGCTGGGCTAGCGTTGTCTCGGTTGAACCCAGTCAGTTGTACCCCTAATCAATTCCATGTAATAAATAACCTCTTCAGCTAGATCAATATCAAGTTACTCATCTGAGCCTCTGACTGGAAACCCCAGTGCCTGAACGATCATGACCTCTTCTTTTCGCGCAGAGGGACAGGTCGTGGAACAATCTCTAAGAGTTTAGGACCTAGGAAGCATGGACATTCCAAAATATGAGCCGTAGCCATGTCGGACACTTGGGACACTCGGACACTTGTACGATACTCCAAAAATGTGTCAGACACTACAACTGGCGTATCATGGTATTTTAGAGAATTTTATTAGACTGGAGTACTGGACACTTGATGAGACACGGCAGTCCCCAGTTCTGTTTGTTACACATTTACACAAGGTCTTTTCTAGATATTTTTAGCTTAAGTGGATTAAATATAGTAAGGCTAAATTAAATATAATATATTTGATAATCGAGGGCTCAGTATGTGAAATGGTTGCCCTTTTGAACAAAAAGTTATAGAGATGTTTCAGGCTGTCACACGCGACAGCTTCGAGAGTTCTCAGGAATACTACCTATCAAACTCAAGCCTAGGTAAATTACTCCCCTACTAATTCTTAGACTTGATTTAGGATTTTCTATGATATTTATAGTCTATAAATATTAAAGAAGTTGAAAATAATCATTTTTCCATGCGTTAGTATAAGACTTCAAATGCATATTAAAATAATTAATATAAATGTGGATGTATCCCTACCGTGCCTGTATTTTCTCTTCCTTTTTAAAAAAAACGACAAATTCCGTGTCTGCTCTCGTATTGCATCCAACTCTGGTACCGGTATCCCTGCTTCTTAGTGTAAGACTATTTCCACAAATCGAGAGCAGGACCATAGATCTGAGCTTCTACGGTGGGCAACCCAAATTTAACCGACAAGAGCAGTCCACTTGCTATTTTTGATAGTTTATGAATAGTTTCACTAACTTTTAACCATTTTGTCACACACAAGCGACAAAGATTTAAGTATTTGTTATGATAAATCAATTATAAACAACCTTACCTTCCATAAAAAGGGGGTAAATTACAGATAGGTGACATGTGATTTAAACTTGGATCTGATAGGTGACCTGTGGTTTAAGAAGTTTCACTTTAACTGATGTGTTATTTCATCCATGTTTCACGTAGATTTTCTGTCCATGTTTTCGTTAGTTAGGAAAGAATTAATTAAATTTTACCCCCAATAGTTAAGGGAGTATTGCAAAAAAAAACCGTTTGGTCTCAAGTGAATTACCAACATACACAAAATAAAAGAAATGTCATAATAGAGAAATAAGAGAAGTTGAGAAGAATAGAGAGAAGATAATGAAAGATGAGGAAGATGAATATCAATATATTTCTTGATTCTACTTGGACCTCTCTGTGAGAAGAACAAGTTAGGAAAAGTTGTTTAGAGATCATTTTAGACTGCAAAATTCAACTCCAGCTCTAAAATGACCTAACTATTGCAATGGGGTTCCATGGTTTGCAGAACCAAATGACTTTGTTTGGTTTCAATTGTCTTGAAGCAAAGATGCAGACCTGATTGCAATTCACCTTTAATATTCAGTAGATTAGGGGAGCTAATTACTCACATTGCTCAATTTATAAGTTCTATTTGACCGGGCACAACGGTTAATATGAGAACCACTGACTAATGAATCGGCGATTTTATCCTCATCTCTATCATTCAAAAAGTTATTAGGATTTTAAATTGCAATTTTAAATAAAGTAGGGGCAGTGAAGGAAAGTGAATGACAAAACTATTCATATTTGAGAAACAAAACTCGTGAGTTATTTGGGACTTCCCAAAATAGAAAGGTGGACTCATAAAATGGGACGGAGGATACCATTTTATTCTTCGTAAAGTTAGCTATAAGTATTCTAAATATAGATTAGTTTATACTCCTTCTTTATAAGATTAACCTTCCACAAATGCTAATCTTTTCTTCTCATAAAAGGGAGTTCACATACCACATAACTAGGTACATTGATGATGTTCCTTATATGTCAAGAAACAACTTTTAGTTTTATAGCCAATCGAACACAGTTTATGTCCCAGAAACTATAACAATATTCCGTATTCCACATGTCTCAAAGACGAAATGTGTGTCTGTATGTGTGTTGCCATCACGAACCAAAATCAACCCAACAAATTATCTTAGTAATGGAGGCCTGTGGTTACAAGAATTAAGAGCCAAACTGAGTAACTTCCACACAAACAAAACACAATAAAACGAGATTAAATATACAAAACGACCAAAACAAATACGCAAAATGTCATTTTACCAACATGGAGCTACTGAAACCCTTTACCTAAGGCCTCAAGTCAACCAAACTTCTACTGATGCCACATTCCTTACCAGAGTGCAAATCAGGTCCTAAATTTCCAAAAGCTAACTATGCATTCCAAAATAAAATTAAAACTGTTATCCCGAGAATAAGCTCTTTTGCGGCGTGACAGTTGAATATTCACAAAAAAACCCCAATTCAATACAGTGGTCCTGGAGTTGGGATTATAGTTTGGTTAGATAGTATTAGACAGATACATATGAGCTCAACTTCCAGAAAACATTCCTAATTTCATGGATCCACTCTGTAATGAAGGACATACCCAACAGCCAAAGCATCTTCACAAAACTATATGAACATTCAGAGGACGGATCGAAGTATAGGTACTCAAGCACAGAACATGGACAGGGATTTAATAGAGAAACGATATACAGAGACAGAAGGTGAAAATGACCTGTGACGATTCCGGGTGGAGGCCGTTTGAGGGTCTTCTCCCAGTCGTGATGGGTCTCCGGCAACGGCGGAGATCTAGATGGGAGACAGAGGAAAGCGGAAACTCCGGTCGTAGATTCTTCGGAGGATTGAGCGAATGGGGTGATTTCTTTTTTAGCAAAACTATCTTTTTTTTTCAATAGAAAAATAAGGTAAAGGAGACTTTTAACCCCTCAGGTTTGATACAAAGACAGCTTCACCCCCTTGCAGTTTGTGAAAGTACACTTTCACACCTTTATAGCCCCTAATTGTTGCTTAGTTTGTTCTCTATGAATCTTCACCCTTTTCATTTTACCACTATTCACTGAGTCACTTTAATTCGGTGATTTAATTAGTAAAACGATGCAAGAATTTGATAATCCTTGCACGATGTTGTAGAGTAAACTTCACACTACAACACCATCAAAAAATTATCCAAAAATTGCATCCCTTGGCTATCCAAATCACCGGGTCAAAGTGACCCGATTACGGAAGAAAAAGTCAAAAGGTGAAGATTCATAGAGAACGGAGGTAGTACATCTTTTGTCTGGGTGAGGGTCTGTCACCCAGAGTAGGTTTTGGATACATTTGGCCCTCTTAGATTATGGGTGACATTTTGTGATTGTCATAATTCTATTATTATCATAACATGAATAAAAATACTTGGTTGAGTTGTAATATATACATTATGGAGGTTTCAATCTTCATTTCATATTTTAAGAGGACATATTTGTTCTAAAAACTATTATCAGTGACTGGCTTCTCCACCCTCCCCCACCTTAGACCAACTGCGTCACAATAAAGAGTGTTAATGTCCTAAAGTTTGGCACACTAACAGAATAAAATGTCATTTCAAACTAAAATGGGTGAAAGTGTCATTGTATCAAACTTGAGGGGGCTAAAGTGTCTTTTATTAAAATACAGCTCTTTTATTTTAGAACTTGTTACATATTACCCTATTGAAGTATTGTTTCGCTGACACTTTGATACAAGCAGTATAAGTTTTGTCACCTAACATCTCCACACTTTGTACAAAATTAACAATTAGGTCAAATTGACTAACACCGTTATCAAAATTGGGCTTGGTGTTGCCATGTCAGCATAAGTGAGGCTAAAGTTGTCATTTCACTACCACGCACCACCAACAGCCCAAACCACCACGCTCCACCACCTTATTCTTCAAATGTCATCACAGCTGCAACCAGGGATGGAAATATGGTCTGATCCGATCTAAGATCCAATCAATCCGAGCCGAATGGATCGGATCCGAATCCGATCCATTTGAAAACGGATTAGATTTGGGATCCGAAAGGCCAGACCCGATCGGATTTGGATGTGAAGGGCAGATTCATCGGGTTCCGACCCGATCCGATCCGACGATATATGTGTGATTTACAAATATACCACTGTTACCTCCCCCACTTACACCTCAAAGAATAATGTAATATTAACTCCAACCTATGAACATATTTCTTGTGTTTTAGACTTCATAACTTATGAACATGCCTTAGCGTATGAAATAGTATTATTTTTTATGTTATTTTGTGTATTTATTTCAAACCCGAGCCAGATTGTAATACCCCGATCTTTATATAAGAGGATAATTTAATAATTGTAATAGAGCTTGGGGTTATAATGGTGACTTATAGAAGTTATGAAGTAATTAAATCAAAGAATAGGGTTGTAATAGTAGTTTTGTGAAAGTTATAAAATAGTTGGATAAAATTTGGAGGGGTTATAATTACAGTTTTCAAGAATATAAAGTTGTTAATTTAAAGAATAGGAAGGTAGTTGTAGTTTAAAGAAGTTATATATTAATCAAACTAAGTGGGGGCCTTAATTGTAGTTTTAAGAAGTTATAATTCAACTAAAATTAAAGAATAGGGCTATATTGTAGTTTTGAGAAGTAATAAGTTAGTTGAAATGAAGTTTAGGGGAGGTGACTGTAGTTTAGAGGAGTTAATTTAATTTAATTAAAAGGTTTGGGAGCTAATTGTATTTTAGATAAACAGCTGTATGTATATACGTATTAAATACTTATATACAACCAGTATTTTACATAACCTCACCCGTATATTCGTATAACCCGGTGTTGTATACCGTATTACCCGTATTTCTTCTCTTGACCCGACCCAAAACCCATATTTTTAATTTAAAAAAAATATATACATTATTATTTTTCCTACCCTCTTCCCTTATCTCTCTCTCTCTCTCTCTCTCTCTCTCTCTCTCTCTCTCTCTCTCTCTCTCTCTCTCTCTCTCTCTCTCCTTCACCTGGAGACAATCCCCTCCTCCCTCTTGTTTCTTTTCTTCACCCCTACACACACCCACACACACACCCAACTCCTCCCTACTTCTCTAGCAATTTAATGCATCCCCCTTCCTCCTCCTACTCCCCTATTAAACAATTCATCATCTTCCTCCTCCTTCTTCCATCACCATCCTTCTCTCTCACAACTCTCTCTCCCTACACCTCTACCTCCCTACACCTATCAATCAAATTCACCCCCATCCTCATCCAATTCTTCTATAAATTAATACTCCTCCTCCTCCATTTTTCTTCACCAAAAACACATCCATCTCCTCTCTTCTCTTGTTCCACCCGAGCACATGGCCACCACCACCTCCATCAAAACCACCTCCTGCTCCATCAAAACCACCACAACTTTCACCCCCACATCTCCTTCATCACCACATCCCTCTCAATCTCCCATCCTCCCAACAATCAACAACAACAACAACAACACAAGGCCACCTCCACCTCCAACGCCATCACCACCATCTCTTCCCACCTCCCTCTCTGCTCAGCCCCTACCAATCTCACCCTCTCCCCCCCCCCCCCTCGGTAAAGCAGCAGCAGAAACGTCAACAACCACCAACACCCCCCCCCCCCCCCCCCGCTGCCACCATCATCAACGATCACCACCACGACACCAGTTCCATCTCCACCATCATCACCACCATGCCTCCATAGCTCACCCTCTAACTCTCTAACCCCATCTCTCCCTCCTAAACCAGCAGCAACAACAACCCCCAACACCACCATCGTCATCACCATCAACCTCGCACCACCACCGTCGCCGTTCAAAATCAGACGGCAACAACCCCCGGCCACCAGCTCCACCTTCTCTCTCTCCCTCACCATCTCTCTCTGAACCTCTTTGTTCTCCGCACCCAGAAAAAGAGGAAGAAGAAAGAGGCAGCGGCGGCTTTGCCGAACCCGACCCGAGCCAGACGGGAGCTCAGGCGTCGAGCCACTGCGCCTCCTCCCTCATCTCCGTCGATCTCTGGCACTTCCCTCCACCTCCTTGGACATCGATCAGACCTCAGAGCCCGACCACAGCAGCCCTAGGCGCCGGGAAGCCATATTTTCCGGCGGGTTTCGACCCAAAACTTCGACGAACGATTAACCCATCATCCGGTAACCCTTTTGATCGATTCTTGGCTCAAATCCTCATGTTTTAACTTGAATTAGAGTTCTGCATAACCAAAATTGAATGGGTGTCCTTGTATTCGAAGATTCATGATTTGGTCTTGGAGGGGAATGTTAAGAGTTGATTGAGTCCATGTCCTAGCCTTTAGGAGTAAGTTTAGAGAGCATTAGCATTATCCAATGTTGGACTATTTACTAGCTAGTAGTTGAGTATATTTAGAGATAGTTGAGCACTATTTTAGGAACAATTAGTTCATGTAATGCCTATATAAAGACTGGTATTTCATCCAATAAAATTATCTAAGATTTCTCTCAAATTCCTCTAGAGCTCTTGTTTTTTCTAGTGTTTCTAACAGTGGTATCAGAGCTTTAAGCTCTTGGTGACCAAATATTAGCTTCCGCTCAACCGGCGGGCGGTACCGAGCCGCCCGCTAGGTCATGCTTGAGTAGAGTTTAGAGAGTTAATTATGATTTGTAGTAACAACAGTGTCTATAGGATACAAAGAAGGTAACACAAGAGTGAAAGAGATGAGAGTTTGAGATTTAGTTTTGTTTAGAGTCATTTGTTGAGGGTTGTAGTAGCATCACTCAAACAAACCCATAGCGGTAGAAACGTTGCAGAACAAAACGACGATGGTCGCAAAGCACCTGGAACAGCAACTCCAGTAGTGCAGCAGCAACGACAACACAGCAGCGCAGAGAAAAAAGCAGAAGCAGCAACAAAATAAGGAAGCAGCGGCGGCTGGACATCAGTTCCAGCAGCAGAGTCACAGCAATAGCGGCAGCAGTGCAGCAGCACAGCCGCAAGGGAGAGAGCTGCAAATTCAACACAACATTGGCAGCAAGAGAAACGCAGCAGCAGCTGCGACAACGCTGCAGTAGCAGCAAAAATGGCAACATTGACATTTGTAGGGAGAGAGACGGGAACTACTCCATTTTATAAAGAGAAAGGGCACATTTGTCGAAGTGAAGATCAAGTTGTTGATATTATGACGAAGCCCCTCAAGTTGCCTACAATCATCAAGTTAAGGAAGTTACTTGGTGTTTGTAGCTTGGAGAAGTAGCTTTTGAACCTCAATAAACTGAAAGGCGACATTTCAGTTTAAGGGAGGGTGTTAAGAATAAAAGTAACAGATTATGACTTAGTCCTGGTCTGTTCCATCTAAGCTCTAGTATGTAGGAGTTGTTAGCTAGTCTAACAATTATCCCATGTTTTCCTAATTATTAGCTAGTAGTTGGCATAGTTGGCAGATCCTAGTTTTTAGCTTTTATTGTTGGTTCAGTTGCCTATATAAAGGCTGCTCTCATTTCAATAGTATATATTCAGATTTTCTCATCACTTTCTACTAGTCGTGACTCGTGAGTGTAACAGCAGCTACCGAAAAAAGGGCAGCCGGTGACGGAGAAGAAGGCTGTAGTAGCAGCAGTTGGACAACAAGAAGAAGGCTGCAGCAGCAATTAGACAGCAGCAATTGTTGGAAAAGTTTCAGAAACGCAACAACAGCAACAGTAGCCGCCGCCACTGTACAACAGTTCCTGCGGCAGAGTCGCAGCAACGGCGGCAGCAGTGCAGCTGCATAGCCGCTACGGACACAGCTGCGACAGCAGCACATTATCTTGACAGCAGCTCCAGCGTGCAGCAGCAGAGATAGCGCAGCAGCGCATCGACGAAATCAGAAGTAGCAGCAGCATCAGCAACAATAAAAAGAAGAAGACAAAAACATGCTTGGTAGCAATGGGCATCAAGCAAGAACTTGTTTTTTTTTCTTTTCTTGGAGAATTAGTATTTTTGTATCTCATTAAACTGAAATGCGACCTTTCAGTTTAAGGGAGGGTGTTAAGAGTTGATTAAGTCCATGTCCTAGTCTTTAGGAGTTAGTTTAGATAGCATTAGCATTATCGAATGTTGGACTATTTATAAGCTAGTAGTTGAGTATATTTAGGAGATAGTTGAGCACTATTTTATGAACAATTAGTTCATGTAATGCCTATATAAAGACTGGTATTTCTTCCAATAAAATTATCTAAGATTTCTCTCAAATTCCTCTAGAGCTCTTGTTTTTTCTAGTGTTTCTAACAGGGAAGAAGGAGATGAACGTGAGGGTGTAGATGGGGTGATTTTTGACATAAAACTGAAACTTTGGGTGGAGGCATGTGTATAAAACATAAAGTTAGGGGTAAAAAGTGTCATTATAATGTTAAGGGTAAAGTTAAGGGGGGATCTTGTCATAGTTTATATAATCTGAATTTCTAAATAAACATAATAATTGTTTAAATCAATTAAAAATGAGTAATTATAATTTCTCATATATCTATAAAATACATAATCTTGTATAAAAATTTAAGGAGAGAATATTTGTGTAAATTTGGCCATGATATTATAATAGTATAATCTTTTTTTTTATAAACTAAATGTGTATAAGTATTTTGTGAATGGGATTTCTTTTTATAAATTGTTTAATTTAAACAAAAACAATTAACTACTCTAGTAGTTTAAGTAAAAGATAATATTTTTGTAACATGGAAGTTTGCCAAAACTAAATAGATGTACATTACTTTATGAAAGGTTTATGAAATAGAATATTTTGTTAGAAGAAGAAAAATATGGTTTTAATCAATTCCTAAGTATTGTATAAGGAATTATTATACTCTTGGAATAAATAAGCTATTTATTATATCACAGTCAACTAAATTTTTTTATGAAATAAAATTTGAATGGAGTTTTATGGCTAAATATATGTTTAATTAAACATGAGTTTTCTAGATAAAATCATTGAATAAACATTTAGCCAAATCTTGTAAATTATCACTTTATTTATACAAAATAAGGGCACACTTCTTATCATTAGATTTAAACCATTTTAAATAAATAAATGAGGGTTTCTGGTTATCGTGAAAATTAAAATAAGAGGTTCACTCAATAATTAGGACATTCATCGCATACTTGCATCATACCTGCTAGATGAAATTGTGATTGATTAGGAATTATAATTTTTAGGCGACGAGTTCATAGACGAATGCTACGTCTATCCGTAGGAGCTATTTCTTGATATTTGATGTTGCTACTAGAGGTAAGTAAACATGCCCGGCTTAGATCCTTATCTTCGTTCCTGTCAAAATCGTGCTTTTATTATATCTCGTCTCAAAATGAATAATTGCTTTTTGCGTCTTACTTGAAAGCTTGTTTTGCTTGTCGATAAATAATTTTTGAAACTCTTACATGAAAAGTAATAATACGTAATGACGTAAAGTGGAAAGAGTTGTGCGGGTGAACAGTATTTGGTTACTTATATATTTAACTTTGTCGCAACCTGCCGAGTCGCTCCATGTACTTACCCTTCTGGCCGCGAGGAGTCTTTAGGGGGTGTCGACACTTATGGTCATTGTTGCTAGTGAAAGGAAAGGAAAGGAAATGATAGATTATCCCCGTATCAACAAGATGATAAAAATGTATTTTTGAGAAGAGGATATATATTTATGATTGAGACAAGGAAAGATTGGGAGTATAACTCCCCGTATTGAAAGATAAAATAAAGATTGAGAAATATAAAGTGAAAGGTTGTGCTATGAAGTGAAAAGTTGATAGGCTCTTAATTCGCGCAAGCGCCATACTATGCTCTTTTAATATACAGATCTTGCTTAATTACTCTCTTAATGTGGATATCTATTCCTTATTTATTAAAAGAAAATATGCTTCTTCATCTGTTTACACATTTGGGTGTTTCTTACTCAGCATTTCTTGCTGACTTTGGAAAAACTGCGGTCTTTGTTTAATTCCCCCGCAGGTTTAGGCAAGGGGAGTTCAGCGTAGGGGGATCACGGACCTCACGTAGTGTATGGTAGTATTATCGTAGTAACTTCGTAGTAGTTTAAATAAGTTGATTTTCTAGTCTAACCTCACCTTGTATAATAGAATGTAATATCATGTTGGAGACAACATTTAAGTTTGTATTATATAATTAACGAATGTATTGTTCTTGATTCACGCCATTTCATTTCGAGTAGCACCCTCCTAGGCTCTCCGGTCCGGAACGGAAATCTTGGAAACGAGGGGTGTTACACAGATCCGATTCGAATCCGATCCGAACACGTATTATTTGGATCTACGAAGCAGATTTGGATCAGCTGAATGAAACTCGTTCCAATAAGATCTGAATCCGTTGACGATATGAATTGATCTGTAGCGGATCTGGATCCCATTTCTCCTGATCAGGAAGGGCCTCCGATCCGAATCCGACCCGTTTCCATTCTGACACGTTCCAACCGCAAGTGCAGGTTGTCGCGTGTAGTAATACTTGATAAATTCGGGTTTTTCAAACTCAAGGGACTTCGTAGTTAATTAAGACAAATAACCTTAATGTGGGTAAATAAGTTTGTTTGATTATCTAAGATAAGTACTAAAAATAAATAAAAGTAAGAAATTGTGAACGCAAGAGTTTGAAAGGTTTTAGATTAATAATGGAGAAGTGATATAGACGCCTCGTTTGGGGGATCGCTAGGGTTTACTATTGATAGAATTGTACGTTTCATGAAACACTGATGTATTAGTCCATGTCAAACGAGCAACAATCAACTACCGAGTTACCAAGTAGCTATACTACGTCTAGGATTAATTAAACCGAGTTACCAAGTTCTCATAACCCTACACATGCATTAAGAGCTATGTTCTACCCTATGTTCTTAATTAATGCTCCCGAGTTACCAAGCGCGCGATACGATCAAGTGACTTGTTTACTTTTCTTTTTGATAATCATCGAATTACCAAACAAATTATTAACTAATTTTCAGCTAACAAGACGTCTTCTATCAACCAGATGTGATGAAGAACGTAAAAATAATCATAACATGTCAAAATCATCAAATAAGTCATGAACGTGAATCAAGAGAACATATAATCCACGAATCAATAGCAAAACCCTAACACCCTAACTTAGGTCCCGATCCTAAATAGTTTAGCTACTCATAGTTGGGAAACAACAAAGAATTTCATGGTATTCATCAAAAAAACGAGAGAGAGATAGAGAGAATTTAGAGAGATCAAGCGATGAATCCTTGACCAGGCGACGAATCTGAGCTATCCAATGGCTTGGGAGCCCTCTCCTAACTTTTTCCAGCAGCCTCCAATGCCTTATAGGTCCAAGAATCCGTTCTCTATGTGTTGGGCACGCTTTTTAATGTATTTTGGCCGAATTTGTAATTCAGTCCCTCCAATTTGCAATTGGTGGAGTACAAGGCCAACATCATATGTCCTAATCAAAAGGTGAGACTAAGAGGACCCAACGGGCCGCGTATTTCCTATAGCAGTGTTCCTACGGAACATTCAGTCAATATTACCGTCTCCCGAAAAAAATGCCATTCGCACTCTTATTTCTCCAACTTCTTAGTTTCTTCATTTTTGCAAAAAGGACATAAGGGTTGCGCTGAGGCGATGGCAGTCGCGCCGAACCGCTTCCATAAGTCCCAATCAAAGGAACTTGGTGCTTTTCAGCAATTGGAGAAGCGTACGACGAATAGTAGCCTCTCCACGACTAGCCAACCTCAGGGTCGCATCAGAATTTGACGAATCCGGAATAACCCTAGGCGCGGTGGCACTAGCTTCAGGTTCCCTGTGAGCCGGGTGATGGATCTTGGTGATGGTGTTTGTGGCTGTGTTTTCTTCTTGGAAAAACACGGGAGGCAGAGAGGGATGGTTGGATTTGAGTTGTGTTTGTGGTTGTTGAAGGTGAAGAAATAGGAGGAGGAGAATGAAGAAGAGGGGACCGGTGATGTTGATGCAAGATGAGGTAGAGTAGGGGTAGTGATAGGGGAAGTGGTATCGTTGGCGATGGTTCGAGAAAAGAGGGGCAAAGAAGGAAGCAGGAGATAAGTATTGTAAATGGGAAGAGAGAAAGAAAAAATATAAGAATGTAAAGGTTGAGGTCAAAATTCATGGGAAGGGTGAGTGAAATACATAGGGGTTTTGAATTCAGCAGGTGGCGTCGTGGCTATCACAGCTACTCCATGAATTATCTCGGATCAGGATATGGCATGGTTAGACAACCTTTTACTAATTCTGAAGTAAAAGCAATGTTAGACCATATTAGACCCCTTAAGGTCCCCAAATTTGATGGCGATTCGGCCATTTTTTATCAAAAGAACTGACACATTGTTGGAGAAGAAATCAACACTATTTGTCTAAAAATTCTAAATGAAGGTAGGAGTATGGCAGAGTTTAACCATATGATACTGGCACTGATCCCTAAGGTGACAAAGGTACGTAAACCTAGCGATTTACGCCCATTAATTTGTGCGCAGCTATATATAAACTGGTTACGAAATCTCTAGCTAACATACTCAAAAAGGTTTTCCCCAAGTCATCTCAGAGAATCAAAGTGCCTTCGTGAAAGGACGTCTCATTACTGAAACATACTCATTGTGTGTGAATTACTACATACCATGCGGAAGAGGAAGAAAGGTAACACTGGTTTTGTGGTAGTAAAACTTGATATGGCAAAAGCATTCGACCAAGTTGAATGTTGCTTTTCTCACAACTGTCATGCACAGCATGGGTTTCAGTGTTACGTGGGTCAATACTATGCTTAATTGTATATCTACAGCTACGTTCTCGATTGTGCACAAATGAAGAAGCATTAGAAAATTTAATCCTGATAGGGGGCTTAGACTGGGCTTCCCCCTATCCACCTACCTCATCCTCCTTATTGGAGAAACCTTATCTCGTACAATTCCAATGGCAGTCTATAACAGGAATCTCTCCGGCTTGGCAGCTTCACAAAGTGGTCAAAAAATCTCCCACCTATTTTTCTCGGACGACGGCATCATAATTACAAAGGCTAACCCTATTGAGTTTACACATTTACAAGGATAGATACAAACTTTATGAAGCCGCTTCTAGCCAAAAAAATCAATCTCAAAAAATCAGCTATGGTACAATCATCTAATGTAAGTTAGACACAAGGGGAAGAGCTCAGAAACCAAATTGGCATCAAAGTGGTGACCTCCCACGAGAAGTACCTATGTTTGCCCACAACGATATGCATAATAAGAATGTCTGGTTTCAACATCCTCGCAGAAAAAGTGAGGAATACACTGAAGAGTTTGAAACGAAACTCTTTGTCCATAGCTAAAAGAGAAATACTCATCTAGGCAGTGGCTCAAGCCATCCCAGTATCACCATGAACTGTTTTCTCCGTCCAAAACAACTATGTCAAAAAATGGAATCCCAATACAGTTAATTTTGGTGGGGCAAGTGTTGGGTTTTGACGTAGGTAACGCAGCGGAATAACAAAAATTTAATCCTACTCAAAGCCCACCAAGGATCACAGGAAGAGATATCATAACATGATTAGGGTCATAGAAGATGTGTACCTTTTGATTTGTGAGATCACACGAAGAATGATGTCCTCGTCTCTACGGTTGATCCACGTCTAGAGGTGAGATCTAGATTCTTCCTTCAAACAAGTGCTAGCTTGAACCCGGAGGAAGAGGGAAGAAGATCAAAGCAACAAAGCACAAAAGGGAGGGGCGGCCTCCTCTTTGCCGTCGGGTAGAGGGGGCGGACGAGGCTAGGTTTCGGCCTAGCTCTTGTCTTGCTCTCTCTTTTTCTCTCTCCCACTCTTTATGTTATGTCTAATAATAACTCATGTGGGAAGGAAGCTAGAGCCTCTTATATATATATACTCCAACAACTCCTTGTTGTTTCCATATTAGAGTTTTCTTGTTCTAGTAGGACTAGAACTATTCCCTTCCTTGCAAATTAGTCCTACTAAGTTTGCAAGGTGTTGCACAATGATCTTTCTATTAATTAATCTATATTAATTAATCCCAAATCTAGCTCTACTCTATTTGACGTGTGACCCCATAGGTTTCTATATAGTTGGTAGTAACTATTACTAACATGGAGCGGTGTCTAGCAACACATCCATGCCACCCAACCCATAGAAATAGTCAGTGATCCCGAAAAACCTTTGTGCCCAATATATCATATTGCATTATCCCTTTGTCTCCATATCCGGATTGGACACGAGACATAATAAGTCACACTCGTATATCCAATCCATAGTTCCTCGATCCTGGGAATATGCTTATGCTTGCAGATAACATTAATATCTCTATATTAATTTATCTGAGTCTGGCCAGACATTCAATAAGCCTCATCCCTCGAGTGGCCGTGGATATTTACCCCCATTATGTGGGAGGGACAAATCCTATCTACATCACTACGATCTCTAAGCTTGCTTCCTATCACGCCCGATAGCCACCTTTATGATTACCCAGTTACGGTGTAACGTTTGATAACATCAAAGCGCAATATTTCACAACTAGAGTATCTAGTGACTTCAAGTCCAAGGATTGCAATAATATTATCACTACGAAAAGCGATCGTGACTTCACATAATCTAATGTATCCTTTTCGTCATGGGTCAATCCAGTATGCCATTACTCCTAATGCATACCCATGTGTTAGACTTGATATCTCCATATCAATCTACCCACATACTAGTCTATATTTGATTGTCCTATTAATCAATATAATGGACTAGGGATATTTAAGATAAATAACACATTTTATCTAAGGACTTCATTATATTAAATATCGCCATAAATAATAAATGAATATTCTAGCCAAAACATTGTTCATACTAAATCTACGATTGCCTCTAGGGCATCTATTCCAACAGTCTCCCACTTGCACTAGAGCCAATCTGGCGCATCTCGTATGCCTATAGATCTGGCGTGCCCTTCATGCTTTCGCTGCGCAAGAGGTTTCGTGAGCGGATCTGACACGTTGTCATCCGTCGGAACCTTGCATATCTTCACATCTCCTCGATCGATCATATCACGAATAAGATGGAATCTCGTAAGTACATGCTTCGACTTTTGGTGCGATCTTGGTTCCTTTTCCTGTGCGATTGCCCCAGAGTTGTCACAGTACAACTCTATGGGATCCACTATGCTAGGGACCACACCGAGCTCAGCGATAAACTTCTTTATCCATACTGCCTCTTTTGCCGCTTCCGCAGCAGCAATGTACTCAGCTTCTGTTGTAGAATCAGCAACTGTGCCTTGCTTGGAACTCTTCCAGCTTACAGCTCCTCCATTCAGGCAAAACACGTATCCAGACTGCGATCTGTAATCATCCTTGTCGGTTTGGAAGCTTGCGTCAGTGTAACCCTTTACACTTAGCTCTTCCATTCCTCCAAATATCAAGAATACATCCTTAGTTCTTCTCAAGTACTTTAGGATGTTCTTGACAGCAATCCAGGGACTCTCACCCGGATTGGACTGATATCTGCTCACCATACTCAACGCATATGATACGTCTGGTCTAGTACATAGCATGGCGTACATGATGGATCCTATGGCCGAAGCATAGGGTATCCTGCTCATGCGGTCCTTCTCCATCTCATTGGAGGGACAGTCATTCTTGGAAAGAGTGACTCCATGTGACATGGGCAAGAATCCCTTCTTGGAATCTTGCATGTTGAACCTCTTCAACACCTTGTCAATGTATGTACTCTGACTTAGGCCAAGCAACCTTTTAGATCTATCTCTATAGATCTTTATACCAAGTATATAGGCTGCGTCTCCTAAGTCTTTCATCGCAAAGCACTTTCCTAGCCAATCTTTAACAGATTGCAGAGTAGGAATATCATTGCCAATGATTAGTATGTCATCCACATACAAGACCAGAAATACTATAGAGCTCCCACTAACCTTCTTGTAAACACAAGGCTCATCTTCGTTCTTGATGAAGCCAAACTCTTTGACCACGTCATCAAAACGTCGATTCCAGCTCCTAGAAGCTTGCTTTAATCCATAAATGGACCTTTGCAGCTTACAGACTTTATTGGCATTCTCTGGATCCTCAAAACCCTCTGGCTGTGTCATGTACACATCCTTAAGGAGGTTCCCATAAAGGAACGCTGTTTTGACATCCATTTGCCAAATCTCATAGTCTTAGTATGCTGCAATAGCAAGTAAGATTCGAATGGATTTAGTCATGGCGACTGGTGAAAAGGTCTCATCATAGTCAATACCATGAATTTGTCTATAACCTTTGGCCACCAATCGACCCTTATAGGCAACTACCTTGCCATCCATGTCGGTCTTCTTCTTGAAGACCCACTTGCACCCTATGGGTCGAGCCCCTTCGGGTGGTTCCACCAAAGTCCATACTTTGTTGGTGTACATGGAATCCATTTCGGATCTCATGGCTTCTAGCCACTTCTTAGAGTCAGGGCCACTCATGGCTTCTCCATAGTTTGCAGGCTCATCTTCCACGAGTGGTACGTCATCGGGCTCAGTCACGAGAAGTCCATACCTCTCTGGCTCATAACGTACTCTTCCTGATCTACGGAAACCATTATAAACGAGATCTACACTCACCTGAAAGAGATGCGAACGCACATGCAGTCCAATAGAAGTATTAATCACCCATAATATGTCATCGGAAAGCAACCCAAGTGGTCCACTCCTCCTCCGAACTCTGTCAAAATCAAAACCGTTGGTTTGTGGCTCAAATCAGAAGGCAAAGCAGCTAGAGGCGCAGCTACTGATAACTCTATATTAGAGTTATATTTCTTCTACGTTTGTGTACCGTTTTGTGTAGTTTCTGTGTTGAATATATTATAAATACACTATGAACTTGAGGAAATTTAGTAAGTGTAGCTTTGAGCGATAAATTGCTAATCCGGGCGTTTCTCGTGTTAATTTATGCTATTTTGTCACGTTTGATCGCACGGGTGTGTTTCGTGTTGTTTTGACAGGAAACGTAACTCGGAGACTGAAAGAAGAGGAGAAACCAACTTCGGAAATTGAGACAAAGCTCGGGATTGGAGAGAAGAAGACTAGTTCAGCAGATCACACGACTTGCAAAACTGAGGTCGTGTGATCTGGAGCAAGACTTAGAATAAATTTGGAGGAGAAAATTGACCAACTCACTGTTTCCACGATCAGAGTGGATGGTCGTAGGATCTAAGGAGATCACACGATCAGAGATAATACCTGAGCAGATCACACGATCAGATATAAGATCTGAGGCAAAAGAGAAGCAGATCGCACGATCTGCTTTAAGGAAGTCGTGCGATCTGCATAAGAAGAAGAAAAACACACGGAAGATCTCCTAAACCTAATGGGAGATAATTAATACATAAAAGAATACAATTAAGAGGAGTCTCATGGGGGGAAGAAAAAAAAAGAAAGGAACGGGAGAAGGAGAGACGGACGCAACAAGAGGAGGACTCCTCCTCCATTGAAGCTCTAAGTTGATTTCTTCTTCTTCTCTCTCAATCTTGTATGGAGAAACTTGTAAGTCTTGTTTGGTTGATTATTATTAGCTAGACGTTTTGTTAGGCGTCTCTATGAGAGCCTAGGGTTCATGTAAACGATGATATTTTTCCGGATTTGATCTTTGCTTCATGATTTCTTGATTTCTTCTTTTGAATCAATTCTAGTTTCTTGTTTAGGCTAGTAATCCTAATTGAGTGACACGATTAGGAGATAAAACTAGGGTTTAAGAATTAGGGTTTGTTCAATAGTTGATTCATGCTTAAAGTTAGCAATATATTAATTCAATTGTTCATGTACTGTGCTTAATACTCAGTGTTAATGGAGTAGCTAACCGGAAACACTGCTTAGTTAGCGGATGCACGACAGTGATTCAAACTAACTAGGATGAGACTTGAACATCAATCCCGTATCACTGAGACTGAGAAGAGATGTGTTAGGATTGGCTAGTGTGGGTAGATTCGGTAGGTGAGATTCGACTGTTTCGTGAAACGGTGGACCGACAGGACCCGTTGTCGTGCATGTCGTTAGCCTACTAGAACGGACCGGTAGACACAAGAGACCGATAGGAGATTGTAGTCTACCGTGAAGTAGAATGACTTGAGACCGATAGGAGATAGTCAGCACTATTACCCGGCTTAGTTAGAATATAGTTAACGTGTTGCTCAGATTATCCGGAAATCGTCTACAGCCCTAGGTGATCTAGAGATTGCATAGTTTCTCCATAACTTGTTTCTTAAATATAAAAAAAATAAAAAAATATTAGCTTAGTTGTTATTTAAATTCTTAAATCAATCAAATTTTTTCTCTTGCACCGTACTCTAAATAAAATAACTAATTAGATAATCTCAAGTCTGTCCTCGTGGGATCGATAACTCGGGGTTGAAATACCACCCCTATATTACTTGACCGTGCACTTGCGCATACGCGTTGGTAAATCCGCGTCAAGTTTTTGGCGCCGTTGCCGGGGACAGCGGTAGATTATTTAGTTAGTAGTTAGTTTAGAGTAATTTTATTTTAGTTTTTATTCTATATCTCTGTGCTTCACGGGTGTCTTGTGAGTATGTTTTTCAGGAACACAGGAAGCAAGAGACAATATAAGCATGTGGAGCGAAGACTGTTATTCGGGTCCCCCCTACTGTTTCCACTGCAGGGGTAACCACGAAGACGAGGACGCATGCATAATTTGGTGCTACGTATGCGGCATTTGGCACGAACGTAGAGACTCATGTCAAGTACATGACCCCCAGCTCCATCAGCACCAGGAAGACTCATCAGCGGATATGGCAGAACGGCGTAGTATTATGAATGACATCGAAGTGTGCGCCAAATTTTTGTCCATAGATGCAAAATTACCACAAGAGGATTCAGCCACAGGTAGGGAATACGTGAGGGAGATGTTGGAGAGGATAAAGAAACGAATAGAAAAACTGTCAACAGCAGGGGAATCTAGTATTCAAGAGCCGCAAGAGGAGCCCTTGCCACATGACACTGAGCCTCACATTGAACCTTCATCATCCCCACCACAAGTGGAAGAAGAGATACCTGAGCCGAACGAAGACTGCAGTGTCCAGGAACCATTGGTGGACACCGCCATTATTGAGGACTCAGACTCTAATTCAGACTGGGGTGGACCTGTGTGCCGAAGATGGGAAGATCTGCCGTATTGCGAGCCAAAACTGCACGCACCCTCACATCCTTGTCATGAATGGGAAGACACCGAAATTGGAACCCTGTGGTGTGCCGACGATGAAGCTGGTGAAACACTTGTGCTCAATGCTATTGAGGTAAAAGCCCCAACTTTGATTAATAATGAATTCTCCAAATCTTATGTCACGCAAGTCTGCGACAAGCTGGAAAAATAATTGTATGGAGATTCTTATGGGGAAGAATGTGATGAGAAACTTCCAATATCTTGTTCTATGGGCGATTCTATTTATCATCCATATGCTATAGTCAAAGAGTTGGAAGTCAGCAAGTGTGGGGGTGTGGATAATTTTCATGGGTCATTTGAAGAGCATATAGCATCAAGGAAGTACTACTGGGATGATTTTATGGCCAGAGATTCATTTGAGCAATGTGGTACTTGGTGGAAGTTTCTCAAGAAGATCAATTGCAAAATGAAAGGAGTCAGCTTCCACAATTGTCCACCTTCTTCAGAGCACAGGGGTGCACGTGAAGTTCTTGAGAAGAGATGGTGGAAGAAGAAGAAGTGGAGGGATAAAGCAGCCTCACCTATCCTTGTCGGTTGAGGTAACCGGGTCGGGCTGTCGACCTTAAATTACAAGCGCTGCTTGGGAGGCAACCCAATGTAGAGTAGGATGCTATTTATTTATGTTATTTCTTTTAGTTCTCCATATGATTTTGAGGGGTGAGAGAGAGTTGCTTTAATACTTTCAATCAGTGTACAGGGACATTGGTACAGAAGACGCTACGGATTCCCCTTCTTGATGCGTGTGATAGAATGTTGCTTAGGCACATCGGAATCCGGGCGCGTAGAGACTTCTCCGGAAATTGTCAACGGTCCACAAGACCCCATCTTGTTGCAATTTCGCGGAAACGGTGCCCATGTAGGTCCGGACACCCAGGTACCTCTAACTCTCTCTCTGTTCTAAGTTTGGAGCCATAATTGTGTAGATCCACCGCCAACACATTTAAGCGATGAGTCCTCCTTCATTATCTCTAAATTCGTTGAGGACAACGAAACGCTTAAGTGTGGGGGGGTTTTGTATCTATGTTCACTAGCCATGTCTTTGTTTGCATCGCCTTGTTACATATAGTTATGTGTTCGTATTGTGTTGGTTTGTGGTAGGATTGTGTAGTTTATGCATTTTGTTAGCACTTTTACATTATTGAGTCCCCTACCCAAAACTTGTGTTTAATCGAGTTGGCCAAAAGCATATAGAGTTAGGAAATATTAAAAAAAAAAAAAAAAAATCATAAAATTTTAAATTTTTGAGAAAGGGCAATCGAAGAGAGTGAATGTGGAGAGGGCTTAATGATAGAATTTCTTAGGAGTATGAAAATCTGAGGTGAGGTAGACGCGAGAATCTGGAGTAGGAAGACTTATAGGGCTAATGCACATTAGAAATGCGAGTAGCTGCCTCTCGGACTAGTTATCCTACTAGCGCTACACCACCGTCACTTAGGTAGTCGTCAACCCTCCTCGTAGTGGCAACGGAACAGCTGTGCGAGTGATGTTTATGGGGGCCTCACGTCCCGTCTCCATCTCCTAGGTCTACTAGTTACCCCTATTGATCCGTTTACCCCTTTTATTCACAGCCTCTAGCCTAGGAAGCCTTTCATTGTGACTTTCATCACTTGTTAGAATGACCCTTTCCTATGCGTCATGATAGAGGGAGTCGAGTTAGGGAGGTTCGATGAGGGCGTGCTGATTTGATACATCTTACGTGGATTCTCTTACATGTTGTCTTTTGAGGGGATGTGAGGGTGAGTTAGAGACGGTAGCACACTTCGGTGTGGCGGTGAGTCGTGTCCTTACACCACGATCACAGGTGGAGTACCGTAGTGCGTGGTATTTCTTCCGCACGTCATGGGGTGGGGGTTGGTTGATCTTATAGGAGGTCGTGCTTATGCTTTATTTATATTCTCTATATCTTAGGTGATGAGGAGGATCGGTTGGAAAAGCACGTTTACACATTGACTACTGGGTTCGTGATTTGCTTTGCATCAAGTGTGGGGGTGTCGACATCTATGTTACATCACTAATTTGACACATTCCACCCCCATGTTATCTAATTATGATATTTGATCTCCTCGGATATTACTATCGTATTGTCGGCTCCATGTGCTTAATGTTATTGTGTGGAAATGGAAAAAAAAAAGAGAGAAAAAAAAAGTAAAATAGAAAGTGAAAGTGAAATTGAAAGGGAATAAAGGAGCAAGCTTGAAATTGAAGACCGGGGAGATTAGCTATTGTCCGAGATCACTTCTTCACATTTGTGGCCGCGAGAACGGTGTTGCACCAAGATTGAGGGAATGAGGGCCGGATTAGTGAGATTCGGTGTGGTTCCTTGGATTTTGGTGAGGGAGTGTGAGAATCGGGTTTTGTGAGTAAGATCATGACGTCTAGGACTACGCTTCTAAATATCCTATCCTACCCGTCCTAAACCGTCAACAATTTAACCCGTGGATAAATAGCTCGGATGGTAAGTTCTAGGGATATGTTTGATGAGTGTGCGAAAGCAACTTATTTTGTGTTCGTGCCCGTTCTGTCTAACGAAACTGGCCGCAAGTTCTACCGATCACCAAAGTTATAGAACTTCCGAGGGAATATGAGAGCCTTATGACTTGCCGGTTTACTTTTTGAGATTGCCCAATCTCTAACTAATGAAAAAAATGTGTCGTTTCAATATTTGCATTGTGAAATAATCGAGTTGCATTGTATAGTCATGTAGATTGCATGGGTGTGTGTTTTGTATGTGTCGCATGGCTAGTGAAGTTGAATGCAATTCGGTGGATTGAAAATCATAGTGTGAGAGATGTTTTTGATTTTTCTCGGGACGCGCAAAAAGGTAGTGTGGGGGGATTTGATAACTCTATATTAGAGTTATATTTCTTCTACGTTTGTGTACCGTTTTGTGTAGTTTCCGTGTTGAATATATTATAAATACACTATGAACTTGAGGAAATTTAGTAAGTGTAGCTTTGAGCGATAAATTTCTAATTCGGGCGTTTCTCGTGTTAATTTATGCTATTTTGTCACGTTTGATCGCATGGGTGTGTTTCGTGTTGTTTTGACAGGAAACGTAACTCGGAGACTGAAAGAAGAGGAGAAACGAACTTCGGAAATTGAGACAAAGCTCGGGATTGGAGAGAAGAAGACAAGTTCAGCAGATCACACGACTTGCAAAACTGAGGTCGTGTGATCTGGAGCAAGACTTAGAATAAATTTGGAGGAGAAAATTGAGCAACTCACTGTTTCCACGATCATAGTGGATGGTCGTAGGATCTAAGGAGATCACACGATCAGAGATAATACCTGAGCCGATCACACGATCAGATATAAGATCTGAGGCAAAAGAGAAGCAGATTGCACGATCTGCTTTAAGGAAGTCGTGCGATCTGCATAAGAAGAAGAAAAACACACGGAAGATCTCCTAAACCTAATGGGAGATAATTAATACCTAAAAGACTACAATTAAGAGGAGTCTCATGTGGGGAAGAAAAAAAAAGAAAGGAACGGGAGAAGGAGAGACGGACGCAACAAGAGGAGGACTCCTCCTCCATTGAAGCTCTAAGTTGATTTCTTCTTCTTCTCTCTCAATCTTGTATGGTTTGTAAGTCTTGTTTGGTTGATTATTATTAGCTAGACGTTTTGCTAGGCGTCTCTATGAGAGCCTAGGGTTCATGTAAACGATGATATTTTTCCGGATTTGATCTTTGCTTCATGATTTCTTGATTTCTTCTTTTGAATCAATTCTAGTTTCTTGTTTATGCTAGTAATCCTAATTGAGTGACACGATTAGGAGATAAAACTAGGGTTTAAGAATTAGAGTTTGTTCAATAGTTGATTCATGCTTAAAGTTAGCAATATTTTAATTCAATTGTTCATGTACTGTGCTTAATACTCAGTGTTAATGGAGTAGCTAACCGGAAACACTGCTTAGTTAGCGGATGCACGACAGTGATTCTAACTAACTAGGATGAGACTTGAACATCAATCTCGTATCACTGAGACTGAGAAGAGATGTGTTAGGATTGGCTAGTGTGGGTAGATTCGGTAGGTGAGATTCGACTGTTTCGTGCAACGGTGGACCGACAGGACCCGTTGTCGTGCATGTCGTTAGCCTACTAGAACGGACCGGTAGACACAAGAGACCGATAGGAGATTGTAGTCTACCGTGAAGTAGAATGACTTGAGACCGATATGAGATAGTCAACGCTATTACCCGGCTTAGTTAGAATATAGTTAACGTGTTGCTCAGATTATCCGGAAATCGTCTACAGCCCTAGGTGATCTAGAGATTGCCTAGTTTCTCCATAACTTGTTTCTTAAATATAAAAAAAAATACAAAAATATTATCTTAGTTGTTATTTAAATTCTTAAATCAATCAAATCTTTCCTCTTGCACCGTACTCTAAATAAAATAACTAACTAGATAATCTCAAGTATGTCCTAGTGGGATCGATAACTCGGGGTTGAAATACCACCCCTATATTACTTGACCGTGCACTTGCGCATACGCGTTAAGAAATCGCGTCAAATAGGAGACTTACAAGTAGGATAACTAGTCTGAGATGCAGCTACCAGAGATCATACCGGCAAGTTCCTAGCCAAAGTAGTCTCACCCTTCAAAACCGCCATCATATCAAAGGAGGCAGAACTTGAAGCTCTTAGAATGGGGATCGTCGTTGCCAAGAGCACTAGCGGAAAGTCATTTGCGGAGCAGATGCCCAATTCATCCTGACAGAAATGGAGTGAAGAAGAAATGGAAAGCCCCTTCCAAATCGTTCTACATCGGAGGATATCACGAAGGCAATTGAGAAGTTATCTAGATAATTTGAAGAGGATAGGTTCTGCTACACCGGATGCACAACTAATGGAGTAGCCCATTTGTTTTCTCAACATGCCCATTCTCTAGACTCTACTTCTTTTTGGCCCAATCTATATCGAATAATATGAGCTAAGCATGTAATCCATAATGATGTAATTGATGCTTTGGGATCGGTAGAGCAATAATATCAAACTGATTTCCCTAAAAAAACAAAAGAAAAAAAACAAATCAACGTTTCGCTGCACAGTCAACTGGGGTGGTGGTGGTCGATGGTGGCAAAGGGGGACGTGGGGCGGAAACATGTTGACATATAGTGATGCTTAGTACTAGCAATTGTTCTAGATTTGGGAGGATTCATTGAGGTACTATGCTTTATGGGGTTTCAACATAGAGAGAGAGAATGATTGTGTAGAGAATGTTTACTGCCGGGAGCAGAACCTTCAGCGATATACCCTCCGTAATCTGTCAAGAAGCTCTCGCACTCTGGAAACCCTTCAGACAACGCACTTTCGACTCCCATTTCAGATCTGGTCCCTCTCCCGGCTCTCGCACACTAGCAAGGCTCTGTAACTCGCCGAAGATGCCACTGCTGCATGCAGATAAGTCACATATACAATCAGACACTGGTGATTCGGCCTCGAGGATGAGGATGGGACCGATGCCGCAGGAACAAAAGTGATGCCAACAACGTCCTCGCGAGCAACTATCAATTTCAGACGGGGTTGTGATTTCTTTGTAACTCGCCGCAGATATCACTGATGCACAACGACGACAAGTGGCAGTTGTATATATACATCGTAATTGAACAACTAGATGTGAGGGAGGGGTAATTATTCTAAGTTTGAAGATGATGCGGGGGCAATTTGGTAAAAGAGCAAAAAATATTCTAAAGATAAAAAAACCTAATTTTCTAGTTTGGGCTTATGTATGTTCAAGTTGGGCTTAATTTAGACTAGCCACTCTTACCCAGCCTTATAACATCTAGCCCAATAAAACCTAATTAGTACTTACTACTTGGCTTGAATGGGTTGTGATCTAATTAAACCCAACCTATAAATTAAACCCAAACCCGATCAGTATGTCCATTTTCCCAGGTCCGTATATGACATTGCAAAGGCTATTGGTGATACTTAGTTTAGTGCTATATACTATTTGTATTTAAGTAGTAAGAAAGCGGTGACATGTGGGCACTCTTGTGTTGGTTTGGTAAATTGAAGTTAGCTACTCATAGGAGATGGAAGTCATGGATCCATCTATTTGCAAACACAATTCGAGATGCAAAAGCGGTGGGATTATCATTGAATACAAGCCGAGAAGATGCACCGGAATAACAAAGATAACTTAGTTGGTACAGGAGTCAAGTGGCAAGACAGGGAGAAGAAATATCAGATATAGTTCAGATGACAAGCATGCATGAGTATGTTACCCACAATAACAATGAAATATTCAAAATCCATTAGCCTACAATGACAACAAAATGGTCAGGCAACATCAACTCAATCTTGAGGGACGTCACATTTCAGCAAAAAATGAATGAGCATCTAGAGCTCAAACTACCAAAACTAAAAGAGGTGCAAAGTTCGCTGCTCACGAGATATCATTAACTCTAGAGGGAAACCATAGGTTTCCATCTCCTAGTCCGACGAGAGACAAACTTGAAACAACAAAATTTTAAGCAATTACCACTAAATTTAGAGCTCAAACTACAAAAGAACAAGCCCGAGTTCTGATGCTCTCAAGACATCGTGAACCCGATAGTTGTAGAGGTAATAGTGTAGCTTCCCATCTCCTGGTCCAAACTTCAGCTCCTTCAAGAAAGATTCATTTTCCATAACATCCAGGGCGTTGAAGACGTCAAAGTCCTTCTGTTTTGCAACTATAAGAGCATCGTTCATGAGCTGAAGCAATGGAGTCTTAGTAGACACATTGTAGTAGGAATAAGCAGCCTTCAGAGTAGAGTAAGTCGCGTTCCCAAGGATAGAAGAAGGGAGAGTGTAAAAACTGCAGAAATCGGTGATCTCATGGGTCTCAGGACTCTCAACCAGAAAACTGTCAATAACGCCCTCTTTTGGGAGAAGCCAGTGTTCCACGTCATCCTCATGAAAATCCGGGGCAACAACAAACTCACCCAAGTAATTCCTCAGAAGACGAGTAACTGCAGGGACATCATGAGGCTCCATTTTCCTAAACCCCGGTGTAACTGTGGTGCCTGGCAATTTGTATAGCTTTATTGTTCGACTCATAGTCATCCTCGCACCAAGCCTAGAAAACCCAACATCAATAAGCTTCTTAGGGTTCAAAGATCTATGCCAATACTGGCAAGTCGATATGGGTGTAGGAAGAACTATTCCAGCAGTATAGGCAGCTTGCCAAATATTCTCCATATGTACTCTACGAGTCACCTCTTTGATCATAACAGGAGCAAGCCTCTTTGATCTGAGTTTCTTATGAACACATAGGAAATTGATCTCTGCCATGGTCACTACAGCGTCACGGACCCGGATTTTGGCAGGAATCCCAGTAATGAAAGCAACTAACTTTTTTGAGCTTTTGACGCGCACCCCAATGTGCCAGCTTCTGAAGTGACCTGGAGGACGTAGAGCCCATTGAAGGAACTCCTTTGAATAGTTAAACCTGAACATATTCTCGTCATCCTCAACGTAGTTATTGCTGAGAAGGGTATAGACCTCATTGCACACGTGTTCAGATTCCATGTCACAAGTTATCCATTCATAGGGACCGGGAAGATTGTAAGGTTCTTGTTTGACCTCAGACAATGGTGTGGGAGGTTCAATTGGTCCTTCAGGCAGGCTTGGATCTCCGAGATCCTTGAACTGGCCAACGGGTTGGGTTTCCCAAAACTTGTGTCTCTTTGCAAGGGACAATGACTCTTGGACTTGGCTAGCTAGCGAGTCAACTGAAGTGTTGTTCTCGGAAGGTAAATTGCCATCAGCATAGAGGCTTTGGCCTTCAGCTGATGAATTGGAAACTGAACTGTTATCTGCCATTTCCGGTTGTTTGACGTGACAGAACCTGTGTAGACAAACACAGATGAATCACTCAGAATGGCTAAACGATAAGATAAAAGGGATCTAATGATGGCTAAAAAATAGACCTTTAAAACCAACATTTTCTCAACACGGGTTGATCAATATATTCTGAACATGTTAAGTTCGTCATACTGCATGAAATCAGCCTGAGCTGATACCAAACTTATGCCAACACTAAACAATAATATTTTTAGCAATAAAAGAACAGACAAATTTTTTAATGAAACATTAAGATTTGACTATATGAAAAAAGTACATGTGAGCAAGCCTAAGGGTAAGCGATATTTGAAATATACAATAACCAAAACAGCTTTTTTGTGTTCCAAAGGTAGCCCAAATACGGATTGACATGCACTAATGCCAACATTCACTTCACTAGTGGATAGATTCCAATTTTCATTATATTTATGAGATTGCAAAATTGTGCAAACTAAGGAACTCTTAGCCTCTCTGCATCAGAGTCCCTCTAAGTCTCTGCCTCACTTTACAGGCTGCCAGCGAGAATAACTAGATCCGTTCCTTGCTTAGATTTTTGATCTTTCAATTGGCGCTAATAAATCTGTGGACCGATTGATCACATAAAAGGAAGCATTCCTTAATTCTAAATTTACTTTAAACATTCAATGTTCTGTTTGAAAACATTGTTCATTCAATCCACAAGAAGAAAAGAAAAAGAATCTGTGGCATTTGAACTTTACCATGTTATACCCAATAGAGATGAACTGATCTCAAGAAAATTTAAGTCTCTAGGACATTTTATGTGCCATTGCCATATATGAATGTCACAAAAATACACCAAATCTGCTTAATGGCATACCCACATTTAGAAAACAGAAGTTCTAATGAATAATTACAGAAAGCACTGGTCTTCTGTACGGGAGGAGATAAAGCATAGTATTAACCATGTTGAGACTTCATTGATTTGTTATATATTCATAGACATATATTAAGCCGGCTTAATAACTCCCAACAAACAATTGCGATTTTGTTACAGCTAAAACACTTGTCAAACAGAAGAGACATTTCAGAATTACATCATTATTCTGGTCAACGTGTAGATTATTTTCGCAAATATGTTTTAGTCTTCAACATATTCTTTAATGCTCGAGTAATCGTGGCAAACTCCTATGTATATGTGCGGGTTTTGCAAGAGGAGCAGAGGACAAGTAACACATTTGACTAAAGCTGTAAGTGGAATAGCTGAAATGTCAATACCCAAGGATATATCAAACAATTATAAGAAACAAAAGTTTCTTATGATCACTGGGTGAGTGCTGGAGTGGCTAAGAATCAGGGAAAATGGATAATAAGCACCAGAGTGCAGTTGTTGTTGTGGATTTGCAACAGCAGGGAAGGACAGGACTCTCGGCAGGCGAGATGAAACCTCCCTAAGTCAATATGGTAAGAGGTGAATGTGGATTAGGACCTTAGATATTGACCCTTATGTATGTTGGATTTAGTGATTTAGTCGTTAACTCTAAACCCAAAACAGAATCATCTTTGGACTCTGTGAAGCCGGGAACAACTGATGCAAGGGGATACCAAGATGGTAGCATGGATATCAAAATGGTTCGTAAAAATACACATTTCTAGTCCTCAAAAACAAAAATCCTCTCCGACTAGGTGAGGTGAGGTGCTCAATCATTAACCTGTAAGGCGAACAACCTTTCGCGCATGATCATGGCTCAACCAATAGGACCTTCGATTAGGACGTTCGAGTTAACGACTAAATCACTAAATCCACAATGTGGATTAGGACCTTAGATATCCCACAGTAAAACTAAAACACCAATAGGACCTTAGATATCCGGCATGTAATCCAGAAATTTCCAATGTGGGACGAGATTACAGTCTCCGCATGAGGGCTGCAGTAAAACCGCTCAAACCGGATCAAACTGCGCTAATTCGTTCGGTTCGGTTCAGAAGGAATTACGGTTAGGTTAAGGTTCATAAAATTTTAAACCAAAATCGAATGGTTCGGTCCAGATTCAGGTTTTATACAAACCAATTAATCCGAATTTCAACGCAATTCACGAATCATCACTATGTACAAAGAATTTCAAGATCACTAATATGAAACTAATAGCAAAACAACAAAGAAACTGCATGTAAGGACTACGACCTTACGGTGGCCTGATTCACCGGAATTACACCGGAATTTACAGAGAAATCGGAGAGAAACTCCGATTAGGGTTAGAGAAGAAGAAGAAAAGGGAACGACAGGAAGAGAAGAGAGGGAATGAATTTGTATTTCATAAAAGATAACTATTTCACTTACAACTCCGGCTTATATAGCAGAGGGGTGCATTTGTAATATACTAAACTTGACAACTGGGCTAAAATGTAATAAAGGAAAATATCTAACGGCCTTGCCAGCCTGGCCTGGCACTCCACCAGCTGGACGAACCAATCAGGACATGCCACTGAGCTGAGGTGGCATGTCCGTGGCTTCTCACCTCCAAACGGCACCGTAGCACTTATACCATTTGAACACAACGTTCAGATCTGATCGTGCGGCCCAGATCTATTCCCTCGTCTAATCGGACGGCTACTGCTGTACCGAATTAGACGACCACAGTTTCTGAGAGATTGCAATTTAGTCCTATTTATACAACCACCGTTTTGACTAGTTTTCACTTAGGTCCCTGACAAGTACCTTCCCCTAGAAATGCAGCTTGTCCTCAAGCTTGAAAAGAAGGAAATTGCTTCTTAAGCTGATAGTAGTCCTCCCAGGTTGCTTCTGATGGAGATAAATTCAGCCATTGCACAAGTACCTTAACTGTGGAGGAATTCCCTTGTTTAGCCAATCTTCTGTCTAATATGGCAACAGGTTCTACCAAGAATTGACCTTCAGGTCCTACAGCTGGCAGATCAGGTGAGGCAGTGTAATTCCCAATAGCTTTCTTCAACTGAGACACATGGAACACAGGATGAACTCTAGACTGATCTGGCAACTTGAGTTTATAGGCTACCTTTCCCACTTTCTGCACAATTTGAAATGGACCAAAAAATCTAGCAGAAAGTTTGTAGTTTGACCTGAGCTGCACAGAACTCTGTCTATAGGGCTGCAACTTCAGAAAAACCCAGTCATCCACCTGAAACTCCCTTTCTGTCCTGTGCTTATTTGCATAATGAGCCATCCTCTCTTGAGCCTTACATAAGTTGTCCTTAAGCAACTGGAGAAGTTTGGTTCTGTCTTGAATAAAAGCATCCACACTGTCAACTCCAGTCTTGTTAAGTTGGTGGAAATTGTAGTGCTGGGGTTTGAACCCATATAATGCTTCAAATGGTGTAACCTGAAGAGTGGTATGATAATTTGTATTGTACCACCACTCTGCTAGGCTTAACCACTTCACCCACCTTTTAGGCCTATCTCCAGTAAGGCACCTCAAGTACACCTCCAGGCATTGATTGAGTCTTTCACTCTGACCATCAGTCTGGGGGTGATAAGCTGTGGAGTATTTGAGGTGTGTTCCCATCAGTTTAAACAATGTGTTCCAGAACTGGCTGAGGAAGATAGGATCCCTATCACTGACAATGGAATGAGGTAGGCCATGTAACCTGCATATCTGTTGGAAGAAAACCTCAGCTACTAGCTCAGCATTATAGGGGTGATTGAGTGAAAGGAAATGGCCATACTTAGAGAATCTATCAATGACTACTAATATGGTAGTACTACCCTCAGCTTTTGGCAAACCTTCAACAAAGTCCATGGCAATGTCAGTCCAAGGCCTGTCAGGGATGGGAAGTGGTTGAAGTAAACCTGGGTATGGCACATGTTCTGCCTTCATCCTTTGACAGATATCACACCCCTGCACCCAAGCTTTGACCTGAGCCTTCAATCCAGTCCAATCAAATAACATTTTCACTCTTTTATAAGTGCCTAACACCCCAGAGTAACCTCCTACACCAGTATTGTGTAACTCTTGGATAATGTGCTGCCTCAAATTGGTTTGACTGCCCACATAAATCAACCCATTATGTTTTAGTACCCCATCTTGTAATTTAAAACCAGGCAAGGCATCAGCATCAATAGCTAAGACAGTCAACTTGGCCTTGACCATGTTATCCCCTTCATAACTGTCTTTAACTTCTTGTAACCACTTAGGAGTGGTGGTTGAAATGGCTGCACAAGAGCCTAGGTCTTCTGCCACTGTGCTATGCTTCCTAGATAAGGCATCAGCTACCTTATTATCCTGCCCCCTTTTGTATTGAATCTCATATTGTAAGCCCAGCAATTTTGAGATCCACTTCTGTTGTATTACTGTAGTCAGTTTCTGCTCCAACAAATACTTCAAGCTGTGATGATCAGTTTTAATAATGAATTTGTTGCCTTCCAGATATGACCTCCATTTAGAAATGGCTTGCACTAAAGCCAACAGCTCCTTCTCATAAGTAGAAAGCCCCAGATGTTTTGGTGATAAAGCTTTGCTAAAGTAGGCCAGGGGTTTATTTTGTTGCATCAATACTGCACCAATACCTTCATAACATGCATCAGATTCCACCACAAACTCTATGTTGAAATCAGGTAGTGCTAAAACAGGAGCCTGTAACATAGCTTGCTTGAGCTCCATGAATGCTACAGTAGCTTCCTCATTCCACTCAAACCCTCCTTTCTTCCGTAAGAGTGTTAGTGGTCTTGCCAAAACACCATATCCTCTTATGAACCTCCTATAATAACCAGTGAGACCTAAAAAACCTCTCAATTCTTTGACATTTCTGGGGATGGGCCAATCCTTCATTGCACTCAATTTTCTGGGATCAGTTTGAACTCCTTCTTGGCTGATAATGTGTCCCAGATACTCCACTGCTGATAATCCAAAAGAGCACTTACTCAGTTTAGCAAACAGCTGGTTCTGTCTCATGAGCTCAAATACTATTTGTAGATGTTGTTGATGTTCCAGCATTGTCTTGCTGTACACTAATATATCATCAAAGAACACTAACACCAAAAATGTCATTCATTAGACATGGAAAGTAGCTGGAGCATTGGTGAGCCCAAATGGCATCACTCTGAACTCATATAGACCCTCATGAGTTCTGAAAGCAGTTTTATACACATCTTTGTCAGCCATTCTCACCTGGTGGTAGCCAGATCTGAGATCTAGTTTAGAAAATACTGAAGCTCCTTTCAGCTCATCCATCAACTCATCTATTACTGGTATAGGGAATTTATTCTTCACAGTGATGTCATTCAACCTTCTGTAGTCAACACAGAACCTCCATGTGCCATCCTTCTTTTTAACTAGCAGTACTGGAGCTGAGAAGGGACTGGTACTTGGTTGAATGATTCCATTTTGTAGCATGTCTCTTACCATCTTCTCAATTTCATTTTTTTGTAAGAATGGATACCTGTAAGGTCTCAGGGCTACTGGTGCTGCACCCTCCATTAGAGGTATCTGATGATCTTGGCTTCTCCTTGGTGGTAAGTGCTTAGGCTCCTCAAATAACTCCTTGTACTTGTCTATCAAAGCTTGCAACTCCCTGGGAATGGTAGTGTCTTCTGTGGTAACCCCAATGGTGAATAGCTGAGCAGAAATACAGTGCTGATTTTGATTACAATACTCTTGTAAGCAATGAAGCTGTTCTTCTTTAATAACTTCCTTCTTGGGATTTGCAGTCAATACTACTTCCTGGCCCCCCAACCTGAATCCAAATGTCATCTTGTTAAAGTCCAGAGAGACTGGACTTACTTGCCTCAACCATTGAGCCCCCAATACTACATCACAACCTCCCAAAGCTAACACTCTAAGATCAGTGATAATATCACATTTTTGAAGTTCAATTTTGACATTTCTGCACATGGCTGTACTTCTCAATCTGCTGCCATCTGCTACTGCTACCTGCATCTCCTTAGTCTCCTTACTATCACACTGAACCCTCTTGGCTGTGGCTTGATCTATAAAGTTGTGAGTGCTGCCAGTATCTATGAGAATGTACACCACCTTACCATGAATGCACCCAGTCAACCTGATAGTTTCATTACTAGCACAACCAGACATGGCATGAAGAGATATGCCCAATGGTGACTCCTCTTCTTTGATGGTTATTGTGGACTCTGGTAGTGTCTCTGCTGTGATTTCTGCATCTAATGAGGCCTCACCTTCCTCCTCTTCCTCATTGCCAATTAGCAGATAAATGGATCTTTTAGTGCACTTATGTCCTGGGGTATAACTCTCATCACAGTAGAAACATAATCTTTTATCTCTCTTCTCCTTCATTTCTGCTGCACTTAATCTCTTAAAAATGGGAGAACCTTGTTTTGAGACACTGTCTTCCTTTTGCAAACCTGTGGCATTTGATCTAGACTTCTCCCAATTCCCATGCACCACCCCAGCATTGCTTTTACTACCAGTTTTTCTTGTGATATGCTTCTCAAGTGAATGGACATGGCCTTCTTCCAATCTAGCAATTGCCTTGGCCTGGGAGAGAGTGGTTGGGAAATGTAGCTGGACAGCTTGCTGCAAATCTTCTCTAAGTCCACTGAAGAAACTCCTCACAAAGTACATTTCATCAGCCCAAGGCTGCAAAGCCTTGATTCTAGGTCTTAAAGTTTCAAACCTAGACTGATATTCTGCCACAGTGGTGTGTTGTGTCAATTTGTTGAAGACTCCTACTATGTTCTCATGTCCTGGTTCTGCAAACTCCTCACAAATCCTTTCACTAAATTGACTCCACTTAACATTCTCCAAATTAGTGAATTCTGACCTAAACCAGGCATCAGCTTCCCCATCCAAATGTAATGAGGTCATAATCAGTTTCTGACAGTCATTCATTTGATAAATGAGAAAATATCTGTCTACTTTTTGCATCCAGCCCAGGGGATCTATACCAGAGAACTTTGGAAACTCAATTTTTGGCATAGGAATGTTTCCATTTGAAAAGTTTTTGAGGCAATTAGTTGTGTCTTCTGTATGCATTTCCTTAGAGAAACTGCTACTTCCTTCATGCCTCTTACTAACTGTTACTGGTGATTTACTCTCCCCATTCACTACCTCAGAATAGCTAGCCATCTTCTCCTTATCCCTCTGATTTGCAAGTAAGTTGTAACAGTTCGTAATACGCTTAAATTGCTCTTCAAATCGTTTTTCCATAGAATTCAAACTCTCAGATAGATTACCTTTCAGTTCGAGGCTGATTTGTTGAAATTGGCTGTGCATTCCTTCATCAAGCTTGACGAATTTCACTCTCACATCTTCCAACATCTCTCCGTAGTCATCAAGCCTTTCTTCGAGCACCGCAACCTTCGCATTTGCATCCATGGAGATGAGATTGTGGCTGCATTTCTGGACCTCTTCAGAAGCCTAACCAGGCTCTGATACCAACTTGTAAGGACTACGACCTTACGGTGGCCTGATTCACCGGAATTACACCGGAATTTACAGAGAAATCGGAGAGAAACTCCGATTAGGGTTAGAGAAGAAGAAGAAAAGGGAACGACAGGAAGAGAAGAGAGGGAATGAATTTGTATTTCATAAAAGATAACTATTTCACTTACAACCCCGGCTTATATAGCAGAGGGGTGCATTTGTAATATACTAAACTTGACAACTGGGCTAAAATGTAATAAAGGAAAATATCTAACGGCCTTGCCAGCCTGGCACTCCACCAGCTGGACGAACCAATCAGGACATGCCACTGAGCTGAGGTGGCATGTCCGTGGCTTCTCACCTCCAAACGGCACCGTAGCACTTATACCATTTGAACACAACGTTCAGATCTGATCGTGCGGCCCAGATCTATTCCCTCGTCTAATCGGACGGCTACTGCTGTACCGAATTAGACGACCACAGTTTCTGAGAGATTGCAATTTAGTCCTATTTATACAACCACCGGTTTGACTAGTTTTCACTTAGGTCCCTGACACTGCAATTCTCGCTTTAATTAATCACATGTAGCCCAAATTCCCTAATTCATGAACAAATCCACGGTAATAAAACAGTCCATTAAAGAAGCCCCAATTTCATGATTTCAGATAACACGACAAATTGAGATCACAATTCCAGGGAAGAACTGAAGAGTACGAACAAGATTAGATTAGAAATTGATTCGCAATATCTGAGAAGGAGGAGGTAGGAAGCAGGGCTTACTGGGTTAGGGTTTAAAGTTACATACCTGCTGTTCGTCGACGAGGAGCGAGGCTGGAGGAGGAACACCACGACGAAGATGAGACGGAAATTCGCAGTAAGCCGGCGACACCGTAGAGGATGATCGTCGCCTCGTCGGACTTCCGATGGAGCGCAGCGTTCTGGCTGCGAACTCGATCGGGGTAGAGAGAGAGAGATCCTTTTCTGGAGCACAAAATTGGAGGTTGAACCACGCCACGAATTCATCTTTGCAATGTATATAACCTCGGTTGACTTCTCTATTAGTCGCTGACTCCATTTGGGGTCTTTTTTGGTCGCGAACTTCATTTGGGGGGTTTAATTGAAAGGGTAAAAGACAAAAACCACCCCTTGAGTATATACAAAAAACCCCCTCGTGTTCGGGGATATACGAAGACCACCCCTGTCAGTGGATGGACGTTAGACAAAATGCACCCTTCTGTTACAATCAGTAAGTATGGGGTGCAATTTGTCTTTCTTATGACTAGTTTGCCCCTACTTGTATTTTGGTGTTCATTGTGTTCATGTTCTTGGTGTTCTTGACCACCTATCTTTATGTTCTTGACCACTACCACCAAATATCCACCAGCAACACCACCACCACTGAACTTTTACCAGCAACACCACCAACAATAACAAGAGAAACAAACTACAACAACAACAACAATCTCTACTCTATCCCGTATCTATGTGGTATTTAAATTTACAAAAGACAATTTTGATTATAGGAACTAAGCCAAATAATTAAAACAACAAACTTACACAGATACAGTTCATACCCACCAAACGAGTTCATTCCCAACATAAAAACTATCACACAACATAAACCAGTTCATTCACACAAGTTCTCATTCATACTACAACAAAAACAAGAAATTCGGCCACCATCACAGTCCACCACCACCAGTTGACGATCAGACAGAGTAGACATTTCAAATCAAATCTTCACATCTGGAAAAAAATCAAAGAACCCACTCAATTCGAGAAGAAAATCGGAGAAAACAGGATCTGAGAGAAGAGAGAGAGAGAGAGAAACCTCACCAGATCGAAGGCGGAGCCATCTCCGCCCTGTTCAACGCCTACTACCACCGTCAGGGCGGAGGAGAGGCGGAGAATAAGCTATAACCACCGTCGTCTTTCTCGACCTGGATATGGAGAGAGAGAGAGAGAGCTCTGTTTGAGCCAGATCCGAATTCGAATCGACCTTCACTAGCTCCACCGTCGACGGCGTCCGATTGCACCGGCGAATCCGTGCGCTCCTTCCACCGGCAAATCCGTCGATTTAAGCCGCCTCGATTTAATCGCCTCTTCCGACGGGGAGATAGAGAGAGAGAGAGGGATGAGTGAGAAGCCGTCGATGGTGGTGGAGTCAGAGAGAGAAAGAGAGGGGAGATGGGTGAGAGGTCGTCGATGGTGGTGGAGGCAGATCGAGAGAGGGGGGGGGGAAGGGGAAAGGAGGCAGTTATGTTAAAGTGGGGGAGAATGTAGAAGAAACATGTATTTATAGTGTGGCATTTTTTGTCAAAATGAGGGTAAATATGTCTTCTTATCATTTTGTTAGTGTGCCGTTAGTGACAGGGGTGGTCTTCATATATCCCCGAACACGAGGGTTTTTTTTTTGTATATACCCCATACTCAAGGGGTGGTTTTTGTCGTTTACCCTAATTGAAATTATAAGAAATTAATGCAAAATTAACACTAATCAATTTTCAACCTTTTCAAAATCTACATAATAAGCTTCTATGGGGAATTAGCTATCGCCAAAATGTGACATATGGAATAGCTTATCCCCACCATATCCTAGAGAACAAACACTTTATAGAAAAAAATTTAAAAAAATGTTCTAAAACATTTTGAAGATAAATCATCTACTTTGGGGTATGTGCCCTCGGGCACGGATTATGCACTAGTAATATATAACCCCTCTCTGCATCCCACTCACTCATTATTTCAAACGTTTTTGCTCTCAAACTTCTCTTTCATGGCTTCAATGGTGTCGTCCTCCACCTCCACCACTCCCTCAACCATCTCTGTCATTCTCAATGTTGTCATCCCCACCGATGCCATCTCCACTTCTTCAATGCCCACTGTTCCTCTATCAATTAAACCAGTTTCTGTAGATGCATCTGTCGGCGTGGATAGGTTTGATAAAACTCATTTAACATATAATTTAATCGAAGAAAACTAATAAAATATTCTATTTTACTAGGACTTTTTAGGTTTTCTCTTAGGTTGTTTGGTAACCAGGGTTTGGATTTGAATTTTGATTTCAAATTCAAGAATTTGAAATACAAGCACTCTCAAAATCTTTTGTATGGTATTGATAACTTAGAATTTGAAATTCTGAATTTGAAATACGTTGTTTGCATACCAAGTTAAGCAAACATAAAATTGAATTGAACTGCTTTCCAAAACTGTGGGTCAAGGGGTCAAAGTTAGTTGAAAAAAACTCAAACAAAACTCGATTTTATTTTAAGAAGCCGAGTGAGTCATTTGACAAATAAAAATATTAATTGGTATTTTAGGAGTAACACTGCAATCACTTGATATTTGTACAAAATACATAAGCTGTAGTAAAAGGAACGGTCCGTACGGATATCGAACTTGTGAGACAATAATTTGAGGTTGTAGATATTGCATCTTATGTATATCGACCATCGTCCACGTGGCAGTCAGTGATGAAGCTTTATGGTACTCTACTATAACTACATACTTATCTTAAGTTCACATTTTTCTATATGGGGGCTATGAGACAGGGTGACCCTTAATGTAAACCATACGGGAGTCAAGGGTCTAAGTGGCTTGGAGGCTTGATAAGGATCTTCGCACGTGACTAGCGGTTAAACTCATGTGCGATCCCTGTCAGTTATCTGAGAGACTTGTGGATCACACGCCTATATATGCGGTTGACTGTACACGTGCGAGGCAATTATATAACCGTCACATACGGTTATATAACTCCTTGTAACTGTTGTCCTAAGACCCCTATATATAGGAGTGCTGTTTTCTGTTCTAAGTTTGGATCTTTGGCTATCACCCGACATACTGTCTCTCTCTCAAACTACAAACAAGACTTACTCCTATCCTTGCTTGTGTTTATTCTTATCTATTACAGGTACACATCCAGATCTACCCATCCTTTTTCCTTGCATACATTGGTGAACCCGACGCCAAACACAACCTTCACGCTTCACTACAGTATCTTGCAGTCATGTCTCACGATGGCGATGACAGTTACCGTTCTCCCCCAAGGGAGGGAGTTTCAAGAGACGAAACTCCGATCATTATCAACAATACTCTCCAGTCACAGACGGTCACAGGCGACGCCCAGACTTTGGAGGCACTAATGCAACCATCCAGAATCAGGCAAGGGTCATGCAGGATCGGTCTGCACAAATTTCCCAGATAATGGCGATTTTGGGGAACATCGCAGCCTCTTCCTCACAGGGGAGTTCGATGCCTTATGGAGCAGCAGCACCACCCGCCCAAAATACCACCATGTCGCCACAACCTCCATCTTCAACACAACCGCCTCTCCCATTTGGCCCAGCGCCTCACGCACCCAATTTACCACCACCACCAACACTCGCGCCTGGAGTTCAACCTGAGCGACTACCATTTGGAAACCCTTCGAGAAGTTACTCAGTGGGTCTGTCATCATTACCATATGCACCAGTAGTACCAACCCAAAGTGCGAATACCACACCCTATGATCCCACCATGCCCTATATTCCGGGATTCAACGCTACCACCCCACTTGTCGTGGTAGGAAATACTTCAACAAGCATCTCAACCCTGGAGCAACGTTTGGACAATTTCCTCGTGAATCAGTGCGTTGCAGGTAGAGTAATTCCAAAAGTCGAACGTGCATCAGATAGAGATATATCTGATGCCAAACCCCGCATGTTACAAGGCACTAAAATGGGAGAAATTCGACGGAATCAATGGTAATGCACATGAACATGTTATGCGGTTCGTGGATATGATGGGTCCACATGGAGTTAATCACAGGCTGATGAAGCGCGAGTTCCATAAATCTTCGTGAAATGTCGTATACAAGTGGTACAGGACGCTGGAAGCAGGGTCCATTCGCATATGGGAAGATATTGCGAAGAAACTTTACACCAAATTCTTTCAGGTAGAAGAGAAAGTGACAACAATACACTTATCGCGTATGCATCAGAAGCATGATGAAGAAGGAGTTGCGTTCATTAAGAAATTCAGAACGAAGTCACTCGAGTGCGTGGATGAAGTTGTTGAAAGTCGCCTGGTGGAAATATGCCTTCAAGGAATGCGAGACGAATACAAAGTTATGTTGATTAATTTTCAGATGCATACTCTCTCAAAGTTAATCGAATTTACCAGGAATATAGAACCCATCGTGGAGAAACAAAAGAGAAGATTCTCGACTGGAGGATGATCTGGCTTTAAGATTGGGCGTTTCAACTACAAGAGGGGACGCGACGTCGAAGTTAATGTGGGTTCATCACAAAAAGCGCAACGAGGTCCACCGAATGAGGCCCCACCTTTGCCATGTTCCATTGGAGAAGTCACAAAACTCTGTAAACAATGGAGAAAAGTCGGAGTATAACCTGCGCTCGAGAAGGCTCCACAAGAGAAAATTGAGGGACCCAAAATGGTGTGAGTGTCATGGCCAAGTCTCGCATCCAACAGTTGAATGAAGAAATTTGAAGTGGCTAGTAGACATGAAATGGAAAGAAGGCGAATTGATTATCGAAGAGCCAGTTAAAGATGTTCGCAACAATCCTCTGCCATCTAATTCTACCGAGGAGCCCAAAGGAAAAGAATCCGTTGTTGTTTCAAGGGTTGGGAGATGAAGATATACCAATCGTGGCAAAGATCCATAAAGAAGAATATTATGGAGTCGATACTGAGGATGCTCGCGCAGCACGAATAGTGAATTCACCCAAATTTTAAGGATTCTACGACGAGATGGGGTTTTCACAAGCGTGTCGCGTAGAAATAACGAACGAAGTTTTAAGAGTTGCAGAAGATTTAAAGAAGATCTAGTAGTCTCCAGTAGAGAAGTTATTAAAGTTGTGCGATCAGATGGTCCAATAATGTCATTCTCGGAAGTCAACAAGAAGACGGATGCGAGTCACCAGAGGCCATTGTACGTGACAGCTATTGTTAGCGACATTGAATTCAAGAGGGAATTTGTTGATGGAGGTGCAACATTAAATGTGATACCAGTCAGTACTCTGGAATTGGCTGGTATCCCAGAGAAGAAGATTGTGAAGCGACCATCTCCTTGCTGGGATTTGGAAGCGAGTCAAAGATGACGGTGGGATGGATCCGTCTGGGGATTCAAATTGGAAAGATCAAGTGTTCTGCTACGTTCCATGTGATAAAAGGGAACACAACTTATCACATGATAATTGGTCGTGCGTGGATACATCGTTTTGATCCAGTACCTTCTACGGCACATCAAATGATGAATGCAATCTGGAAGACTCGAGTTGTGGATATTCTAGCCTCAGTAAATCCCTTCAATCTGAATGAAGCTCACTTAACAAAAATAGTTTGGTTTACAGAGATGGGAGACGAAGAAATGCCAGCTCCCTTCAATCCCACACCGTTGCCCAAATGGGAAGACCTCAAAGATCAATCTCCAGCAGGAGTCATGCTAATGAGGGAAATGCCAAAGGAAGATCAGTGCGCGAAGGAAGAAATACCAAAGGCGACATATCACAAGAAGAATATATAGTCTTTGAAGAGGGTTGTCGAACATGATACTGACGGAAATGAAGTCAATAGATTTTATCACAATGGAAAGAAGTTCCATCGCATCTGAAGGTGTGCGAGGTCGTCTCCAGAAATCCCTACTGAAGAATTCCTTGAGAAAATTGAAACCCAAGAAGATGAAGAAATGGAGAATGCTTTAGCTGAAATACCAATCGAAAAATTGAAAGAAGCTCCACAATGGATGGAAGATTATCCAAAGCCGCATAAAGAAGAATTGAAAGAATTACACTTAAGTCCCATGGAAGAAAAGAAAAGGCAGTGTTCTTATCTGCAGACCTCAGTCAAGAAGAGGTGGAAAGTTTGTTGTCTCTTTAAAAGAATACAAAGATGAATTCACATGGGAGTACGATGAGATGTCTGAATTAGATATAGAAGTCACAATGCATAGACTAGATTCCATCCCAGATGCGAAGCCGATCAAGCAAAACACGAGGAATTTTCGCCCATAAATCGAGATGAAAATTAAGGAGGAAATAGTGAAATTGCTGAAGGCGAATTTATTTAACCTGACCATCATCCCACTTGGCTCGCTAATATTGTGCCTGTTGGGAAGAAGAATGGAAAATTTCGAGTTTGTGTTGATTTCAGAGACCTGAATCGATTTGGCCAAAAGACGATTTTCCTTTGCCAAACATAGAATTGTTAATCGACTCAACCGCCGGCCATCAAATGCTTAGCTTCATGGATGATTATTTGTTATAATCAAATCAATATGGATCCTGAAGATGCGAAGAAAATAGCTTTCATCACACCAGTTGGAGTATTTCATTACACGGTCATGCCTTTTGGCTTGAAGAATGCTGGGGAGATTTATCAATGTGCGATGATGACACTATTTCATGACATGATGCATCAGGAGGTCGAGTTCTATGTGGACGATTTGGTTATCAATTCAAGGCAGAAATAAGATCATTTAAAGGACTTGAGAAAAGTCTTCGAAAGATGCAGGAAGTATCAGTTGAAAATGAATCCCACGAAATGCGCATTTGGTGTGACTTCAGGAAAATTCTTAGGTTGTGTAATCCATCGATAAGGATTTGGAACTGATCCTGCGAAAGTATCGGCAGTCACTAGTTTACAAGCACCACAAACTCAGAGCGTACTGAAGACTTTCTTGGGAAAATTGTCATAGTTTAGGCGTTCCATACCTGCGATTGCGGAGTTGACATCCTGATTCAATAATTTGTTAAAGAAAAATGTGGTATATAATTGGACAGAAGAACATCATGGTGCGTTCTAGAAGTTGAAGTCACTACTAACATCTCCACAATTAATGATCGCGCCCCAGCTTGGGTATCCTTTACTGCTCTACCTTACTTCGACAAAGAAATCAATCAGAGCTTTATTAGCTCAAGAATGTGAAGGACAAGAGAGACCTATCTACTACATTTCCCTAGTAGTACAAGCTGCTGAATCTAGGTACACCAATATATAAATACATTGCCTTGCTTAATTCTTTGTCATTGGAAAGTTGAAGCATCATTTCACATCTCATAAAGTAGTAGTGGTGACCAAAAGTGATCCTATACGATACTTTTTGGGACATCCTGCTCCTTGTGGGAGATTGGCGAAATGGTACATGACTATATCTCAATATGATATCACTTGTGCGTGACCGAAGGATATCAAATCTCAAGCAATGGTTAATTTGTTGGCACAATTCCCCGACGCGAATTATGAACCCATGATGGAAGAAACGCTTGAAGGGCCGGAAATTTATTTGGTAGGAAATTGCATTTTGACGGATCATCGACAAGACACAGGCGGAGGCACCGGAATTGTTTTGAAAATAACTAATGGAGAAGTAATTCAAATGTCACGCAAATTGGACTTCACAGTTACTAACAATGAAGCATAATACGAAGCATTAATTTCAGGTCTCCTCGCAGCTAAAGCCTCGGGGGTTCAAAACTTAATTGTGATGGGAGATTCCAAATTGATTTTGAAGCAAGCTTCAGGAGAGTATGCTTTGAAAGAGATCAATATTTTAAGCTACTAGTCAATTGTGCAGAAATTGGTTCAGAAAGTTCACTCAGTTAAGTATGAACATACTCCAAGATCCGACAATTGACATGTAGATGCACTTGCTACACTCGGATCGAAGATAAGCACAAATAAATGTCCAGCGAAGATCTTGATTGAAGTCAAAACTACTCCTTCTTTATTAAATGATCTATGCGAAGATGATTTTATGGAAGATGAAGACTGGAGAAAGACCATCATGCATGCGATGGTCGAAGGAACAAGTAAAGAAATTTGGATTTCCACAAAAGGGTTCTGTATTCATGATAATCCACTGTATTTCAGAGGACCTGGAGGTATTTTAATGCGATGTGTCTCGGAAGAATAAGGCTAATGTTTTGGAAAAAATCCATGACAATTCCTGTGGCGATGAAGTCTCCATTTACAGAAAGGCGCAACGATACAAAATCTATTGGCCTCAAATGTCATGTTATGCTGCAATGCTACAAGGAAGCTGCGATAAATGCTCGTTTGTAAAATACTCTCTTGAGATTTTTGCTATTGATGATGATATAAACTGGCGAAAACCATTAATTGATTTTCTCAAGTAGGACATTCTGCCGAATAATAAAAAGGAAGACGAAAAGATCAAAAGAAAGTCAATACGATATCTGATCAAAGAAAATTTGTTATGGCGAAAAGGACATGACGGAAATCTACTCAGATGCTTAAATGGACAGGAAATCCAATAAGTTACATAATTATCCCATCAATTCGAGCATCAAGGAGGTGCGAAACTTTGCAGCCAACTCCTAACCTTCGGTTATTTTTTGCCAACTATGTAAGAACACAAAGATTGTAGCATGAAAGTTAAACGATGCCAACAATGTCAATTTAATAGCAATCTTGTGCACGCTCCTACTCTTCACTTGCATGCATTAGGGACCCCTTGGCCATTCCATACATGGGCACTCGACTTTATTTGTCCCATTCGTCCCGCATCCCATGAAAACCAGTTTATTTTGAAAGGTACAGATCAATTTACCAAATGAGTTGAAGCGATTCCCCTCAAAATGTCAAATGAATTATCATTTGTGAAGTTTATCCAAAAAAATATCATTTATCGTTTTGGGATCGCTAATACCATTTTTCCGAAAATGGTACCCCTTTTGTGAATCGTCAAGTTGCACCAAAATTAATGGAGTATAATATCAGACAAGTATGTTCGACGCCCTATTACCCGAAGGGTAATGATCAAGAAGAGACCACGAATAAGACACTCCTCAAAATTATAAGCAAAATGGCCGCAGATGACCACAAGAATTGGGAAGATTCTCTCAATATTTCACTATGGGCGTATCGCACGTCGCCAAGAACTCCAACGGGAGCCTCTCGTTTCTTGATTTTCTATGGGATTGAAGTTGTGGTTCCAACTGAAGTCAAGATTAACTCAGCAAGACTAGCCTTTAGTGCTCTGTATGAAAATCAGCGAGATCATGATCTCATCTTGTTAGAAGAAAAAACGTGAACAAGCCAAGAGATCAAATACGCGATACAAAGAAAGAATTGCAAGAGCTTACAATAAAACAGCCCAGCCTCGAGATTTTGCTGTTGGAGACTTGGTTCTGCAAGCCTTTGATCACTGCATACGTGAGACTAATCATCCCAAATTTGCTTCTAATTGGGAAGGCCCATTTGAAGTCAAATAAGTCTTTGACAGTGGTTATTGCACAATCTTAGATGTGGTGGGAATGTTACTACAATCCTATCAACATGCGATGGCTCAAGAAATATTACCCTTAATTTTCTTGAGAGACTTATGTAATGTTACTTATCTCCTCTCATATGAGGAATTTTATATATGATAATGACTCTCCCATATGAGAGATCAATTTATCAATTCTTGTGTGCTTAATTGCTTTATCTTTACAATTTTATCGTCGATATATTATTAATGATCACAAAACCACTGAAGCCTATCTGTTTAGATAGCAGCAATATTGTCAAGACCTCCAATAAAGCGTATATGTTTAGATAGCAGCGGTATTTGTCATAGCTTGTTATAGAGTCTATATGCTTATATAGCAGCAAGATTCGATAAAAGCCTATTTGTCTAGATAGCAGCAATATCTATAATATTTATTGACAAAGCCTATCTGTTTAGATAGCAGAAAAAAGGATCGATAAGCCTGTCTGTTTAGATAGCAATGACCATGGCAAAAAGTTGTCTATTTTATGCTAAGGTGTTTCAATATCAAAGAAGTGCATCCTAGAAATAGTGAGATCTAGAAAACTATGAGACAAAAATAGAGCAAACTGCAACCATATTCATGTTGAAATGCGCACTCAAAATATCTGTTATACATCAAATTGTTCAGCTGAGCTAAATACTTGTACCCATTACCTAACAATACTACTAAATTTGAGAAAATAAATCGTTTTTCAAGCGAATCTTGAGATTCGAGGGGAAGAGAATCCTTCTCAACTGCAGCAACAAATTTCTTTTGCTGGTCATAGCTTGCTTTCATCTCAGTGAATTGTTCGATAGCTTTTGTTATCGCTTGTTTCTGCTCTTTCAATTGAGCATACCTCATATTGAGATCTTTATATCCAAACTTGCAGTAAATAGAGTTGTGAATTTTCATGCATCTTTGAATAAGGAAATCAAGATCAAGCTTTCCTTGAGAAACGATTTGCATGTGCTTCACAGACTCCAGAAAATAATTTGCAGTTGCGATAGAAATTGTTAATGGAGTAATTTCAGACATCTGCTCCAAGATTTTTTTTTTTAACTCGTTTAATACATTTCCTCTCTCCTTTGGAAGCAACTCCATAGCCTTCACGAAAGTTTTGGGATATGAAAGTCGCATCTTCATAAGCCAACTCAAAGAAGATTGCTTTATATCTGGATTTAAGTTTTGTTAAAAATCGATAGATTACGCGTGCAAACGGGAATCACTAATATCATGTATTTGATATAAAACCTGTTCATTCGATGATAGGTCGAAGTGAAAGAATCTGTACAGGCACTATTTGGCTACTTGAGCCAATTTCTTGAGGCGCTGTTTGGCCATTTATGCCAGCTGCATGCTGAGCCAATTGCTCGTCTACATGAGTTTATTTTTCAAAATAATCCTCAGGGATAGTAATTACTTCATCGCTCACAATTGTCGTAGCAGCTTGTGAACCCCATATAGTCCATGGGTTGGAGAGTAATGATGTATCCAAAATCCCACTTGAAGTGAGACTTTCCTCATGCAAATCTTCGTTAGAAAATCTAGGAATAGATACACCATCACTTGTAGATCTCGCGCTAATGCCTTCAGAAGAGGCCACATTCCTTCATGCAGAAGCATTACTTCGATTCATCGCAGAAGGCGCTGTTCTTTCTTGAGCTTCAGCTGTTACCACGGGTGTGTTAACACTTCACGAAGCATTTGAGGTTCTTCAATAGAATTCACATTTCTCTGGTCTGTATCATCTGTCTGTGCTGTGGGTAGAATGAGTAGCCTGTACCTCTGAAGCTAAGTTTATCATATCTCTTGAAGGTAATAGATCTCCTTCAGCCGATTCTCTTTATTATTTTATATTATCCAAATCTCTTTGATATTCAAGTTGTTCTTCAGTTTCAGGACTTTGTTCTCTTTCTTGCTCAGAAATGAGCTGAATTCGTTCAGCATCGATTGGAGGTTGCTCTTCCTTTACTAGCACTTCCTTTCTCTGAGCTGTTTGTTCAGACATTATTACATCTCTACAAGGAATTTTTTTAATGACTTCAGAAGCGCGTACAGTAGCACTTTGAACTGGATTCGCTGACGCAGTCAAATGATCACCGACAGATATTCATGTTATAATAAATCATAAAGCATAACATGAACCAAAGATTCCACCAAGTTATGGTCAAAGTAAAACTCAATCTTTTATATCTGGATTTGTTTGATCATGCATTTCAACATCAATTACTTGTTCTCAAACTTCATTTCCTGCCATTCAAACTATGTTTAGTTATGAGTTCGATGATTCATATTTTAGTACTGTAAAATATGAACTTCCAAAGAACCTCCACTTTCATATGCGATTGCATCTCCACATTTATATGGGATGTCATGAGCAGAATGCTGAATATTATCATCAATTCCTTTAAAAAGTGCATGACCTGATTATATGCGAAGTGTCATTATGATGATCTACATATGAAAATTTAGACAATCATGATCCTGATTTGCTTTGTTGACCTGATGATTATCCGAATTGATCCACTAACCATTGACGAATGTCATGTTTAGACACTCAATGGTTTAATGCTCGAAAGATAAGTTCTTGATATGCTAAGTAAAATTTGAATATAGTACCTTCTTCATCCTCGTCACTAACTATTTCTTGAAAATCTGATTGGGCGCGATGCATCTCTTCAACAACTGATTGCAAACGTGCTTGATCTTCGATACTATTTTTCTTTGCTTGTTCGATGCGCTGTTCCTCCAACAATTTCTCACGTTCAGCAGGCTGTTCCGCCATTTTTCTAGACTCTTCAATGACATCTTTTATTTCTCTTTCTCTCTCAATCTCTGTTTGCATTGGGTGCATGTTTTCGATATTCGCCCTTGGAGATGTTCCACTAAATGTTTCATCACTATCTGTAGTAGATATGTATTATGATAGATTTCAAAATATTAACCATAAAAACTTTAAGTAACGATGTGATTACCTTCTTCATCTACAACAGTCGCACCTGCATTGTACTCAACAAAATCTGTGATGCTATGTTGTTGAGAACTTGCCAAATTCTTCTTCGTTGGCAAATTAGCTTTACTTTTGGTCCTTGGCATGGTTTGAATTTGTTCTTGGACGTTACACCTTCCTGGTGACTCCTTCGTCTGTCTCGGCTAATGAAGGTTCATCAGATACTTTTGACTTTTTGCTATTTTTATCAGCATTAACGATTGAAAGGATAAATGTTGCGAGTTCAGTACGAATCCTTTTCTCTGTTGCCTCGTCCATTGTTGGTCAAGAGATATGATTATCTTCTGTTTCTGCATCGCATCGAAGATCATTGATGATTCCTGTACCACGATCACCAGATGCGAATCTTCTGATATAACACTGTAACGCAAAATATAGTTAATATGTGAAGTTTCATAATGCATATGAAAATAAGGGCGTCGAAGATACCTTGTAGAGATTACAAAAATATGTTTTTGTGCTCTAAAAGAATTCTTTCTGACTGCAGAAATTTCTGTTGAAGAATTAAAAGCGCATAGGTGCTTCTATTTTCCAAAAGAGAGTAATATCCATACTCTGTCGATTTCCTACAACATGATGCGCGGAAATGATAATCGACTTTACGAATAGCAGGAGCTTTGCTTGGTCGAATTTGAAGACTCTTTGCAAGTTTATGAATCTGCGCATTCCAAATACTACACCAGTTTGGGGTTGTGTCTCCTCGCCTTTCTCCAAAGGGTTGAGTGAAAGGTAGCATTGCAATCAACAAAGAGTTACACTTCCCATAAAGAAATATCTTATAGAAATCTCGCACTATAGAATCAGGCTAAAAAGGAGGCGCTACAGCATCAAATCCAAATTGAGGACTTACTCGAATGGGATCATAATCTATTTTTATGATCTCATAACTTACATGCTCATCAGCGTACTCTGGTAAAGCAGGAAATGATCCCCTCGCACATTAATTCATGAACCTGGAAAAATATCTTGATCCTTTGGTGTGTGTTCAGAGTTTAGAATTTTTTCACTGGCAGGATACATCTCTGGATGCACAACTATATCATCAAGGTTTTTGACATTGGGTCTAAATTCAAAGAAATCCTTTTCATCGCAGATCAAAGACCATGTGCATTGAACTCCTTTTGTCTTGTACCAGCGCCATGCTCGAGGGCAAAGAAGCGTCTTTGAAGCTTTGGGTGCATTCCATAATTTCACCATTGTTGAAATGGGTGCGTATTGAGGCCACCTCTCAAATACCCACATTGTCAGAAATGCGGCATTGACATACGTTAGCACATCAACGTGACCATTTGATTGCTCAAAATGAGTCATGGCAAGATCTAGTCGATGATATAAAGTGCCTAACACCAAAGGACCCAAAATTATCTTCTGGCCAAGAGACAAACAAACTGCAAGTGCGAGCTCACGAAAAAAAACTCCATCATGGCAGTGTCCATCAATCAAGTACCTTGACAACTAAACACATAGAAAACCACACAAAGTATATGGCGAGCCTCTACCCTCTAAAGAATTTTCTGGTTTTGAACATCTTTCCTTATCTCTTGAACAATCTTTTTCTTTGCGAATTCGCGGTAGAAATAGGTAATCCACCGCGACCAGATTCTTCGCGCCATTCTTGAGAAATAAATGGTTATCTGCAAGGGTTGTTGAGATCCATCTCGACAGTTTCTTTTTCACTTCTGATATGCATTCAGTCATCTTCTCTAAGAGTGCAATTTCGTCAAAGGTATTTAGAGGAGATAGGGGATCTACATGTCCCATAGATGGAGGTTCAAACATCATTTCCACATCTTCGAGGGTAGGCGCCGCTTCGAATGTGGTGAAATGAAATGTACGAGTCTTCTTCGAGTACCTCGAGAACAAATTCATCAACATGTCAATGTTGAGCTTAAGGTTTAATCCTTTGGTCGTACACACAACATCATATATGACTGCCTAATTTAATTTAGCTTCATGATGTTGTAAGATGTATTTAGTCCATTCCTCCATCCAATCCAACTTCTCCACGAAAGCTTGGTGGCTAATTTCGGTAAAGGGATATAATCCAGCCTCAAGACCAAGTCTGTTAACCTCGTTTATACTAACAAGATCCCAATCATCCCTTACAGGTTGATCCATTAATAGTAAATGTTCTTTTTATAGTGACATTGGGATAGTCGTTCCTTTCACAGTGGCGAGATAATAATCTTCTCCATTAAAGTAAGGAGCTTTGCGCCATAACTCTGTAGGAAAATCTGGTAAATCTTCAGGTTCTTTTGATTTCTTTGATGGCTCCATATCTATTATGTTAAGAGTACATGAAGGTTCAGAGGATTATGATGCAGAAGATGAAAAGATTTTAATGCTCTCTGAAGAATATTCAAGCGAACCCAGATTAAAAGAGGGATAATGATTTGTACATGCTTTGAGATGAATTTTGTGTTATTAATCGATGAAATATACTGACCTTGATTTGCTTTGTAAACTTCAAAAGCTTGATTAAGAACTCTGAAGGGATGATTTAATTCTGAGATCTGCAGTCTGAGTTCTTCCTCTCTGCACATGAACTCCAACAGCAACAATGGTGTACAATGAAGAGACAAACTGATACTTATGAGGATACCTTTTAATTCACGACCCCTCAACTAGCTTAAACCTCGGTAACCGGCGAGAACGTGTGAGCGTGGGCTTTACCCACGTCACACTGTGAATCCATTAAAGCCTACTGCACGACTCTACAGAGATCGAAGCAATGATTTCAATTTGGGGGGGGGGGGGGGGCTAAGGTTTTTGAAACAAATTTGAATCGTCCGAATTTGTGTGTGAGGAGAACATATGGCCAGTTTTGCGCGTAAATGCCACGCCACGCGTGACATACGAGCAAAAGGTGGCTAATGTAGACAGTGAATCTTATATATATCGACCATCGTCCACGTGGAAGCCAGTGATGAAGCTTTATTGTACTCCACTATCACTACATACTTATCTTTATGTTCACTTTTATCTATATGGGGGCTGTGAGACAGGGTCACCCTCGCATGTAAACCATAGAGGAGTCAAGGGGTCTAAGTGGCTTGGAGGCCAGAGTAAGGATCTTCGCACGTGACTAGCGGTTACACTCACGTGCAATCCGTGTCAGTTATTTGAGAGACTTGCGAATCACACACCTATATATGCGGTCGACCGTACACGTGCGAGGCAGTTATATAACCGTCGCATACGGTTATATAACTCCTTGTAACTGTTGTCCTAAGACCCCTATATATATGAGTGATGTCTTCTTTTCTAAGTTCAGATCTTTTGGCTATCACCCTACATTTTCTCTCTCTCTCACACTACTGACAAGGCTTACTCTTATCCTTACTTTCTTAACTCTTTGTTCTTCACCTGTATTTTGTGTTTATTCTTGTCTATTACAGGCACACATCCAGATCTACCCATCCTTATCCCTTGCATACAGAGTTTCTGGTAGTTAGACCCACATATAATTATCAATGTTTGAGAATAATAACACTTGGACTCACTTGATGGTATTGTTGGTTTTGTGTACATTTAATTAATTTCTGTACATAAAACTCTTTATTACATTTAGGCTCTTTTTGGTTCGCAGTAAAATGCTTTACCCAGGGAAAATATTTTACGCGTAAAATATTTAGTGTGAAAAAGTTTTCTCTGGAATTATTTCTCTTGTTCGGTTGACGCTTGCCGAAATAGTGGGCCGTGACGACAATGGCGGTGATGGGTGGCAGTGAAGGTGGGTGGCGGTGATGGGTCGCGGTGGAGGTATGTGGTAGTGGCGGTTATTGGTGGTGGAGGTGTTAGTATGAGTTGTTGTGCTCATTCACTCTCCATAAAATGGCTTATAGATTTGAAATGTGTAAATCATTTTACATCATCGAAGGGAAAACATTTTACATAATAATGTTTTACCTCCAACCAAATAGCACCAAAATATCAAAACAAGGAATGTTTTCTCACCATCCAAACCGAGCCTTAAACAAAAAATGACAAGAATATAATATTAAAGCATAACATTGTAGTGGTTGTTTTTGTTATTTTAATTTTATTTTTACAAAAACATATATTTGTTACACAATGTTCTAGAACAAAATATGATGTGGCTTCATGGTTGGTCGGTCTTCTATGTAACCTTCGGGTTCGTGGTTCGAACCTTGTTGCAACGCCTTTATTTTTTAACTAACTATTGATTTCTTTTTTAAAAAAAAACATGGAAACTCGGTTTTATAATCTAAAATTTGAATTTTGACATCTCGGCTTTGTCACTTATGCGCACATCTGAATTTGAGATTCATGTGTTGAGCTGGGATTTAAAATTATTCCCGATTGAAAGGCTTGGATTTGTCTCAAATCAAATTCAAGTCCCTAAAATGTGTTGAAACAGTGGATTTGGTCTAAATTCTCCCAAATCCAAATTCTGCTTTAAATTCATAGGCATCCAAACAGACCGATAGAGAGTGCCAAGTGAAATGTATATTAATTAATATGATATCATAACTTAAAAAGGTAAATAGTTATTATTAATCATACTTTTCAAATCTCATTATAATTGCAGCTAATGCAACCACAATGTAAATCCTAGTATCTTTATTTGAATTGAAAATTAGTGATTTCGAAGTAAATTCTAAAATTCAAAATTCATCATGAAAATGAATTTTATTTTCAGCAAATAACCAATCATATTATATTTTAAATGTTTTTTTGAAAAATTAATTGAAATATATATACTTATTTGAAGGGGTGTACAATAGGTAGAAATACAGGATCAATACTCTAGAAGGGGGGGGGGGATGGTTGAATAGAGTATGCCAACTTTTGTTAAACTTACAAGAAGAGTAGTTTCAAAAAGATTTGTAATGTAAGAAGAGTGTTTCAAGGCCTTGAAATGAGTTTCAAGCCCTTGAAATGAAAACAATTCAACTTTAAGAGATAAGTCTATTTCAAGGTCATGAAATGAGTTTCAAACCCTTGAAATGAAACTGTTTTGAATGCGGAAAAAGTTCTAAGTATGGAATTGAAAAGTAAATGCAAGAGACACAAGATATATAGAGTTCAGTCCACTTGGACATATGTCTCTACCACAGGGATCTTCTCCCTGTAGGATTTTCAACACAATTCTTATTAATCCACAGCTAAGCCCTAGATCTCAAGCACATAGAGATGCCTTACTCTGTTACAGCTTGTGGTTCTCACTAACCTATCTAGTACCTGCTCTAGCTATCTAATTAACTAAGAATTCTCTGTTCTTCACCTTGAAAAATCCTTGAGAATTAAAACTAGAATTATTATCAAAATGATATAGAAATGAAGTTCAGAAGAGAAGAACACTAGAACTGGATCTGCACTGAGTATGCAGTGTTCTTCTGATGCTTGGATTGAGAGAAATGAATCTGTTTCTTTGTTGCTTGTCAATCACTGGATGTGTTTGTGTGTCTCTGGTAATTGTCCCGTTGCAATGCTTAAACTTTTCCTCTTTTTATAGATCAGTTTGAACAGAAGATCTTCAGGATCTTCTCTTTAACAAACTTCCCTATTTCGTAGTTTCAGCTTTGACTTCTTTAACATATTCTCCAACGGATAGTTTGCCTAGTATCTTTAATGATACTGATTTGATATTGTATAAACATCTGTTAGGAAGCTTACAAACACATCAAAATGATCACAAAATCAAATCAACTTAGAAATTCCTTTCCTGCAAAAGCTCAGGTTAGGACATAGTTCCTGCAAAATAGGAAATAAAATTTCCCTGCAAAACTAAGTCAAACAGATGAATTAGATGCTATTCAAAGTGTCAAGGTACTTTTTCTTTCATCATCAATTATCAACTAATCAAGAACATGAGTTTAGGAGTTGAATCAAGATCAGAAACTCCCCCTAAGTTTATGCATATAAGGTACACACAGTTTCAAGTCTTTGAAAGCTGTTTCAAGGCCTTGAAATAGACTAGCTACTTAAAGTATTTGAAACTGAGTTGAAATTGAGTTGAACTTACAATCTCCACCTTGATGAAAGACAAAACCACAATATGTTTGATACTATGTCTCTGCAAAAAATACTCATTAGTGTTTATAACAGTCTATTATAGCACATGATTTCCAAAAGAAATCCAACTTATTAACTTACAAAAAACATCAATGTTCAGGTAGTTCTACTGACCGAAAACCAGATCAGATTTCCTAGTAAGCGGATAAATAAAAACCTAATTATTCTCCCCCTGTTTGACTTTCATCAAAAAAAGAATGAGAAGATGTTGGATCAGAGTTTTTTTGGAATGATTTTTGAAAGACTATTTGAAAATATAGAATTTTCAAGACTTTGAAACAGATTTCAAGGTCTTGAAAAAGATAAAAAAGAGTAAGCAGGACTTAAGGGTTTGGGTCATCATCTTCTTGCTGTTCTTCATCTTCTTCCTGACTATTTCCCTCATCATCATCAGCTTGTTCTTCTTCCTGTTGAGCCACATTAACACCAGCTTCACCTTCTCCCGCAAACAAATCAGCAGCAATCATAATTTTAGAATAGCTGTATTCTTAGATTTCTTCTTCTTGAGGTCTATTAGCAGTGCTCCTGAATCTGGACTGTCAACTTCTTCCTCTTGATCTTCATCAAATGGTACATCAACCACCTGCTTTCCTTTGTCTTTTACCTGAGCAGCCTCATCCTGAGTTGAGTGTTCACTGAGCAGATCCTTGGCTGAACCATCCTTTTAGGTACCCTCTGCAGCTTGAGATACCTCTTCAGGCACAAAAACACTGTCATGGTTGTGAAGATGTTTTCAACCATGTACTTCACCTACCTAAGATCAGTTCCAAACTCATGTTGGTTTTCCTTCACTTCATCAATATGCATCTGAAGTCCATCCAGCTTCTGAAGAACCAATGATTTATCTTTAGGCTGAGAGGTTTGGCTTGAAGTAGGGGTCAGGGACTTGGGTTTGAGAAATTTCTTGGAACTCAAATCTTCCTCTGCCAAGTCTGGGTACAGATTCCAAGTCTTATCACTGGTTTTCACCACTCCAATCTTTTCAAATGCTTTCTCATTAAGCATACCAAACCCAGTAGTAATAGTCTCTTCCATATCAGTTGGAATTTCATAGTGTTGAAATAATGAGGTGAGCAAATTGGCATATGGCAATGGATGTTTTATATGGTTGGTTTGGCTATACAACATGAGTTCCATCACAAGTTTTGGAAGATCAATCTCATAACTATGCATAACCAAATACATTAAGTGCAACACCCTTTCAGTGATCAGCTCCTTTGAGTATTCCCTTGGTACCACACATCTCATCAAAATAGTGAACAAGACTTGGGCTTCAACAGTTAGCACATAGTGTATTACCTGCTTAGATGTGGTAGGGATATTTGGTAAAAAGAACTCTTCTTTTTCTAGTTTCAGGGCTTCACTCTTTGGAGGATAGTTACTGGTATCATACCTCTTAGGACAACCTAGAGCATTGGCAAACTCAGAATGATCTAATTCCATATCAATGCCTGCAACATTGGTCTGAATCACCAGGTTTGCAGTATTCTTGAGTTGTTTCATGTTTAGGTAAAAGAATCTGGTGAGTCTGGGGTAGGCTAACTCTGGAGGGTTTAGAACAAACCAAAGAGAGATTTTCTTCAACATTTTGATACACCTTAGATTCATACCATATAACATTTAAACACTGATCAAACTAAAAAATGCAACTGGTCTAGAAGCAAATCCATCTAGCCATTGACCTCTAGCAACATGAGTAATGAACCATGTATTATCAAGGGCTGATTTCTTACCAGTGGATCTCTTCTTTTCTGAATAGATCTATAGTGTCTTCTCAATGTTCTCCTCTGGTTCATCCTCTGGTTCATCCTCTATCACTTTTACTTTTCCCTTGTCTGCTTTATCATCCTTCTTCTTCTTCACCTTCTTAAGACTGCCAATCTGAATCCCTTTCTATTTTTCTTGGGCAGACTCCACTGTCTTCTTCTTTTTGCTAGATACTGGTGTCTGATCTTTCTTTTCCTTCTTCTTGGGAGGAGGAGGTTCCATTCCTTCTGCTGTTGGAGTCTTTGAACTGGAATCCCCACTGATGGTCTGAACCTCTTCCACAATGTCCTTTATTTTCTTCTCTGTGGCAGCCTTTGAACCACCAACCATCTTAATTATGTCAGAGTCTCTTCTAGTGCTCATTAGAGTTTGGAGATAAGAAGAGAGAGAGAGGTAGGATAGATACGAAGGAGAGAAAGAAGGAAGAAGATAAATAGAAAAGAGTTTCAGTTTGAAAAGGAAACTAAATATTTTTTCTAATCTTTGAAGATCCGCTGAATAAAAAAGATTCAAATTTTGTGTGTGCAGTTAGAAATAAAATATATAATACTGTTTTGGCTGAAAAGTGGTATTTGAAAAATTGAGGGACAACATTGAGCAATTATCAACAAAGATAACACCCTACATTGAAAGATCCAGATTATTGACTAATAAACATACAATCTTAATTTCAAGGCTTTGGAATGGATTTCGAGGCCTTGAAAAGCTATATGGTTTTAAGCACATATACTCAAAGCTTTGAAAATATTTTTAAGGCTTCGAAAATCAGTTGAAACCTTTGAAGCACATAATACTTACCTGATTCTCCCCCTAAACCAATGCTTCTTTATTTAGCATGCCCAATTCCAGTCTTAAGGCTGAGAATCTTTCATCTGCAAATGGTTTAGTGAAGATATCAGCAAATTTTAAGTTAGTAGAAACATTCAAGAACAATATCACCATTTACATCATGATCTCTGATGAAGTGATGTCTAACATCAATATGATTTATTCTTCAATGCGGAACTGGATTCTTTGTAATAGATATTGCAATTGTGTTGTCACACTTTATAGGTATATCTCTGAAATTAAATCCAAGGTCACTCATTTTTTGTGCTATCCATAACACTTGTGAACAGCAAGCTCCAGCTGTTATGTATTCAGCTTATGCTATTGATAGTGCGATTTAGTTTGGCTTCTTTGAATGTCATCCAATTAAAGATGATCCAAGAAATTGACAGCATCCTGATGTACTCTTTCTATCAACTTATATCCTGCAAAGTCAGCATCTCAGTAGCCACATAATGAGAAGTTAGATTGTTTAGGATACCAAATCCCTAAGTCTTTGGTATCGTTGAGATATCTGAATATTCTCTAAACTGCAATCAAGTGTGATTCTTTAGGATCAGCTTGAAATCTAGTACACATACAAACATTAAACATGATATCTGGTCTGCTAGTTGTGAGGTAGAGTAATGATTCAATCATACCTCTATACTCTTTCACATTCACACTCTTACCAGATTCATCTTTGTCTTAAGATAATGTAGAACTCATGGGGGTCTTGATCTCTTTGGATTGAGACATAATATACTTATTTAGCAAATCTCTTGTGTACTTGCTTTGATGTAGGAATATGCCTTTCTTCATCTGATGAATTTGTAGTCCAAGAAGGAAGTTCAATTCTCTCATCAAGCTCATTTCAAATTCCCTGCTCATAAGACTTGAGAATTCCTTGCACAGAAGATCATTAGTAGCTCCAAACAGAATATCATAAACATAAATTTGAACTACAAGGATGTCTTTCTCATGAGTCTTTATGAAAAGGGTCTTATCTACTAATCCTCTTTTGAAATCATTTTCCAGTAGAAATTTTGACAATTTCATACCAATCCCTTGGAGCTTGTTCCAAACCATAAAGAGCTTTGTCGAGTTTGTAAACATGATCTGGAAACTTGTCATTTTCAAATCCTGGAGGTTGAGCAACATAAAATTCTCCTTGCAGATAGCCATTTAAAAATGCACACTTCACATCTATTTGAAAGAGTTTTACTTGTGAGATGCAAATGCAAGTAGAATTCTAATGGCTTCTAACCTGGAAACAGAAGCAAATGTTTATTCATAGTTAATACTTTCTTCTTGATTGTAGCCTTGAGCAACCAATCTTGATTTGTTCCTGATTACCTTTCCATTCTCATCTAACTTGTTTCTGAATACCCATCTGATGCCAATGACAGACTGATTTTTTGGTGGAGGAACTAGATTTCAAAACTTTTTCCTTTCAACTCATTGAGTTCAATTTGCATAGCTATAATCCAATTTGCTTCTTGTAAAGCTTCCTTCACACTTTTAGGTTCTACAAGAGAGATAAAAGCATTAAAAGCACAAATATTTTTCAACTGTGATCTGGTTTGTGTACCAATGGTTGGATCAGAAATAATATTGTCAGCAGGATGAGATGAGAGATATTGAAATCTATTCATTGGTGTCCAAGTTTCAAGATCTCCGATATGTTTTTCAAGTCTCTGAGAACTTGAAGTAGTAGCTTGTTTTGCAGTCTTTTCTGGAGATTATGTTTCAAGGCTTTGAACCTTAGTTTCATGGCCTTGAAAATGCCTTATTTTTTCCCGCAAAACTTCCTTGGAACCTTTTGATGATTCTTATTCAATGTCTGAATCATGCTTGTTTAGATTAAGATCTACAAAACCTTCACTCATAGAACCATCATAGCTTTCATCAAATATAACATGAATGCTTTCTTCAACAAGCTTGGTTCTCTTATTATAAACTCTATAGGCTTTTCTTGTCTATGAATAACCAAGAAAAATACCTTCATCACTTATTGCATCAAACTTACCAATATTGTCCTTTCCATTATTGTGGAAAAAAAAAGTACAACCATAAGGCTTGAAGTAAGGAATGTTTGGCTTTCTTCCTTTGAACAGCTCATAATGGGTCTTCTTCAGAATAGGTCTGATCAAGCACCTGTTAAGAATATAGTTTGCAGTATTCACAACTTCTGCCCAATAATACTTTGGCAATTTATTTTCCAGAAGCATTGATTTTGAAATGTCTTCAAGAGTCCTGTTCGTTCTTTCAACAACTCCATTTTGTTGAGGAGTTCTAGGAGCAAAAAATTTGTGAGAGATATCATGCAAAGAACAGAATACATCAAACTCTAGTTGATCAAACTCGCTACCATGATCACTTCTGATTGAAGCAACATGTAGTTTTTTCAAGGTTTGAAGTTCTCTACAAAGCTTTGAAAATTCAGTGAGAGCTTTAGAGTTTTCTATAAGAAACATAACCCAAGGATATCTAGAAAAATCATCTACAATAACAAGCATGTACTTCTTACCCTTTGGAGTTGGAATTCTCATAGGACCACAAAGATTCATATGCAATAATTCAATGGGTCTAGTAGTACTTACAAAGTTCTTTGGTTTGAATGAGCTTCTAGTTTGCTTGCCTTGTTCACATGCCTTGCATACTTCTCCATCTTTGAAATTGATAGAGGGTAGACCTATTCTTCATCTTTGCTTTCATTGTTTCTGTGCCAAAGCTTTGAATCTTCTTTCAAGGCCTTGAGACACTTCAAGTTTTCTCCGGCAACTTTGTTAGTGAAAAGTATAGACATTGTTTGATCTAGAGGCATTGCTGATGCAATTGTCAGATTTATCATCTTGAACGGCACATTTCTCTTTGTCAAATATAACCTTCTTGCCATCATCACAAAGCTGAGAAACACTAAGCAAATTGTATTTCAAACCATCAACTAGATATACATCAGAAATGGAATTTTCAGAATCTGTAACAACTTTACCAATACCCAGAATGCTGCATTTTCCTTTGTCACCAAGTGTAATTGAACCTTCATATTGCTCTTTCAATTCTGAGAATAGAGATCTCTTTCCACTCATGTGTCTTGAGCAAGCACTGTCCATAAACCATTAAAGTTCTTTGATCTTGGTGACAACCTGCAAACACCATTCACTGCCTTACCCAGCTGTTATACCAAGTGTTGAATTTAGATTCATATTCAGGGTCAACCATGTTAGGTGGTCTAACCCCTTTAGGAACCGAAATCTGTCTAACTTGTACTTTGAGTTGGTATGGAAATGTATTCCTCATTATGTGAGGGTCTCTTCTTCTAAAAGGGCAAGTCATCTTGACATGACCAATATTATTCCAGTAATGGAACTTAGGAGATGTTCTGCTTCCAGCTCTTACAAATCTGGTATTGTTCTTTTTGGGAAAATTTTGATTGTATCCAATACCAGTTTTGTGAACAAACTTTAAGCATCCTCCAAGAATCAAGTTCAAGTTGTGTTCTGAGCCTGCAAGTCTTGTTTTAACTGATTCATATTCTTGAAGCTTCTCAGTTAAAGTAGTCTTTTGTTTATCCAATTCATCAACTTGATGTCTTAGATTAACATTACTGTCACTCAGGAGAGAATTCTCACTGACTACTTCCTTGACTTGTGTTTTCATGGCTTTGAAACTAGATTTCAAGGCCTTGAAATCACTGCCACTTTTCTTCTGAGAGATTTCTAGATTCTGATTTAGGCAAACAAGATGCAAGTTTTCTTTTGCTTGCTCATGAACTTTTTCTTTCAAACTTCTAATCTTTTTCTGATAGTCCTTTTCATTTAAAAGCATTGTTCTAAGATAATTAGAGAGGGCTTCTGTTGGTTTTGAAATCAAGCAGTTTACCATTACCTCAATGTTCTTTTCAGAACTTTCATAATGCTTGGCCATAAAACATAGGTTGGCATGTTCTTCTTAAGATTCAAAGTCACTTGAGGTTTCTGAATCACTCTAGGAAGCTATCATAGTTTTCTTTCTTCTATCATGGTCTTTCTTCTGAAAGTTCTTGTTCTTTTTTGTGTGGAAAGTCTCTGATCAAGTGTCCTGCATCACCAAACTCAAAGCAATTCATGACTTTAGTCTTATTAACATGTGAAGAAGATTTACCTTTGTAGTCTTTTCTACTGGAGGATCTGTGTCTATCTCTGCTGAAGTCCTTGTTACCAAAGTTCTTCTTCATTTTGAGAATACTGGTCAAGGATTTGGAAATCAAAGCAATTAGATATTCATCACCATCTTCAGTTTCAAGGCTTTGAGGTGGCTCATTCTCCTTTACCTTGAGAGCTAGGTTCTTGATACCTTCTGGTAATTCTCCATTAACTTAATTCATGGATATTTCATGTGTAAGGAGCTTCCCTTGTAAGTAATCAAGTTGAAGTAATGAGAGATCTTGAGCTTCCTGAATAGCAGTAGTCTTTGGTTCGCATTTTGCCTTTGGAAGACTTCTCAGAATCTTTCTAACCTTTTCTTCATTTGAAATATGTTTTCCCAATGAATCTAGATTGTTTACAATGTCACTGAATATTTTGAACATGTCTCTGATTGACTCATCTCCATTCATCTTGAATAGCTCATATTAACTGAGATATATTTAGATCTTAGTTTGCTTGAATTGGCTGGTTCCTTCAAAGGTCACCACAAGCTTATCCCATATCTCCTTGACAATCTTGCAGCCTGAGATCCTGTTAAACCCATCTGCACTCAAAGCATAATATAAGAGATTCATACCTTTATAAATTTTTGAAAATTTTTCTAACTCAGAAGAGGAGAGAGTGTCTTCAGATTTGGGAGTTCTAATACCATCTTTCTCTGTGTAGAAAGTATGAGGACCAATCTGAATGATAGTCCAGAGTTCCATATCTTGATCAATGATGAACATTTTCATCAAAGCTTCCAGTGGACAAAATTATCTCCACAGAAGAGAGGAGGTCTGTTAGCAGCTCTTCCCTGAGAGAAACCACCATCACCTACAGTACTCATAATCACAAGATGGTTAGATCTATGCAGTGATACAATCTCTGATACCAATTGAAGGGGTGTAAAGTAGGTAGAAATACATGATCAATACTCTAGATGGAGGGGGGGGGGGTTGAATATAGTATGCCAAGTTTTGCTAAACTTGCAAGAAGAGTGGTTTCAAAACACTTTGTAATGTAAGAAGAGTGTTTCAAGACCTTAAAATGAGTTTCGGCCTTGGAATGAAAACAGTTGAAGTTCAAAAGATAAGTCTATTTCAAGGCCTTGAAATGAGTTTCAAACTGTTGAAATGCAACTGTTTTGAATGCTGTAAAAGTTCTAAGTATGGAATTGAAAAGTAAATGCAAGAGACACAAGATATATAGAGTTCAGTCCACTTGGACCCACGTCTCTACCCCAGGGATCTTCTCCCTACAAGATTTTCAACACAATTCTTATTAAACCACAGCTAATCCCTAGATCTCTAGCACAAAGAGATGCCTTACTCTGCTACTGCTTGTGGTTCTCACTAACTTATCTAGTACCTGCTCTAGCTATCTGATTAACTAAGAATTATCTATTGTTCACCTTGAAAAATCCTTGAGAATGAAAACTAGAAGTATTATCAAAATAGTATACAAATGAAGTTCAGAAGAGAAGAACATAGAACTTAATTAGCAGTGAGTATGCAGTGTTCTTATAATGCTTGGATTGAGAGAAATGAATATGCTTCTCTGTTAGTTGTCAATCCGTGAATGTGATTGTGTGTCTTTGCTAATTGTCCCGGTGCAATGCATCAACTTTTCCTCTTTTTATAGATCATTTTGAACTGAAGATCTTCATGATCTTCTCTTTAAAAAACTTCCCTATTTTGTAGCTTCAGCTTTGACTTCTTTAACAGCTTCTCCAACGTATTGTTTGCCTAGTATCTTCAATGAAACTGATTTGATATTGTACACACATCTATTAGGAAGCTACATCAAAATTATCACAAAATCAAATCAACTAAGAATTCCCTTTCCTGCAAAAACTCAGGTCAAGAAATAGTTCCTTCAAAATAGGAAATAAAATTTCCCTGCAAAGCTAAGTCAAACAGATGGATTAGATGCTGTACAAAGTGTCAAGATACTTTGTCTTTCATCATCAAGTATCAACTAATCAAGCACAGGGGTTTAGGATTTGAATCAAGATCTGAAACCCCCCTAAGTTTATGCATATAAGGCACAGTCAGTTTCAAGGCATTGAAAGCAGTTTCAAGGTCTTGAAATATACTAGCAATTTCAAGTCTTTGAAACTGAGTTGAACTTACATTATTGAATCTACTTAAAAAAGAAAAAGATCACCGGGATGAGATAGGAATTGGTAAATGAATGATAATAAAAATATATACATTTAAATATCCTAATTTGAATTGAAAAAAATGAACGCTTAAGATTCCTATTCACTTCATGCTAGTTCTCTATTTTAGTTTACCACTTATTTTTATGCGCTTGATTACCGCGGCTGCTGAGGGTTGTCAATCCACTTCACCAACTATCACAAAAGTACGCAGGATAAAGTAATCAGGGTGTCTAACTAGTTGTATGATCTCAATTCAAAAGCATCCATTCATAAACATTTAATATAGCTCAAGTCGAATGTTGAAAATCAATCTATTCTGTAGAATAAAGACATGTCCAATCGCCCAAAATCAGGCCCCAATCTGATGAGTTTAGCCAATCATGATGGAATCAAAACCTCAATAAACCACAAGAAAGATTCATGGTGTAACTAGATAAAGGAAGAGAAATCAAACTTGGGGTCTCTGGTGGATATCTTCTTCGTCTTCTACACAAAGCTGCTCCAATTTTTCATCTTTAATCTTAAAAAGATGAATAGACGAACTATGACTTCTCTCTCTGAAAGAAGGCAACGAGAGGCTAAGAAATAATGGAGACTAGAGTTCCCTTTCAACGTGAGGAAAATATTGGATAGAGTGGAAGTCCTCAATAGTTATCTAATAATTTCACTTCGACCCCTTCTTTGGTGCGCCTAACGTGACTGCCACCACAGTGAGATTTAGCTTTCTATGGTGGTTTTGTGTAGTGTTTTAATGCAGGTTACGCAGTGGAATAACAAAATTTTATCCTGCTGAAATCCCTCCAAGGATCACAGGCAAGCAATCATAACAAGATGAAAGTAGAAAAACTATGTACCTTAGTTTTTGAGATCACTACGAAGAATTGTGTCTTCGCCTCTATGATATGCACACCTATGGATAACAGCTGGAATCCTTCTCCATGTGCCGTGCTAGCAACGGAAGGAGGAAGAATCATGCAAACTGGAGCATGGACGGCACGCGCCACGAGGTGGCAGCCGCCGTCGGGTAGGGGCAGACAGGTGGGTGCCGAACTCTCCTTGTCTCTCACCTTGGTTTTGTTATGTTATCTAAAAATGACTTATCTTGAGAAAATAACAAGCTAGAGTGGCCTTATATAGTTAACAACTCCTTATTAACTACTTTCTAAAAAAAAAACACCTTATTAACTACATATCTGCCCCTATACTAAATCATGTCCATACATGGATTAGTCCACCTTGCAAATTAGTCCTAATAAATTTGCACGTGGTTACGTTATGATCCTTTTAATTAATTAGTCCAACTAATTAATATCCAAATCCAGATTAATCCATTCGGTGTGTGACCCTATAGGTTTCTACTTAGTTGGTAGTAAATATTACAAGCATAGAGCAGTGTTTAGCAACACATCTATGTCTCCCAACTAATAGAAATAGTCAGTGACCTGAAAAACCTTGTGCCCAATGCTACCGTAATGTATTATCCCATTGTCTCCATATCCGGATTGGACACAAGACATTATAGTCACACTCGTATATCCAATCCATAGTTTCTTGATCCTAGGAATATGCTTATCCGAGCAGATAACATCAATATCTCCATATTGATTTATCTCAGTCTCGCCATACATTCTATAAGCACCATCCCTCGAGTGGCCCATGGATATTTTCTCCCATTATGTGGGAGGGACAAATACTCTCCACATCACTACCATTTCTCAGCTTGCTTCCTATCATGCCCGATAGCTATCTTTATAGTTATCCAGTTATGGTGTAACTGGCGCGATTTCTTAACGCGTATGCGCAAGTGAAGAGTCAAGTAATATAGGGAATTTCAACCCCGAGTTATCGATCCCACGAGGACAGACTCGAGACTATTTAATTAGTTACTTAATTTAGAGTACGGTACATGACGAAAGATTTGATTGATTTAAAAATTGAAATAACAACTAAGCTAATATTTTTGTAATTTTATATTTAAGAAACAAAGATGGAGAAACTAGGCGATCTATAGATTACCTAGGGCTGTAGACGAATTCCGGCTAGCTATGTAACACGTCAATCCTGTTCTAGTTCAGCAGGGTAATATGCTATGGCAATATCATGTCGGTCTCATGTCATGTTATGTTTCGGTTAACTACAATCTCCTCTCGGTCTCATGTTGTTTACCGATTTGTTCTAGTAGGTCATCTACTGGTATGATAACAGGTCCTGTCGGTCTACCGTTTCACGGAATAGCTGAATAATCCTATCAAATCTAACCACACTAAGGCCAATCCTAACACTTCTCCTTTTCGGTCTCGGTGATTCGGGATTGTTGTTCACATCTCATCAAGGCTAGTTGAAGTCACTGTCGCGCACTTTCTAGCTAAGTAGTATTTCTGGGTCATGACTCCTTCAACACTAAGAATTAAGCGTAGCACGTGAACAAGTGAAAAGAATGAAATCAACATTAAGCAAGATTTAATCCACGAAGAACCCTAGTTTTCATGTATGTCAATATCCTAATCTAGCCGTGTCAATAGACAAGATTCAATAACAAGTTAATGAAACTAATATTTATCCAAAGATCAAATCATAAAGCATGAAACAAGTCTTGAATTCGGAAATTAATCGTCTACATAAAATCCCATGCTCTCATAGAGACGCCTAGCAAAACGTCTAGCTAATCTTTATCAAGCTAGCAAAACAATTGAGTTTCTCCATAACAAAGATTGAGAGAGGAAGAAGAATAAAACTCAAAACCTAGAGATCTCCAATGGTGAGCTTGAGTTCTTCATCCGTCTTTGTTCTTCGTCTCCTTCTTTCTTTATCACGTTGGTTAGATGAATAATGATGCCCCAATTAATTGGAGTAGTCTATTAATTAATCATATGGTTAGGAATTGATTTAACAAAACTACGTAGTTTTGGAACAGGCACTGGCCTCTTTTTTCTTCCTTCTTCCGTGAGAATTTAGCTTCAGGAGATCGCACGATCTCCCTTATCTGATCGTGCGATCTGCTATATTGCCCGTGGGAAAATTTTCCGTGATCGCAAGATCTGAATTTCTGATCGTGCGATCTGGTGGTCTTCAGCCTATAGATCATGCGACCAACCACTCTGATCGTGAAAACAATGAGTTTTATTCAACTTTTTGATCCAAATTTTGGCTAAGTATGGGGAGGGGGTTAAAGCGTCATTACATAAACTTGATTAAATGACACTTGCCTCCTCACTCCATGTGTTTACACCATTTATTTCACGATTTCTTCTCCGTTTAGCTCCCGAATAATGTCCAACGCCTATTTCCCCTCTCCGCTTCATCTCCTAAGCTCTGTTTCCTGTCAAAACAACACGAAACACAACTCGTGCGATAAAACGTGACAAAAATACATAAAATAATGCTAGAAACACTAGGATTAACAAACTAACGCCTAGAGCTAAACTTCTACATTTTTTCTCTAATCACAGTGTAAGACTAAGATTATCAACCCGGAAAGCAAGAAAAATGATATAAAACGTGCAAGAAATATAACTCTAATAGAGAGTTAACAAATCCCCCACACTACCTTTTTGCGCGTTCCAAGCAAAATCAAGCTACACACTACATATAAATCCACCGAATTCCATTCAACTCCACTAGCCATGTAACACAAACAACACACACACAATGAAATCTACATGACTATACACAATAAAAATCGATTTTAAACAATGCAAGAACGCATATTTTTTATTTTTATTGAGAGATGGGCAATCTCGCTATCACGAACCAAAATCTTCAAATTCTCACAAGTCTCTTTTGCAATTCCCACAACCGCAACAAGGAATTGAAAATACAATGATCCTACTGTTAACTCTCTATTAGAGTTATATTTATCGTGCGATTTATATCGTTTTGCGTGCTTTCCGGGTTGATAATCTTAGTTTTACACTATGAATGTAGATAAAACGTAAAAGTTTATAGCTTTAACCTTTAATTCATTAATCCCCGCTTTTCTCATATGATTTTATGTTTTTTTTTTCACGTTTGATCACACGGGTTGTGTTTCGTGTTGTTTTGACAGGAAACGGAGCTTGTAGATGAATCCAAGAGGAGAAACAAACTTTGGAGATTTTTCGGGAGCTTAAACGAAGAAGAAATCGTGAAGAACAGTGAAAACATGAAGATGGGAGGCAAATGCAATTAATGAAGTATCTGTAATGACACTTTAACCCCCCTCTAGAAGAGAGCCCCATACTTGGTGAAAATTTGGTGACCAACGTGAGAGCAACTCACCGGAAGTGTAGGATCACAATTGTGATCACAAGATCACCCAAAGACCACAATGTGATCCTATGATCACAAAAGGTGATCACAAGACCAGAAACAAGATCACAATTTTCTCTACTATAAAAAGCTGAAGGAGCTTTTAGTGTTTAACAAATCAAAGTGTTTTACACTTCGATGTGTTTTCTCCCATATTTGGTTTTCTACATTTTTGAGATTACCAAAAATACACCTGATTTACATCACATTATTTCCTGTCAGTTTTTTGACATGACATTTAAACCTCTTCAAACAATAGCATTTAAAAATTCAGTTACATTTGCAAAAAAATAATAATTCAATTAAGTATTTGTCTTTTAATCTTCCACTCTTCTCCGCTGGCACATGAGGTTAACGCTGCTGCTGCTGCTTGTTCTTCTTCTTCTTCTTCTTCACTGTTAGCTTTCCGTTCTTTGAATCAAATTCTGGATATATTGATGTGTTTGATCCACTATTGTCATTCTTTGTTTTTTCTTTCCACCGTTGTTTGATCGTACTCTTTGTTTGTGATTTCAGTATCACTTTTGATGACAAAATTGATCTAGAGTTTGATGATCCCTCAGGAAAATCGATATCTACCACTGCCATCGATCTAGCGTACTAGGTAAATTCATTTATTTGTATTTTGACTAAGTTCTGAATGCCGATTGACGGTAGTAACGTTTTAATTATTTACTATGCTTATAACTCCAGTAAGTCGGTCTTCCGTTCCCTCTGTATGTCCTTCTTCGTCCCTCAGAAAACAGTGTCTCTCTCCTGGTTACCACATACTTGCAGGGGATGGTCACATGGCTTAAATTCTGTAGATCTCTTTTCGGTCTCACATGTAAGATTAACCCTCTCTACATCTTTCGAATTGGTATATAATCACAAGTATTCATAGTCGTTGGAAGGCTCATTATGGTTCACCGAGAAGCTATTCTAATTTAGCAGTGTGTTGATTACGTCGTGTAGTTGAGGTATCAAATCTGGGAGTTTGGGGGACATCGGAGCCATATATTTGGTATTTTAGTGAATTACTTGGTTCTTGTTCCCCGCATATTTCACGGGGCTATGTTTTTTTACGCTGTACTTTTATTTGGCGGTTCGGTAGTCAAAGCTGTATTGTTGTTTATGTTGGCCGTTCGGCTCGCAAAATTTAATACATGAGTCTAAAGATTATTTTAATTCAGCACTATTTTTTTGAGAACCCTAATTCAGTGGCATTATGATAAAAGGTGAGTTTTTCGCTTTGACTTTTTTGTGTACACATGAAAATTCTGAATTTAGTTATGGTACGTGTTTTGTTGACAATTTCACTTGCGTTTTTCTCATCAAAAGTCAAAAATGTTATTCAGGGATTTTTCCAGATTCGCTGAGTGAATGTTCCTCTTCTCTTGAATGGGGTTTCATTTTGGCGTGAACATCAAATCACGAAAAAATGTCTTATTTATTTTATGAAATAAAATGTGTGTTTTTCTTTCCCAATCCCTACTGTGGTTTATATTGGCAAATTGTTTAGAAATGATTAGAATCCGAGCCTAGAGGTTATTCTAATGAATCAGCTTTTACATCGGGCTGCTCCCTTGGGCTTTGGCTTTGTTGTACACTAATTAACTTTTTGGAGAATTTGATTCATTTGCATATTTTGAAGCTTGATGAGTGACAACCACAATTGTTGTTTACCATTTAAAAAAGTGATTCATTCTCAAGCTTGATGAATGAAATCCAACGAGGTTAATTGCCCAATGAGTCAACATCAAAAGGCAAGAAGTTGCTGAGGTTTCCATCCACTGAAACAGGTTCAAGTCATATATTTTTTCATTGGATATTATTTTTGGAAAACACTTGCTCTGTACTTCAAAAGGAAGACTGATCCAACGAAGAAACCTATTAATTATGCCATCCAGACACGAATCTGGATTTATGTTCTTTTATGGACTTTAAATTTTGTTCTTTTTTGATATGGCAGGGGTTGAATTGGAAACATTTTAATGTCTAGGTAAGAAACTGTTTGTCATTGGAGGGTTGCTTGTAAAAATATAATTTGTTGAATAGAAAGTCTATGTACATTTTTATGTTCCACAGTCGAAGGAACTCTTAGTGTTTAACATATCTAAGTTTTAAGTTTTTTCATTAGTTTTACATACCAGGAAGGGGGAACGTATATAACAGCAAACTCAGTTCATCCTGGTGTAATTGCAACAACTCTCTTCTGCGTTCACATAATTATTGATGGTAACGCATACACTCACTCTCCGACACCTTCTATATAATGAAATGGTTTTTTAAAATTGGTAATTGTACTATTTATTTATATGTTATTGCAGTACCCTTGCAATCACATTCGTCTAAATTCCAGGTTACCCTTGCACTCCTCGAGAGAAATAGAAAGAGAGTTGTTTGAATCCTCTTGGATCAATTGATCCGGGGATCCACTTCTGCCTCATGCTACTTTGATAAATGATGTCCCATAAATTGCAACTATATACCTCAATCGATCGTTGTTGTACTGAGCTATTTTTAAATTTTCAAAAGTACGAGATACAGTTCCATGTGAATGTGATATCATGTCTTTTGTTTTATGTTCTGTAGGTATTTTCTGTAACGTCTGCAAGTGAAGTATGTTGAACTATATCCCGCGTACAACTCATCCAGATATGGTTGTTTTATTTTTATATGTAGTATTGGCTGCTTCTCCTGGAAACAGAAATATATATTTATATATTGGGTAATTTATGATGACACTTTGAAGTAGGTAACTTAAATTAGCTACCTCAGAGTATTTAAAGGTTATTGAGCACAATAAGCTCAAACTGAAGCTCCTAGAAGAACAGAAGCCAGAAGACACCCATCGAGCTGATCTAGCAGTACATTCAATTCTAACTGTGGACAGTGATAAGTAAATAAAAGTAGATACAATTGATTTTTTTCTTAGCCTTTCTCTAACATTAAGGAAAGTTACTTAGTTTTTATTCTAGGAAACAAAGGGATACAATTAAACCAAAGCATGAAATCTCAGCCCATTTTCTGATTGCAGATGAACGACAAACGACAAGGGGCTTTGGTTACTGAGAACAAGAACTTATTCGAGGCAAAGAATACAGGTCGGAATGCAGCAACAGGATAAACAACGAAAAAGCCCCGTACGAAGAGGTTTTTCATGTCATGCTCTATATAACTCCCTATTGTTTGTTCCTTCTTTAGATCTGTTAATCAATTTGACAGGAGTTTACTTGAAGAAATGAAGGCATACAGGCAATGCAATGTGCAAGTGGCAGCCCTTCTTAGAATTTCACTGAAGAGGAGGTGATCAAAAGTTTCAAGCAAAAAAGCCTTGCAATTGCTAAAGAAGAAAGAAGACAGCCAACTTTAAAACCATTATTGTGATTACAAAGCTAAATTGATATTGTTATTGTCTTTGGCTCCTTTTTCTCCTCCGGCTAACTAATTACAATTTCACTGATGTTATGGCTTAGGAAACCTAAGAGAAGGGAAAGAATAGCAAGAGAAATTTGTTGATCCCGACTAGCCAAAGAGGCCAGCATCCTCAATCTTGATCATGTTAGCGAATTCCTCAATTTACATAACAATTCATAGTAATGCTGTTAGCTGTCTGATTTGGTTTAATTTAGGTATGTGGTTAAGTGGTTTTCTTGTTTTATGTTGGTAAAAACAAAGATTGAACAAGAGAGCCAAGAATTACCAACTCCACCATCAATGAAATTTTGGTGCAATTGAAGAAACCGTGTGATAAAGAGAAAAAGAATGTTGGATGAGAAAGTTAAGTGAAGCTGACGGGAAGGGATAAAAGGAAACATTAAAAGTTGAGGCTTGAACTGATAGTTTATTTTTATAGTTCAATAAAACACACAGTATTGAAAGGGTGAAATTATGTGTACCCAAACTATACTCGAAGATCATGGACCACCCTTATGCTTTGTGATTAAATCAAAATCACATAATCATTTTGTTGTAAGATTAATAATACAGTACAAAAAGTTGTGATTAGTTTCATAGACGATACAACAACAGTTTTTGAGGGAAGTTGCCCGGTAAATGGGGCTTCATGACCTCACGATATATTAACATGGAAAGGTTTGGAATCCTAACCTGTATGTGACAAGGTGAGGGACACAAGGTCGAATCATACTGCATGCTAAAATAGACTAAGACATCTTTCCTATAAGAAAGACTCCACCAGGTAGGAAAAAGCTCTTAGGGCCAGTTTGTGAATGCTTTTGCTGCCAGCACATCTGCTTTCCGACAACAGAAGAAGTTTTAGTGTGTTTGGTGAAATAAAATTTCTGTTTTTTTCGGACAATTTCTGCTGTCCCACAGCAGTTTTCAGGAAGCAAGGGGAGCGATGTTTTTCCCGAAAGGGCTTTTGGTTGATTTATCTACAACCGCTTTTAACCTTACTATTTTTTAAAAATATCAATAGTTATCTTTACGGAAATGGCAAGTGTCATATATTTTAATCATTTTACCCTCTCACAGCAAGTTCACAGTTGATTTTACCAAACACAACATTGTTATATCAATATTTCACGGCAACTTTTACGTAATATTTACCAAACAACATTTTATCAAGAACTCACAGCAGCTTTTCTATTGTGTTTTCACACAACAGTTTTCTCGCACCGCCATAGCATTCCCAAACTAGCCCTTAAAATGCTGACAAGTATGGCTATGGCCTATGGCCAAGGCACTCTACCATATTCCCTTCCAAGAGTGTATTGCATATGAGCCCCCAAAGTACAGGGTTCAACAATATATAATAGTAGGAAAAAGACCTAGCATGACTTATTTTACAAGTATAGAGTCATCAAAAGAGCATTCACATATGACATACATGTTGTGGGTGCAACAGTTAGTCCAGTTAGGAGGGCTCAGGTCTTCACTATATATATATATATATATATATATATATATATATATATATATATATATATATATATATATATTTGTGTGTATTAAAAAAACAAAATAAACAAATATCTTACGTGCAACGCACGTGCGTCCTACTAGGAGGGCTTAGGTCTTCGCTGAATTTATATATGTGTGTGTGTGTGTATTAAAAAAATCAAAATAAACGAATATCTCACGTGCAACGCACGTGCGTCCTACTAGTACTTAAAAAAATAACGAGATTCTTTTATTATAGGGACGCACGGAAGAAGAAAGAAAAAGGGAAAAGAAGAGAGGCACGCGAAGAGAAGTGAGGAGGACTCTTCCTCCATTGAAGATTTAGGTTTTTCTTCTTCTTCTTTCTCTCTCAATCTTTGTATGGAGAATCTTGTAAGCTTCGTTGGGTTAATCTTGATTAGCTTCATAATATGCTAGGCTTCTATAGAGAGCCTAGTGTTCATGTAGACGATGGAGTTTTTCCGGATTTTAATCTCTGTTTCATGCTAGTGATTTCTCTTTATTGAATGGATTGTAGTTCTTGAATCTTGTTAACGATCATAGTCTATTGACACGATTAGAAGATGAACTAATATTCATGAACTAGGGTTTGCTCATAGGATGAATCATGCTTAAATGTTTGTTTTGTCACAATTAAAGTGTTCATACGCTATTCTTAATCCTTAGCAAGAATGGATTCGCAACCCCGACTTGTTAATTAACTAGAGAGTGCACGACGGTGACTTAACCTAGTCGTGAAGAGTGTATGAACACAATCCCGTATCACCGAGACCTAAAAGGATAAGTGAGTAGGATTGGCTAGTGTGGGTAGATTCGGTAGGATTGTTTAGCTGTGCCGTGAAACGGTTGACCGACAGGACCCACAAACGTATCAATAGATGACCTACTAGAGCAGACCGATAGATAACATGAAACCGACAGGATATTGTAGTCTACAGAGACGTAAAATGACATGAGACTGACAAGATATTTTCATATCATATTACCCGGCTTGATTAGGATAGACTTAACGTGTGACTCAGGTTATCCGGAAATCGTTTAGGTGATCTAGAGATCGCCTAGTTTCTCCATATCTTGTTTATTAAAAATAAAAAATACAAAAATATTAGTTTAGTTGTTTATTTAAATTTCAGCCACTTGTTTGTGGGTTACGAACTATTTTAATCACTCAATTTTTCTCCTTGTACCGTAATCTAAGTTAATTGACTAATTAAAAAATCTCAAGTCTGTCCTCGTGGGATCGATAACTCGGGGTTGAAATACCACCCATATATTAATTGACCATGCACTTGCGCATACGCGTTAAGAAATCGCGTCAAGCTTTTGGCAGAAGCTCACTAAGGGGTCCCCAAACATCCAACAAAATCAATCCAAGATCCAGGCACGTCCTTTAGCTCAGAGGGTCTAGGCATCCTTAGTCTTGTGGTAGTCTTTCGCCGCCAAGTCATATGAGGTTTTTGGACCCTCTTACCCGTTATTGCATTGAAATGCAAGTTTTCTCAGTGAAGGGAGACACAACTCCGTGTAATACGAATCTAATTTAATTTTCCTTAGACGCTCTTATTGGTTTGAATCCAAATTCCCCGCATGAACGGGGGGCACATTAGGGTGTTCACCGTATCTAGTCTAAGAGAAGATTTTGATTTCTTTTGTTTTTCACTCTCTTCTTTTTATTTTCAGCCGTGTTGTTAGGGAAACTAAGTGTGGGATTTTTCGGTTAGCTCATGAAACCGCCGTAAGGGATGGTGGTGTACACTCCCTAACTTCACGTAGGCTAAGACAGTGTACCACATGAAACCAACTCTACACGAAGGTCCACCCCATATTTCAAGAGGCCACACGTTTCCACTAAAAAATAGACTATTCAACTACCCTAGGACTAAATCCTCGTAGCACAATAAATGAACTAAAGGTATGCCCTCGTCTACTTTCCACATTACCCTGAATACCCTGGACATCCTTTCATGATGCAGGTGTGCAGGATACTAAAACGAAGGTTTTCACCGACTCTTCATATTCATTGAGAATCTTGCACTGAACTCTCTCCGGTTTAAGGCTTCATCAATTTCCCTGAACAAAAAGTTATTAATTTTTATGAATTTTTATGTTTTTATATTTTTTCTTTTGTCATATTTTCCTAGACTCTATATGTGGCACCCCGCTCTTGCGACCCCGATTAATAAAGTAATTAAACGGGAACGAGGCGTCACACGCAACCAAGACTAACTCGTACCATGAGGATGAGAGTTAAAATATTTATAAATTTAAGGATTAAATGATAAATATTGCGGAAGCTTATGAAAAGGGGTCTTATATCCGAAACCATTTGTTTTTCACAACAGGAAATAGAACTTTGAGAATTGAATAAAATGTTTCTCTATCCTCCATGGTACTCGTCCATCTCAGAGTCAAGTCCTTCAAGGTTCAGTCACGGTTACACATAATCCATTCACAAAAAAGCCCATAATTTAACTCCAACAATCCATTTAACAAACAACGGGATATCCCCTCATAGGGTTACACATTCCCACTACCAAAATATGACCATACATGGTCTCTAAAGAGTGCATAATAAATATCTAAGAGTTACACATAGAAAGATACTACGTATTACCACATAGACTTAAGCAAACAGAGTCTTAGACAAGCCTAGCACAAAAGCATGAAACATCTCTCAACATGATATGGCGAATGAAATTATGCGGCTGGATTACTTGGATCGGTCCTCTCGTTGGAACTTGAAAGAGCGGTCATTTAAAACCGGTCACACTGCGAAGTCTGGTGAGCACGTACTTACCCCTTTGTTAGGTTTGGAAATATACAATATATATACAAGTTCCAAATGCCATGGTCAAGTTGTTCCAAACATGCTTGCTTCACAGTTCAGACATAGATAAAGAATAATATAAACAACATAATTTAAGCAAGCATTCAAGTAGGTAAACATGTAAAGCATTTAATTCAACACTTGGTTCCTCGACCCCTTCCAAAAAACCACTTTGAGCCGTTGGGTCATTTTATTCAAGTACTTTGGCCATTAAAATCTCATTCGTGACACTTAGCCATCAATGTGGCGACTCCGCGTAGAATCGCTACCTCGGACGAAAATATAGTCGACAAGTCATGACAACGCACGTGTTAACGGCTCATCCCATATTATATCCCTGAGACAGAGCATCGACCTCCAGTCTATTGTCCCCGCACTGGGAGGGTACTGTCCGGTGTATATCCCCCAACCGTTAGGGTACTGTACCGGTGTATTGTCCCCCGCCGTTAGGGTACTGTCCAACAGTGTCATTTAGGCAACCATCTTGGCCAAAAATTCATTAATCATACCATGGACTTTCAGTTTAACAAATATCATTTATAAACATGCTTTAAAACATGGGCTATATCTCCTATCAAAGATACAAATCACCAAGTAGTTATTTAGTACACTTTCCGCCATTCACAAGTATCACAATATTCACCTCATAGCCCATAAACAGTTAATATAGGAAAATAGCACTACCAAAGGGTTGGTTAAGTACTCACCTCGAGTCCTAGCTTATAAAATCCTTACTAGCAACCGATACGGGAATCCAAGAGCAAAGCTAAGAAGGAGGCTCTACAAATATCAATTCAACACGTAAGGACAAGACAACATCAATTCAAGTGATTCCTAGTGGCTATATGTTACTAATAAGGTTCATAAGATGCCCCGTACTATGATTATGATGTCCCCCTAACTTGAATGAACGAAGGAATAATGTTCTCTAAAGTAGCATATGCCACTCGGCGAGAAACGGACTTTTCAGATTTGACACACTTTACGAAAACTGGAATTTCGAATGATATGTAATGAATATACATGAATAAAACTGGAAATGAAAGTAGACACATAGAGCTTCGAATCGATATAAGATAGAGCGAAGTACAAGCTCGTATGAGGGATTAATGACCTCACAAAGTTGGGTGACACAATCTGTCCGAACCCACTCTCCAGCCCTGACACAGGTTACGAAAACTCACATTACGGAAAATTTAAAAGTATTTTTGGCATGAAACCAATTGGAGATGAAAGTAGACACATAGCGATTCATAACAATATAAAGTTTAGCAAAATATAAGCTCGTATGTGGGAGTAGTGACCTCTCAAAGTCGGGTGACACAATCTGCCCGAGCCCAATTACCAGCCCAGACACACTTTACGAAAACGGGCATTCCAGAATATTTACAATGAACTTTGGCATGAGACCAATTGGAGATGAAATTAGACACACAGGGCTTCGAAACGATATAAGGTAGAGCACAAACCGAATCTTTATAAGTGAGATGTGGCCTCTCAAAGTCAGGTCACAGATTCTGTCCGAAAACAGAGAATCATTACAAGACCAAATTTTCTTTTAAATCAAAAGTTCTTCGAGTAAGTATGTGAAACCACTTAATTTTCGATATAAGAAGGAATGTAAGAGATACATTCAAGTCTATATGCAGCATATAGTCTTCAAGGATGAGCAAAAACACATGATTTGGAAGGATGAAGAGTATGGAATAGGGAAATCAAGGACAACTCTCATCTTTTGAGACATGAACTTCTTCTAAACCTTCCTCCATGTGGATGAACCCATGAATCCACAAGAAAATACAAAAATAGACACATGCAAGGACATTTGTAGATAATTTACCATAATAATAGACACTAGAAACAAGAATATACAAGGATCAAAGAATAGATCAACAATTTACCTCAAAGATTAAGGATGGTGAGCAAAAGAGTGATTTCAAGCTTCAATCCTTGGGTAGAATGAAGGAAAAACTCCCCACCAAGGTTGTATTTAGCTTGGAGACAAATTTTTCATGCTTTGGTTGCTAGAATATGAAGTTTTGATGGTGTTTTGTGGAGGTTTTTGCACAAAAACGGGTTGAGCTTCTTTTGTGAAAGAAGAGGACTTCTTGTGACTCTTAGAGAGAGATGGGGGTGTGAGAAATGAGGGAGATGGGCTGAACTACAATCCTTTAAAGATTCTCAAGGGGAAATGGTGTATTTTTATGTCACACTTGCTTGCAAGAAATGTCCTAGCGTGGTCATAGCTAGGCACTTTGGGACAACAAAAAGATGACACATTTGCTACCATATTTTGAGTTTAATATGTGGAGTAGCATTTAAAAATGGATCTAGGGTTGATAGGTATCCAACCCCCAAAAGTTTTACACTCATAGTTTGACAAAATACCAAGTTTTGGCCATGTTTTTGTGGCTTCTTTGCTCAAATCCGGGATTGCACATGAAAGATTTAATTCATTGAACAAGATGGCTAGGAAAGAGTGTTAAAGGAGACAAGCCTATGGTGTGAAACACAAGTAGTCATGATGTGACTATACATAGATATTTAGCTTTCCTAGTGATAGGTAGCTATGTGTCTAACCCCCTACACTAGATGTACATGCAAATTATACATACTATAGCAATACTTTACAAATACTAGAAATACATACATACATTACTACTTTTCTAGATTTAATATTAAATAACAATTAAGTAATTGTCAAAATTAAGACTATTGAGAACCAATACGTAAGTTCTACCATCCAACTTAATAAGCTCAAAACATTATAAAATAAATCAAATAAATTCCTAATTTAACTTAATTATGTGGGATGTCACACTATATGCTTTTGGCCAACGACTAACCACAGAACAATTGGGTAGGGAACTCAATAATGGAGTAGTGCAGAATAATGAACGAATAAACAGTTAACACATAACGATTATATATTAACACTCTATACTAACCAAAACTACTAAACAGTACTACCCAACTACATGTAACAAGGCTATGCAAGAAAACATGGATAACATAGTTAGATACAAACCCCCTCCCCACACTTAAGCGATTCGTTGTCCTCAATGAACTTAGAGATCAATTAGGAGGCGTCCTCTCTTAAATATGTAGGCGATGGATTTCAAAAATTAGCGCTCAAAACATAGAAATGAGAGAGAGAGAGAGAGTACGAGATATCTGTGGTGCCCAGACCTACATGGGCACCGTGTTCGCAAAACTGCAACAAGAAGGGGTCTTGTGGACCATTTAAAGTTTCCGGAAAAGTCTCACCTCGCGTCCGGATTCCGATGCGCCTACTCAACATTCTCTATTTCACGCATCAAGAAGGGGAACCCGGAGCGTCTTCTGTACCTGAGTCCCTGCACACTGACTGGAAGAATTAACACAACTCTCTCTCACCCCTCAAAATCATATATGGAGATCTAAAAGAAAAAAAACTGAAATAAATAGAATCATATTCTACATTGGGTTGCCTCCCAAGAAGCGCTTGTAATTTAAGGTCGATAGCCTGACCCGATTACCTAAAACGAAAAGCATTGTAGATGCAGCTTTGTCCCTCCACTTCTTTCTTCTTCCACCATCTCTTCTCTAGAACTTTCTTCTCAAGTGCACCCTTATGCTTTAACGATCGCGGAGATTTGTGGAAGCTAACTCTTTTCATCTTGCAGTTTATCTTCTTGATTAACTTCCACAAAGTACTAATGGTCTTTTATGATCCTCTCTCCATGAAATAATCCCAATAATACCTCTTCTGCTCTCGATGCTCTTCATTTAGGACATGTAAGTCATTCACACCCCCACACTTGTTGGTTTCAAATTTCTTGACTATGGCGTGTGGATCATCAATAGAATAGCCAATATGAAAAGAAATTGAAAGTTTTTCATGATGCTCTTCCCCATAAGAACTTCCATACACAAGTCTTTCCAACTCATTACAGACTTTATTAATATGAGATATGGAGAATTCTTAAAAATTATGAGTAGGGGCTTTACCTCAATAGGTATGGGCACAAGTGCTTCATCAACTTCTTCATCAGCACACCACATGCTTCCAATATCGGTGTCTTCCCACTCATGCCAAGGATGTGATGTAGCCGGAGGTTTTGGCTCGCAATACGGCAAGCCCTCCCATCTTGGACATACAGGTCCACCCCATTCTGAATCAAAGTCCGAGTCCTCATAATTAGCAAAGTCCACAACTGGCTCATGGGCAATGCATTCTTCACTCGGCTCAGGTACCTCTTCTTCCACAACTCCTGCTCGCGGCGAAGACTCTCGTTCTTGCTCCATTTTAGCCCAAAAATTCTTCTGCATCTCTCGAAAAGCTGGAAGCCAACCAGGGACGTCAGAATCATCCTATTTTGGTGGTGGTAATGGAGACTCAGTTTGAGGCTCAATGTCATGTGGCAAGGATTCCGTTTGTGGCTCTTGTGAATATGATAACCTTGCCACTGACATCTCCAATTCCTCTACTTTCTTCGTATTTAAATTTATCATCTCCCACAAATGCTCCATAGTTTTCTGGGAATCCTCTTGTGGCTGCTGATGGAGATGGGGTGGATGAACTCGGCATGGGTCCCTGTTGTCATGATAAATACCACATCGATAGCACCAAATTATGCATGCACCATATTCTTCATGGTTACCCATGCAGTAGAAACAATAGGGGGACCAGAATAATAGTATTTGTTTTCTCAGGAACACAAGAAGCAAACTCGCAAGACACCCGTGAAGCACAGAGATATAGAATAAAAAAAATTAAAAAAAAATAAAATAAAATTACTCTAAAATAACTCCTTACTAAGTAATCTACCGATGTCCCCGACAAAGGCGCCAAAAACTTGACGTGATTTCTTAACGCGTATGCGCAAGTGACGGTCAAGTAATATCGGGGTGGTATTTCAACCCCGAGTTATCGAACCCCGAGGACGAATCGAGACTATTTAATTAGTTACTCAATTTAGAATACGGCACATGAGGAAATATTTGATTGATCTAAGAATTGAAATAACAACGAAGCTAATATTTTTTATTTTTATATTTAAGAATCAACGATGGAGAAACTAGGCGATCTCTAGATCCCCTAGAGGTGTAGAAGAATTGCGGTTCAGCTATGTAACACATCAATCCTATTCCAATTCAGCTGGGTAATAGGCAATGACAATATCCTGTCGGTCTCATGTCATTTACGTTTTGGTTAACTACAATCTCCTCTCGGTCTCATGTTGTCTACCAATTCGTTCTAGCAGGTCATCTACTGGTACGATAACGGGTCCTGTTAGTCCACCGTTTCACGGAATAGCTGAATAATCCTACCAAATCTTCCCACACTAAATTCAATCCTAACACTTCTCCTTTTCGGTTTCGGTGATTTGTGATTGTTGTTCACATCTCGTCAAGGCTAGTTGGAGTCACTGTCGCGCACTCGCTAGCTAAGTAGTATTTCAGGGTCACGACTCCTTCAACACTAAGAATTACAATTAGCACGTGAACAATTGACAAGAATGAAATCAAAATTAAGCAAGATTAATCCACGAAGAACCCTAGTTTTCATGAATGTCAATATCCTAATATAGCCGTGTCAATAGACAAGATTTAATAACAAGTTCATGAAACTAATATTTATCCAAAGATCAAATCATAAAGAATGAAACATGTCTTGAATCTGGAAATTAATCGTCTACATGAAACATGTATTGAATCCGGAAATTATATAGTTGGTATCAAGATCTATAGAGATAGATCGAGGAAGCTGCTAGGCCTAAGGCAAAGTACATATATAGACAAGGTGTTGAATCGGTTCAACATGCAGTATTCCAAGAAGGTATGCTTTCATATGTCACATGGAATCACTCTTTTGAAGAATGATTGTCCTTACAATGATATTAAGAAGGACCGCATGAGTCGGTTCCCTATTCCTCGACCATAGGGTCCATCATGTACGCCATGTTATGTACTAGACCAGATCTGTCATACACGTTGAGTATGACAAGCAGATATCAGTCTAATCCGAGTAGGAGTCACTGGATAGCGATCAAGAACATACTCAAGTACTTGAGAAGAACTAATTATGCATTCTTGATCTATGTAACGGAGGAAGAGTTGCGTGTAAGGGGTTACACGGATGCAAGCTTCCAAACCGACACCGATAATTTTAGATCGCAGTCAGGATTTTTGTATTGCCTGAATGGAGGAGCTGTGAGCTGGAAGAGTTCCAAGCAAGAGACGGTTTCTGATTCTACAACTGAGGCTGAGTACATTGTTGCGAGTGGCGCAACAAAGTACGGTGTTTGGATTAGGAAGTTCATTATTGAGCTTGGTGTGGTTCCTAGCATTGTGGATCCAATAGAGTTGTATTGTGACAACACTGGAGCGATCACACAATCAAAGGAACCCAGGTCACACCAGAAATCCAAACACGTTCTCAGGAAGTTCCATCTTATTCGAGATATCATCGATAGAGTAGATGTGAAGATATGCAAGATTCCTACAGATGATAATATGTCAATCCCCTAAAAAAGCCTCTTGTTCAGCGTAAGCATGAAATGCACACTAGATCTATTGGCATACGAGATGCACCAGATTGGCTCTAGTGCATGTGGGAGACTGTTTGAAGAGAATCCCTAGAGGCAATCGTATTTAGTATGAACACTAATTTTGGCCAGAATATTCATTGTATTTTTTATGGAGATATTCAATATAATGAATTCCTTAGATTGAAAATGTGTTGTTTATCTTAAATATCCCTAGTCGGTTATACTGATTAATAGACGATCATCTATAGACTAGTATGTGGGTAGATTGATATGGAGATATCAAATCTAGCACATGAGTATGTATTAGGAGTAGTGGCATACTGGATTGACCCACAACGAGAAGGCTACATACAAGGTATGTAAAGTCACGAGTGATTCTCGTAGTGAAAACGGTGTTGTCATCCTTAGACTTGAAGTCACTAGATCCTCTAGTTATGGAATATTGTGTTTTGATAGTGTCAAACGCTACACTGTAACTGGGTAGTAATAAAGGCGCATATCAGACACAATAGGAAACAAGCTTAGAGATTGTAGTGATGTAGATATAATTTTTCCCTCCCACATAACGGGAGCAAATATCCATGGGCACTCGAGGGGTAGTGCTTATAGAATGTCTGTCCAGACTCTGATAAATCAATATGGGATATTGATGTTATCTGCATGGATAAGACTATTCCCAGAATCGAGAAACTCTGGATTGGATGTACGAGTGTGACTTGTATGTCTCGTGTCTAATCCAGATATAGAGACAAAGGGATGAGACAATATAGTCACAAGGTTTGTCGGATTACTGAATATTCCTATTAGTTGGGTGGCATGGATGTATTGCTATACACCGTTCCATGTTAGTAATCGTTACTACCAACTAAGTAGGAACCTATGGAGTCACACGCCATATGGATTAAACTAGACTTGAAAATTAATTAATTTGATTAATTAAATAGAATGATCAATACGCAACCACATGCAAACTTAGTAGGACTAATTTGCAATACGGACTAATCCATGTAAGGACATGATTAGTAGATGGGCTAATATGTTGTTAACAAGGAGTTGTTAGACTATATAAATGAACACTCCTAGCTTATTCTCATTAAGAGTGTCATAATTTTTATAACATAAGGAGAGAACAAAACAAGGAGGGAGAGCAAGAAAATAGGGCCGAACCCCCTTGTCTGGCCCCTACCCCGTCGGCCACCAAGAGAGGCGCGACCTCTTTTTGGTTCGTTTGTATGCGTGATTCTTCTTCTTCCTCCTTCCATCCATTGCTAGCACAAGACGTGGAAGGACTCTAGAGATTGATCTTATGCGTGGACTATCTATAGAGACGTGAAAAATATTTCACGTATGAAGTCATCCAAGGAGACAAACAAGGTATTTGATACTAAATCCTTTACTATCGTTATGATGTCTAGTCCTATGACCCTTGGAGGGCCTTGTGCGCATCTTTATCTTGTTTATTCCGAAGTGTAATCCGTTACAAAACCCTAACTAAGTCCTTCATTGCGAAACACTTTCCTAGCCAATCTTTAGCAGATTGCAAGGTAGGAATTTCATTTCCAATGAATAGTATGCTATCCACATACAAGAAAGGAAACACAACAGAAATCCCACTAACCTTCTTTTAGAAACAAGGTTCATCTTCATTCTTGATGAAGCCAAACTATTTGATCGCTTCATCAAAACATTGATTCAAACTCCTAGAAGCTTGCTTCGATCCATAAATGGATCGTTGCAACTTACATACTTTGTTGGAAAATCCTCAAAACCTTCTGGTTGTGTAACGTACATATCCTCAAGGAGGTTTCCATACAGAAACGCTGTTTTGACATCCATCTGCCAAATCTTATTGTCGTGATAAGCTGCAATAGCAAGTAGGATTCGAATGGATTTGGTCATTACAACTAGGGAAAAGGTTTCATCAGAGTCAATACCATGAATCTGTCTATACCCTTTTGCCACCAATCGCCCATTGTGGGCAACTACATTGCCATCCATGTCGGTATTCTTCTTGAAGACCCACTTGCACCCTATGGCCGAGCCCCTTCGGGTGGTTTCACCAAAGTCCATACTTTGTTGGTATACATGGATTCCATTTCGGATCTCATGTTTTCAAGCCACTTCTTTGAGTCAGGCCTTTTCACGGCCTCTCCATAGGTAGCAGGCTAATCATCCATTAGTGGTACGTCACTCGGCTCAGCCACGAGAAATCCATACCTATCTGGATCATGACGTACCCTACTCGACCTACAGAGTTCTTGTGTTACTTGAACATGTTGATTCACAACAGTTTGTGGTTCCTGCTCATGCTCCATCGCAGAATCAGTGTTTTGTGGTTCTTGAATTTCTTCAAGTTCTACAGTCTTCGCACTATCTTCTTTAGAGACAAACTCTATTTATAGAAACAAACCAATCCGAGCAAAAAACACTTTGTTCTCGTTTGGATTGTAAAAATAATATCCATTCATTTCCTTAGGATATCCCACAAACTTACACTTATCCTCATCGGGTCCGAGCTTGTCTGTTTGTAAACTCTTTACATAGATATCTCAACCCCAAATCTTCATAAACGACACTATGGGACGCCTCCCAGTTCATATCTCATATGGTGTCTTCATGACCGATTTGGATGGAACACGATTAATGGTAAAAGCTGCAGCCAATAGAGCATGTCCCCAAAATGATATCGGAAGATCTACTTGACACATCATAGACCGCACCATGTCCAATAATGTGTGATTCCTCCTCCGGAAACGCCATTCCACTGTGGCGTTCCGGGTGGAGTGAGTTTGGACACAATCCCACACTCTCTAAGATAGTTCTCAAACTCTTGACTCAAGTATTCTCCTCCACGATCTGATCGTAGAGCCTTAATACTATTTCCAAGTTGCTTCTCTACTTCATTCTTGAATTCTTTAAACAATTTAAAGGATTTGGATTTGGCCTTCATAAGGTATACAAATCCACATCTACTGAAGTCATTGGTAAATGTAATGAAGTAGAGGTAACCACCTCTAGCTGGCGTGGGAAAAAGCCCACACATCAAAATGTATGAGTGCCAATAACTCACTAGTCCTCTCACCTTTCTTATTGAAAGGGGACTTTGTCATTTTTCCTAATAAACAAGATTCACATGTCTCATATGATTCATAACCGAATGAGTCTTGCAATCCATACTTATGGAGTCTAAAGATGCGCTTCTCGTTTATATGGCCTAAAAGACAGTTCAATAGAGCTGAGAAGCCCACTGTTGACAAAGTTTTGGGTCAAAACGTAGGCCGAGCCAGAGGAGGCAAAACAGAGCTGAGAAGCCCACTGTGTGCGTACTGTGCGTATAATACGCACACAGTACATAGAGAGGAGAATTTCGGGCCAAGCAGGAGCACGCTGTGCGTATATACACACACACCCTGTGCGTATATACACACACATGGTATTTCATACGCATACAAAGAGGCTTCAAACGCACGGAGGAGAGAAAAAGTGAAGACTGTCGGGACGGTGTGCGTATATATGCGCACAGGACTGTGCGTATATACAGTACATAGAGAGGAGAATTTCGGGCCAAGCAGGAGCACGCTGTGCATATATACACACACCCTGTGCGTATATACACACACATGGTATTTCATACGCATACAAAGAGGCTTCATACGCACGGAGGAGAGAAAAAGTGAAGACTGTCGGGACGGTGTGCGTATATACGCACACCCTATGCGTATATACGCACACAGGGAGAATAATGAGAAGCTGAAGGGTCACGGTGTGCGTATATACGCACACCCTGTGCTTATTTACACACACATCACGTATTCGGAGACAATTTTGGACAATGACAGTTTCCTAAATACTACAGTTTCCAAAAACGTCTCCAGAACTATATAAAGACTCGAGCAGGGCTCGTTTTAAATATATAACACATCCAAGACAGAAGTTTGGGAGCATTCACAGAGAGCACGGAAGCACGAATCCAGATTCAAAGACCTAGTTTGCTTTTACTCTCTCTCTTAATTTCAGAAACTTTGTGTTTACGTTATGAGTTCTAGTAGCTAAACTTTTACCTAGGTTCAGGTTTCGTATCCAGAGATTATTCTATGTCTTGGTATTGAATTCATGATTACGTTATCTTAATTCAGCTGTATTTTCAGTTATTCTGTTGAATACTATCGTTTATGCATGATCGGAGTCACGAACCAGAATTGATACAGACCCGAGCCTGTAGGTGAAAACGTCAGGTTAGGGTTAGGAAGAAAAGACAGGATTTAGTACCTTAACCTGATAGACCTACCATAGAAAGGGAGATAGGGCTAGCTAGACGTACGGACCAACTGTTGGAGAATCTAACCCGGGCCATCAAGACATTTTAGAAACCCTAGCAGACTTAGAACTAGACTGCAGACTTAGGCAGCTTAACGGTAACCCAACAATCAGCAGGATCGTGATAACGTGCAAGATCTGAAAGGTTATTGCCCAACCGATACGTGGCACAGATAATTAAAATAGATGTGTGTTTTCATACCAAAAAAAGAACATGAACCTGAAGAAACCCTAGGGTATCCTGGGACCTAGTATTTGAAACCCTAGATTTTACAACCTTCGAGATTTCGTCAGAAAACATCACAAAAAAAATATTTACGTTTTAGTCGTTTATTTTCAGTACGTAGAAATCAGACTCTCAAATCACTCCTCCTTTTATACTCTGCAATTTAAATCTGATCACTAGAAAAACTCAAATTGTGGGAACGATCACCCGAGTTGAAATACACCCAATATTACTCGATTCGTATACTTGCGAATTGCACGATAGTTTGCGCATCAAGTTTTTGGCGCCGTTGCCGTGGAATTTTTATGGTTTATTTATTAGTCATAATAAACTTTATGAGTTTTTCTTTTTATTTTTCTGTTATCTCACTGCTCTTGAGATATCTGTTTTTTTAGGATGGGCGACAATACTGAAGGAATGCCAGAACTGCCCGAGACACGTACCCCAGCCCAGATGGCCCGGTACACCGAAGATCTCATCACATCAGGCTTTTCCGGCCGGAACAACCAGAGGACATATAATCGCTCTGGAAAGGCGTTGGTGGAAAACTTTGAAGTCCCCACGGGAGGGCATGAACGAGCTATTGTGGTGCCCGAGATCACCGCAGCACACTTTGATATAAAACCATCCACTATCCAGAACGTTCTATGGCAAAGCTGACGAAGACCCGAACGACTTTATCGGGAAATTCGAGGACTTCTGCAATAAAGTGCGGTATAAGGGAGTCGACGCAGAGGCACTCATGCTAATTCTCTATCCATACTGCCTATACGGAGTGGCCAAAGACTGGCTCGAGTCCCGACCACCCAAATCCATCACCACATGGGAGGGATGCGTTACGGTTTTTTTGGCCAAATTTTACTTCGCTTCCCGGGTCATTCAACAACAAAGCGAGATTTTGTCATGATGAGATTGGTGAGAGCTTCCCGGGAGGGGACGGTAGTAGACGCATGGAACAGATTGATGAGATTGGTGAAGAGATGCCCAAACCACGGTTCTGGAGACCCGAAGATCCTGCAGGTATTCTACCATGCCCTACACAGGGAGAGTCCTGACAGGGTTGACAGAGAAGTCAGAGGAAACTTTCTCTACCATGTGGTCAAAGAAGGTGCCTATGAGCTGATGAAGCAGTTAGCCAAACATGATACACGCCTATTTGATGATCGCAGGCTCATGGCCCATGCCGAGCCAGTGGAAGATGATCGAATAGATAATCTGGCCAAGATCGTGCAAGACTTGGTTAAGAAATCTACTCGAAAAGAAGGCTGTTGCAGCAGTAGGAGAACCAGATTTGGACGCAGCCATTGAGGAGCTCAGGATAGAGGATGCCAATTACGTACAGCAGCAGTGGGATCCGAGCTGGTACAGACCGGGCACGAGAGATCATCTCGGGTTCCGGTACGGAAACCAGAATTCCGCAATTTATGCGCCAGGATTCCAACAAGCCACCGGCTCAGCAGGCCTCACCACTACCACAGTTTCAGCCGGGCCCATCTACACAACAGTACGACAGTCAGATGAAGAAAATCGAGCCCATGTTTTAGACTATGGAATCCCGGTTTTCACAGATGGACGCCTTTGCAGCTGACCTACGATCTACCAAAACATCACTGCGCACTTTGGAAGTACAGGTTGGGCAGTTAGCACAACAGCTAACTGAGAGAGTACCAGGGAACCCACCCTCGACCAATGTTGATAACCACATGCTCAGATCAATGCCATCACCACTCGGAGTGGAGTAGCACTACAGGATCAGCAGTACCCTAGCCATGCACGTGTAGAAAAGTCGAAAGAAATCGAACACGAAGTATTTGGCCAGGATAACAGTTCAACCGTAGGCCCCCAGCCGAACGGCTCGGTTGAGCAGGATGCAGTGCAAAATGAAACGGAAGCTGAAACGGTACCTATCTCCAAGGAGGTGTCGTATCCTTTGAAGACACGAAAGAGGGATGATAGCAAGGACTACGCCAGTTTTCTCGGAATCTTCAAGTAGCTACATATCAACATACCTTTTGCTGAGGCTTTGGCAAAGATGCCCACTTATGCTAAATTCCTCAAGGACATTCTTTATGGGAGGAGGCGGATGAGCGATTTCAAGACCATAAATCTGACGGCAGAAGTGAGCAATTGTGTGAAGAATGGGCTACCGAGGAAGAGGAAGGATCCTTACAGTTTTGTTATTCCGGTCACCCTAGGTAATGCTTACACAGGAAAGGCTCTGTGTCACCTAGGGGCCAGCATCAATCTGATGTCGTTAACGATTTTCAAGACTTTGAAAATCGGTGAACTCAGGCTTACCAGAATCAAGCTTCAGATGGCGGAAAATTCCGTGAAGCAGGCTTACGGAGTTATTGAAGATATTCTGTTGAAACTTGGAGAATTGATTTTTCCGGTGTGTACAAGAGAATCCGGCAGAGAAAACTCTGTGTACACCAAGGGCAGGGAATAGAAGATGGCACAGGAGATGTTGGGTTGTGTGTAGGGAGAGAGTAAGGCAGTAGTACTGTGAGAGAGAGAGACAGGATTCTGGCAGAGCTTTTGCGTATCTCGGGTCGTTCCCCTTGTATAGAAGGGTTAACGTCCTATATATAACGGAGAATGTGACCGTTGTAGTGTGGTTAATGCGCCCATAAATGGCGGCTTAATTAGCTTAACCACAACGGCACGTTCGTCCGCGTATATAGGGACCGTTACAGCACGTTATCCGCGTATACCGAAACCGTTATGGGGTTAACCAGGTTTGACCGGATTGACCGGGTTTATGAAGCTCGTGCCATAAATCTCTCAAAAGCAGTTACTAAGGGTCGCGCGCGAGCTTGGCTCGCACGCGACAGGACTTACTCTAGCCTCCAGACCACTAAGTCCCTACAAGTCCCGTGCAGTGGTATCCGAGGGCCCTGTCTCGCAGCCCCCACATGGATCAGCGCGGCTGGTGATCCAGTGTGTGTGGAGCACAATATGGTGTGCTGGATGATTGTCACGTGGCTAAGATCTTCTTGTCCAGAAAACACTATCTACATTAGCCCCCTTTCTGCGCGTGAAGACTCATAGCCGGATAGGCTTCCATGCGCAGAAACCAACGTACGCGTCGCCGCCACGCACCAATTCAAATACACGCAAGTTCAGCCCCCGTGCGTGCCATTATGACCTTAACCCCTAGAGTCGTGCCGTGTGGTCTTTTAGGGTTTTAGGCGTGACGTCAGCTTGCCCTGTGATTGCGCGATTCGACGGTGACGGTTGCGATTCGACTACTGAAAGGACACAACCCTTCATTGTTTTTGGATAAATACTCTATATTCTCCATTGTTGCAAAGAATCACTTCTTTCTCTTTAAAGTGAATGATACCCGGAAGCCTTCAAGAGCAGATTCAGATAATCAATCACCAGTTATCTCTTGTCAATCATATTCTTCAACTGTGCACATCCAAGCAAGCTTTACCAAAACAAGGTTGGCCTTGTTCAATTTTGTTTAATATACCGATGTATGCTTTGAAATGTGTTGGATCTGCAAACCCACGATTCTCTGAAACATATTATCCACTGAAAATGTATGAAGGAGTATTTGCTCTTTGAATCCAGCTTTGATTAATCCCCAAATTGCAAGGATTTTGAATGTAGGGTTTCTGAAATTCCCAATAACGCAAACGATTCTGAACTTCAAACTCCAAAATTGACACTGGACTATTCATCTTTCTTCCAATAAATCCTCGTATGTCTTGAGCTGAATCTTGAAATTCAAACTAAAGTATGTGTATTTCTCCCCCCTTTTATCTTGCTTTTCCGCAGGAATGGCAAAGAAAAAAGGAACCAAACCTGTTAAGGAGGTCGAAGAAATACCTGATCTCCCCCAGGCCTTATGGCGAAAAGCCCCCTATCTGCGTGGAAAAGACTTTTACCATGCTAGGGTTAAGGTGAAGAACCTTCCAATTCCAGTCTCTTCTGAGGAATTGCAAATGCTGACCCCTCCAGTTAACCCGGCCATGCTCGAATGGATTGATTCCAAGGACGTAGTTCGATTGGGGGTCGAAAATGGGTTTTTCCCGTACACTGCGATTTCCACTCAAGCATTTGTTCAGAAATTGGAATTCATGGATGAGTGGATTGACCATGTACTGACCAATCATGCCATTACTTTAAACGATGCTGGCATATATTTCGCAGTCCGTGCTATGAAGGGTGCTGCCGTGAAGCTGGACCAGTCCATGCTTCTAAACCTTCTTTCGCGTTACTCGCCTGCGACTCACAAATTTCACTTTGTTGAGTTCGAGGCTGCCCCCACTCTTGAAGATGTGCACATGCTGTATGATCTATCTCCTGTGGGTGAGGTGGATCCTTTGAGTCCCTTGAGAACTGATGCAGAGATTGCTTTGTACAAGCAGATGGAGGAATGCTTGTTAGAGGTGAAGAAAATTTCCACCCGGTGGACTCCTACAAAACTTCTCCCCGACTGGTAGTTGGTTGACACATCTGCAAAGAATGCAATATTTCTTTTGCGATTATGCGAACAGCAGTATCACCAAGAAGCTTTTGAGCCAAAACCCGAAGGCTAAAAACTATGTGAATGGCAAGGGTTATCTCTTGACCCTATGCGCTTTCCTCTGCGCCTGGCTGTCGAGGTATCTGATCGATAGCCATCCGCATGATGGGGTCTTCTATCATGTTCTTCCTCTTGCTGTAAAACTGGCCCTTGGTCAGAAAGTCGCACTTGGGCCCTTGGTCTTGGGCACGCTGTACCACAGGTTGGATCAGCTGGTCGTAGCAATGAAGGAATCGCGTGGTCGCCTCGACGTGCTGACCTATGTCAACATTGCCTTCCTGACTATGTGGGTCTTTGAGCGGTGGCCTTCTTATGCCCCAATCCTTCTAGGCCCAGCAAATGGTGTCCCCCAGGTGCGGAGGAAGAGCGTAATAGCGGCAGGGCTGCGAGGTGGTTTGGGACTAACTTTCCCAAGTGCGTTTGGAGCTTGGTATGCGACAATCGGGAAGAGTTCATAGCGAGACCTTACGCCACGCTCATTGAGAATGTGCGATGGTTCCCAAAACTGTATCCCTCCAAGGCTGTTGCTTTCTCAGAAGAGCTCCTTTTCGAGGGCGGGGAGCATTTCCACGAGCGCTATCGCGAATTCTTCTGCTGGTGTCTAAGGGGCTCTCTTCCTGCTCTTGTGGAGTATGTGCGTGAGCTCACCCCTAGGGATCACCGTGGATGTTGACCCCACTCGCGTTTCTCCTCAGTTTGGCTTTGATGCGGTGGCACCATCAATCTGGCCGCAGTCCATCATAAGAGGCTGCTATAAGCGATTACTGTCTGGGGAGTGTAAAAAAAATCTTAAGGAGCAATCTTCCTTCGAGCAATCTCCAGGTAACCGCGAGGGTGGCTACTCCAGAAATTGGGTCGCTTATTGGAATACCCAGCAGATAAGGTTTGAGACGCAGTCGTCCCCTCGGCCAAACAGAGCTCCTGTGATCAAAAGGAATTCTTTCCCTTTCTGTCCTAATTGTAGCTTGGACGAGTCTGAATATGGCTGCTATTCGTTGCTGGATCGCGAGAATCACCTGTGTCCCTCCACCATTCTTGACGAGAAGATAGCCGCAGTTAAGAGAGGTGATTCGCATGTCATCAGATACAGCGAAACTTTCGCCAAGGTAAACAATCTCTCTTGCATGTGCCAAGTTTCCTTACTCCGATACGTTGAAACTTTATGCTTCATTTTCTGCCGCAGTGCTATGTGAGGAGGTTCACATCTGGTCAACGTTCCAAATCGCTGGTCACCACCATTATTACTGCAAGAAGACGGGGAGAACCAGTTCGGCTAGCATTGAAAATGGATCCCGCAGTTGAGACCAAGATTCGCGAGATCATGGATGCTTTCGCTGATTCGCTGATAGAGAACACTCCAGCCTTGTCTCCACCCAGGAACGATCCATCTCCCCCAGCAGCTGCTGCCCCAAGAGCGAAGAGGCCCAGACAAAGAGGAATTACAACCTCTTCCCCTAGGAGCGCTCCAACTTCTCCTCCTGTGAGATCCCTTACTTCCAAGGATAAGGGTAAAGGTCGCATGCCATGCAAAGCGCAGAAAGAACTCGCAGTGGAGACCTTCGTTCCGTTTGACCAGGAAGAAGAGGAGGAGGAGGAGAGAAGGGAGGCGAGAGTCCATGAAGAAGAGGAAAGAATCGAAGATGTCAGAGACAGAGAGAGAGATGAGATACAAGAGGAAGCGTCAGGAGGTATCTCAATCGTACTACTCTTCTCATTATCTTAACTTTTCGCAATTTTGACTGAACAAATTGTTTCTTTGCAGATGATGATGATGAGACCATCAGTTGCCTTCTGGCCAAGAGGCAGAGGAGGGGCTCTCATTCTGGTGTTTCCAACGAACCCATAAGCGAGGACATCCTTGCCGAGTCCAGGAGAACAGCTGCGGAGGCTGCTGAAAGAAGAAGAAAGCGAGAAGAAGAGGAGCTTGAACGCGTAAAGCAAAGGAGACTAGAAGAGCAACACGTCGACGACTTAGTGCGTCCAACCCATGAGGGAAGTGCGGTTCCAGAAGAGGAAGCCCCTGCAATTGACGAGGAGGATGCGGCTCCAGAAGAAGATGCAACATCTCTAGAGCAAGTCCAAGCGGACTTCGAAGAAATCGCAGGTGATAGCGAAGGTGAGATTTTTAATCTCGCAGTAACTTACCGAGATGTGATTGTTGGTGCATTAAAGCATGGTTTGTCGAAAGCTGACATTCACCGCTGGCTAGTAAGCAAGTGCGGTGAACCTTCAGGTAATCATTTGAACAACACTTGTGAACTAGGCTTAGTAACCCAAACATGATCATGACTGGTTTCTTCGCACCCCAGGTCATGCTCATCTTAAAGACATGCTTAATGAAGATACATTAATAGGCCATGGTTCCGCGTCTTTAGCCTACGATGCAGATGCTGCAATCCCACCCTCGCGTGGAGGTGCCAACTCTTGGCTTATTGACACGATAATAAAATATTATGCAATACAAGTTACCTCACATCATCGTATCTTGTATCGCAGGCAATGCTGATGAAGCCATGTTGGAACAAAGGAGTCAATCTTCTGCATCTTATGTCCCAGTGCCGAGTTCTCACACTGAGAAGCCCGTCGCAGCTGCTGAGTATGCGGGAGAGCCCTTCATCATCGAGGTTTCTGACGATGCCGAAGCTAACACCGTGTTGATGGAGGAAGATGCCCATGCTACTGTTGAGGAAGCAAATGCTGCTGATGCTATCGCACCTGAAGGCATCCCTGATCAAGTTTCAACTTCTACTGCTGCTATGCCTCCGGCGATGACTGAGCCTGCAGTGACTCTTCCTGCGTGGAACTTTTGGAGTTCGCAGGTTGGGGCTGCAATCGCACCCGGTGCAGCTTATGCTCTTCCTACCAACTATGAGGAGTTAGAGCTTGCAGCTGACAGGAGGGCAATGGAGCAGAGACAATCTTCAGCTGCCCCAGCAATGCGCATCCCTTCTTTGCGCGAGATCCTTGAAGGAACCGGTATGCGGTGATTGTTGTTCACATCTCACATTCTTCATTTACAAGCTCGATAATCTAACTTGGTTTAACATTGCCTAGGGTTGAAGCAAGCTGATGTGGACTGGCTAGTTCGGATGCGCCTCTCCTATCCTCACTCATTTGTGAGGTCTCTGGAGATAGGTCCCTTCCACAGGAGACTGTTTTTGACTGAAGCCATCTGGATTTTGGAGCAGTTATCTGCGGCCACACCTGCGACCATCTCTCGCTCAGAGCGCGGAGCTGCTTTTCGGCATGTGTCAAAACCTTCACGCCAAAGTTCAAGGCAAGCTGGGTTTTGGATATCTTATCAAAAGAGTCACCCAGATTCGCGCGGCCGTGAATTTGAAGCGCGGCTTCCATAACCTCGCAGCTGAGGAGCAGAAGGTGGAGCAGCAAAAGCAGAAGGCTGAAGAGGTTGTGAAGCTCTTCCATGAAATGAACGCCAACTATGAGCGACTGAAGCAAGAAGTGGAGCAAGTGGCAAACTTGTCTGCTCAGTTTACTCCTGATGACTCCCTGATCAAAGGCTTGTTTTAAACAATAACAAATTTGTACCGAACAAAAATTCTAAAACATTACTGTAATGTTGCTAGGGCTTCTCCCCCTTTCTTTTTTTTTCAAAAATAATTTGAATGCCTGTTTTGCCCTTCCCAGGATTTGCTCGAATATCTCTGTGCATATCAATTTATGACGTCAGCTATTGTTTTTCCGCCTTAATTTTCGCGCTAATTGCTCATTAGATAAGCACGCTTTCCTTGGGAAGTCCATCCGTATCATGACCATCCGTAATTAATTAGGATACGCAACCGAATCGTCATAGCCTTTAGTAGGGCAATTGATTGTTGCCTCTTTCCAAGGCGTAAGTGATTGATTCTTACCCCTTTTCCAAGTTTTGCTGACTCATCTAAGCAACTGAAGAGTCTCAACAGGGTCTATATAAACCCTGCTTTCTGCTGCTTGGGTTCTTCATCCCACAATGTGGCTTGCCGTGAGTCCCAACGACTGCTGGCTTCAACGCTTACCTTTCGTTGATTCATGGCAGCTTCAAGTTGTGAAACCTGAGTTTGTGCTTTGTGCCATAGAAATAGCTTCCAAGATCTGCTTTATAAGGCGTATTGATCTTTATAACTGTCATAAAGAAGATGCAGATAATACCTCATGCTTGCTCGAAGAATTTTCTTCGTCTATTATGCTTGCAGGTCATGTTTCCGGCCGCCTCCCGGCAAGGTGCAGCGCCGTACTGACCTTGCTACCAATTCGTAATGAACGGCGGATTTCTCCTCTAGCTTTCCCGGAGGTTGATCATTCGCCACCACGTTCTTGAACTCGGGGTGGCGAGCCATTGTGCTCGTCTCCGTGGACAAGGAGCCTCTTGCCCTAGGAGTTGCTGCTTGCCTGTCCTTTGCTGGAACAGGTGGTTCCTCAGGCACATCTCTTGGGGTGCTTGATCAGACAGAGGCCTTGTCAGATCCTGGGATCTTGAACATAGCGTCGCATAGGTCTTGTAGACATGGCGGGCTGTTCTTTTTATAAGAACACCCTACTTGCTACAGATATTTGGTCGCATATCATTGCATCGCATGGTTTCTGTTAGAACCATTAGGTCGTCCCTCTTTTAGTGAGGATTCCCCCGATGTGTAACTCCCGCTTGTAGGCTGCTATTTAGATGCATTGTAAGCCATGTTGGCTATGTAACTAGCTCTGTCTTGAGCTTTTATGCTTGTAAGCTGTTATCTAGACAGATAACTTGTAAGTCATTTCCACTCATAATAAATAAATCGCTTTGTTTGATTTGCTGTTTTGTTACAACAAATTACGATTTCGCATGCGCGTCGGCAAATTTCGCCCTTTTGTAGTGTTGTATTTACACTTTGCATTGTTGCAATGATTCGCTATCCGTGAGATAGATTCGCAGATGTATTTCAGATCATTTGAGACCGCATTCGCATAGCTTTGCTATTTTGGCAGATAGGCCTGAGAATCGCTTAAGATGGGATTCTAGTGCGGCTGCTATCTTGGCAGATAGGCTTTGGAGATTACTTAAAATCATATTTACATGGTGCTGCTATCACGGCGAATAGGCTTAAAGATCACTTAGGATCAGATTCGCATAGGCTGCTATCATGGCAGATAGGCTTTAAAAAGATCACTTAAGATCATATTCGCATGGTGCTGCTATCACGACGGATAGGCTTAGAGATCACTTAAGATCATATTCGCATAGGCTGCTATCATGGCAGATAGGCTTTAAAGATCATTTAAGATCATATTCGCATAGGCTGCTATCGTGGCAGATAGGCTTGAAGATCACTTAAGATCATATTCGCATAGGCTGCTATCACGGCGGATAGGCTTAAAAGATCATTTAAGATCATATTCGCATAGGCTGCTATCATGGCAAATAGGCTTAAAAGATCACTTAAGATCATATTCACATAGGCTGCTATCGTGACAGATAGGCTTGAAGATCACTTAAGATCGTATTCGCATAGGCTGCTATCACGGCGGATAGGCTTTCACTACTGAGAAATAACGAAATAAACAAAGTAATAAAGAGCAGAAATTAAAAAATTCTTCCCATTTGGGAGAAGTCTTTTTATTATAAAAATACTCTCATATGGGAGATATGAGATTACAATTCCCTCATATAGGAGAGAAGATACACGAGTTATAGCAATACAGAGCATAAAGCAGACGTTGTAATCTAACGCATATAATGAGAGGAGTTAAGGATAATACTTCTTAATCCAGCGCATGTTGACTGAGCTTGGGGTTGAGGCCGTCCCATGTAGCCTTTGTATATTGCAGTAGACACTATCAAAGACTTCTGTTACTTCGAAGGGTCCTTCCCAATTGGCTCCGAATTTTGGGTGAGCCGCCTCTCGCATGAAATGGTCAGACGCGCGCAAGACCAAATCGCCAACTGCGAAATCTCGACGTTGGACTGTTTTGTTGTACGCGCGGGCGATCCTTTCTTGGTATCGTTTGTTAATCCTTTTAGCTTGCTCCCGCTTCTCTTCTAACAGGACCAAGTCATGGTCGCGTTGATTGTCATATAATGCATGAAAATCCAACCTCGCAGAGTTGATCTTCACCTCCGCAGGTACCACAGCTTCAGCTCCGTAGCATAAAAGAAATGGCGAGACTCCTGTGGGCGTCCTTGGAGAAGTCCGATAGGTCCACAAGGCTATGTTCAACGAATCAGCCCATTTCTTGTGGTCATCCGCCACCATCTTGCTCAAGATCCTTAATAACGTCTTGTTGGTTGCCTCTGCTTGCCCATTCCCCTTTGGGTAGTATGGGGTAGAGCATATTTGCCTTATGTTTTATTCTGCTAGCTTTGCAGCCACCTGGCGATTAACAAAAGGGGTGCCATTACCCGAGAGAATGGTGTTTGGAATTCTGAACCTGCATATGATGCTTTCTTGGATGAAATGGACCACGGCTAGCGCATTTGCTGTCTTTAGTGGTATCGCTTCTACCCACTTGGTGAACATCTCGGTCGCGGTGAGAATGAAATGATTCCCGTGCGAGGTTGGTCGAATGGGACCAACAAAATCCAAAGCCCATGTATGGAACGGACACGGTGTTCCCAACGCATGTAAATCCACAGCAGGAGCGTGCACTAGATTTCCTTTGAATTGGCACTCCTGACACCGTTTTACTTTAGTGCGGCAATCTGCTTCCATGGTGGGCCAAAAGTAACCGATCGAGAGGAGCTGTCTGCATAACTTTGCACCTCCGTGGTGTTCCACTTGATGAGAGAGGTCCATCACCTCTTGCGCCTCTTTACTGTCTAGACATCGCAGCAAGTTACCCTCATGGCCCCTGCGCTAGAGCATATTTTCTGGCACCACATATCGTGCTGCTTTTCTCTTTAGTTTCTCAGCCTCTTTTCTCGACTCAGGCACAATACCCTGCGTGAGAAAGTCAAAAAGTGGCTTCCTCCAATCCACATCATCGTCGGTCAGAGCAATTGATAAAGAGTCTTTGATCAGTGCGCAACTCTCGCAATTTCCTTGAATCAATGCTGCGCCCGTTGACATGTCCGGCCAGTGAATCCCATACCTCTGGGCTTTCCGATAGATTGACACCTCACTTTCCCCGCAAGCGTGTTGGTGAATCTTTTCTAACAGCGCTTGTCCCTCCTGCTCCGAGACACATCGCATGAGGATTTCACCGGGGCCCTTGTAGTAGAGGGTGTTGTCATGTATGCAATACCCCTTTTTGGACGCCCAATTTTCGTTGCTTGTGCCTTCTGCGATAGCACGCAGGATTGACTTTCTCCAGTCCGTATCGTCTATGCATTCGTCGTCGCACATATCCTCCGTCAGCGCCGAGGATATTCGCACTTCAATTGATATTCTCGCGGGACATTTATACGCACTAACCTTGGATCCCAAGGTAGCTAAAGCATCAGCATGCCTATTGTCCGCTCTGGGTTTGTGCTCGTACTTGACGTCGGAGAACTGTTGCACCAGTTTCTGTACCAAGGTCCGGTAGGGCAACAAGTTGATCTCCTTCAGACCATACTCGCCCGAGGCTTGTTTGACGATTATCTTGGAGTCTCCCATAACCGTCAAATTGCTTACTTCTAGTGCCTTTGCTGCGCGAAGACCAGCGATGAGAGCCTCATACTCTGCTTTATTGTTAGTGACTGCGAAGTCAAGCTTTGCTGACATCTGTATGACCTCCCCATCGGGTTTGGTCAAGACTATCCCGATGCCTCCACCTTTCCTTGTTGACGAACCATCGAAGTAGAGTGTCCAATAGGGCAACTCAACTGCGTAGATTTCAGGTCCCTCCAATTCTTCTTCAATCAAAGGCTCATGACTGTCATCAGGGAACTGCGCTAGTGACAGCGTAAATCTATCTGCTTTTTCGCAAGTGTACGATCAAGTAATATAGAGTATGTAATTGTGACTCTGGTTGTGAACCCTTGAGAACAGTTTAAGTTTTGATTATTAGAATTAGAACTAGACACAAAGTCTGTAACAAGGAGGAAGGTTTGGGATTTGATTCTACTCACTAAATTGCAGTAAATAAAACAATATTTAGAAAAGCTTATTTTATTTTTCTTTTAAATACTTTGCAGAAATTGTTGTAGTTGTAAAAATCAGTAATTCTAAGAATCTAGGTCCCAGGATCCCCTAGGGTTATTAGCTTTCATGGTATATTCGATTTCAGAAACACACGGTGGTTTTGTTTATGCCAGCATACCAACAGTACAATCTCCTCTCGGTCTCATGTACCTATCATTCTCCTACAGATTTTCGGGTCCTCTCGGTCCACCTAAATCTGCAGGTTCGTTCTAAGTCTGCTAGGGTTACAGGTTCTCCTCTCGGTCTCCCCCTAAACGTCTAACAGTTGGTCTAATGCTTCTGGGCTAGTCCCCTGATTCTTTTCACCTCTCGGTCCATCAAGGCAGAGTACTAAATCCTGTCTTTTCTTCCTAGCTCTCACTGGTCACTCTCGCGCACCAGATCCTGCCTTTAACACTCCTGGGTGATCAAGCCATTCATGTATGTAAATAAAATCAAAGACAGAATAATAAACAATCCATCCCGTATTAAGGCTTCAACTAGCCATGCATCTGAAAATCAAACAACCAAGTCTGCTGAATTCATAAACCCTAGGTTCACCGAGAACCTAGGAAAAAGGTCTAGCTAGCTTGCATTATTGAAAAACAACGTTTCATAAAAGAGAGAAAAGATCAAACTAGTTATTGGCTGAATACTGAAAAACTGCTCCAATCCTGACTTGCTCCAATCCTGACAGCTTTGAAACTGGCTGCTGAGATGATGATGATAGATGTATGAGTGTGTATGTGTAACCCTAATTCAGTGCTGGGACACCTCCTTTTATACTGCCACAGTCTCCAAAACTGATGCACGAAATTCCTGTTTTACCCTCAAAAAGACCCGTCCTGGAAGCTTCTGGAAACCCTCCGTGCGTTCAAAAGCAACTCTCCTGCGTTCAAACGCAGTGCGTCTGAACGCACTCATCCTGCGTTTGAACGCAGGCCTTAACCGCTTTTCCTTCCTCTGGCTTCTGACTTCTCGGACACGTGCGTTTGAACGCAGCTCTCCTGCGTTTGAACGCACGACTTAGTCTTTTCTTCTTCTGATGTTGAGTCCTGCGTTTGAACGCAGGTTGTGCGTCTGAACGCACGCCTTAGCTTTTCTGCATTTCTGAATTTGAATCCTGCGTTTGAACGCAGGCCGTGCGTCTGAACGCACGCCTTAGCCTCTTTTCCACCATTTTCCAGCTGCTGCCATCTGGTGCGTTTGAACGCAGGTACCCTGCGTTTGAACGCACAACTTAGACTTTTCTGCTTTTTTTTCTGCTCAGCTCTCCTGACACGCTGCCTCCCATCCAAGTCAATCCCATGCATTTCTCGGCACCTGTTACCTGCACATCATAACATGTACCCGCGATCATATCCAACAAACAAAAGTATGCATGAAATTACTCAAATCTTGCAATCATGTCCTATAAATCTCTGCCTCGTATCAGGTGGAAAATAAGCTGAAAATGGGCAAACTCAACTCTCACAGGGTTAAAACCAATGGTAAAAAGATGTCCCAGACTAGTTCATTTTCAAGCTGTCAAAATACCCCCACACTAAACTCTGCTCGTCCCGAGCAGACCCTTGCATACTGCCTTGCAGACCCATCTTTTGCATACTTTAATTGCATACTCCCCTTTTTCACAGATTCATGACACAGACCAAAAAAACTCAATAGATGACTGACTCAGATACAGAATATACACAAACTGACTCAAGACACAGCAAAAAAAATTTTCTTTTTTTTTTCCTGAGATTGGGCAACCTCTATCATAAACTGAAATCATCAAATCCTCACAAGCTCATTTTGAAATTCCACAACGCGCAGCAAGAAATGGTATAAACTGATCCTGTGCACAAACTCACTAAGGTGTCCCCAAACATCCACCAAACTAACCAAGATAAAGCATGTCTTTGGACTTAGAGGGTCCAGGCTTCTTTAAGTCAACATATAATTTTTCTTCGCCAAGTCATTTGAGGTTTTCAGACCCTCTTAGCCGTTATTGCGTTTGATTTGCAAATTGTCCCATTGCTGGGAGACACAACTCCTGTGTAATACGGCTTGACTTTAATTTCCCTCTTAAGCTCTAAATTGGATTGAATCCAAATTTTCCATGTGAATGGAAGCACATTATGTTGTTTCTCCTTTAACCACAAATAATTATTATTATTTTTTTTTATTTTCAGATTGTTTTTTTTTTTTTTTTTTTTTTTTTTTTTTTTTTTTTTTTTTTATAAACCTCCTCTGTTTTTACAACTGTGCAGTAGAGCTTTAAGAGTGCGGGCTTTTTAGGATTTTCTCTTGGAATCACCTTAAGGGATGGTGGTGTACATTCCCCAACTTCGCTTAGGCCAAAGACTTGTACCGCATAAAACCGACTCTACACGAAGGTCCACCCCAGATTCCAAGAGTCCACCAGTTTCCACGGGAAACAAAATATTCAATTATCAAAGGACTAAATCCGCCTAGCACACTAGAGAAGTCAAAAGTATGCCTGTTATCTTCTTTCCACATTCCTGAATACCCGGGACATCCTGTCGTAAGACTTGCGCACAAAACACTAAAATTTGAAGTATCCCTACTACGGTGCTTCCTACTCTCATAAGCTCTTTCATTGGATTCTCTTCAGTTTCTAGGTCCTAAGTTGCCCTTTCTCAAAAAAAAAATTTTAAATTATTTATATTTTATATTTATTTTTTATTTTTTTCGTTTTTTTTTTAACATGCAAGGTCAGAAGAGTTGGTGGGTAGACTCAACATAAAAAAAAAACGTGCTGACTCAAAAATGAAAATAAAATTAAAAATAAAATGGACAAAAATATGCTGACACGGCTATGCAGGAGGACACGATTTCCCACCCCCACACTAGAGGTGGCGCGTCCTCGCGACTCTACTGATCTGGCCTGTAACTAGAATCTATGTTCTCCGGAGTAGACTGGTCAGTTGGCTCTGGAGATGGTGAAGGGGTTCGCCCCCTGGCGCGTTTCCTCGCAGCATGGCGTGCTGCGGCAGCGGTACCAGCATGGCTGGCACCGGGATGGGCACTGCTGGCCCCTGGGTCTGCATGCTGCCTAGGTGGGTACTGGGTACCGGGTCTGCCGGGGTCACCAACGCTGTCAGCGTGTTCCGGACTCGGTGTGGGGTCATGGCCAGAGAAGCTATCATATGGCCGGCTATCCTCCATTGTCCAGCTGGGACAATTATCACTCAAATAGCGGTCCGGAAAGTTAAATCTCTTACCACGCATGTTGCTCTGAATTTCAGCGAGTGCCGCCTCATGAGCTCTCAATGCGGCTGTGTTAGCGTGGTAAATATGCTTCTGGGTCTTGAACAACTTTCCAAGACCCCTGGCCATTTTCTTGACCGTCCTTACCAGGTAGTTCTGTACTTTTTCTTGGGCCTTAATTTTCTTTCTGACCCATTCCTCATGATCAGTCCTCTCCAGGCGCCCAAAAGAACTGCGCCTGGCCCCTCTGCTGGACTGCCCTAAGTCGGGGTCGGCCTGCCTGTGTTCACTGGAACTGGCAGATCGTGGCAGTCGGAAGGGACCTGGTAAGGCTGGAAAACCCCCATCACCGGGAGGAGGTGGTGGTGGCATGCCAACACCCCCACCCTGAGGTGGAGCATCATCATCATCATCGTCCACTTGGACAAATTCTGGAGGCCCGTGCACGGCCTCATGCAACGCACATCTCATGTTTCGGTACTTGCGTACCTCCACTGGTCGGATATCTCTCAGCTCGCGAGGGATAACCACTAGATAATCCTGCGCCATTTTTGTTAACATCCCCAGGAGACCCAAACCCTTCTTGCTGTGGGTCTCTCTTCGTTCCCGGAAAAACTCACAAATAATCTCCGGGAGGCTCACAGGCTCTCGGGCCATCAGACAGTACACCAAAAGGGCAATGTTATAATCAATGCGGGTAAAGTGTTTAATACCCACAATTCTGTTGTTTACCCACTCAGTCCACCATCTCGCCTCTCGAATCAGGTAGGTCGCAGGGAGTTTCCGGTAGGAAGGACTCCGTTCAGGATAGTACCAAGCAGCGCCTGGTACACCAGCACACAGGGTGGTCAAGATCTGCTCACTAAGCTGTTCAGATGGATGACGCCTCAGTTCCTGAAACTGACAGTCATCCAACACTAATTCCAGACCCAAACTCTCTCGGAAACTCTCTGGGGTAATTCGAATCCATCTTTTTCTGCAGTAAATCCAGTCAATTGACTGGGCTTCACTGTTCATGCACTGCTGGAGATTGCTGAAAATCTCCTTAGCCAGCACAGAACTGACTTGCAGATTGGTAAAACCAGTAAACAAATCCCCAAAATGATCCTGCCCAGTATAGTTGAACAGTTCATCCCCCATTGCTACTCTATCACGGGGAAAGGTCCTCTCAGCAGGTATGTCATACCGAATCTTTTTGTCTTGCAGAAAGAAACGGTGAGCCTCCATGTTAACAAACCTATGGTCGCAGAAATGGTCAACCCTAATCAATCTGCAGTCGATGATGTTCAAAGGTGCAATCGCCCTATCAGGCCTCATGTAAGGACTATCTTCATCCATTTCAAGATTCAAACAGAAAAAATGAAAATATTCAAAGAGAAGGAAAAGATAGAACCTGGCTACCCGGAGTGAATCTTACGGGTACAGATCTGGAAATTGCTCTCTGGAGTGGATCTGTCGGTGTTTGGATCGGATGAGTTTGACCACCCCCACACTGTTCCTGACCTTCTGGTCGTCCTGCGGTGGTCGTCGGAGATTGCTGGCGGCTGACTGCTTCTGGCGGCTGCTAGGGCAGAGAGAATTTCTAGAGAGAGAGTTGAAAACTGGATGACTTGGGTGAAAATGGGTCACTGTCATCCGTACAGTATATATAGGTGTAGATAGTGCTTTCTGAGCTGACAGATCTTGGCCACGTGGCAACCATCCAGCACACCATATTGTGCTCCACACACACTGGATCACCAGCCGAGCTGATCCATGTGGGGGCTGCGAGACAGAGCCCTCGCATACCACTTCACGGGACTTGTAGGGACTTTGTGGTTTGGAGGCTAGAGTAAGCTCTGTCGCGTGCGAGCCAAGCCCGCACGCGACCTTTAGTAACTGTTTTGAGAGATTTATGGCACGAGCTCCATAAACCCGGTCAATCCGGTCAAACCCGGTCAACCTCGTAACGGTTCCGGTATTCGCGCACAACGTGCTATAACGGTCCCTATATACTCGGACGAACGTGCCGTTATGGTTAAGCTAATTAAGCCGCCATCAATGGGCGCATTAACCACACTACAACGGTCACGTTCTCTGCTATATATAGGACGTTAACCTTTCCATACAAAGGAGAACACACTTGCCATACGCGGAAGCTCTGCCAAACCTCTGTCTCTCTCTCAGACATTGCTACTGACTTACTCTCTCCCTACACACAACCCCACTCTTCCTGTGCGATCCTCGATCCTCTACATACGGTGTACACGGAGGTCTCCCCGCCGGAATCTCTTGTGCACATTTTGGTGAACCCGACGTGAACTTACCAACAAAAGCAACCATGTCTCAGGAGGATGATATCAGCAACAGATCGCCTTCCGCCGAAACCGCCTCGGGAGAGGGGACCCGACGTACTCCTACCACTCCCGGCGAGACACCGACGCTAGAGTCTTTGGACGCCGCTGTTCAAGGCCAGGCGAAAGCTCTCAAGGCCCAATTCGAGCAGCTAGAGGGGATCTTGGCCGTTCTGGGTACCTTTGCACCAAATCCTTCGTCGGCCACCGCCGTCTCTCAAGGAGGAGGAGCCCCTACCGCTCCGGGACTGGGAGTGTCAACCACACCTTCCAACCCCAACCTGCAAACTCCGCCGGCAATCGCACAGCCGCCTTCGATTCAGGGGTCAACGGCTCAGATGTTGCCTCTCACCGCTCACACTCCTCAGCCCTCGGCTTTGGCGTCTAACCCGACTCTGCAGTACCCTCCGCCTCCTCCAACGGCGATCTGGGGCAATGCGAGCAGTCCATATGTCCCCAATCCTTCGACGGCGTATGTGTCGCCTCCGCCTGCGGCAACCCCTCCTTCAGCTGCTGAAGGGAGCATTCCAGAGTGTATGACGTCTCTGCAGAAGCGCATGGACACTATTCTGGCTCATCAGTCATTCGCGGATACTATTATCCCGAAGCTGGACAACGATCCACCCATCCCGCGGGAGATCTATCTCATGCCTAACCCCGCGGGGTACAAAGCTCCTAAATGGGACAAGTTCGAGGATGTCAACGGAAACGCCCACGAACATGTCATGCGTTTCATTGATGTCATGGGACCATACGGAGCCGATCCCAAACTGCTGATGCGAGAGTTCCCAAAATATTTAGGGAACGTGGCGTACAAGTGGTACCGAACGTTGGAAGCCGGATCCGTGAAGACTTGGGACGACATGGTCCAGAAGTTCTACACCAAATTCTTCCAGATGGAAGAAAAGGTGACAATGATTCATCTCTCGCGGATGTACCAGAAGCGCGAGGAGGATGTGATCACTTTCATCAAGAAATTCCGGGCGAAATCCTTGGACTGCAAAGATCCAATGCTCGAAAGCCGGCTCGTAGAGATATGCCTGCAGTGCATGCGAGATGAATACAAAGGTATGCTCATTAATTTGCAAACACCTACGTTTTCAAAGTTAATTGAATGCACGAAGAACATCGAGCCTATAGTCGAGAGACAGAAAAAGAAGAACGCTCCGGAGCGACCTCCGAGCGCCACCACCTACAAGATCGGGAGATTTAGTTACAAGAGGGGACGTGAAGCTGAGGTCAATACAGTTTCACCCCAGAAGCAAGCCAAGGTTGTAAACTTTGACGTACCACCCCTACCATGCTCGGTAGAGGAGGCAAGCGACCTCTGCAGACAGTGGCGTAAGGATGGTGTCCTACCGCCACTCGAGAAGATACCCTCCAAGGAGATGGTGAGAGACCCTAAGTGGTGCGAGTACCACGGCAAGGTCATGCATCCCACGACCGAGTGCAAGAAGCTCAGGTTCGCGTTCGACCAGAAGATGAAGAACGGCGAGCTTATCGTCAGCGATCACCGGAAGGATGTGCGCAACAACCCGCTTCCTGCGCATGCGGAGCAGGGCTCGAAAGGCAAAGAGGTCGCTATGATCTCGATCGTCGAATTGGAAGAAGTCGCAGAGGATGGTCTACCCATCGTTGCCGAGGTCCATGAAGATGAAGACTACAGCATGGACACGGAGGATGAACGTGCCGACCGGATGAAAGGGTCGCATGGCTTCAGCAGGTTCTTCAACGAGATGAATTTCTCGGAGAAATGCCGAACAGATATGACGAAAGCGATCTTGAGAATAGCGGAAGACTACGAGGAGGATCTTGTAGTATCCAACGGGAAAGTCATCAGGGCGTCTCGCTCTACAGAAAAGATTATGACCTTTTCTGCCAGCGACAAGAAGACAGATGCGAGCCACCAGAGGCCTCTGTACGTGACAGCCATCATCAACGGCGTCGAGTTCAAACGAGCATTCGTCGATGGCGGGGCGGCTGTCAACGTCGTCTCGCTCCACACACTAAAGCTAGCAGGGATCCCTGAACATAAGATCGTCAGGCGTCCATCCCCGCTGATGGGATTCGGAAGCGACTCTAGAATGACGATCGGATGGATCCGCCTGGGCGTTCAGATTGGCAAAATCAAGTGCTCAGCAAAGTTCTATGTCATAGACGCGAACACTACATACCATATGATTATTGGCCGAGCCTGGATTCATCGCTTCGATGCGATTCCCTCAACAGCTCATCAAGTTATGAAAGCTATCTGGAACGACAGAGTAGTCGAGATACCGGCTTCAACGAACCCATTCAACCTGGATGAAGCACATCTTAGCGAGGCGGTGTGGTTTACCGAAATGGCGGACGAACAAACACCGGGTACATTCAACCCTACTCCTTTGCCTCTCTGGGAGGACATCAAGGATCAGTCACCTGCAGGGGTAATGGTGACACGGGAAGATGCCAAGGATAAGCCGCCTACACGAGAAGAGGCGCCGCGTATCGCATACCATCGGAAGAATGTGTATACTCTGAAGAGAATCTCAAAGCATGACCCCGAGGGCAAGGAGATAGAGAGCTTCTACGCCAATGGGAAGAATTGCTATCGCATATGAAGGTGCGCGGGGATGTCCTCACACGGGCATGGGGATATCCCTGGGCAAATCAATCAAATCGAGCAAATTGCGCTAGCAGAAGAGCCAATGCAGAGGACTCCAGATGAGAAGCTCAAAGAAGCGCCTGAATGCATGGAAGACAGGCCAAGACCACAAAAGCAAGAACTAAAGGAAGTGTTCCTCAGCCCGAACGAGGAAAAGAAAAGGCCAGTCTTTCTAAGTGCGGACCTCACGAGCGAAGAGGAGCAAGGAATGTTGCAGCTCCTAACTGAATACAAGGATGTGTTCGCATGGGAGTATGATGAGATGCCAGGTCTAGATACAAGCATCACCATGCACCGCTTAGACATCATCCCAGGGTCTAAACCGGTCAAGCAGAGCACAAGAAGCTTCAGGCCAGAGCTTAACGTGAAAATCAAGCAGGAGATTCTCAAACTCCTAGATGCCAAGTTCATAGAGCCGAATCATCATCCCACATGGCTGGCCAACATCGTGCCAGTAGTGAAAAAGAACGGACAGCTTCGCATCTGCGTGGACTTCCGAGATCTCAATCGCTTCTGCCCTAAGGACGATTTCCCACTGCCCAACATCGATTTGCTTATCGATTCAACAGCGGGCCACCGTATGTTCAGCTTTATGGATGGTTTCAGCGGGTACAACCAGATCAAGATGGACCCCGAAGACGCGCGGAAAACTGCATTCATCACTCCGGTGAGGGTGTTCAACTACACAGTGATGCCGTTCGGTCTTAAGAACGCGGGCGCGACCTATCAGCGGGCCATGATGGCTCTATTCCACGACATGATGCACAAAGAGGTGGAATTCTATGTGGATGACCTGGTGGTTAAATCCAAGCACGAAGCAGACCACCTCTCAGATCTACGAAAGGTGTTCATTAGATGCAGGCGCTTTCAGCTGAAGATGAATCCCATGAAATGCGCGTTCGGGGTGACATCAGGGAAATTCTTGGGATGCGTGGTTCATCGCCAAGGGATCGAGCCCGACCCTGCGAAAGTATCAGCTATCACTGGCATGACGCCGCCCCATAATCAGAGTGCATTGAAGACATTTTTAGGAAAGCTATCCTATCTGCGAAGATTCATCCCAGCAATTGCCGAAATCACATGCTGTTTCAGCACTCTTCTCAAGAAGGACGCCGCGTACAACTGGGCTCCGGAGCACGAAGCCGCATTCGAAAGGCTGAAGGATTTGCTGACATCCTCGAAAATAATGATCGCACCTCAATTGGGATCACCGCTTCTGCTATATTTGACATCAACAAGGAGATCTATAGGAGCGCTCTTGGCTCAGGAGTATGAAGGCCAAGAGAGACCTATCTACTACATCTCTCGTATCGTGCAGCCTGCTGAATCAAGGTATACAGACATCGAACGTCATTGCCTTGCCTTATTCTTTGTGATAGAGAAGTTGAAACACTATTTTGCATCACACAAAGTAGTAGTGGTCACCAAGAGCGACCCCATACGATATTTGCTAACTCACACTACTCCTGGCGGGAGATTGGCAAAATGGTACATGACCATCTCTCAATATGATATCACATGCATGCGACCACGAGCGATCAAGTCGCAGGAGGTAGCGGATCTGCTGGCACAGTTCCCCGATAACAGCCACGAACCCGTGATCGAGGAGGAGCTCGAAGGCCCTGAGATCTATGCAATCGACGTGCCCTATTGGACGCTCCACTTTGACGGCTCGTCCACAAGGAAAGGTGGAGGCATTGGGATAGTCTTGACCAAACCAGATGGGGAGGTCATACAGATGTCCGCAAAGCTCAACTTCGCAGTCACAAACAATGAAGCGGAGTACGAAGCTCTCATAGCGGGACTGCGCGCAGCAAAGGCTTTGGAAGTAAGCAATCTGACGGTCATGGGAGACTCCAAGTTGATCGTCAAGCAAGCCTCGGGCGAGTATGGTTTGAAGGAGATCAACCTCCTGTCTTACCGCACCCTAGTACAAAAGCTGGTACAGCAATTCTGCGATGTGAAGTACGAACACAAGCCCCGAGCAGACAACAGGCATGCGGACGCCTTAGCAACCTTGGGATCTAAGGTCAGCACTGACAAATGTCCCGTAAAGATTTCCATCGAAGTGCGAACATCGTCGGCATTGACAGAAGATGCGTGCGACGACGAACACATGGATGATACAGACTGGAGAAAAGCAATCCTACAAGCTATTGCGAAAGGCACAAGCAGTGAAAGCTGGGCACTCACAAAAGGATACTGCATCCATGACAATCCCCTTTACTACAAGGGTCCCAGCGGAATACTCATGCGTTGCGTCTCCGAGCAAGAGGGACAACAGCTGTTAGAAAAGATTCACCAACACGCTTGCGGAGAAAGCGAGGTGTCAATCTACAGGAAGGCTCAGAGATATGGCATTCATTGGCCAGACATGTCGATAGCCGCAGCCCTGATACAAGGGAAGTGTGAGGGTTGCGCGCTAATCAAAGATTCTCTCCTCATCGCCTTAACCGATGACGACACAGATTGGAGGAAGCCACTCTTCGATTTTCTCACCCAGGGCATCGTGCCTGAATCGAGAAAAGAAGCTGAGAAATTGAAAAGGAAAGCATCCCGATACGTGGTACAGGAAAACCTGCTTTGGCGAAGAGGTCATGAGGGCAACTTGCAGCGATGTCTAGACGGCAGAGAAGCACAAGAAGTCATGGACCTTTCTCATCAGGTGGAACACCAAGGAGGTGCGAAATTATGCAGGCAGCTCCTCTCAATTGGATATTTCTGGCCCACGATGGAGGCCGATTGTCGCACCAAGGTACGACGCTGCCAGGAATGTCAGTTCAAAGGAAACCTGGTGCACGCTCCCGCCGTGGATCTACATGCATTAGGCACACCATGGCCATTTCACACATGGGCTTTGGACTTCATCGGTCCCATCCGACCAACGTCGCACGGGAATCATTTCATTCTCACCGCAACTGAGCTATTCACCAAGTGGGTGGAAGCAATACCACTAAAGACGGCAAATGCGTTGGCTGTGGTCAACTTCATCCAGGAAAGCATCATATGCAGGTTCGGAATCCCAAACACCATTATTTCAGATAACGGTACTCCTTTTGTTAATCGCCAGGTAGCTGCGAAATTAGCGGAGTACAATATCAGGCAGATATGTTCTACCCCTTATTACCCAAAGGGAAATGGACAAGCCGAAGCGACCAACAAAACGCTGTTGAGAATTTTGAGCAAGATGGTCGCAGATGACCACAAGAAGTGGGCCGACTCTCTAAGCATAGCTCTGTGGGCTTATCGAACCTCTCCGAGGACACCCACGGGGGCCTCACCATTCCTACTATGTTATGGGGCCGAAGCTGTGGTACCTGCAGAGGTGAGAATCAATTCGGCGAGGCTAGCCTTCCACGCACTCTACGAAAATCAACGCGATCATGACTTAGTCTTGCTGGAGGAAAAGCGAGAACAAGCCAAAAGGACCAACAAGCGATATCAAGAAAGGATTGCTCGCGCTTACAATAAGACGGTCCAGCGAAGGGATTTCGCAGTTGGCGACTTGGTCCTGCGCGCATCTGACCACTGCATGCGAGAAGCGACTCACCCAAAGTTCGCAGCCAATTGGGAAGGACCCTTCGAAGTCACAGAAGTCTTCGACAGTGGCTATTGCAGCATACGAAGGTTGCACGGCACAACCTCAACCCCGAGTTCAGTCAACATGCGCTGGATTAAGAAGTACTATCCTTGACTTCTCTCATTTCATACGTTTTATTATAACGTCGCTCAATCTCTTGTATGGTTACGATTTACACAATCTCCTCTCCCATATGAGAGGATTGTAATCTCATCTCTCCCATATGAGAGCAGCATAATAAGAAAATTCTCCCAAATGAGAAACTTCATATTTTTGGATGTCGATTTTACTTTATTAGTTTGCTATAACTGTTAACAATAAGCCTATCTGTTACGATAGCAGCCTATGCAAATGCGATCTTAATTGATCATCTAAGCCTATCTGTTACGATAGCAGCCTATGCAAATGCGATCTTAATTGATCATCTAAGCCTATCTGTTACGATAGCAGCCTATGCAAATGCGATCTTAATTGATCATCTAAGCCTATCTGTTACGATAGCAGCCTATGCAAATGAGATCTTAATTGATCATCTAAGCCTATCTGTTACGATAGCAGCCTATGCAAATGCGATCTTAATTGATCATCTAAGCCTATCTGTTACGATAGCAGCCTATGCAAATGCGATCTTAATTGATCATCTAAGCCTATCTGTTACGATAGCAGCCTATGCAAATGCGATCTTAATTGATCATCTAAGCCTATCTGTTACGATAGCAGCCTATGCAAATGCGATCTTAATTGATCATCTAAGCCTATCTGTTATGATAGCAGCCGATGCAAATGCGATCTTAATTGATCATCTAAGCCTATCTGTTACGATAGCAGCCTATGCAAATGTGGTCTTAATTGATCCTCTAAGCCTATCTGTTACGATAGCAGCCGATGCAAATGCGATCTGAATCGATCATTCAAGCCTATCTGTTACGATAGCAGCCAATGCAAACGCGATCTGAATTGATCATCCAAGCTTATCTGGTACGATAGCAACTCATGCGCAAAATGATCTTAATAGATCTTCTAAAGCCTATCTGTTACGATAGCAACCCATGCGAAAAAAAAACGATCTTAATTGATCTAGTAAAGCCTATCTGTTACGATAGCAACTCATGCGAAAATGATCTCAATTGATCATTGATCTAGTAAAGCCTATCTGTTACGATAGCAACTCAGGCAAAAATGATCTCAATTGATCATTGATCTAGTAAAGCCTATCTGCCACGATAGCAACTCGCACCACTTAACGATCTTAATTGATCTACTAAATACTATCTGCTACGATAGCAATATTGTGAAAATGATCTTAAGTGATCCACAAAAGCCAATCATAAGCCCATCTGCCGAGATGGCACAGCCGCGAAAATATGATCTCGAACGATCTAGTGAAACATCTGCGAATTCATAAGGCAGATGGCAAATGCAAAACCATTACATAGCATTATGCAAGGCAGAATATGCCGAAACGCATGCGAAATTGTATTTTGTTGTAACAAGGCAGCAGATAATACAAAAGCTATTTATCATTATGAGTCGAAAAGACTTGCAATTTATCTGTCTAGATAGCAGCTTACAAGCGAAAAAGCTCAAATCTAACTACGCAGCCGACATGGCTTACAATACATGCGAAGAGAAACTCACAAGCATGAAGTAACGCATCGCGGGAATTCCGACTGAAAAAGGATGAACCTAACGGTCCTAACACCGGCTATGCAATACACAGATCTACGGCCAAAGATCTATAGCAAAAGGGATGCTGCTGCGAAGAGATCAGCTTGTCATTCGCTACGCCACTAGCGGCAAGATCTGCGAGACGGTACGTCCAAGACCCCAAGGGGTGACAAAAGCCTCTGTCTGATCAAGATAGGCACCGGAGGAACCTCCTGTTCCGACATGTACTGTCCTGCAAAACATGTGAAGCAGTCATTCCTCTGGTGAGGGACTCCTTGTCATGATAGACAAGGGCATTGGCAAGCCCCCTGAGTTCAAGAACGAAGAGGCAAGAAATCCTCCTCCAGGGATGCTGGAGGAGAATCCCGCCGTTCATTACGAGACGGTAGCACGGTCACTTCGGCGCTGCACCTCACCGGGAGGCGGCCGGAAACATGACCTGCGCACATAATACACGAAGAAATTTCTTCGAACACACATGAGATATCATCTCCATCTTCTTTATGATGGTTATAAAGAGCAATAAGCCTCATAAAGCGGATCGTGGAAAATATTTCTACAGCACAAAGCGCAAACTCAGGATTCACAACTTGAAGTTGCCATGAATCAACGAAAAACAAGCGTTGAGGCCAGCAGTCGTAAGGACTCACGGCAAAGCACATTTTTGGGATGAAGAACCCAAATGGCAAACACAGGGTTTATATAGACCCTGTCGAGACTCTTCAGTTGCCAAAAGATGAGTCAGTAGAATTCGAAAAGAGGGTAAGGTCAATCACTTACGCCTTGAAAAGCGGTAACGATCAATTACCCTACTAAAGGCTACGACGATTCAGTTGCGTATCCTAATAAATGACGGATAGTCATGATTCGGATGGACTTCCCAACGAAAGCGTGCTTATCTTCCGAGAAATTAGCGCGAAAATCAAGCAGAGTATCAATTGCTGATGTCATAATTGGATATGCACAGAGATATCCTATCAAATCCCGGAAAGGGCAAATCGGGCAAGTAGATTCTTGTTGTTAAAAAGGGGGGAGAAACCCTAGCAACATTGCATTAATGTTTCAAACATTACATTAATGTTCCGGCTATATCCTTGCTATTTTCAAAATTCACAAAGTCAAAAGCAAATTCTTGGCCAAGGAGTCATGGGGTGCGAACTGATGGCTCAGCTTCTCTACCTGCTCCACTTCTTGCTTCAATTGCTCGCACTTGGCATTCATCTCATGATAGAGCTTCATAGCTTCTTCAGCCTTTTGCTTCTGCTGCTCCTCCTTTTGCTTTTCAGCTGCGAGGTTCTGGTGACCGAGCTGCAAGGTTACGGCTGCGCGAATCAGAGTGACTCTTTTCATAAGAAATCTGAAACCCAGCCTGCCCTGAACTTTGGTAAGAAGATTTTCGCACATGCCATGAAGCAATTCGGCGCTCTGGACAGAGATGGTCTCAGGCGTGGCCGCAGACAGCTGCTCCAGAATCCAAATGGCTTCGGTGAGAAACAACCTCCTGTCGAAGGGCCCTATCTCCAGAGATCTTGCAAACGATCGGGGGTAGGAGAGGCGCATCCGAACCAGCCAGTCCACATCAGTTTGTTTCAAACCTGAAGCAATGTTAAAACTAAGTTATGCTATCAAACTAGCAAATGCACCATGCGAGATGCAAACAGTGAATCACTACTTACCAGTTCCTTCGAGAATCTCACGAAGAGAAGGAATGCGCATTACTGGGGTCGTTGAAGACTGCCCTTGCTCCATGGCTCTCCTGTCAGCTGCGAGCTCTAACTCCTCATAGTTAGAAGGAAGGGTGTAGTCCGCACCAGCTGCGACTGCATTCCTAACCTGCGAGCCCCAAAAGCCCCACGCAGGAATAGGTGCCGCCGACTCAGTCATCGCCGGAGGCGAAGTGACAGCCGAGGTCGCTTGGCGAGGAACGTTCTCAGATGCGGAAGCATCGGCAGTATTTGTCCTTACTTCCTCAGCGCCAGCATGGGCATCTTCGTCCATTAGCACAACACCAGCTTCAGCATCGTCGGAGACTTCGATGATGTCCTCGAAAGGCTCGCCTGCATGATCAGCAGCTGCGACAGGCTTCTCTGTATGGGGGCTCGGAATCGGAACATAGGATGCAGAAGACTGACTTCTTTGCTCCGGCGCATGTTCCTCAACATTGCCTGCAATACAAAATGCGATGGTATGAGGTAACTCGCATTGAATAATATTTTGCTATCTTTACTTAAGCTAAGAGCAAGCACCTCCACGCGAAGGTGGGATTGAAGCCTCTTCATACACTAAAGACGAGGAACCATGTCCTATTAGTGTGTCCTCACTAAGCAAGTCTTTAAGAGGGGCGTGACCTGGGATGCGAAGAAACCAGTCATGATCCTGTTTCAAGTTGCTAAGACCTAGTACATGTGTATCGCTCAAATGATTACCTGAAGGTTCTCCGCATTTGTCTACTAGCCAACGGCGAATGTCAGCCTTTGACACACCGTGCTTTAACGCACCCACAATAACATCTCTATAAGTTACTGCGAGATTGAAGATCTCACCTTTATCGCCGCCTGCGATCTCTTCGAAGTCCGCTTGGGCTTGCTCCAGGGCTGCTGCATCCTCTTCTGGAACCTCATCTTCCTCCTCCGCATGAGGAGCCACTTCTTGATTCTTCCTGATTCTTCCTGATGTGTATCACAACTGTTCTTTCTTCTTCTTCTTCATCACTTTCTCTGGGCTCCTGCCTCTCTCCTTCTTCCTCTTGGTCGAATGGAACGAAAGACTCAACTGCGAGCTCTTTCCGCACTTTGCTGGGCATGCGACCTTTGCCTTTGTCTTTGACAGAAAGGGACCTCACCGGAGGAGAAGCTGGAGCACTTGTGGGGGAAGAAATTGTAACTCCCTTTTGCCTGGGTCTTTTCACTCTCGGCGCCGCAGTTGCTGGAGGGGACGGATCATCTCCGGGAGGAGACGAGGCCGGAGTATTGTCTATCAGCGAGTCAGCAAAAGCATTCATGACTGCGCGAATCTTGGTCTCGACCTCAGAGTCCATCCTCCATGCTAGCCGAAACGACTGCTTTTGTCTTCTGGTGGCAACAATGGCGTTAACCAAAGACTTGGAGCGATCACCAGATGCGAATCGCCGCACATGACACTACAGCAAAAAGTACAAAATAAAGGTGTCAGCATAAGGAAATCAAGAAGCTTAACGCGTGCGAAAAAAAATTGCCTACCTCAGCAAATGCCTTGCTGTATCAGACGACATGCGTGTCGCCCTTCTTAATTGCGGCGACCTTCTCTTTCAGAATGAGGTCAGGACACAAATGGTTCTCACGATCCAACAGTGAATAGCAACCATATTCAGACTCGCTCAGACTGCAATTGGGGCGAAACGGAAAAGAATTCCTCTTGATCAAGGGGGCTCTACTTGGCTGCGCGGCCGACTGCGTCTCAATCCTTGTTTGCTGGGCAACCCAGTATGCGAGCCAGTTCTGAGAACACCCACCCTCGCGGGTCCCTGCAGGCTGTTCAAAGGGAAGATTGTTCATGAAAACTGTCTTGCACTCCTTTGTCAGCAAGCGCTTATAGCAACCTCTGATAATGGACTGCGGCCAGATTAATGGTGCCACCGCGTCAAAACCAAACTGGGGCGAAACTCGAGTGGGGTCAACATCCACGGTAATCCTCTCGTACCTTGGCGCGAGCTCACGAATATGCTCTGCGAGGGCAGGAAGAGAACCTCGTAGACACCAGCAAAAGAACTCGCGATAGCGTTCATGGAAATTCGGTCCCTCTTCGAAGAGCAGCTCTTCTGAGAAGACAACACCCTTAGAGGGGTACAGCTTTGGAAACCATCGCACGTTCTCCACACGTGTGGCATAGGGCCTGGCAGTGAACTCTTTCCGCTTGTCGCATATCAAGCTCCAAACACACTTGGTGTTGCTCGCTCCGAACCACCTCGCAGCTCTGCCGCTGTTGCGCGCCTCCGTCTCGCCTGGGGGACACCATTTGTCGGGATTGAGAGCAGTTGGGGCATAGGATGGCCACCGCTCGAAGACCCACATTGTCAAAAGGGAAATATTGACAAAAGTCAGTACATCGAGGCGGCCACGCGACTCTTTCATGGCCAGAACTAGCTGATCAAGCCTGTAATACAACGTGCCCAAGACCAAGGGCCCGAGTGCGACTCTCTGGCCAAGTGCGAGCCTCACAGCAAGTGGCAAAACATGGTAAAAGACCCCATCATGTGGGTGACCATCTATCAAGTATCTTGACAACCAAGCACAGAGGAAAGCGCAGAGGGTCAAGTGATAACCTTTACCCTCCACATAGTTCTCGGCGTCTGGGTTTTCACTCAGAAGCTTCTTGGTGATGCTGCTGTTCGCATAGTCTCGAAAGAAGTACTGCAGCCATTTGTACCAGGTATTCTTCGCAGACGTGTCAACCAACTGCCAGTTTGGAAGGGCTTTCGTAGTAGTCCACCGAGTAGAGATTTTCTTTACCTCTGCCAAGCATTCCTCCATCTGCGCGTACAAGGCAATCTCCGCAGGCGTCCTCAAAGGACTCAAAGGGTCTACCTCGCCCATGGGGGAAAGATCGTACAGCATCTGCACGTCCTCGAGTGTGGGGGCGGCCTCGAACTCAGCAAAGTGGAATGTGTGAGTCGCAGGCGAGTAGCGGGAAAGAAGGTCTAGAAGCATGGACTGGTCCAGCCTCACGGCAGCACCCTTCATAGCACGAACAGCAAAGTATATACCTGCTTCATCGAGAGTCGCACCATGATTGTCCAACACGTGGTCAATCCACTCATCCATATAGTCCAATTTCAAGACGAAAGCCTGGGTAGAAATCGCAGTGTAGGGGAAGTACCCGTTTTCGACCCCCAATCGAACCACATCCTCGGAACCAATCAACTCGAGCAAGGCTGAGTTAACTGGGCGAGTCAGTGTTAGCAATCTCTCAACCGGGACAGGATCAGGCATCCTTTTCGCCTTAACTCTCGCATGATAGAAATCTTGGCCACCGAGATAGGGGGCTTTTCGCCACAAGGCCTGCGGGAGGTCGGGTATCTCTTCATCTTTCTTGTTGGGTTTGATTCCTTTTGTCTTGGCCATTCCTGCGGAAGAGCAAGAAAAAAAGGGGGAGAAAGGTGCTACACTTCAGTTTCAAAGTTCGAAATCCGAGATCTATCATGAAAAGAAAGACGAACAGTTTCTGGTATCAATTTCAGAAATTAAGAGTTGCATTATCGGCGATTCCAAGATCTCACATCCGGATCCCTTATTATTGAAGGATTAAAGCAAAAGTGGGTTCAAAGATCAAGGTTTCTTTGCAAGTTTCAACAGATTATATGTTCTGGGCCTACAGATTCAACGCAGTTCAAGGCAAACATTGGTATCTTAAATCAAAATTGAACAAGGCCAACCTTGTTTTCTTGAAGCCTGCTTGGATATGCACAACTGAAGAAGACGATTTGCAGTTTTGAACTGATGATTGATTATTTGAATCTGCTCTCGAAGATCTCCGGGTACCATTCACTTTAAGAGAAAGAAGTGATGCTTTGCAACAGTGGATACAAAGTATTTATCCAAAAACAATGAAGGGTTGCGTCCTTCCAGTAGTCGAATCGCAACCGTCACCGTCGAATCGCGCAATCACAGGACAAGCTGACGTCACGCCTAAAACCCTAGAAGCCAGACGGCACGACTCTAGGGGTTTTAGGTCATAATGACACGCACGGGGGCTGAACTTACCCGTATTTGAATTGGTGCGTGGCGGCAACGCGTATGTTGGTTTCCGCGCATGGAAGTCTATACAGCTACGAGTCTTCACGCGCAGAAAGGGGGCTAATGTAGATAGTGCTTTCTGAGCTGACAGATCTTGGCCACGTGGCAACCATCCAGCACACCATATTGTGCTCCACACACACTGGATCACCAGACGAGCTGATCCATGTGGGGGCTGCGAGACAGAGCCCTCGCATACCACTGCACGGGACTTGTAGGGACTTTGTGGTTTGGAGGCTAGAGTAAGCCCTGTCGCGTGCGAGCCAAGCCCGCACGCGACCTTTAGTAACTGTTTTGAGAGATTTATGGCACGAGCTCCATAAACCCGGTCAATCCGGTCAAACCCGGTCAACCTCGTAACGGTTCCAGTATTCGCGCACAACGTGCTGTAACGGTCCCTATATACTCGGACGAACGTGCCGTTATGGTTAAGCTAATTAAGCCGCCATCAATGGGCGCATTAACCACACTACAACGGTCACGTTCTCTGCTATATATAGGACGTTAACCTTTCCATACAAAGGAGAACACACTTGCCATACGCGGAAGCTCTGCCAAACCTCTGTCTCTCTCTCAGACATTGCTACTGACTTACTCTCTCCCTACACACAACCCCACTCTTCCTGTGCGATCCTCGATCCTCTACATACGGTGTACACGGAGGTCTCCCCGCCGGAATCTCTTGTGCACAATAGGCAAATTTTTAGAATTTGCAGAATGGCCCCTAAATTTCAAATTTTTTCAAATTTTTCCGAAATTTCTGATCCCGCTCGAATGTGCGTTTGAACGCAGCTTCTGCGTTTGAACGCACTTCTTCCACTTTTCTGGAAATTTTGAAATTCTGTTGATCTGCGTTTGAACGCATGGTGTGCATTTGAACGCAGTGCTTGAAGTTCTTTGAATTTTCTGGGCTTGTTGATTTGCGTTTGAACGCATATGAGTTGCGTTTAAACGCAATGCTTAGCTTCTGCAATGCTTCTGATGAGCTGCGTTTGAACGCACATGATCTGCGTTTAAACGCATGCCTTGACTCTAGAAATTCTCTGCTGATTGGTTCCTGCGTTCGAACGCACCTTCTGCGTTTAGATGCACGTCCTTAGGTTTTTCCAACCCATCTTTTTCTCCTTGCGTTTGAACGCACCTTGTGCGTTTGAACGCACCACTTGGTAGCTGGAAATCTTCACTGTGTAATCTGCGTTTGAACGCAGGAGGTCTGCGTTTGAACGCATAAGTGTTAGCCGTTTCCAGTGTTTCTTCTGTCTGTTGGTGGGTCTGCGTCTGAACGCAGGGTGTCTGCGTTTGAACGCACATCTGCGTTTGAACGCATGTCTCCTGCGTTTGAACGCACGCCTCTGATTCGTGAAACACTGAGTTCAACATTAAACCCCTCTTTCTCACTTTTCTCTCAAATTATGAACATTGTAAAATTTTTATAAAAACAGCTAATCTATGTTGGGTTGCCTCCCAACCAGCGCTTGTGATTTACAGTCGACAGCCCGACTTTGTTACCTCTGTTGTAATCACGGAAGGTAGAGGTAGAGTGTCTCTACCTCCATGATCTCCTGAGGATCCCTGTATGGCTTGACTCTGTTCCCATTCACCTTGAAAACTGTATTATCCCTCGGGTTCTCCAGCTCCACCACTCCCCATGATGTAACGTCCTTCACAATAAATGGTCCGGACCATCTTGAGCGCAGTTTCCCTGGATAGAATTTCATCCTTGAGTTGTAGAGGAGAACCTTTTTCCCGATTTCTTTCTTCTTTGGTAGAATGCGGTTGTCATGCCACTTCTTTGTTTTTTCTTTATAACTTTTGGCACTCTCATAAGCAGTTCTACGGAATTCTTCTAGTTCGAGGAGTGCCATCTTCCGTTTGTTTCCTGATAAACTGTGATCCATATTTAGCTGCTTGATTGCCCAGTATGCTTTGTGTTCCAATTCTACTGGTAAGGGACATGCTTTACCAAACACCAGCTGGTATGGGGACATTCCCAGTGGGGTTTTATAAGCAGTTCTGTATGCCCAGAGCGCATCATCCAGCTTTAACGACCAGTCCTTGCGTCCATGATTCCCAGTTTTTTCCAGTATGCTCTTTATATCTCTGTTGGACACCTCTTCTTGCCCGTTTGCCTGAGGGTGATAAGGCAGTGACACCTTATGGATAGACACCCCGTATTGCTTTAAAACTTTGGCAAAGACCTTATTGATAAAATGAGAACCTTCATCACTGACCATGGCTCTCGGTGTTCCGAATCTGGTAAAGATATTACGTTTGAGGAATCTTTCCACGACTGCCGCATCGTTCTTCTGACAGGCTATTGCTTCCACCCATTTTGACACGTAATCCACTGCCAGTAAGATGTAGAGATTTCCCAGAGACGAAGGGAATGGACCCATAAAATCGATACCCCAAACATCAAAAGGCTCGACTTCTTGCCAAAGTGTCATGGGCATTTCATTCCGCTGGGAAATATTTCATGTCCGTTGGCAGCGATCGCAACTCTGCGCATAATCATGGCAATCCTTGAAGACTGTTGGCCAGAAAAATCCTGAATGTAGTACTTTGTGGGCTGTTCTCGGTCCGCTAAAGTGTCCCCCACATTGTGCTGAGTGGCAGTGCTGAATTACCTCCAAAATCTCGTGACATGGAACACAGCGACGGAGAATATTGTCTGCCCCTTGCTTAAACAGATAAGGATCGTCCCAGAAATATTGCTTGCAGTCTGAAATAAACTTCTTTTTCTGCCAAGGGGTGATGTCTTCAGGGAGTGCTCCATTGACCAAATAATTGGCTATGGCGTAATACCAGGGCCGTCTGTTGGTCTTGATCTTCATAATATGTTCATCCGGAAAATTTTCTTGAATGGGCACCAGTTCCTCTGTAGGGTTTTCCAGGCGAGATAGATGATCAGCAACCACATTTTCAACTCCCTTTTTATCCCTGATCTCGACATCAAATTCCTGCATCAGCAGAATCCAACGCAGCAGCCTTGGCTTTGCATCCTTCTTCTCCAATAAGTATTTCAGTGCACTGTGATCTGTGAATATGATGACTTTTGAACCTACCAGGTAGGATATGAACTTATCCAGGGCAAACACGACTGCCAGCAGCTCCTTCTCTGTAGTCCCATAATTAATCTGTGCCTCATTCAGGACTCTGCTGGCATAGTAGATGACACTGCACACCTTGTCCTTCCGCTGTCCCAGTACCGCGCCCACTGCGTAATCACTGGCGTCACACATCAGCTCGAACGGGAGGTTCCAGTCTGGCGTTGTGATAATGGGTGCAGTTGTCAGCCTCTCTTTAAGCACGTCAAAGGCTTCTTTGCAGGCTCATCAAATACGAAGGGCACATCTTTTCCCAACAAATTACATAGTGGCTTTGTAATTTTTGAGAAATCTTTAATAAACCTTCTGTAAAAGCCTGCGTGGCCCAAAAAACTCTTAATTGCCCTTACTGTGGTTGGATACGGCAGCTGCTTGATCACCTCTATTTTTGCCCTGTCTACTTCCAGTCCTTTGCTGGAAATCCTGTGTCCCAGCACTATTCCTTCAGTAACCATGAAGTGGCATTTTTCCCAGTTGAGTACCAGGTTTGTTTTTCTGCAGCGGATCAGAACTCTGGCCAGATGGTATAAGCAGTCTTCGAAGCTGTCTCCAAACAACGAAAAGTCGTCCATGAAAACTTCCAAATTTTTCTCTATCATATCGGAGAAAATAGCCATCATGCATCTTTGTAATGTTGCTGGAGCATTGCACAATCCAAATGGCATTCGTCTAAAGGCGAACGTTCCATATGGGCAGGTGAACGTCGTCTTTTCTTGATCCTCTGGATTTATATAGATCTGGTTGTAGCCAGAATACCCGTCAAGAAAGCAGTAATAAGCATGGTGAGCTAGTCTGTCCAACATCTGATCCATGAATGGCAGCGGAAAGTGGTCTTTCAGTGTGGCCTCGTTCAGCTTCCGATAATCCATACAGATTCGCCAGCCAGTGACAGTGCGCTGGGCGATCTGCTCCTGATCAGCATTCTGTACTACTGTAATACCCCCTTTCTTTGGTACACACTGGACAGGACTGACCCAGGTGCTGTCTGATATGGGGTATATAATTCCTGCTTCTAGCCACTTCATGACCTCCTTGCGTACCACATCTTTCATAATTGGGTTTAGTCTCCGTTGAGGCTGGATGACTGGCTTCTTTCCTTCTTCGATTCTTATTTTGTGCATGCTGTAATCAGGACCGATTCCCCTTAGGTCTGCAATTGTCCATCCGATTGCTTCTTTATGCTCACGAAGTACCTCCAGCAGCTTTTGTTCTTGTTCCTGAGATAAAAGAGACGAAACAATTACCGGTAGAGTATTATTTTCACCAATAAAAGCGTACCTGAGGTGGTCTGTTAACTGTTTTAATTCCAGGACTGGTGGTTCCTGGAGTGATGGGACCAGTGTCATTTTCTGCTCGCCTCCTTCGTCCCTATATAGCGTGACCCAGCTTTCTGTTCCCATGATCTGCTCATCCTGCTGCTCCTCTGTTTCCTCTGGATACATGTCCTCAAATTCTTCCCCTATATTTTCCATTTCCTCATTCTCCAGATCATCAATTACCTCTATTGCGAAACAGTTTTCATGCCCATAATGGTCAGGAAGCTGGAGAGATTTGAAAACATTAAATTTCACTTTTTCCTCGTTGATTTGCATGGACAACTCCCCACTTTTGCAGTTAATAATGGCTTCACCGGTTGCTAGGAAAGGCCTGCCCAGGATTAGCGGGACCTCTCCAGCCTCCATGTCCAGAATCACAAAGTCTGCTGGAAAAATAAGCTCTCCAACTTTTACCAGGATATCTTCAATTACTCCATAGGCGGGTTTCACAGATCTGTCAGCCATTTGAAGCATAATTCTTGTTGGACGTGGCTCTCCGACTCCCAGACTTTTGAAGATGGTAAGTGGCATCAGGTTGATGCTGGCACCCAAGTCGCATAAGGCTTTTCCTGTGTATGCACTGCCCAGGGTTACTGGAATAACAAAGCTGCCCGGGTCTTTCTTTTTCAGCGGTAGACCATTTTTTACACAACTGCTCGCTTCTGCTGTCAGATTCACTGTTTCGAAGTCACTCATTCGCCTTCTCCCATACAATATGTCCTTGAGAAATTTCGCATAAGTAGGCATTTTGGCAAGTGCTTCGGCAAAAGGTATGTTTATCTGTAATTGCTTGAATACCTCCAGAAATCTGGCGTAGTCTTTGCTGTCATCTCTCTTGCGTGTCTTCAGAGGGTAGGGTACCTCCTTAGAGATATGCACTAATTCTGGACTACCCTCATTAGTCTGCTCTGCTTCCTGCTCGACCGAACCCCTTTTCTGAGAGTTTACGGTTGAACTGTCTTCCCTGTCAATCACTTCCTGTTCAATAATTTTTGACTTTTCAGCCTGTGCATGACTGGGATACAGTGGATCCTGCAGTGCAATTCCACTCCGAGTTGTGATAGCATTGATTTGAGCGCGTGGATTATTCACTGTATTTGATGGTAAATTCCCTGGGGCTCGTTCTGCCTGGTTCTGTGCAAGCTGACCATTCTGCACCTCCAAGTTGCGGATAGCAATCTTCATTTGGCTTACATCGGCAGTTAATGACTCCATCTGCGCGAATCTAGTTTCCCACTGCTTATTGAATTTCTCCATATAGGACTCAAAATGTTGCTGTGACAAATTTAGCTGTGGTGGTGCTGCTGGTGCGTGCTGTGCTGGGGCCGTCTGTTGTGCCTGTGGCCTGTGCTGGAATCCTGGTGCATAGACTGCTGCATTGGGATTTCCGTATCGAAACCCTGGATGGTCTCGTGTGCCTGGTCTGTAGCGACTAGGATCCCACTGCTGCTGAACATAGTTGGCATCTTCGGTCTGAAGCTCCAGAATTGCTGCGTCAAGGTCAGGTTCTTCCACTGATGCCACTGGCTTCTTCTCTGTATACACCTTTTTAACTAAGTCCTGTACCACTTTCGTGTGGTTGTCGATCCTGTCGTCAGCCACTGGTTCTACTACCGCCGTGAGCCTGCGGTCATCAAACAGGCGAGTATCCTGTTTGGCTAATTGTTTCATCAGTTTATATGCTCCATCCTTATCCACATGGTATAAAAAGTTACCCCCAGCTTCCCGATCAATCCTGTCAGCATTCTCCCTGTCGAGAGCATGGTAGAATACCTGCAGAATTTTTGCGTCCCCGAAGCCATGATTGGGGCATTTTTTAACAAGTCTCATCAGTCTGTCCCATGCGTCTACCACCGTTACCCCCATCTTCTGTTTGAACGATAAGATCTCACTCTGCAGCTTGATAACACGGGATGCGGGGTAGAACTTTGCCAGAAAATCAGTAACACACCCATCCCAGGTAGTGATGGACCTCGGTGGTCTTGCCTCCAGCCAGTCTTTTGCTGTTCCGAACAAGCAGTATGGGAATAAAATCAGCTTTAGCGTATCCGCTTCGACTCCTTTATATTTAATCTTGTTGCAGTAATCTTCAAACTTTCCGAGGAAGTCGTTTGGATCTTCATCTGCTTTCCCATTGAAAGGACAATGAGTCTGGGCGGTCTGAATGGTTGATGATTTCAGATCGAAGTGTTCTGCTGTAATGGGTGGTACCACGATGGCTGGTTGATGTCCTCCGGTTGGGACTTCAAAATTTTCGACTATTGCCCTCCCAGACCTGTTGTAAGTCCTCTGATTGTTCCTGGCAGCAAAGCCTGCCGCTATCAGCTCTTCAATGTAAAGAGCCATCTGTGCTGGAGTACGTTGCTGCTGCCCTGTGGGTGTTCCTGTTTCGGTTGTTGTGTCTTCTCCGTGCTCAGACATCGCGGCTCGGTGTCTGCGACTTTGCTCTCTGAAAAGTTTTTCGGGATTTTCAAGTGGTGATACCAGTTTGCTAGGCAATCTGGACATAAACTAGAATACCCTGAAAATCAGAATTCAAGAGCAGTAAGTCAAAAGAAAATAAACGTAAAAAAAGAAAAAAGAAAAACTTTGAGACTTATTCTAATGTCTTTTTAACAAAACTGTAACTGTTCCCCGGCAACGGCGCCAAAAACTTGACAGCGTAAATCTATCTGCTTTTTCGCAAGTGTACGATCAAGTAATATAGAGTATGTAATTGTGACTCTGGTTGTCGAACCCTCGAGAACAATTTAAGTTTTGCTTATTAGAATTAGAACTAGACACAAAGTCTGTAACAAGGAGGAAGGTTTGGGATTTGATTCTACTCACTAAATTGCAGTAAATAAAACAATATTTAGAAAAGCTTATTTTATTTTTCTTTTAAATACTTTGCAGAAATTGTTGTAGTTGTAAAAATCAGTAATTCTAAGAATCTAGGTCCCAGGATCCCCTAGGGTTATTCTCCAGCTTTCATGGTATATTCGATTTCAGAAACACACGGTGGTTTTGTTTATGCCAGCATACCAACAGTACAATCTCCTCTCGGTCTCATGTACCTATCACTCTCCTACAGATTTTTGGGTCCTCTCGGTCCACCTAAATCTGCAGGTTCGTTCTAAGTCTGCTAGGGTTACAGGTTCTCCTCCCGGTCTCCCCCTAAACGTCTAACAGTTGGTCTAATGCTTTTGGGCTAGTCCCCTGATTCTTTTCACCTCTCGGTCCATCAAGGCAGAGTACTAAATCCTGTCTTTTCTTCCTAACTCTCACTGGTCACTCTCGCGCACCAGATCCTGTCTTTAACACTCCTGGGTGATCAAGCCATTCATGTATGTAAATAAAATCAAAGACAGAATAATAAACAATCCATCCTATATTAAGGCTTCAACTAGCCATGCATCTGAAAATCAAACAACCAAGTCTGCTGAATTCATAAACCCTAGGTTCACCGAGAACCTAGGAAAAAGGTCTAGCTAGCTTGCATTATTGAAAAACAAAGTTTCATAAAAGAGAGAAAAGATCAAACTAGTTTTTGGCTGAATACTGAAAAACTGCTCCAATCCTGACTTGCTCCAATCCTGACGGCTCTGAAACTGGCTGCTGAGATGATGATGATAGAAGTATGAGTGTGTATGTGTAACCCTAATTCAGTGCTGGGACACCTCCTTTTATACTGCCACATTCTCCAAAACTGATGCACGAAATTCCTGTTTTACCCTCAAAAAGACCCGTCCTGGAAGCTTCTGGAAACCCTCCGTGCGTTCAAACGCAACTCTCCTGCGTTCAAACGCAGTGCGTCTGAACGCACTCATCCTGCGTTTGAACGCAGGCCTTAACCGCTTTTCCTTCCTCTGGCTTCTGACTTCTCGGACACGTGCGTTTGAACGCAGCTCTCCTGCGTTTGAACGCACGACTTAGTCTTTTCTTCTTCTGATGTTGAGTCCTGCGTTTGAACGCAGGTTGTGCGTCTGAACGCACGCCTTAGCTTTTCTGCATTTCTGAATTTGAATCCTGCATTTGAACGCAGGCCGCGCGTCTGAACGCACGCCTTAGCCTCTTTTCCACCATTTTCCCGCTGCTGCCATCTGGTGCGTTTGAACGCAGGTACCCTGCGTTTGAACGCACAACTTAGACTTTTCTGCTTTTTTTTTTTTCTGCTCAGCTCTCCTGACACGCTGCCTCCCATCCAAGTCAATCCCATGCATTTCTCGGCACCTGTTACCTGCACATCATAACATGTACCCGCGATCATATCCAACAAACAAAAGTATGCATGAAATTACTCAAATCTTGCAATCATGTCCTATAAATCTCTGCCTCGTATCAGGTGGAAAATAAGCTGAAAATGGGCAAACTCAACTCTCACAGGGTTAAAACCAATGGTAAAAGGATGTCCCAGACTAGTTCATTTTCAAGCTGTCAGCTAGCAAATCCGCCACCGCTTGCGATTTGATTGCCCGGGGTCGAGCACATGTGATGTCATATTGAGAAATGGTCATATACCATTTTGCGAATCTTTCCCCAGGAGCAGTGTGAGTCAGAAGATACCGTATAGGATCGCTCTTTGTGACCACTACTACTTTGTGCGAAGCAAAATAGTGCCTCAACTTCTCTATTACAAAGAATAAAGCAAGGCAATGACGTTCGATGTCCGTGTACCTTGATTCTGCTGGCTGCACTATGCGAGAAATGTAGTAGATGGGCCTTTCTTGACCCTCATACTCCTGAGCTAGGAGTGCCCCTATAGACCTCCTTGTTGACGTCAGATACAACAAGAGTGGTGATCCCAGTTGAGGTGCGATCATTACCTTTGATGATGTCAGCAGATCCTTTAGTTTTCCGAACGCAGCCTCGTGCTCTGTAGTCCAGTTGTATACAGCATCCTTCTTGAGAAGATCGCTGAAACAGTATGTGATTTCGGCGATCGCTGGGATGAATCTTCGCAGGTAGGATAGCTTTCCCAGGAAGGTTTTCAAGGCACTCTGGTTATGCGGCGGCGTCATGCTAGTGATGGCTGATACTTTTGCAGGATCAGGATCTATTCCTTGACGATGTACCACACATCCCAAGAATTTCCCCGATGTTACCCCGAATGCGCACTTCATGGGGTTCATCTTTAATTGAAAGCTTCTGCATCTGCTGAACACTTTTCGCAAATCCCCGAGATGGTCTGCCTCTTCCTTGGATTTGACGACTAAGTCATCCACGTAGAATTCTACTTCCTTGTGCATCATGTCGTGAAACAGGGCCATCATGGCTCGCTGATAAGTCGCACCTGCGTTCTTGAGACCAAAGGGCATAACCGTGTAATTGAAGACTCCCACCAGAGTTATGAATGCGGTTTTCCGTGCATCTTCGGGGTCCATCTTGATCTGATTGTACCCACTGAAGCCGTCCATGAAGCTGAACATGCGATGACCTGCGGTCGAATCAATAAGTAAGTCGATGTTGGGGAGTGGAAAATCATCCTTGGGGCAGAAGCGATTAAGATCCCAGAAATCCACGCAAATGCGAAGCTGCCCATTCTTCTTTACCACGGGCACAATGTTAGCCAACCATGTGGGATGGTGATTTGGCTCTATGAATTTGGCATTCAGTAGTTTGACAACTTCCTGCTTGATCTTAACGTTAAGCTCCGGTCTAAAGCTTCTCGTGCTCTGCTTTACCGGTTTGGATCCTGGGATTACATCCAACCGATGCATTGTGATGCTCGTGTCCAGGCCGGGCATCTCATCGTACTCCCATGCGAACACATCTTTGTACTCAGTCAGGAGTTGCAGCAATCTTTCCTCCTCCTCACCTGCGAGGTCTGCACTTAGAAAGACTGGCCTCTTCTTTTCTTCGCTCGGGCTCAGGAATACTTCCTTTAGCTCCTGCTTTTGCGGCCTGGGTTTATCCTCCATGCATTCAGGCGCTTCTTTGAGTTTCTCCTCTAGAACGTTTGGCATTGGTTTGTCTGGTTCCAAAACCTGCTTAATCTGATTGATCTGCTCAGGGATATCCCCATGCTCGCTTGAGGACACCCCCGCGCACCTTCATATGTGATAGCATTTCTTTCCGTTGGCGTAGAAACTCTCTATTTCCTTGCCTTCGGGATCATGTTTTGCTATCCTCTTCAGAGTATACACATTCTTTCGCTGGTAGGCAATCCGTGGCACCTCCTCTCGCGTGGGCGACTTTTCCTTGGCTTCCTCTCTTGTCACCATCACTCCTGCGGGTGACTGATCTTTGATGTCCTACCAACGGGGCAAAGGAGTAGGGTTGAACGGGCCCGGCGTTTGCTCGTCTGCCATCTCAGTGAACCGTACCGCCTCACTGAGATGCGCTTCATCCATGTTGAAAGGATTTGTCGAAGCTGGTATCTCAACTATTCTATCATTCCAGATAGCTTTCATCACTTGGTGAGCTGTTGAAGGGACATAATCAAAGCGATGAATCCAGGCCCGGCCTATAATCATGTGATATGTGGTGTTCGCATCTATGACATAGAATTTTGCAGAACCCTAATTTTGCCGATCTGGACACCCAAGCGGATCCATCCTATTGTCATTCTGGAGTCGCTTCCGAATCCCATCAGCGGGGACGGGCGCTTGACGATCTTGTGCTCTGGTATTCTTGCTAACTTCAGGGTATGAAGCGAAACAACGTTAACTGCTGCTCCTCCGTCAACGAAAGCTCTTTTGAATTCCACACCATTGATGATTGCTGTTACATACAGAAGCTTCTGGTGGCTCGCATCTGTCTTCTTATCGCTTGCGGAGAAGGTTATGACCTTTTCTGTAGAGCGAGATGCCCTGACAACTTTTCCATTGGAGACTACGAGATCCTCCTCGTAATCTTCTTCTATCCTCAGGATCGCCTTTGTCATCTCTATCCGGCATTTCTCTGAGAAATTCATCTCATCAAAGAACCTGCTGAACCCGTGCGACCCCTTCATTCGGTATGCACGTTCGTCCTCGGTGTCTATACTGTAATCCTCGTCGTTGTGAATATCGGCAATGATGGGTAGACCATCCTCCGCAACCTCTTCAAGGTCCACAATCGAGATCATGATGACCTCTTTGCCTTTCGGCTCTTGCTCTGCATGGGCAGGGAGTGGATTGTTTCGCACATCCTGCCTTTGATCGCTGACGATCAGTTCGCCATTTTTCATCTTTTGGCTTACCATGATTCTGAGCTTCTTGCAATCAGCTGTGGGGTGCATGACCTTTCCATGACATTCGCACCACTTCGGGTCTCTCACCATTTCCCTGGAAGGTGCTTTTTCGAGCGGCGGCAAGATACCGTCCTTACGCCATTGTCTGCACAGGTCGCTCGCCTCCTCTACCGAGCATGGCAAGGGTGGCGCATCGAAGTTCACTACCTTCGGCTGCTTTTGGGGTGATATTGTATTCACTTCAGCCTCACGTCCTCTCTTGTAGCTGAATCTCCCAATTTTGAAAGTGTTTCCGCTCGAGGATCTCTCAGGGGCATTCCTCTTTTTGTGCCTCTCCACTATAGGCTCGATATTCTTCGTGCATTCAATTAGCTTCGAAAATGTAGGTGTTTGCAAGTTGATAAGCATACCTTTGTACTCGTCTTGCATGCATTGCAGACATATCTCCACGAGTCTGCTTTCAAGCCTCACATCCTTACACTCCAAGGACTTAGCCCTGAACTTCTTGATGAATGTTATTCCATCCTCCTCGCGCTTCTGGTACATCCGCGAGAGGTGAATCATTGTCACCTTCTCTTCTATCTGGAAGAACTTGGTGTAGAACTTCTGGACCATGTCGTCCCAAGTCTTCACGGATCCGGCTTCCAACGTCCTGTACCACTTGTAGGCCACGTTCCCCAAGGACTTCGGGAACTCACGCATCAGCAGCTTAGAATCAGCCCCATACGGCCCCATTACATCAATGAAGCGCATGACATGCTCGTGGGCGTTCCCATTGACATCTTCGAACTTGTCCCATTTAGGAGCCTTGTACTCAGCAGGGTTAGGCATGAGGTAGATCTCTCGTGGAATAGGCGGATCGTTGTCAAGCCTCGGGATGATGGTATCTGCGAATGATTGGTGAGCCAGAATGGTGTTTATGCGTCGTTGCAGCGACGTCATACACTCCGGATCAGTTCCCTCAGCAGCAGGAGGAGGGGTTGCCGCAGGCGGAGGCGACACATATGTCGCAGGAGGGCTAGGAACATATTGTGAATTCACGTTGCTCCACATTGCCGCTGGAGGAGGCAAAGGGTACTGCGAGGCCGGATTAGGTACCAAAGTTGGAGGTTGAGGAGTATGAGTAGCAAGAGGAAACATTTGAGCTGTTGGCCCCTGAATTGAGGGTAGCTGCGTAGTTGCCGGTGGAGTTTGCAGTTTAGGATTGGGTGGTGTGGTTGACACTCCCAATCCTTGAGTGGTGGAGGCTCCTCCTACCTGAGAGACGGTGGTGGCTGGTGTGGGGTTTGGAGCGAGAGTCCCCAGGACAGCCATTATCCGTTCTAGCTGCACAGATTGAGCTTTGAGAGCCTTCGCCTGATTCTCGATGGTGGCGTCCAAGGCTTCTAGCTTCGGAGCTTCACCGGTGGCTGTAGGAGTACGGCGGGCCTCCTCTCCCGAGGTGGTTTCCGTGGAAGGCGATCTGTTACTGACATCATCCTCATGAGACATGGTTGCTTGCAATGGTAAGTTCACGTCGGGTTCACCAAAATGTGTACAAGAGAATCCGGCAGAGAAAACTCTGTGTACACCAAGGGCAGGAAATAGAAGATGGCACAGGAGATGTTGGGTTGTGTGTAGGGAGAGAGTAAGGCAGTAGTACTGTGAGAGAGAGAGACAGAATTCTGGCAGAGCTTTCGCGTATCTCGGGTCGTTCCCCTTGTATGGAAGGGTTAACGTCCTATATATAATGGAGAATGTGACCGTTGTAGTGTGGTTAATGCGCCCATCAATGGCGGCTTAATTAGCTTAACCACAACGGCACGTTCGTCCGCGTATATAGGGACCGTTACAGCACGTTATCCGCGTATACCGGAACCGTTATGGGGTTGACCGGGTTTGACCGGATTGACCGGGTTTATGAAGCTCGTGCCATAAATCTCTCAAAAACAGTTACTAAGGGTCGCGCGCGAGCTTGGCTCGCACGCGACAGGACTTAATCTAGCCTCCAGACCACTAATTCCCTACAAGTCCCGTGCAGTGGTATGCGAGGGCCCTGTCTCGCAGCCCCCACATGGATCAGCGCGGCTGGTGATCCAGTGTGTGTGGAGCACAATATGGTGTGCTGGATGATTGCAACGTGGCTAAGATCTTCTTGTCCAGAAAGCACTATCTACATCCGGCTGATTTCGTAATTCTGGACATGGAGGCGGGAGACGTACCAATCATTCTGGGCAGACCGTTTTAGGCAACCGGAGAAGCCATGATAAACTTCAAAAGCGGAGAACTGACCATGCAGATTAAAGAAGACAAGGTGAAATTCAACGTTTTCAAAAATTTGCAACTGCCGAATTATTACGAGCATGAAGACATCTTCGTTGTGGAGGTAGTCGAAGAAGGCTGGGAAAACGAGGAGATGGATGAGCTTTGGGAAGAGATTTACAGAGTGGACAGAGAGAACGGGGATATATTCTAGGAGGAGCAGGCCATGTAAGCTGAAAACCGGACCTCTTTACATCTAGACAAAGAAGGTGGGCAGAAATTGGCCCTAGTCCCGTCACTCAAAGATCCACCAACCCTAGAGCTGAAATCGCTCCCGAGCCATCAAAGTTCAGCACAGCCAAAGCAATTTCAAGTAGGGCAGAAAGTACTTCTCTGCGATTCTCGAAAGCAGTTTTTAAAGGAAATTGAGATCTCGGTGGTCATGACCGTTTATCATCAAAGAGGTACTTTCATGGGATGCGGTTGAATTAGAGAATCTGCATGACAGTACAACTTGCAGGGTGAGCGGAAACCGGGTCAAGCCGCATTTGGGCCCGGAAGCAGACGTCAAGGTAGACCCTGACGGTTTTGACGTCCCTTGAGCAGGCACGAGGTAACTGGGTCGGGCCGTCGACCTTAAATTACAAGCGCTGATTGGGAGGCAACCCAACATAGTAGTAGTTTAATTTAGTTATTTTTTTGGTTTTTGGTTTTTTGTTTTGTTTTTTGTTTTTTTTTTAAGTTTTGAATTTTGAGAAAGGTGAGATGAGTGGGTTTTAACATTGAAATGAGCGTGTGCAGACACAGAGGAATAGAAAACATGACAAAAGCAGTGCAGAGTAGCTGCTGTGTGCGTATATACGCACAAGCCCTGCGTATATACGCACACATGGGGTAGACAAAGAGAGAGAAAGACACACGGAGATGCTGTGTGCGTATATACGCAGACAGGGAGTTCAAAACGCAGATTTCCAAATCTTGAGGAATCGACCCCGGTGTGTTCTAGCACACTTGACCATCACGGGGACTCGTAGAGTTGGGGATTCTTCAGGAAAAGTTTTCAGCAAGAGCGTTGCAATCGACCCCCGTGTACGAAAAAACACTCGACCATATGGGATCACATTGTCACAAACAATGTTGCTTGGGGGTTACACATTCGAAGAGCGCAGGCAGAGCTCGGAAGGTTGACAACATCCGTTGAGAAATTTTCCGGCGATCGGTCAACGGTCTTTCTCTGCCGGAAAACTACAGGCTACACCCGTAAGACTAGCTACGGGTGCGCAGGTCCAAAATCTCTTCATTCTCTCTTCGGTCAGTTTTTAGATTTAATTTCTGTACATTTTTCTGTATCTTCGCTACCAGTTGGTGAGAAGAGGCTGAGTCAAGTCAGCACGCCAGTGACTTCGCTCCACAGCATTCTGACAGTCGGTCCGGTTCTCGGTCTTGCCATTCATCGAGCTCACGTTCGCGCCGGCAGACCGGTGACCCGACCGGTTCCAGCAGCAAATCCACCAGTAGCATACCCGGTTCCTCAGAAACCGAGACAGACCCGACTTTTGTGCCAAATGAGTACATGTCATGAGGGCATGCCATCCCTTAGAGTGGGGGTGGGACTCGTGTCAGATTTAACCCGGTCTGCACGTTTTTTCATATTTGTTTGCAGTTTGAGTTTTATTTTATTGACTCAGCACGTTTTCTTTATTTGAGTCTACCCACCAACTTTTTCTGGCCTTGCATTGTATATAGATATTAAAAAATGAAAAAAAAGCAAAAATTCCGAAAAATATTAAAAATTTAAAAAGAAAAATCAGAAAATTTTGAGAAAGGTTAATCGAAATAAAAGAACCTTAAGTGAAATCAATGATAGCCCTTTGACGGAAAAGAAAACTTGCACTGAGGTACAGTAGATAGGTGAGAGCCAGTGCACCTTGGAATCCGCGAGTAGTTATCACCAGAGCTAAGGATCCGATTAGTTAACACACCGCCGTCATTTAGGTAGTCAACAACCCGCCTACGGGCGCCGTCAGGGTCATCGCATCTTTAGATGGAGTGATTGGCTATCAAAGGACATCACGTCCTGTTTCTTACCCCTAGGTCCAAATAGTAAATCCGTTTGAAGTCGTTTAACCCTTTTATTCATAGCTACTGTAGCCTAGGAAGCCTTCTTTGAGACCTTCATCAATCGTTAGTTGGATATTCTACGCGTTATGACAGAGGAAGTGAGTTAGGGAGGGTTTTAGATGGGAGAGCTTCATGACATATCAGTTTTAGGACAGTTTCGACATTGACACGTTTTTTAGGGAAGGACAGGGTGAGTTAGTGGCGACTGCATTAATTTGCGGAGGTGGATCACTGCATTACATAGTGACCACAGGTGGAGTTAGTCGCGTGCGAGGTATCTTTCCGCACAAACTGGGTTTCGGGGGTTGTGGGGTCCATTGGTGGTCGTGTCGTTTTTCTACATCTTTGGTGATGAGGAGGTTCGGTGGGACTGTACAGTTTTATTCCAACTACAGTCTCAGCGCTTCAGGATTAGTGTGAGGGTACTTCACATGAGGACATTTTTTGTACCCCACGACATCATTTTATTTCTACCTACTCAGCTTTAGCTAGTTTGTTTATTATTATTCTTGTATTTGTGTATGTATATATTATCAGTTAAAAAAAAAAAGAAAAAAAAAAACGAAAAAAAATGAAAAAAAAAAAGAAAAAAAGTAATGTTCTAGTTTTTAAAGTTTTTCAGTTATTTATGTTATTTAGTCAAAAAGCTGAGTCGGTAGCATATTTTTTGAGACATTTGCATCGCTTCACATTTGTGGCCGAGAGAACGACAAAGACACACCGGGGGCCAGGGAGATTGAGAAAGCAGAAACTTAGGTGTTTCAGTCAGTTTTTCGGGAACTCGGTGAGGGGTGTGAGTTTGGGAAATTGTGGGAATGTCATAACAAGTAGGATTGTGCCTTACCTTGGCATCTATATATATATATATATATATATATATATATATATATATATACACACACACACACACACACACCCTACCTGTTAGACTTAGAACCTTGATTCGGAAATAGCTCGGATGGTAGGCTAACTAGGGATTTGCTCAGTTTGATAACGGAAGTAACAGTACTAGGAGCAAATGCTTGTTTCCACCAAGAAATCTGTCCAGACTTACCGATCGCTTGCAAGGAAGTATTTCTCAAAAAGGGTGAGGTCTCAAGGACACACCGGGTTACGTTTTGGATATTTCCCAATCTCGCCAAAAATAATTTTGTCTCGTGTTCGTTTTGAGTCTTTGTCTATCGAGTCAGCGTATATTCTTTTCTGAGTCGTTCTTTCTATCGAGTCGTCTGGTATTAAAGTTTGGGTCAGAAGAGTATGCAAAGACGAGTGGTATGCAATGATAGTGTATGCAAAAGCAGGTTCGCTTGCAAGACAGAGTTGTATGCAATTCAGGGTAGTATGCAAGGGGTTGCTCGAGATGAGCAACGTTTAGTGCGGGGGTATTTGATAACGCCCAAATAGGGGTTATCCTTTAGCCTGAATTGACGTGCCTTTGTGTCGGAAAGCCGTGTTTTAGCCAGAATTCACCCCTAGAAAGCCTCGGAAATTAGTACGAGATGTTTATAAGCTCTTCATTAATTTATGCTTATTTTGCGCATTTCGAGATATGATCGCGGGTTTTGTTCGTGTTGTCTACGCAGGGACAGGACATGTGCAGGAGCCGGGAATGAAGCAGGATTGCAGGGGTGAGAGCCGAGGAAGCTGAAGACACCAGAATAGAGAATGACAGGGATATGTTCGGTTGACAATATCTTGAGAACTACTTGGAATTTTGGAGTGAAACCTGTGGCAGAAGAAAGTAGACGTGAAGGACTTTCCGAAAACAGGTCATAATGCTAAAACGGAGTCCGGCCGAAAAAACGACCTCCTGCCAAGTGTAAGTCCTAGATAGACCACACCTAAGTAGGATTCTCGGGTCCCGGTGTCGGGAGTCGTGATAAGCTAATTCATGTTTAGTACGATTTCCGGGATGGTTCAAACCCAGGGGTATTTTGGTAATTTTGACAAAGTTTCGGGTCAAAACGTAAGTCGAGGAAGAGGTGGCAAAACAGAGCTGAGAAGCCCACTGTGTGCATATTATACGCACACAGTACAAAGAGAGGAGAATTTTCGGCCAAGCAGGGAGCACGCTGTGCGTATATACGCACACCCTGTGCGTATATATGCACACCGGGTATTTCATACGCATACAAGAAGGCTTCATAAGCGCATAGGAGAGAAAAATGAAGTCTTTCGGGACGGTGTGTGTATATATGCACAGGTGTGCGTATATACGCACACAGGGAGAAAAATGAGAAGCTGAAGGGTCACGGCGTGCGTATATACGCACACAACACGTATTCCGAGACTATTTTTGGCCAGTGGTAGTTTTGTAAATACGGTAGTTTCTAGAAACGTCTCCAACACTATATAAAGACTCATCCAGGGCTCGTTTTAAATATATAACACATCCAAGACAGAAGTTTGGGAGCATTCACGGAGAGCCCGGAAGCACGGATCCGGATTCGAAGAACTAGTTTGCTTTTACTCTCTCTCTTAATTTCAGAAACTTGGTGTTTACGTTATGAGTTCTAGTAGATAAACTCTTACCTAGGTTCTCGGTGAACCTAGGGTTTCATATCTAGAGATTGTTCCATGTCTTGGTATTGAATTCATGATTACGTTATCTTAATTCAGTCGTATTATTAGTTATTCTGTCTTTGAGTACTATCGTTTATGCATGATCGGAGTCGCGGACCAGAATTGCTACAGACCCGAGCCTGTAGGTGAAAACATCAGGTTAGGGTTAGGAAGAAAAGACAGGATTTAGTACCTTACCCTGATAAACCGACCAGAGAAAGGGCTAGCTAGACGTATAGACCAACTGTTGGAGAATCTGACCCGGGCCATCAAGACAGGTTAGAAACGCTAGAAGACTTAGAACGAGACTGCAGACTTAGACAGCTTAACGGGAATCCGACAGTCTGCAGGATCGTGATAACGTGCAGGATCTGAAAGGTTACTGCACAACCGGTACGTGGCATGGATAATTGAAAAAGTTGTGTGTTTTCATACCAAACAAAGAACATGAACCTGAAGAAACCCCAGGGGATCCTGGGACCTAGTAATTGAAACCCTAGATTTTACAACCTTCGATATTTCGTCAGAAAAAATCAAAAAAAATATTTACGTTTTAGTCGTTTATTTTCATTACGTAGTAATCACGCTCTCAATTCACTCCTCCTTTTATACTCAAAAAAGTCCTCGTGGGAACGATCACCCGAGTTGAAATACACCAGGTATTACTCGATTCATATACTTGCGAATAGCACGATAGTTTGCGCATCAATCTCCTCTTTAGCCAATCTTCTACTTCTATTTAGATCCTGCACATTTCAAAAAATGTGAGATCCACATCCAGTATCCAATACCCAATATGAAGAGATAGATAAATTGAAATTTATAACAAAAACATCCGGTTGTGGTGGAATCACTATTACAAGCCTTTTATCCTCCAGATACTTCGGGCAATTCCTCTTTGAGTGGCCCGACTGACTACAGTAGTGACAATCACCCTTAGTCAGGCCTCGGCAGGCTTTAAGGCTCCCTTAGATTTTGCAACTTTATTGCTCTTTCCTTTATAAGTAGAGGAAACTCCCTTTACCTTCCTCTTATTGACCATCATTATGACCTTGCCTTTGCCCCATGCTGTGTTCAGCGGTCGTCAACATATTGAGAAGGTCTGGCAGAGCTTTGTTGATCTCATTGATAGTATAGATCATGATGAACTTGCTATAACTATCCGGCAACGATTGCAGAATGAGATCAGTGGCCTACTCTTGGCCGAATGGGAAGCCTAACCTCTCGAGATTCTCCATGTACCCGATCATGCGCAGTACATGAGGCACGACTGGGTTCCCCTCTGCGATACTGAACTTAAACTGTGCCTTAGATACTTCATACAGCTCATGCCTTGCCTGCTCTTGGAAGAGTTGTCTCAAATGTACAATCATATCGTACGCCTCTATGTTCTCATGTTACATCTGAAGCTCAGAGTTCAGGGAACAAAGCATGAGGCAAGTAATATCATTAGAATCATCCAAATATTTCTGATGTGCCACTGTCGCGGCATGAACAACATTCTCTCCTGGTGGGTCTGGAGTAGGATTGTCTATGATGTACAGTTTCTTTTCTTGCTTGAGAAAAATTCTCAAGTTTCTATACTAGTCCATAAAATTTGTTCCAGATAAATAGTATGGATGAATTCGATGCTTGTCTATTGTTTGCCATTGTAATTCTACAAAATGAGAAATATGCAATTTTGGTATTTTGAACAATTAACTACATTCAATAATGGCTTGATTATCAAATATAGCTCCCACTATTTTTCTCGGATTAATAACCCTCACCACTAATGCGGAAAATATCATATATTCTCTAGTGGGCCCAAGATCCATATTTCACTTCTTCTTGAGCTTGCTTTGGCAAGTCACCCAAGAATTAGTTATTTAGGTAGAAACACATTCCAATTGCATCCTATGCAATTCTTGGTTCAATTAGGTAAATAACCACTTATTCCTAATTTATCCCATAGATAACACCTAAATTCCTTGCCTCTAAGTTTATCAATCCAATTGAATTCACCTAGTTGCGTCCAACCTCTTACTTCAACAATCACACATTACTTGCTAGTGTCGCCGCTTCACATCACGGTGAATTAAAATCGTTTCAGGGATTTAATTGTCATTATTAATTATTTTGTTGATCCTATCAACATGATCTACTTATTTGGATTGGGCAATCCCAAATAAAAGATCTACCTTGTTTATTATTATCTTGTTTCGTTTTGCATGCATTAACCATACACCAAAATAAACAACAATGAATAAAGAATAAATAAATATGGCATGGACATGGCCCCAAAGACTAAGATATTCCCAAGCCAATGAGAATATCGATAAGCCCTAAAGTGACAAGATCATCTCCATGTGCCTCCAACATGGCCGCGCGTCCTAGGCTTGCGAGTCCTCCATTGTCTTTGTGGTTCCTTGATTATTTGGTCTTCTTCTCCATGTCTTGCATATCATCTAGCTATCTAATACTAGCTAGCATGTATACTAAATAGAGATACCTCACAAGCGAGGGAGAAGACGACACACATGCCGTAAAACCAATTAATTACATTAATTACAATAAACTGAACCAAACAAAAACCACAAAATAAACATCCACAACCTAGGCCATATCCACCCATCATGCAATAAATCACATAATACAGTTGAAATTCAATTTTAACGCGCTTGGTCAATTTCAGTTGAATTTGGATTTTCTAGGGTCAAAACGATCCAAGGGGCCCACCAACCATTTGCCCAAACCCTTAAAGGACCGCCCAAGCCGCCTAGGCGGTCGTCCCAAGCTCGCTCGGTCAAACTAGTGGCTTGGTCGAGCCACCTAGAGCCACGGCTTGGCCTTGGCGCACAAGGAAGGGGGCGGTCAACCCCTTGGCCTCCCCTTTTGGAGTTGTTTCCAAAAACTTTCCCTTCCTTGTGTGCCTTATTTTCAATTGATGAGAAAACCCCTTTTTCCGAATTGTGCCCTAATCCTAACTTTTCAAAATCCAAAAACTCACTTCACATGTGAACGAAATTTGCCAAATCTTATACGAAATGTAAAATCTCACAATCTCTATTGAATCATATTCAATTTGTATCATATGCTTAACTTCAGTTTTTCGCGAAAAAATGTAAGAACGGTGAAAAACTGATAAACGGTAAGACTTAATATCATGTTATGCGCTACAACCTGACTCTAATACCACTGTAGGATTTTGATGCAGGTTACCCAGTGGAATAACTTTTTTTATCCTGATCAATTCCCTCCAAGGATCATAGGTAAACAATCATAACATGATGAAAGCAGAAAAAACTTTATACCTTAGTTTGTGATATCACTAAGAAGAATTTTGTCTTTGCCTCTATGGTATCCACACATTTGGATCACAGCTGGAATCCTTCTCCACGTACTTTTCTAGCAACGAAAGAAGGAGGAAGAATCACGCAAATCGGAACACGGACGGCGTACTCTATTCAACCCCCCCCCCTTTTAGAGTATCTTAGCTGCTTATACATCTGCATACTCACACTTTCATGCCCCTGTTGACCTCGTTTCGGGCAATCTCTCTCCCAGTGCCCCTTTTCCTTGCACCAAGCACATACATCCTTGGGAAAATTAGAACTAGAAAACTGCTTTTTGTTGTTCTTCTTACCCTTCTTTCTTTCCCCCATCGCCATCAGCCCGGAAGCATGGTCCTCTATACCTGTGCATGCACCCTTATGGCGCAGTTCCCTAGAATGGAGCGCCGATCTGACCTCCTCTAGGGATAAGTTTCCTTGTTCACAATGAACGACTGCACGAAGTTCTCATATGATGGAGGTAACGAGATAAATAACAAAAGTGCAGCATCCTCATCGCCCACCTTCTCGCCAATATTACGCAAATCTAAAAGAATTGTATTCAATTGATCAAGATGGTCCTTGAGATTCGTACCTTCGAGCACCAGCAAAGTGAAGAGCCTTTGCTTTAGCATCAACTTGCTAGTGAGACTCTTCGTCATGACTCTCCAACTTGAGCCAGAGCTTCGCTGCTTCCTTCTGATCTGCGACCTTTATGATCACGTCATCCGATACGCACAACATAATGTTTAAATGTGCCTTCTCCTCCATCGCCTTGAACTCCGATGATGCAACATCCATGCCTCCTTTTTCTGTAGTCAAAGGTGCCCATATGCCTTGCGATTTGAGCAAAGCCTCCATCTTTATCTTCCACAAACTGAAGTTGTACCCTCCTGTGAACCTGTCGATCTTCAACATCGATCCGGACATCATTCTTGGTGGATCTTTAACCCTAATCGCGTCCTCCACCTAGATCGCAAAACCCTAGCTTTGATTTTACCAAGTTGTGAAACCCTAGATTTGCTTCGTCTTGATCTTGATCTTGAAACACCGCCAACCTTGGCTCTGATACTAGTTTGTTATGACAAACCACCTCACAAACAATGAACTAATAAAGAAGCACACGGAATTTTACGTGGTTCACTAGCAAAATATTGCTAGCTACCTCCACAGTCGAACAAGCACCCTTTATTCACTTAAGAGGACAAGACTAAAATGATGTGCATGCCTAATAGTGTGAATACTAGGTTATTTATATAGTGCTATGAAAATCCCTAAAGTTTCCAAATCTGATTTGGAAACAAACTTGTTTCCTAACTAATCCTCCACCGCCTTTGACTTCCAATGTTTCCTGATCAAAGTTGGAAACAAAGAGTTTGGCCGCCTTTGACCAATTCAAGGCACCAACTCAACTGGTTGAAAGCCTAATAATTTTGTTCGAATAAGATGCGGGGTAATGCCGCCCTACCTCTGTATAAGTTAAAAAATGTTGCAGTGGGAAAATAATACATCATGCATCTCATATCTTTTAAACAAAATGCTAATTTTCTTACAAGGGCCTCTGACCCTATGCAGGAACTCCTCCTGGGTGGTGAATGTTATGGGTCCAAAATGACCCCTAAAGTATGACGACGGTAGAGCCCAACTTATCTTACATATGTCTCAAAGTTGTAAACTTTACTTTCTACATTATTCTAGCGTAACAATATCTTGATATTTTTCTTTTTAAATCCATCATACCCTACGACTAACTGCGTTCAAATTCGGGACATCATGTAGGGACTTTAAATGGTTTGCCACTGAGCTAGCACCAATTTCCTCAATAACTTGCTATTGGAACTCCTTGTATCTTACCTATCCGTTGCACCATCGCTGGGGGCTGAGTGTTAGAAAGTAGACTCAGATTTGTTCTGATAAGAAGAAAACAGAAGTGAAGAAAAAAACAAAAATGATAAAAACAAACTTACGGAATAAAATCCAACTAAACCGGAGATGAGTTGAAGGACAGTCTCGTACGAAGACGATCTCCGTAAAGCAATATTCGTGTAATCCTTCGGTTTTTAATACAGTACTACTTCTAGTATATTGTATATCATTCATGACATTAGGTTTGCATTTAGTAGTTGTAACCTTGAGTGGAGGTTCATACCTTATCGGTTGTTGAGTTTTTGGTTTAAACTTCAAGGACGAAGTTCTCTTTAAGGAGGGAATGATGAAATACCCCGTTTTGTGACTATGGGTATTTTGTGATATTATTGTAAGTGTTGGGGAGTTAATTTAATTTTTGAGAGTTAATTACAATGGTTACGAGATTTTGGGGGATCTTTGTGACTTTAATCCAAGAGTTTTAGTGTCTTTTACTTGATTTTGGGGGAGGTAGTTTCCTTTTGGCAAAGCTAAGGGGGAAAAAGTGTCTTATGACCCAACTTTTCTTCCTACGTAAAAGTTTCCTAATTGAGGAGGGTTTCCTTCCTTATGAAGTTGATTTTTTTTCCAACTCTCATAAAACCCTCACTCTCCCTATTTCTTTCTATCTCTCTCTCACGTCTCTCCCTCTCTCACCCGACCCTCTCTCTCTATCAGCTCCCTCTCTCTTTCCCGACGGCAGCAGCAGCCGCCACACCGCCGCCGCCTCTCTCTCTCCCCGTTAAGGTAATCTCTCTCTCTATCTCTCTCTCTCTCTCTCTCTCTCTCTCTCTCTCTCTCTCTCTCTCTCTCTCTCTCTCTTCTTTCTTTCTTTCTTTCTTTCTTTCTTTCTTTCTTTCTCTCTTTTCGTCCGTCTCTCTCTCCCCGTCCGACCTCCATGGGCGGCGGGTTTGAGTTAGTTTTGTTTCTTCTTTTCTTTTCTCTTGTTGATCTCTTGTTCTCTTGAGCACTTGATTATGATTCATGTACCTTGAATGTGATCTTAAATTTTCAGATTTATATTGTTTGTTTAATCATTCTTGAAGTCGTAGGATTTATCATCAAGTTTTGGGTTTAATCATGTTCTTAGTTTGTGGGAAAAACCCTAGTTATGGAAGAGACGTTTGATTAAGCGATTTGGGTGATTTGATGATCATATTATGTGGGTAGTAAACTTATTTGATATGATTATTCATGTTACATTAGGTTTTGTTTGAATACGGGATTAACTAGACGTTTTGGAGTTGAGTTGTATGAAAATTGATAATTCCCGTATGAGTATTTTGAGTGAAATTGGAAACTTGAAACGAGCATATCTTTTGATCCAGAAATCGAAATTCGGATCCGTTTGAGGCTAAACTTATTATTTAGAGTGTTTTGAATCTAATGAGACTATTTTTGAGCCATGATATGTTTGGGAAGATGGAGAAATAAAATGGGTGAAGTTATGTTAGGTTATGTACACATTAGGTTATAAGGTTTTGGGTTTGGTTTTGAATTATGAATTTAGTGGAATGTTGGGTTGGTGTTAGAGACCTAAACCGTCGAGTTTCATATGCATATAGATAGTATAGCAATTATATTGCTAGAGTATTATGTTTAATTAGGGTATTGTTACGTGTAGGTGACGAGTTGTTCGACGACGAGTACATCGAGTACGTCGACTGATTTGCAATAGTTTAATTTGCTTTGAGGTAAGTAAAAATGCCAAGCCTAGTGTGCTTAACTCCTTCGTGTCAAATGAAATCATATATTTCTTTACGTCTCAAAATGTGTTTATGTGATGTGACATGCAATACGTGATTTTTACTTGATAAATGTTTCTTGAAAATATCACCATGATAATAATAATGAATTAATACGTAAAGTGGAAGAGTTGTGCGGGGTCATTTAATATTGGTTACTATTGGCATTGGTCGTGTTGATTTCGGTCTTCCGTTTCAATTTATTTTATTAAATCCGGTTGCAAGTCCCCGGATAGCTCCCTGTACTCACTCCTCTGGCCGCCAGAAGTCTTTGGGGGGTGTCGACACTTAAGTCTTGGATGCTTGCGAGATGGTTTGGTTTCCCCCGTCACAACGAATTAATAATGTTGGATTTTGGTTTTGTTAATGGAAAAGAGTTTATGTTTGATTTTGAATTTCCTAGTGATTAAGGAATTGGTTTGGAAATATTATGGAATTGGGAACTCTCATGTTTTCCTACAAGTGTCAACTTTATTTCAGTTGCGTTTTGCGAAAAAATCTTACTTATAAATGAGACTTTGTTTTATAACTATCCCATCATCATTTTACATATTTGGGTGTTTATTTACCAGTATTTCATGCTGATTTTGTACTGTGGTGTTTCTTTTTGATTCCGCACCACAAGTTTAGGGGATGGTTATCTGGCGTAGAAGGCAACGCGTATCATCATATGGATCATTAGTATTTTTATTTTAAAGGTGAACTCTTTAGTATTTCAAACACTTTAGTTTGTTTATGCCCGGTTTGAGGCTAGAATAATTGGGATTGTAATAACGATTAGGTTCAATAGTTTTTAATTATCATTGTGGATGTTTTTGCTTGAGAACCATGTTATAAAATCTCCTTGTATTCGGGTTTAACCTCGGGTACGGAGTGACATCCCCGGGCTCCGGCTTGGGCCATTTGGAGGTGTTACAGGTGGTATCAGAGCTAGCATTCTAAAAAGGAAATCGAAACTTGTTAGGGTAACTAAAATGAATATAGGAAAAGTAATTAAAGTTTGACAAGCCGTGGGAATTTGTATGGATAGGACTATTGTATGTGTAAGTGTTTAGAAAATAGGATAGAAATCAAGTATTACCACCCTCCCATTCATAACTAAGAGCCTTAGCCTATCCAAGATAATAAGAGATTGGATTGTTGAGGCGTTTCATTGGAGTTCGGGTTGGAAGCCTACTTTTAAGGCATGTTGTTGGGAAATTGCTTCAAGAGTCTTGTGATTATCAATTTGGAGTCTTGGGAATATTTATTAGTTTGCGAAGAGTAGTCATTTTGTTTACGACATATATTTGTGGGGCAAGAGACTTATAGAATTGTTTTCTTTTGTAGATGGCCGCAACCAAAACAACCGCTAGGAAACGTGTGTTTCCCGTTGAGAAGCACCCGGTTGTGACACCTTGGGTCGAGGGTGAAGATCTCACGACTTTTCGTGATCGCGTTGTTCAATATTGTGAGCAAAGGTTTGTCGCATTGGACTTTCCTCGGTACCGTAATCCAGCTTTTCAGGCATATTGTATGGTGAAAGCACTTCCTACATGACCTATGTTTGGAGACATTATAGCAAAGTATAGCGATCTCATGGACATTTCAATAGAATGAAGTCTAGGGACTATCTCTACCAAGGCGAATGGATGGTGAGCGCAGATTTCATATGAAAATTATTGATGGAGGTTCACATGAAGTGGCAAGGCTATATGGTTATTAAAATGAATCCCATTGAAGCCAAGGAGGTGATAGTTATAGACTCTAGTGATGATGAAGAAGTGATCGTTATAGACTCTAGTGACGATGAGGAAGTCGAAGAGGATCCAATGGAAGATGTCGATGAATATCCTGAGATTGAGGAAGATCCCATGGAGTATGAAGAGAGTGAAGAAGACCCGAGTGAAGGTGAAGAACACGAGTATGATGCCGATGAAAAGGAAGAGATGGACGAAAGCGATGAGGGCGAGGATTAAGATTGTTAGGATTCTTTAGATTTCCTAGACTTGATGCATTTTGAGTTTTATTATTGGTTTGAATAAGGCTATGATGCCAAGCAATACTTTGAAGTTTCTAGAACGATTTTTCAATAGTCACTTTTGGGCTAGAGTTAATTTTTTAGCGTTTTGCTTTAGGATGATGAATAATGCTCGTGTTTTGAGGACCCGACTTGGGAGTTTAATGAATTATATTTTACTAATTTGGAGCATGAATTGATGAATTAAGGTTATTTTGTGTTTTTTTATCATTGATTAAGTGCATGGAAAGTGTTCATGGAGTTAGAACGCAAAAACTTTGATTATGGTGTTGTTGATTCTGCGCAGCAGTGAGTTTTTGTTGTAGCAGACGTATTTATTTGGATTTATTTTTCCCTGAATTTTTCCCAGCAATAAGACATACCCAGTTATCTCCCATAAAAAATTCAGCCCTATATGAATTATGGAGACTTAGCTACAAATTTTCAAAGTTGGTTGTGTAGTAGCAGAATCGTAAAGTGACTAGCTGTATTATTTTTGATGTTTACCTATCTTCCAGACCTTTTTTTTTCCTAACATTTTTATGGAGGCTATAAGACACGTTTTTCTAAGTCTGGGAGAAATCCTAGCTCATTTTGAGAATTTTAAAGTCAGTTTAAGACCTTTCAAAGTCAGAGTTTCTGTTCTGGTAGTCTGTGACAGCAGCTGTAGTATTTTCTGTGTATCTTGAGTTATACAATTGATTTTGAGTTGATTCTTTTTTATTATGAAATTAGACTCATAGAGGTTGCTGCAAACCAAAATTCATAATTTTTGCTTGTCCTATTGATCATTTTTCTAATTTTTTAAGGAGGATGAAAAGTTGAGACGTGATCAGCCTATGTGGAAATGTATGTGTAATTGATGAAAATGATGATAAATGTGTGACTTTACTTGTTTAATTGTGCACTACATTCCATGTATGCATGATTATTTGTACTTCTTGATTAGTTTATAAGTAATACAATAGGCTATAGTGTAGGGATTATGACTGATAGACCACATCAATACTACACCAGGAGAAATCGTTAAGTACCAATGGCAGCACCCAACAACAACAACAACAACAACAACAACATGGAGAAATTATTTGCTCAATTTGATCAAATGGCTCAGAACATGAACCAAGGAGAACCGAATGCAGCTAACTGGGCGAAGAAAGTGGCTGACATGAAGCCAGGGAACTTTACAGGCAATGAGGATCCTGTTGAGCTCGAAAACTGGATCGATGAGATGGATAAGGTCCTAGAGCTGGTTGAGTGCCCTGAAAACCGCAAGGTTGTTTGCGCGGCATTCTACCTGAAGAACGAAGCTAATATATGGTGGAGGAGCACACGTCAGAACTTTTTGGCTCAACCCAATTTCAATTGGGAGGCTCTTCAAACTGCACTTCGCACTCGCTTTTATCCGGACCATGTCCATGATCAAAAGTCCATAGACTTTGTGAATCTGACGCAGGGAAACGGTTCTGTGACCGAGTACTTTAAGAATTTCAATGAACTATCCCGATTCGCAAGTTAGTTGATGCCTGATGAAGCGACCAAAGTTAGGAAGTTCATGTCTGGTCTCGAACTTCATCTGCAGAAAGACTTGATGTGCAAAACGTATGATACTCTTCAGGAGGCATATGATAGAGCTGCAGCTGTTTGGCGCATTCAAGCGGCCCAAGATGAGAAGCGTGGAAAGCGCAATATTGAGAGCGCTGGGGTTTTTGGCAACAATCAAAGTAGGATCAACCAAGGTAGTCAGGACAAGAGCTTTAAGCCCAACCAAGGAGGAATTAACCAGGGTCAGTACCGTGGTAACAAGCAGAATAATGGAGATGATCAACCTCGCCGTTATATCTGCAAGAGGTTTCAACATAATCATCCAGGAAAGGACTGTCAAGGAAACCCCGTCACGTGCCACAACTGCGGCAAAAAGGGCCATCGTGCGTATGAGTGCCGATCGAAACCAAACGGGAACCAAAAGGCGAACAAGGGAGGAAATTATCAAGGGAACTGACAGTTCAACAACAACAATCAGGGCGGAAACTGGAATTATGGAAACTACAGCAACCAGAATAATGGAGGCAACAATTATGGCAGGCAGCAAGTGAACAACCGGGGCAATGGAAGGAACAATGGAGTTCCGAACGGGAATAGGAACAACAACGCTCCGGCTAATGCCAACAACAAGAATGGAACGGGTATGACAAGAACCACAGCACAGAACGGAAATGTTGCAAGGATTGCTGTCATGAGAAGGACTGAAGAGGAAGTAGCCAATGGAGTAGTCACTTGTACATTTCTTGTCCATGATCAACCAGCATTTACTCTATTTGATTCTGGGCATCGTATTCATTTATTTCATCATCGTTTGTGGAAAAGTTGAGTCTCAATAAGCCGTCTAGAATATCCATCCCTGTAGATAGGTCACGTAACAATGTGTGACACCATTTTCGAAGGGGTAGAAGTTAAGATTTCGGCTAGTACCTTGCCAGCGAATCTAATAAAGTTTGACCTTGGGGGAATAGATGTTATATTGGGAATGGACTGGATGGGTAAATATCGAACAGTTATAGACTGTCACGATCAAAATATCAGGCTTAAAGGTCCAAAGGGAGAAAAGGTTTCTTACTGTGGCATCGCGAGGGAACCTTGTATCCGACTAGTGTCGGCTTTGACCATAGTCAACCAAGTGAAGTAGGGGAATAGTGTTTATTTGTGTTATGTTCAAGACATGTCTAATAAGGAGAACGTGCTAGAAGAGATACCAATAGTCAAGGATTTTCCCGATGTATTCCCGGACAAGATTCCAGGAATGCCACCTAGAAGGGAGATTGAATTCACTATGGACTTAGCACCTGGAACAGCTCCAATCTCAAAAGCACCGTACAGAATGGCACCGGTAGAGTTGAAAGAACTAAAGGATCAGTTGCAAGAGCTACTTAAAAAGGGTTACATAAGACCAAGAACCAGTATTGTTTACCCATGGGGCGCACCAGTATTGTTTGTGAAGAAGAAAGACGGAAGCTTGAGGTTGTGCATTGACTATAGAGAGTTGAACAGCGCAACGACCAAGAACAAATACCCTTTACCCCGAATTGACGACTTGTTCGATCAGTTGCAAGGGGCGAGCGCTTTCTCAAAGATAGACTTGAGATCAGGGTATCACCAACTTCGGGTAGCCGAGAAGGACATCCCGAAGACAACCTTTAGAATAAGGTATGGACACTATGAGTTTACTGTTATGCCTTTTGGTCTAACCAATTCACCTGCAGTATTTATGGGCCTCATGAATCGTGTTATGAGGACGTTTCTGGATCGGTTCGATGTCGTCTTCATTGATGACATCCTTGTTTACTCAAAGAGCGAGGAAGAACACGAAAAACATCTCAAAGAAGTGTTAGAAACTTTGAGACATGAGAAGTTGTATGCTAAGCTCTCGAAGTGTGAGTTTTGGTTATTTCATGTTCCATTTATGGGTCACATAATCTCAAAGGAAGGGATATCCGTGGATCCAGGAAAGATTATAGCCGTTAAAGATTGGCCGACTCCGAAGAATGTGTCAGAAATAAGAAGTTTTTTGGGATTAGCAGGATATTACAGGCGTTTTGTAAAAGATTTCTCGAAGATCGCTAGACCGCTGGCTACACTAACCAAGAATACGGTAAAGTATCAGTGGGGAGAAGGCATTCCAGACATTGAAGGAAAAGTTGACTACAACACCTGTGTTAGCTTTACCCATTGATTCTGGCGAGTTTGAGGTGTACAGCGACGCATCGAAGAAGGGTTTAGGATGCCTGCTTATGCAGGAAAGAAGAGTTATTGCCTATGCTTCGAGAGAGCTGAAAACTCATGAAGAGAACTATGCTACGCATGATTTAGAGCTTGAAGCAAAAGTCTTCGCACTAAAAATATGGAGACATCACCTATATGTATCAGTGTGTAGATTGTACACTGACCACAGTAGTCTCAAGTACATCTTCACGCAGAAAGAGATAAACAATAGGAAAAGACGTTGGTTGGAGGTCATAAAGGATTATGATTTGCGTATCCAATACCATGAAGGGAAGGAAAACGTAGTAGCTGATGCGTTAAGAAAAAAATCGAGCCATACTTTGGATACTATGCTAGTTTTACCAGATCGGCTATGCCGAGAGTTCCGAAAGCTCGAGATTGAAGTAGTAGAACAAGGTGGAGTAAAGAATATTCTTGGGAATATGAAAGTTGTGTCAGATGTCTTATAAGAGATAAGAAGCAACCAACCAGGAGATGTGAAGCTGGAAAGGATAAAGAAGAAGATTGCAGAAGGTCAAGCAAATGATTTCAAGATCCATGAGGATGGAAGTATTCGCTACAAGGGGAGATGGTGTGTACCACATAAGTGTGCGGAAACCAAGTAAAAGTTGATGCGTGAAGCGCACAACACACCCTAGTCTGTACATCCAGGGGGTGACAAGCTCTATAAATATCTAAAGAAGACATTTTGGTGGCCCAACATGAAAATGGAAGTAGCAGAATTCGTGGCAAAATGTCTAACTTGTCAAAAGGTGAAGTTTGAACATAAGAGAATGGGAGGCTTAGTTCAACCACTGGATCTCCCAGTTTGGAAGCGGGATTCAATTTCAATGGATTTTGTGACTGCTTTACCGACATCGAAGAATGGACTGAATCAGATCTGGGTCGTAGTTGACAGATTGACCAAGACAGCAAGGTTCATTCCGATGAACGACACATGGAATATGGAACAAAGAGCCGATGCTTATATGAAGAACATTTTCAGATACCATGGAGTACCAAGCTCTATAGTTTCCGACAGGGATCCCAACTTTCTTTCTCACTTCAGGAAAGCACTCCAGGAGGCATTGGGAACACAGTTGAAATTCAGCACGACATTCCACCCTGCTACGAATGGACAAAACGAAAGAACAATTCATACATTGGAGGATATGGTAAGATCGTGTGTTATGGACTTTCAAGGTTCATGGGTTGATAGATTACATTTGATAGAATTCTCCTACAAAAACAGTTACCATGCCAGTATTGGAATGGCACCTCACGAAGCGTTGTATGGAAGAATGTTCCGAACACCATTTTGTTGGAATGACATAAGCGAGACAGTAATAATTGGTCCACAACTAAACGAAGAGATGACAAATCAGGTGAGACTTATCCAGCAGCAAATGAAGGCATCTCAGGACAGACAGAAATCCTACGCTGATCAGAAGAGGAGACCATTGGAATTTCAAATTGGAGAAAAGAAATTTCTTAAAGTTTCGCCTACTAAGGGAGTCATGAGGTTCAATCAGAAAGGGAAGTTAAGCCCGAAATTCATTGGACCATATGATGTCATAGAGAAGATTGGGGAAGTGGCTTATCGATTGGATTTACCATCGAATTTGGGTCGTGTTCACAATGCATTCCACGTATCTCAGCTGAAGTACGTGCCTGACCCATCCCACGTATTAGATCCTGAACCAGTAGAACTGGACCCGTCTTTGATTAATGAGGAACATCCTGTCAAGATTCTAGACACCAAGACAAGGAACACCTACAACAAGAGTGTCAAAATTGTAAAAGTCTTATGGACAAATCACCTCACTGAAGAGGCAACTTGGGAAGCGGGGGATGATATGAGGAAGAAGTACCCTCACCTGTTTGACGAGGTACCTTGAGTTCCGAGGACGTCACTCCTCTAAGGGGGAGAGGATGTAATCCTTTGGTTTTTAATACAGTACTACTTATAGTATATTGCATATCATTCATGACATTAGGTTTGCATTTAGTAGTTGAATCCTTGAGTGGAGGTTCATACCTTATCGGTTGTTGAGGTTTTGGTTTAAACTTCGAGGACAAAGTTCTCTTTAAGGAGGGAAGGATGAAATACCCCGTTTTGTGACTATGAGTATTTTGTGATATTATTGTAAGTGTTGGGGAGTTAATTTAATTATCGAGAGTTAATTATAATGGTTACGACATTTTTTGGGATCTTTGTGACTTTAATCCAAGAGTTTTAGTGTCTTTTACTTGAGTTTGGGGGAGGTAGTTGCCTTTTGGCAAAACTAAGGGGGAAAAAGTGTCTTTTGACCCAACTTTTCTTCCTACGTAAAAGTTTCCTAATTGAGGAGGGGTTCCTTCCTTATGAATTTGATTTTTTTTCCAACTCTCATAAAACCCTCACTCTCCCTATTTCTCTCTATCTCTCTCTCACATCTCTCCCTCTCTCACCCGACCCTCTCTCTCTCTCTCTCTCGGCTCCCTCTATCTTTCCCGACGGCAGCAGCAGCCGCCACACCGCCGCCGCCTCTCTCTCCCCGTTAAGGTAATATCTCTCTCTCTCTCTCTCTCTTTTCTTTCTTTCTTTCTATCTCTCTTTCCGTCCGTCTCTCTCTCTCTCCCCGTCCGACCTCCATGGGCGGCGGGTTTGAGTTAGTTTTGTTTCTTCTTTTCTTTTCTCTTGTTGATCTCTTATTCTCTTGAGCACTTGATTATGATTCATGTAAGTTGCATGTGATCTTAAATTTTCATATTTATATTGTTGGTTTCATCATTTTTGAAGTCGTATGATTAATCATCAAGTTTTGGGTTTAATCATGTTCTTAGTTTGTGAGAAAAACCCTAGTTATGGAAGAGACGTTTGATTAAGCGATTTGGGTGATTTGATGATCATAGTATGTGGGTAGTAACCTGATTTGCTATGGTTTTTCATGTTACATTAGGTTTTTTTTTTAATACGAGATTAACTAGACGTTTTGGAGTTGAGTTGTATGAGAATTGATAATTCCCGTATGGGTATTTTGAGTGAAATTGGAAACTTGAAACGAGCATATCTTTTGATCCAGAAATCGAAATTCGGATCCGTTTGAGGCTAAACGTATTATTCAGAGTGTTTTGAATCTAATGAGACTGTTTTTGAGCCATGATATATTTGGGAATATGGAGTAATAAAATGGGTGAAGTTATGTTAGGTTATGTACACATTAGGTTATAAGGTTTTGGGTTTGGTTTTGAAGTATGAATTAAGTGGGATGTTGGGTTGGTGTTAGAGACCAAAATCGTCGAGTGTCATATGCATATAGATTGTATAGCAATTATATTGCTAGATTATTATGTTTAATTAGGGTATTGTTACGTGTAGGTGACGAGTTCTTCGACGACGAGTACACCGAGTACGTCGACTGATTTGCAATAGTTGAATTTACTTTGAGGTAAGTAAACATGCCAAGTCTAGTGTGCTTAACTCCTTCGTGTCAAATGAATTCTTATATTTCTTTACGTCTCAAAATGTGTTTATGTGATGTGACATGCAATACGCGATTTTTACTTGATAAATGTTTCTTGAAAATATCATCATGATAATAATAATGAATTAATACGAAAAGTGGAAGAGTTATGCGGGGCCATTTATTATTGGTTACTATTGGCATTGGGCGTCTTGACTTCGGTCTTCCGTTTCAATTTATTTTATTTAATCCGGTTGCAAGTCCCCAGATAGCTCCCTGTACTCACTCATCTGGCCGCCGGAAGTCTTTGGGGGGTGTCGACACTTAAGGTCTTGGATGCTTGCGAGATGGTTTGGTTTCTCCCGTCACAACAAATTAATAATGTTGGATTTTGGTTTTGTTAATGGAAAAGAGTTTATGTATGATTTTGGATTTCCTAATGATTAAGGAATTAGTTTGGAAATATTACGGAATTGGGAACTCTCATGTTTTCCTACAAGTGTCAACTTTATTTCAGTTGCGTTTTGAGAAAAACTCTTACTTATAAATGAAACTTTATTTTATAACTATCCCATCATCATTTTACATGTCTGGGTGTTTATTTACCAGTATTTCATGCTGATTTTGTACTGTGGTTTTTTTTTTACTCCGCACCACAGGTTTAGGGGATGGTTATCTGGCGTAGAAGGGGACGCGTATCATCATATGGATCATTAGTATTTTTATTTTAAAGTTGAACTCTTTAGTATTTCAAACACTTTAGTTTGTTTATGCCCGGTTTGAGGCTAGAATAATTGGGATTATAATAACGATTAGTTTTAATTAATTTTTAATTATCATCGTGGATGTTTTTGCTTGAGAACCATGTTATAAAATCTCCTTATATTCGTGTTTAACCTCGGGTATAGAGTGACATCCCCGGGCCTCCGGCTTGGGCCATTTGGGGGTGTTACAATTCGCCCCCCCCCCCCACAGTTGGTGCATCTGATGGAATAATACTACAAGGCGAATTGCTCCCCAGGATAAAAGTCCTTCCTGTACTGTAGACGTTGCACCAGTGTACAGTACACGGCGAACGAAAGGATGTTTGAGAGATATTGAGGGAATAAGAAGATGGTTATTGGAATAAACTAGAATGAGACGAAAGACTGCTATTTATAGAAATAAGGCACATCTTACGAATAGTTGCAATTGTTCATTTCAAATTGAAAGGTTACAACTTTTCAATTCAAAGTAAAACGCGCAACTAATTTACATTCCTTAATTAAGAGACGTCAACGTTCAATGTCTCATTTTGCATTCATCAATCAATGATTTTGACGGATGAGATTAGGTACTAATCTCTTTACTTCTATAATTTTATGTAAGCTCTCAAGTGAGCTTCCTCGAACCAGGTTTTGAAGTCGTCTCAAAATCATATATTCCAACACTGAGCTCCAACGACCTAACAGGCTCATGAAGCTAATGCTTAGGGATAACTAGTAGTTTATGAGAGGAAATGAGAATGAGACAAATTAGTGCAGCAAGTTCTTTTTTTTTTGAGGAAGAAAAATTTCATTAAGAATGAGACAAATTGGTGCAGCAAGTTCTTTTTTTTTTTTTTGTTTTTTTTTTTTGAGGAAGAAAAATTGCATTAGTGCAGCAAGTTCGGAGTAGTTTCATTTAACTTGAAGATGAAGATAGCATACCTAAGATATCTTGAAGCAACAAACTACAAAATCTATCGGAGCAAAATTGGGCGTGATTTGCTCAAATTGCAAACATCTGCATAGATACTGAGGAATGAGGATGTATTAAAAGTTTGCACTAATTTGTTGTTGCTTGTTCATTGACTTATTTATTTATTTATTTATTTTTTTGAGAAGCCATTGACTTATTTTTGGATCTCCTTGGTTTGGATTACTACCACCATTAACGTGTGTATTGATTTGTCTGTTTACACTAATCAAGAAACTAGGAGCTAGAACAAAGGTTTCCACAAGGAATGAAAGGAACCCTTTGATTGTACGAAATGGTTTTTGGACAAAGAAAACAACGACTTATTTTTTAATCAGATATTTCCTAGATCTTCTTCGGTATTCTTCAAGTACTATATAGTTTGGAAGTTCTCTTTGTTGAGAATTTTCACACCGAAATTTTCCACTAGGACTTTCTCTATCAAAAGAAAAGACGGACCATGCTTTAACTTTGCAAAGAATTTTATTAGATGTTTTAATATAGTAAAAAAACAAAAATTAAAATGTATATAGAGAAAAGTCAAAATGAAAGTTGATGATAACCTAACCTTCTCTTTGTCTTAAAAAACCCTTACTTTTGTGGTAAGAGAACAACTTTTTTATAAGACATCGAAAGTAACAATCTGGAAGATTTAGTTGAGAGTGGTAATACTCCCGTACATTTAGTTATGAGGCGGAACTCCAAACACCCATAACAAGGTTGTGTGTTACTACAATTGATATTTGTTTGCTTACCATAATTTGGTGAAAATGCATGCCCACTGATAGCATTATTTCTCTTTGTGAGATTTATGGGCACTCTTTTTATCAGTAAGATTGACTTACCTTTCAAGAATATGAAATTCATTTATGTGCTCTTGTTAATTGAAGTTAAATGAAAATGATGCATTTCTTTATAGCCCCAAATATTACTTGAGATGACACTCAAAGTATATGGATATTTGAAAAACGTATATGGATATTGGGCTGCTTGTGGGTGAAAATGTCTTCCTCCTAACCCACCTACCCCTTTACCCTTTCATTTATGACGGGTTGGTGTTTGTAGCTTCGAACTTCTAACTTTTCTACTTATTCCAGAGTAGTTTGCGATAGTTTGCGAAAGCGTGGAATTTACCACATTATTCTCCTCTATGATATTAATGGAGTAATTGTCATTGTTGACTTTTCTTGAATAGTTTCTGCTTAGGCTAGTTATAACTTCTCTTCCTATGATGTGAGTCAAATCGAACCAATTTTCTAGTAACACTCGATATTATTCAAGATCATGAAATTTCTTGGACATGCAAATATTACATTTTACTTTTTTTATTGGAGATAATTGATCCTTGACAGCCACATTCCCTGCGCTCATTTCTCAAATTAATCTTGCAACTATTCAAAAAACCTATGGGCACAATTAAAATTTTACAAAAATTATGTGTCAATGGGTGTGTCTTTCTCATCATCTCAACCACTCATTCTAATAAAATGATATAATTTCAGCTCATTTAAGCTCGTCGAAACATAGGCACGCTCGCGACACAGACTTGAACCCTTCTTACCTAGCTCACAGTCAAAGAACTGTACCAAAAAGAAGAAAAGACCGATTCAAAAACGGTGGCACGCACATGTAATACCACCACCCTACTTTTGGGTTGTTAAAACTTTTAGGTCCACAACCTTTTCATTCCGACTTCAAAGTTGAAATATTGTTTGGATGACACACAATAAATAAATAAATAATTGTGAAAAAGAAGAAGACATGCAAAAAATATAACAATCACGTCCCCACTAAAGTCACATCTTTGCAAAATAGTCCCATGACTTAAAATACTACTAACAAGAAGCATAAAAGTCTTCCCCCTTTATGTTCAGCTGATCCCAATACCATCATAATACTCAACCAGATTACTCCACTTTTTCAAACCTCTCTCTCTCTCTCTCTCTCTCTCTCTCTGTGAATGGAGAATTTCAGATCCAAGTCCTATAGAGATGGGGGCAGGATGCAGATGGAGAGCTCCTATGGAGGAGGAGGAGGAGGAAGCAGAGTTGGACCAAACAACATGAATGATCTGAGGAGTTACAGCACCAACTCTTATCAGTCATCATCAACTGTTGAAGTGAACAAAGAAGTGAAGATGAAGAAAGGAAAAGGAGGAGGAGGTAGTGGTAGTGAGAATAGTGGTTCAACAGTTTCAAAGAATTGGAGCTTGAATGATCCAGAGTTGCAGAGGATGAAGAGGGTTGCTAGCTACAAGGTGTACACAGTTGAAGGTAAGATGAAGGGTTCTCTTAGGAAGAGTTTCAAGTGGATCAAGAGCACTTGTAGTCATGTGGTTCATGGTGGTTGGAAGTGAGATCATGCGTATGTATATATGTGATCAATTTTTTGATTGGTCATTCTCAATTTCCCATTATCATGCACTCTTGATTTTCTTCTTTCTTTCTACAAACTAATGTTTTAATTCATCATGGGAATCATGTGTTTAGTTTCTTATTTTCATACTACTCTTTTTTAATCAAAAGCTATATTTATTTGGCGACTCTTCGCACTTATATTATGTTTCTGTTCATGTAGCATAACTGAATTTTCTGTAGAGTAGGTTAGAGTATAGAAGTTTATGATTGCTACAAAAAACACGAGTCATTTGTCTTTTGAGAAGCACAGCATTCGTTTTCATGTTATGTGCAAGGATGTTATTTGTGTAAAATACAACCATGACGAAACAAAATGATGGATGTTCAACATGAGCTGGATCTCTCTATGGATCTCTATGGAAATCACAATATATGGGGTCAATGATCAACTCCCAAAATTTCATCAAATTTGTGTTCAACCAATGATCACATGATATCTTCAATAACATATCAGTCCCGTCTGCTCCAAAATAATGACCGGCTAAATAACATGTACCACTCCGTCCCGTCTCTTTGTTCCCAATTTTATTTTTGTCACTATTCACTGGGTCACTTTGACCCGGTGATTTGAATAGCAAATTGATGTAACTTTTTGATAATTTTTTCATGGTGTTGTAGAGAAAAAGTTGCTCTATAATATGGTGAAAAAATTATCAAAAAATCGTATTATTTTACTATCCAAATCACCAGGTCAAAGTGACCCAAATACGAGTCAAAAAAGTCAAATGAGAACAAAGAGACGGGACGGAGTGGTATCACGTTTGCTGAAATTTTGCCGGACCATGAAGTTTGCTACCAAAATCTCTACTGTGCTTAGTGTGAACTGTGAAGCATGAATTGGTCCATCTCAATTAATATTTGCAGCTACTTGAGAGTCCACTAAATCAATATATAGCCTATGCTCATTTTCTTGCTGCTAATTTGTCATTAGACTTTAGTATTACCAGAGAGCAAATTAGAGAAGATTGATAGATACAAATAACCCAAAAGGCAATAGTATTCACATTTATTTATGTATTGACTCAACAACCAGAAAGAAATACTAGCTACTTGTACATTCATTACTATCTCTCACACTTACATCTCTAATTGACATGCATCTATAGTTGAATTGTCAATTTCCACACTTAAAAAGATGTAATAATTTTCACTTTCAAAGATTGAAGTTATCCTTCTAAGGGACATCTCTAGGCTTGGGAGGTTTGAGAATACTCTACTTATACAAGTAATTTGTTTGATGATTAGTGAATAACCAGGGTGACTTTTTTGCTCTATCTGAATCCATTATTATTATTTAGTTTCAAGTACTCCTATTATATAAGACTTTTTGTCCTTTTGAGGAAATAGATAGACATTTAACATACTCTATCACGGATAAATATCCTCTTTTTTTCAAGAGGCTAGTAACTTGTTACTTGATACGAGAACTAGAATGGCAAAGTGTGGTTTCATTGTCAATGAATGCCGATCACTAGGGTTTACTATAATTGTTTTCATAAACAAACTAGTACCATCTCCAGAAAATATTAGGTGTTACAAAAAATGTGCTTACTGTCTTCAACACTATAAAAAGGAGATGCTTTATTTTTTCCTTTAAATACTGGAAAAATTGAAATATAATAAAATTGAATGGAGAGGACTAAGTACTAGAAAATTTAGTATATCCGGTTGCACAGAATTGTCCTGTGGTAACTTTCAACGAAATTTTGAACTTGAACCAAAAAAAAAAAGTAATTGTGAACTCTTATTTTAGTACAACGAGCCCTTTCACAGATATCAAACAAGGTCCGCTACGTGGACCAAAATTCTCCGGTTGCGTCCAAACTCAATTGCTTGGTAGTAACCACAAACTTAATTACTCTACCAGAGTTCAGAAGTGAGGCTTTCAAAATCAATCCTCTCTTCTACGAAACATGATTGAATTGCAACATTTCTGAACAATTCAGGATAATCGAAAGTAACTCCCATCTTCGGAAAATGAGTGTCCTCCTATTTTTTTCAGCCATAGAAGATAATTCAAAACAATACTTAAACTCGCAATTCTTTTCACAATGTTGAAGAGTGAGGATAACAAGTTCTTACACCGTTTTCTCAGTCAATTCACCTCAAAATATTTGCAAAAAACAGCATAACACTCATTTTGAGACGTGGGGAGTAACTCACAAATCACAATTATTTTGAAGGTGCAATTGACAAAATATGTGATTTAGAAAATGTGATTCAAGAAAGTGACGCATCACATTGTCTCTTGAGATATCCAGCTTCATTGCTACTTTGAACTCGTACAATAAGATATCATATTTCATATCAAGCGGGATCACCATAGACTCTTTACCCTAACAAACATGCTAAACATGCTAAATTCAAGCCTCCTCTTGACTCTCTCCAACTTGAACATAAACCACACAGAAAAAAACATGTGAACTCACTATGCAATGTCGCTAATTTCCCTCTAATTATACCCTATGTCCAAACAGGTCATCCGAATAAAACTCTAATCCAAGCAATCAAAAACCATGTCAATCCATTTCTGTCCATATAAAACCAACCCAGTCGTCCCAAATTTCACATCCAAAACATCTTCATTTTGCCCTTTTAACAGAAGAAACAAAAGAAATAAATGGTTAATCTGTCGGCCCAAAACAGGGCAAAACAGAGCAAGCCATCCGTTTTCCTCTGCCACCAACCATTCGTCCTCCTCGCAATCTTCTTACTAACCCTAACTAGGGTTTCGGCCGACGACGCCAACTTCGCCTGCGATGTCGCCGCGAACCAGACACTGGCAAGTTTCGCGTTCTGCAACTCCAAACTGTCGGTGGAAGAGAGGGTGCAGGACCTGGTGAAGAGGATGACATTGGAAGAGAAGATACCTTTTCTGGGCAACAGCCAACCAGGAGTGCCTAGGCTTGGGATCCCCAAGCTTGAGTGGTGGTCAGAGGCTTTACATGGAGTCTCATACGTTGGTCCAGGGACTAGGTTCTCTCCTCTAGTCCCAGGTGCCACCAGTTTCCCTATGGTGATTCTCACTGCAGCTTCCTTCAATATCTCTCTGTTTCAAGCCATTGGCAAGGTTGTTTCGACGGAAGCAAGAGCAATGTACAACGTTAAACTAGCCGGATTGACTTTCTGGTCGCCCAACATCAACATCTACCGTGACCCTAGGTGGGGCCGGGCGATGGAGACTCCCGGGGAGGACCCGTTGCTCGTGAGCGAATTCGGGATAGCGTATGTGAAAGGCCTGCAAGAAAGAGACGATGGTCAGAAAGATAAACTCAAGGTGGCTGCCTGCTGCAAACACTACACGGCCTATGATGTCGATAACTGGAACGGCGTTGACCGGTTCCACTTCAACGCAATTGTAAGATTTTCTATTTGGTCAAGGCTTCGTTTGGTTAGCACTAAAATGTTTTACAAAGGAAAATATTCTAGGTGTAAGATAGTTTCGTGAAAAAGTTTTCTCTGCAATAATTTTCTCGTGTTTGGTTGACACTTGCCAATACAGTGGGCCGTGATGGAAATGGCAGTGGCAGTGATGGGTGGTGGTGAAGGTGGGTGGCGGAGATGGGTCGCGGTGCAGTTAGGTGGTCGTGGTGGTTATTGGTCGTGGAGGTGTTAGTATGAGCTGTTGTTGTGCTCCTTCACTCTCTGGAAAAAGGCTTACGGATTTGAAATGTGTAAATCATTTTACATCATTTGAGGGAAAACATTTTACCTCCAACCAAACAGCACCAAAACACCCAAACAAGGAAAAACATTTTACAGGAAAATGTTTTACCACCAACCAAACAGAGCCTAAATCACTTTTAGATTGTAATAATGAGAGTTTGACTAATGTCAATGTTGGGGCATGATTTAGGTGACAAAACAAGACATGGAAGATACATTTCAACCTCCATTCAAGAGATGTGTTGAAGAAGGGAATGCTGCAAGTGTTATGTGTTCCTACAATCAAGTCAACGGAATACCAACATGTGCCGATCAACAACTGCTGGCTGGAGTGATCAGGGGACAGTGGAAACTAAACGGGTATGTCGTGTATTTACCACCATCACATTTCGATTTCTATCTTCTTCTTATGCCTTGGTATTAATCGCTTCTCAGGTATATAGTTTCTGATTGCGACTCTGTAGAGGTCTACTTCAAATACCAAAACTACACGAAAACCCCAGAAGAGGCAGCAGCCAAGGCATTATTGGCAGGGTTGAACCTGGATTGTGGGGCTTACCTAACTCAGTACACCGCGGGAGCAGTGAAGGTCGGGTTGGTTACAGAGTCAGTAATAGACAGTTCTGTCGCTTACAACATGGCAACGCTAATGAGACTCGGCTTCTTTGATGGTGATCCGAAGAAGAACCAGTTGTATGGGAACCTCGGTCCCAAAGATGTTTGCACACCAGCCAACCAAGAGTTAGCCAGAGAAGCTGCAAGGCAAGGGATTGTCCTGCTAAAGAACGATAAAGGGGCGCTTCCTTTGGATCCCAAAAAGAAGCCTTTGGCTGTTATCGGACCCAATGCTGATGTCACACACGACATGATTGGAAATTACGAAGGTAACTAAGTGCATGTTTGGTATCCCTGTTTTTAAACAGAATTGATTAAAAACACTGTCTTTTTCGAGAAACTCATTTGGCATGGCTGTTTGTTTCATGTTTAAAAACTAAAACATGCTAAAAAACAGTTGTTTATAGAAACATCAACTTTGGTGCTTTCTTGGTGTCTTTTTCATACTATTGGTGGTTAAAGACATTTCAACTCTAATTGGATGCATAAAGTAACAAATTTATGTCAGCATTGTACGTAAAAATGATATTCAAGCAAATTAACATCGAAATTTAGTAATATTGTCAAATGTGTTTTTATTTTAGCCTTTGTTTACCAAACAGTTTTTTTTATTCTGTTTTTAAACGTGTTTTTTCAGCATGTTTTTTTCACTATTTTCCTTTTTTTAAATGGATACCAAACCTGCTCTACCCCCCCCCCACCCCGCCCAAAAAAAATAAAATAAAAGCGGAAGTCGATTTGGAAACCTAACTATAGTTGTCACAATCTTGCAGGAATGCCTTGCAAGTACACAACCCCACTGGAAGGTATCAGAAGTGTTGTGACGGACACCAAGTTCTCGCCGGGTTGTGACAATGTTTTATGTGGCAAGGCATTTTTAGACGACCCTAAACAGATGGCGAGTACCACAGAAGCAACCATCCTTGTCGTGGGGGCTAACAGATCCATAGAGGAAGAGGGTCGCGACAGGGACAACATCACTCTTCCAGGACAACAACAGTTGTTAGTTACTGAGGTTGCCAAAGTATCCAAGGGACCTGTAATTTTGGTCATCATGTCTGGAGGAGGAATGGATGTACAATTTGCCAAGAATAATCCTAAAATATCCGCCATTTTATGGGTCGGTTACCCAGGCGAAGCTGGCGGCGCCGCCATTGCTGATGTCATATTCGGCTCCTATAATCCAAGTGGAAGACTGCCCATGACATGGTACCCACAGTCGTACGTTAAACATGTCCCAATGACAAACATGAACATGAGAGCGGATCCAGCCACTAAGTACCCGGGTCGGAGCTACAGGTTCTACACGGGCCCAACGATTTACTCGTTCGGAGATGGATTGAGTTACACAGACTTCACATATAATCTAGTTAAAGTACCCAGAGAAGTCACTGTCCCTTTGAACCAGGCTCAGTCGTGTTTACCACCAAAATGCTATGATATTGATCAAAAGAATAGCAAGTCAAAACATTTCACAGTGGACTTGAAGGTTAGAAACACTGGGAGAGTAAGCGGGAGTCACACGGTTTTGTTGTTTGTTACTCATCCTCCGGTACATAAAGCACCACAAAAGCAGCTTGTGGCTTTCAGTAAGGTCTTTTTGGCAGCACAAGCAGAGACCACAGTGACGCTCCCCATAGATGTTGGTAAGGATTTGAGTTTGGCGGATGAGTTAGGAAACCGGAGAATTGCTCTTGGGAGATATGACTTTACTGTAGGTAGTTTGACGTTTCCTTTGACTGTGAGGATTACTTAAGTGGCTCTTCAACCAAAATCTCATTATCCTCTTCTTTCTTTTTTTTTCCAATTTTGCGGTTTCATTTATAGTTTTTTGTTCCCTAAAATTATCTTCTCTGATTGTTCTGAGAAGAGCGGAGGAATCTACAGCACACTAGAACTGTCAATGAGTAGAGAAACAATAGTTCTTCAATGTTGTAGTTGCATTTGAGTTACCGGCAAGAGTTGATGTGCCTATTGTATTTCAAGACGTCCAAGCTTTGAATATAACATTCTTGTACAGCAATTTGTATCCTATCCTTTTCTACAAGGTTGTCGATAGGTTTATTAAGAACCGTTGCACTTAAGGAGATGCAACTTCGAAATTTTCAGTATCACCACATCAAAGGGAAGACAAGGAGGAAGTGTTTCAAGTAAAACTGAAAGGCATACAAGAAAAATATCAAACCAATTAAATTAGAAACTGAAATCAAGATACGGATTGGAAATTGACCCACTTAAGCGGATGAAGTTAAGAGCAACAATAGGGACAGTGATTTTATGATATACCAAAACAATGCAAAGCTTCTAAATAGAACATGCAAATATAATCAAGCCATCAAACAAAAATTAATTAGGCGCAGCATGAAACTCAGACCAGCCGGATGTCGAACTACAATCAGTTTTGGCATGTTTCGTAACAGAGTAAAATCTTTTAAGCTAGAAGAAAAGAGGAACATATGCAAACAGTGTCATGAAGCTAAAGCTAATCGGCAATATAACCAATTTTCAGACCATTCGGATGTCAAACTACAACCAGTTTTGGCATGTTTCGTAACAGAGTAAAATCTTTTAAGCTAGAAGAAAATAGGAACATATCCAAATAGTGTCATGAAGCTAAAGCTAATCAGTAATATAACCAACTTTCAAGTATCAAAAAATGTGAAAAGATGCATTCCACAAAATGAGAAGTCAGTCAACACTCCGAATGACAATGCTGACAAACCCCACTACTGTGAGAGTAAGGAAATGACAACTGATTATAGGGCGAATGAAACAATTTAATTGACATAGAAACACAAGGAAATGGTGAAACAAAACGTCACAGGTTCATGCAATAGATTTGGGCATAAAAATATTCCCAAATTTGGACTCCCGCTTGAATAATAAAGTTAAAATCTAATCCTGGTTCCCAACTTTGTATGAAGGACAACTTAAGAAACTCTTAAAACTAAAAGAAACAGCACAAATTACCAAAAATGTCTGTGCCAATGCATATTCGCACGATAGCTGAGCTTGAAGCCTCCAACTACAGAAGCAAGAGTCCGAGTTCAGATGCTCTCAAGACATGGTTAAGTCCATAGACGTAAAGGTAAGAGTGCAGCTTCCCATAATCCCCTCTCCTGGTTCAAGTTAAGTTCCTTCAAGAATGAATCGTTTTCAATGCCATCCCATGCATTCAATGTGTCACAATACTTCTTATTAGAAATGATAAGATCGCCGTTTCATGAATGGAAGTAATGGAGTCTAGGTAGACACATTATAGTAAGCAGCCTTCAAAGTAGAGCCTGGTTTCCTATGATGGAGGAAAATTTGAGTGTGTACAAATTACTGAATCGTGCCTCTATGGGCTCTCCACCAGAAAGCTACCCCTCCTTCGGAAGAAGCCAGTGTTCTAATGTGCCAGCTCTTTAAATTAACCACATAAATAAAGCCCATCAAATAAACTCTTTCAAGTAGTTATTGCCCAGAAGGGTATAAACCTCAGAGGAGACCTATTTCATTAATCCTTCATGCAAACTTTGGTCCCCAAGATCATTGAACTGACCAAACAGGTTGATTTTCCCAAAAAATGTGCATCTTCGCAGCAAGAGGGTCTCTTTAACCCTCCTGCTAGTGAGTCCACTGAATTGGAGTAGTAATTTTCAAGAGACAGAGTTGTGTTCAGACTAGGCATCGAGCTGTTGAGTTAGAAGCTGAATTGTTCTCTACCATTCCCAATGTGAGAAGATGAGTTCATCATTCAATGAGCAAAAGCAGTACAGCAGAAACAATCTATTCCAAAACAAACTAATTCACAAAAGAGCGCAAACTCCTAAGACATCGCATGCAACGCTCAAACAATGCAAATCCCCTTAAAAGACTTGAAATTCCTTGTTCTAGAGCTCCGATTTCTATATTTTTGGTGGAAATGGAAGTGAATGAGAGGAGATTTGTATGAATTTCTAACCCAGATGTACGACATCTGAAGAGCAGAAGTTTGAGATACAGCAGAGTACAGTGATATAATGGAACTTCGAGAAAAGACAGTACTTGCGTTTAGGCGAAGCGATATCTCCAAGTCCAAGTCCAAAAACGGTGGAGATCTCGGAGTTACCGGCGAGGAGATACGCAGTTGATCAGCCGATCATCAAAGAGTAATTCAATGTGCCCCCAAAAAAGGAAAATATAATCAAGCCATCAAACAAAAATGGCGCAGCATGAAACTCAGACCAGTCGGATGTCGAACTACAACCATTTTTGGCATGTTTCGTAACAGAGTAAAATCTTTTAAGCTAGAAGAAAAGAGGAACATATGCAAATAGTGTCATGAAGCTAAAGCTAATCAGCAATATAACCAATATTCAGACCAGTCGGATGTCGAACTACAACCAGTTTTGGCATGTTTCGTAACAGAGTAAAATATTTAAGCTAGAAGAAAAGAGGAACATATGAAAATAGTGTCATGAAGCTAAAGCCAATCAGCAATATAACCAATTTTCAAGTATCAAAAAATGTGAAAAGATGCGTTCCACAAAATGAGAAGTCAGTGAACACTCCGAATGACAATGCTGGCAAACCCCACAACTGTGAGTGTAAGGAAATGACAACTGATTATAGGGAGAATGAAACAATTTAATTGACATAGAAACATAAGGACATGGTAAAACAAAACGTCACAGGTTCATGCAATAGATTCGGGCATAAAAAGATTCCCAAATTTGGACTCCCGCTTGAATAATAAAGTTAAAATCTAATCCTTGTTCCCAACTTTGTATGAAGGACAACTTATGAGACTTTTAAACTAAAAAAAACAGCACAAATTACCACAAATGTCTGAGCCAATGCATATTCGCCCGATAGCTGAGCTTGAAACCTCCAACTACAAAGCAGGAGTCCAATTCAGATGCTCCCAAGACATGGTTAAGTCCATAGTTGTAGAGGTAATAGTGCAGCTTCCCATAATCCCATCTCCTGGTTCAAGTTAAGTTCCTTTAAGAATGAATCATTTTCAATGTCATCCAATGCATTCAATGCGTCACAATACTTCTTCTAGCGATGATAAGAACGCCTTTCATGAATGGAAGCAATGGATTCTAGATGCAACCTTCAAAGTAGAGCAATTGGAATAGATTGTTTGGAATATTTCACTGAGTATTAACCTTCGGACAGGAATAAACAATCTATTCCAAACATATTCGACCTGTTTGGTCAGTTAAAGGATCTTGGTAAGCTAAGTTTGCATTAAGGATCCTTTAACTGATTGAACAGGTCGAGTTCCCCAAAACTTGTGCATCTTTGCAGCAAGAGGGTCTCTTGAACCCTCAGGTAATCCACTGAATTGGAGTAGTAATTTTCAAGAGACAGAGTTCCTTCAGATTAAGCTTTCGGCTGTTGAGTTAGAAGCTGAATTGTTGTCTTCCATTTCCACTGTGAGAAGATGAGTTCATCATCCACTGAGCAAAAGCAGTACAGCAAAAACAATCTATTCCAAAACAAACTAGTTCATAAAAGAGCGCAACCCTAACTCCTAAGACATCGCATGCAACGCTCAAACAATGCAAATCCCCTTGAAAGACTTGAAATTCCTTGTTCTGGAGCTCCGATTTCTATATTTTTGGTGGAAATGGAAGTGAATGAGAGGAGATTTGTATGAATTTCTAACCCAGATGTACGACGTCTGAAGAGCAGAAGTTTGAGATACAGGAGAGTACAGTGATGTATTGGAACTTCGAGAAAATACCGTACGTGCGTTCAGACGAAGCGATATCTCCAAGTCCAAGTCCAACAACGGTGGAGATCTTGGAGTTACCGGAGAGGAGATACGCAGATCAACCGGACCGAGTGGATCAGCGGATCATCAAAGAGTAGTTCAATGTGCCCCCAAAAAAAGGCAAAACTGCACTAGTGGTACCCATATTATATGTTTCGTTACACATACCCATATTTTTAATTTTGCATCTGTAGCACCCACGTTTTGAAATTGTTGCACCAATTGTACATGTCACTAACACTGTGGGTAATTTGGTATTTTGTAAAGAGAAAATTGCACATGTAGTGCTCATATTTATGAAATAATTACAATTTCATACCCCAATTTTTGGACTTAACTTGTTGATTCCATACCCCAGTACACCATAATTGTCTGATTGCAATCGCCAATTTTAGAATTGTTTGATTGCAACATCCATATACAATTATACCAGGTTATTGAAACTGATAGAATTTTCATCCAAATACCTGGAATGGTTCATTCAAAAGTTATGTTATTGAAAAAAAGAAAAAAAAAATGAGAGATAAGTTGAGGAGAAAGAAGAAGACTCTTTGTCTCTCATCCACCTCTCCCTCGAGCCTCTCCGTCTCTCTCTCCAAGGCCTCGTTTGGGTAGCGGATAAGATACAGCGGATATGGCTTATGCTGGGATACGAGACAGGATATGTATGCTGTCGGATAAGGCCTGATATGATATGCTGGCTTGCTGTGTTTGGGTGCTGCAGGATATGAGGCAGGATATGAAGCAGGATATGAATTACCATGTTTGGGTAGTGCAGGATAAGAACCAGGATATGTTCTAAATGACTATAATACCCTCAGTGCAGTAATTTTCTTTGTAAAACTATCTACATTTTAAATTGATGCCTGCATTGTATGAAATGTTTGTAGATAACAATGTCTTGGAAGATTATGCTTCTTTGTCGATTAACACAACTTATGCAAGACAAATTTGTAGGAAATAGAGCAACATAATAAATAATCATAAACAATACAAAGTATTTGTAGGTGATAGAGAAACAATTTAAATAATACTGCGTACGATAGAATCTGAATACAAACGTTTACAATAACGACTACTACTACGACAACAACAACAACAACAACAACAACTAAAATGGCCATGTAACATTATCTTATCCGAATATAATCTCCAAATGTGCCAGATTCTGAAATGGTACAGTGCGAACTTCATCAATGAAATTAGCAAATTCCGGATTTTCCTGCAAACAACCAAGTAATTTCATAAATCAACAATTGATGCTTATCAACAAATTAGAAATCAAATAATCACGAGAAATCGAAATTAAATAATCGGATGCTTATCAACAATTAATACTTGTTCGGATGTGCAATTTTACATTTTAATCATTTAAATTATTTGTTTAGAATGAGTTGCATTTTTTTTTATCAAAAGGATTTATATTAAAGAGCAAAGGGATAGAAACATACAACCAAAACAAAAACGTAAACTCAGCCAAAAAGAACTAACAGAGCGTAACATCTAGTTTGATCATCTAGTTTAGAGTGAGTTGCTTAGTAGAAGAACATCTAGTTTAGAGTGAGTTGTTTACTAGATGCGAAATCAAAATCAGAAACCAAAGACCTCAATAATAATCAGAGCTCTGTTTTCTGATTTCATTGGAAATCAAATAAGCAGAGCTCTGTTTTCTGGTTATTAATATGAACATCAATAATAATCACCCCTTTCTTTCTGATTTCATTCACAACCTCTGATCGAATTCGAAATCAAACAGAGCTGAGACAAGAAATCGAAACCCCAAAAAATCAGAGTTGAGCCAAGAAATCAAAACCCACCGAAATCAGAGCTCTGTTTCGCAATCAAACCCAAACCTCTGTTTTCGCAATCAAACCCAAACCTCTGTTTTGTGAACAGATGCGAAGTCAAACCCAAACAAAAATAGATGCGAAATCAAAATGAGAAACCAGATGGGAAATCAAAATCAGAGCTCTGAATTCGATCCCCAAGCCTCTGTTTTGATCCGAATCACACAAGAACAGATCGAAGAACAGAGCCCCACATTTGAATCAAATCAGAGATTTTCTGGTGCGAAATCAAAATCAAAACGACGAACTTACCTTAGCAGAAGCTTTCCGATGGGACTCCGACGACCAGCCCTCTCGATCGCCCGTCCTCAACCGCGTCCGAGACTTGTTCTCGCGTCGTCCCTCTCACTCTCTCTCTCTGGAGGCGGACGTGTGTTTGTGAATGAGAAAGAAGGGGAAGAATGAGATAGGGTTAGTGAGGACAGATTGGGTATTACAAATGTTTGTTGAGGGTATTTTGGTCACAAAAGAAATCACCGTTATCCCCCCATCCCCTTATCTGATGTATACCACCTCCCCCATGGTATAAGATTTTAGGCAAAAAATGGGATGGAGGATATGGGTCAGATATGATTTCCCTCCCATATCCGCAACCCAAACAAAGGATATGATATGGGAGGGGATATCATATCATATCCCCCCTCCATATCCGCTACCCAAACGAGCCCCAAGTGTTTGCGATTCTCCCTTGGCCTCTCTCTCTCTATCTCTCTCGATCTCTGCTCTAGCCCTCTCTCCCTCGGTTTAGACCTGAATTATGTTTCCCTCGTCTCCAGTGATTCCTGGAACGGGTTTAACACGACATTTTTTCTCTCCATCAATTCCCCCAACCGAATTGATTTCGATCTCTCTCCTATCATGTGATTCATGAATTGAATCGAGCTATCTCTTATTCTGAAATAGGTTATCTTTCTTCTCCATTTGAGTGATGATTTTTAGGACATGCTTTGCCACCGAATTAAAGTCGTCTTCCCCGATGCATTGGTTACTCTTCTTCTCCGATTCAATTGGGCTCAAGCTCATCTAAATTTTTTGTGTGAATCTTGCGGGTTTGATTTCAGATAGAAAATGTACATATTCTATGCATTATAAAATTTTTGATTTTCTTTTTTAAATTTTGCCTTTGTGTTTGTCGAATTTCAAAGTTTTTTAATGGGTTTTTTTTCCTCTTCCTCCCTCATTATGAGGAATCTGAAAAGTTTGGTTTTTAATCAAATAGTTGATAATGAATCTTGATTGTTTGGTGTTGGGGTGGCTGGTTGTGGCGGCTAAAATATGGGTCGTATTGGCCAGAATGTGGGTTAGTGTAGGCGGTGTTCAAGCGGTGGTGGCAGTAGTTGTGGCGGTGATGGTGGTTGTAGTGGTGGAGATGCTGGTTATATGAATCGTTTTCTTCATTTAGTGTTAAATATGAGGTTTTGGATTATGTTAGATCTAGGCTATCAATTGATAAACACGAATTCGTGTTTGTGTTTTGACTTAGAGGCTATAAGTGGTGGTTCAGAGTTCGTAAGGCAGAGATGGATTCTTGTGATTGGTATTTCACGCATTTGGAGTCGCTTTTCGAAATTAGAAAGTTCTGGGTATTAATATTATTGAGTTTAAAAATATGGTTATCAAATTGTAACCAAGTCACATAGGGTACTATTTGTACAATTTTATCATTGCAAAAGAGCAAAATATCAAAGGGGGTCTGGGAATTAAAAAAGCTAAGTTTCAAAATGCTATCCTTATTGCAAAACTTGGGTGGGGTGTGTGTTTTGAAAATAACATGTGGTACAATGTCTTGAGAAATAAATACCTCAAAAATAATAGTTTTGGGAGTGTGAAGAAGAAGGGGAGTTCTTCCCCTATTTGGAGAGGGATTGTTAGCACTAAGCCTTACATGCGTGATTCTTAAATGGAGCATTGGTAATTGTAGGAAGATCTCGCTTTGGTATGATTGGTGGTGTGGTGATAAAGCTTTTGGTCCTCCTCTTGACCACAACCTTGATCACGTTTAAATTTCGGATATTATCAATGATGACTGTACTTGGAACCTTAATGCTATTGCTTCTGAGATTTATGATAGTACTAAAAGCAACATTATTGATACTTTGATTCCCTCCCTGATTTCAGAGGAAGACTCCCCTTTCTAGAAAGGCTCCAACTCTGGATCCTTCACTGTCTCTGCTGCCTCCAATGCCATGAAAGTTAATTGTGATCAGCGATCTAGCATAAGCAGTGGAGATTGGATAAGACTTTGGAAACTCAAAGTTCCAAACAAACTTATCCATTTTATCTGGACCTTACTACATGAGAAACTCCTGGCATGCTAGTAGAAAAGCATAGAGGAATGACAGATATTGATACTTGTAATATTTGTGGAAATATGTGTGTGGAAACTCTGTTGATGCTTCCACAACAGAGTTTTGAAATATTTACTAAATTACCCATCAACTTTGATATATTTTAAAAACGACCCTACAAAATTATTTACAAAACATCCCCAAGCTGCTTATGCGATGAAAAGAAATGCGATCTTTTTTCGGCACCAACGAAAAAGATAAAAATATTAAAGAAAGAAATATTACAAGACCAAGCCTTTTCCCTAAGACCATAAAGGCTAGTAAAGCCCAAAGAACTGCAAAACATAGAAGGTGCAAAACACCAAAAGACATACCATGAACCAGAACTACCAAGTCTCGAGTCCGAGAAACAAACAGCCCAAAAACCAAAAACCCTATCCCAAATGTACACAGCAGGACTAAAAAACATGGCAAAATGAGAGAAACAAAGCTTCGAGACTTAAGTTGGGAAATTCTCATGACAGCAAATCATCTGTCACACTGAAAATGTCAGTGATCTTCATTCTCCAATGGCTTGGCAACTGCATCCTGTGAGCTGAATCCACATCCTTCATGAGCTGTAGATTATTTTGAGTTGAAAACTCACTACTTATCATAATTTGCATGGAACTACTTAATTTGAGAAATTTTTAATAACCCTTATTTTTTGGGTCGCACCTTCGGGAGTTCCAACATAGATCAGTTCGTGATGATTTTTTTTTTTTTTTTTTGAAATATCACCCCTTCATTGAAGAAAACATCCAAGTACAACGTGAAGAGAACATAAACATACAACAGCTAGGAAACGAAACTAAATAACCACAGCCTAGAACAACGACAGAAGAAAACAACAAAAGAAGACAATAACAACTGCTAACTTACAACTACGACCTAACTAAAGCGGTAAACCAAACAACTACAAGGGGTGATTATCTAAAAGAGAGCATTTAGCCGCCTTGTGCGCATGACCAACCATGTGACGCTGGACCTTCGTGATACTGCAAAACATAAGGTTCCTAGCTGCGTGAAGGATCCTTCCTACAATCGGCTCATCCTGAACGGGTCGGCATGCAGATCTCTGAAGAAGAGGCTAAATAGAAGCGCAGTCAGTGTTAATGTTAATAGACAATAAATTATGGTGAATCGCAAAGTTAACAGCATGCTCGACGGCTAGGAGTTCCACTTGTTGAGCACTAGACGCAATACATGTCCTCCAAATAGTCCAAGGGGTTCCATCAGCTCCAGATGTATGAATCCCAAAACCAACATGGAAAGAATTAGCTTTCCAGGCACCTTCAACAAAGATATCCTTTGGGAAAGAATGGCTAATGTCACTAGTAATGTCGGTGACCACGACTCTGCTCGGAATTTGAGTAGAAACCGTGGGGGTAGATATCAGAGAAGAGTCATTGCTGGCTAGGAGAATCTTCTCCTGCTCCATAATAGCTTTAATTGCTTCAATGGAGAAGTTCTTGTTGCTAAACACAAGTCCGCACCTTCCTCTCCAAATGCTCCATAGGGTATGAATAGCAAGTATATTGTTAGAGGTGACAAGGTTCCACAAGGTATCCGTGAAAGAAGCTCCAGGAAATGGAAGAGGAATCGCATTTCCCCATATGAAAATAACAGCAGGACATTGAAAGAAAAGATGGTAAGGTGTTTCCTCATGGTTATTGCACATTGGGCAGGTGCTGGGAGAAAAGCAGAATCTACTCCCGAGGACGGATCTTGTTGGGAGTTTTCGGTGAGCGCATTTCCAGATGAAAAATTTCCACTTTTCCGGGATATTTAGACCTCAAATTTTCCCCCAATTCCCATAGTGGCTCTGGGGGCAATGGTTCAAAAGGAAGTGGCCAGCAGGGAAGTGACAAGGGGTGTTTTCGTCACAGAGGAAGTTGTACCCAGACTTTGTAGTGAAGGAACCCGATCTTGTAAAAGGCCAAATCATTCTGTCTTGCTCCGGAGTGTAAGGAAGCTGAATGGCTAAGATTCTGAGAGCAATAAAGTCAGGGACATGGGATCTGATAACATTGGCCTTCCAACACTGTTTATTATCACTTTTGTCAATCCATTCACTCACTTTAACTTCCGGATCAAGGAGAGTGGTTCCGAACATTGAAGCGAGAGGTTCTTTGAGTCCAGGTATTCATCTGTCATTCAGGACGCTGACACTGTTACCATCCCCAATCTTCCATCTGAAGCCTTTTTTAATAAGATTGCAGCCATAAATGACGCTTTTCCAGGCCCAAGAAGAATTACTGGGGCTGCTAACTTCCTGCAAAGACTTTTTCCTGCAATATCTATGAAGAAGAAACTTGGAGACAAGCAGGTTAGGATTATTGAGAATTCTCCAGGCCTCGTTTGCCATGAGAGCTTGGTTCATCCAATTAATATTCCTAAGGCCAAGCCCACCTCTAGATTTTTGGAGGTTAAGGGTCTCGGTAGGGATAAGCCTTAGGGGAATCTTTTTCCCCGGGTTCCACCAAAATTTCTCAATCTGACTGGAGATTTCATCGTTGAGGGAGGTAGGCAGTCTAAACGAGGAGCAAACATAGGTAGGGAGGGCCGAAAGAACTGATTTGGCAAGAGTGAGCCTTCCAGCAGTGTTGAGGTATTTTCCGGTCCACCCTTCCAATCTTGTGGAGATGGCCTCTCTGGTGAAGCTAAAAATGTCTCTCCTTTTACCCCCTATCACGATTGGCAGACCAAGATAGGATTGGCTAGAATTTTCAATTTTCACCTCCAGGAAGTCGCCATAGATAGTGCCAAGATCCTTAGGCACGTTAGGACTACCGGTGAGGGAGGACTTTATCTTATTAATGTCTTGTCCTGAGATGCGGCAAAAGGAATCGAGGGCATTACTGAGAGTAGCACAATTGGAGAGAGAAGGTTGGAAGAAGATGAGACAATCATCTGCGAAGAATAAGTGTGGGATATGAGGTCCACCTCTACTAAGATTGATGCCGGGACACGTTCCTGAGCTGTTAAGGTTGGAGAGGTAGACAGTAAGGGCTTCAAGGAAGATGATGAAAAGATAAGGGGAGAGTGGATCCCCTTGTCTTAATCCTGCCCTAGGGTAGACCCTTTTACCTGGGCATCCATTGACAAGGGCTGGGAAAGACACAGTGGTAACACACTGCATAAGAAGACCAATCCATTTGCACGGGAAACCCATTCTCCTAAGGACTTTCTCTAGGAAGTACCAATTAACTCTGTCAAAAGCCTTACTCATATCCAGCTTGAGAGCGCCAAGGTGAATATTTCCGCTGTTGGTGTTTGAGATAGTCAGAGACGCTATGTTGGTTACACCTTGCAGTGTTAAAGAACTTCTTAAGGGGAAGGTAAAGGTCAGGAATCCATCTGTCTCTACTTACATTTGATGGCACTTCCCTTTTTCACCTTCCGGGCCAAAACCATCTTTAATGAGCAAGCCTAAGTTGGAACCACTGTGTGCTGAAAGATTGCCACAAGTGCCACAAGGTGTTTTTTAGTTACAGACGCTATGCGGAAAGCAAAAGGGTTTGGTCAAACCAATTAAAATTACGAAGCCCTTGTTCTTTTTGTGACTTAGCATTCTTGAGCAGAGGATGTCTCGCACAAGCTCGAGGAGTCTGGTAGATGCTGGTTTCACCAGAATCTGACAATCCTTCTGTTCGTGGCTTGGTATGATCCCTGCGGGAATCTGAAGTTTGAGCCCATGTTGATTGGCTGTGTTGACGCCACTTACCTTACAAATAGAAGTTTAACTTGCATCAAATCAGTCTCCACAATACATATTTTACTTTCTGCAACCTGCATCTCTCCTAGTCTATGCATGTAATCTGTGGATCTATTGGGAAAGAATTAGTACGCTCCAGCAACTGAAAGATTTCTAGCAAGGTATTCTTGTTTCCTTCTTGCTGAATCCCTGATTATAGAAGCATACCCAAGCAAACAGAAGGAAAGAGAAGCAAGGAACTCAATAAAACAATAATTCTAAAGCGACAGAACTTCAGACAACTTATGATATTAACAGAAGCATCATTGGCGGCGGCCAAAGAGAAACTGGACCACCAGAACTACACAACACAAGAACTGAAGATCGCATTCAGAAAAGCCTAAAACGGTGTACGGTGTTCCTGTTGTGGCCAATGGTACCTACCCCTACCTGGAGTGTACCTTCCAGCATAAGGACATTCGAAAAACTCTCAAAATCTACAACATACAATGGCGCAGCTAATAGTGCAGCCTTTCATCATTGAAGTGCAAGCCTTCAATACCCTTGAGAGCAGATTCAAAGTTTCTTGTATTCGAGGTGTTATTTCTACTAGCAGAACGCTTGTGCTCTGTTGAAATAACCGGTGAACTTCTCTGAGCTACACTAGAAGCTTTACGGAGTCCACCTGGGCTTGGATCTCTGGACGCAGTAGGTCGCCTTGAAGATCCACCTGCCCGGTGAGCATTGGAACTAGATACCTGCAAGCACCCAGGCTATAGTTTAGAGAAGAGAACCATATACAGAGAGAGAGAGAGAGAGAGAGAGAGAGAGAGAGAGAGAGTAGTCACGACCAAGATTGTAAACATAACAGAGGTTACAGAGCGAACCAAAAACAACCAAGTTTACTTGAGTTTCCAAAGTGCCACTAAATTATTTAAAATAATCCCAACAATAACTCAAAATTCAAATGACCCCCGCAAAACTGTGACAAAAAAGAATGTCCTAGATAACCTACTAAAACAGCCCAAAAGTTTTTAAAAACGACTATTGTTCTGAACAGAATGTTATCAGAAATTCATAACTACAAATCCATAATCTAACTAGGAGCAAGCAAACAAATTTAGAGATCACTAGAATTTCTTATATGGCTCTACTCATCTTATTTTCTTTGTATCAAATCATGCGTCCCTCTTGACAAAATTCTAGATCCCCCGCTACTGTCTCCAACGCAGTAATCTTAAATCGGGGGGATTTTAATTTGTCATATGTCAGGGTTGAGATTGTATTTCGACCAAACATCAACAGTGGCGGATATAATTTACCCATAGAAAATTTAGTTAAATAACGTAACATTATACGTAATCTAAAAGTTATAGAACAATTATTTACGTGTGATATTAAAAGAGAAGATCTAGAAAAAAAATTGTCTAGCCGCTCCTTTGCTAACTAACAATAGAGAGCAAGATGCAGACTGTGAAATGCATAGTGGTTTGCCTAACCTCTTGGAGCTCGATATTTTTCCGACTTTATACTTGGCTAGCTAACTATGATTTTTTCCTAACCTACATATCAAAACTAATTTTTGCCTATCCTATTGGAGATGTTCTTTGACCCAAGGCAAATAACAGTAAGTTCCCTCCGATTTGACCTGCTTTCCTAGTATTAAGATATTGTTACAATACTTGATGTAGAATTTGATATCACGTACTTTCTGTCACAAACATGGATGACACGTTTTCTACCCTCTACAATCAGCATTCCGTGTAAGAGAGAGGTCACCAAATAGCCTACGCTAAACGTCTCTTCGAACAACCAGCTAACACTTTACATGAGACAAGCCACATACTCAGTGTGTCGACCACTTCGACATCCATCTCCAGGGAGTACAGATTATTGTGTCTATCAAACACGTACAAGCTATTGGTACTGAAGCCAAGTTAGACAGGTCCCTTTTTATCACAGTTAAACCCTTGTTTCTGAACTCAATTGCAGAAAGGGAGAGATAGCCCCAAGAAATTGCTTCAAAAGTGGACGGGCATGTGCTCGTCAGGTGCTTGCACTGTGGGCTTATCGCGACATAGATTAGCCTAGAGAGGTAATATCACATCACCGTTATCATTCAATTCTCTCCCCGTCTCTCACGCATACATCAGTTTTTCACTACTTTATTCCACTTGAGAAATCCATTTCCAAGTTCTTCCATACCTCGGGGCGTCCAATATAGGCATTTAAGTGCCCCTAAGAAACATATGCTCATGGATTCAGCTGGCCAGAATGCACACAGCAATTTCCAAACAGAGGTCCAGTTATTCCATACATGCATAAACATGATCCAACAGAGTTATCTTCTGCTAGTTGGGAAGAGGGTAGTTGACTATTAGGTAGACATCAAGCTGCAGACAGATAACCCGTCAAAGCAAATTATTCATGAAAAAAAAACACGCACACACACCTTACTTCAGAACTTCAACTGTTATCCCTAGGCCGTACAAATGTGACTATTATATAGCAACAAAATCAAACAGGTCACTTAACAGAAGCTAGAAACTAGTGAACTAGGAAAGTCTGGAGAGTGCCAGGAGCTACATGCCTGTTATGGACCACGTGCCAAGTTGGTGATATGTGTAAACTATTTATTGTATAATATAACTCAGGTATCAAGTTTTGCATAGGAGAAGTTAAGTTTGGCCATATGTCTAATAGAAACCCATATGAAGTAATAACAATTAAAACTTCTTACAAAAAAACAAAATAGAAACATAAAATACAGACTAACCATTGGATCATTGGTCATCATTGAATCATTACCAAGTGGACCTTTTTGTTTAGAGAAGCTTCCAGAATTTACAGGTGCTCCAGCATTTCTGGAACGAGAGAGATTCGCTGACGACCAACCGCCAATTCTGCCATCATCACCTCCTAATACACATGCATTCAGTTAACATGTTAATCTCTGACTGAGGCAAGACCAGAGTTACCATAATTCGCTCGAACAGCCGCGATCTCCGAACTGGATCACGCGATCCCAATCGCGGGTCGCCGGTGATCTGGAACGAAGATCTGGGCGTTCCGGCGACATACAAGAACAGGGATTATCAAGAAAGGCGCGATTCAGGACTCAGTCACCTATAGTTAAGGCTAACCACGTCATAATCGAAGATCTAAACTTGAAATTCCAAATCGACGGAAATTGCGGAGAGAGAAGAGAGTCGGAACCGTCGGAAAATATTCAGCAGAGTGAGAGACAGAATTGAGTTCCCAATCGTCAGCAATAATTAAGCAGAGAGAGAGAGTGGAGTCATGGAGAGATTGACGGGATTGGAATCGTGGAAATATTGATGGGATTTTCTTGGTCAAACCAAGTTATCAGTTTACTGTATTTCAGACATAATAATTGCCGCAAGACCAAGAAATCGAGTGAGAACTGATAACAGATACTTGCTCCATTACAAAACACCCAACACGTATTTGGTTCCTCTTCACATATTAAGCCTCTGATTGGAGGGATTTAATCGAGAACTGCTACGGGTAAAAGTTTTGAGATCTGATGCCCTACAAGAAAAGGCTTTTGAAATTGGAGGAAGATGGGATTAGAGATCTTCTTAGGCCTTATATTGTGAAACCACTGAGAGACGGGAAAAAAACTCTTTGTGGTCAGATTATCAGCTTCATGTGTCCTTCTCACGAAATATGAGGAAAAGAGCTATAAGTGATGCGCCTTTGCGAGATATGCAAGAGTAAGTATAGTGATCAAGAAGGAGATATAGTATTGGCATGTTTCACATCCCCGCACTACAAGAGCTCAGATATAAGGTGACAGGATAGTTCAGTTCACATGAAAGTATACAATTTTCATATTTCGTAGTTGTGGGGGAGTGGTAATACTAAGAGCCCACTTGTGAATATTGTAATGAGAAAGTTATTCTAGTGTTCATGAAATTGTGGGAAATGTCATTTGACATTTGTAGTTTTATTTTTTTATTTACTAGAAAGCTCTCTCAATAAAAAAAGGTGCAGTTCTGTAAGTAGAAATCCCGGAAGGTTGCATCTATACATAGTTGACGAATCAAAATTCTAATCGTTCATTGATATTCAATTTAACCAGATCAACAATCGAACTGTTACGGAATTGTGGTGATCATGTATAAGTTTTTCAAGTGTTTGATGCAACAGTTGGGAGAAGTGACACAGAATCGACAATGGTAGACGTTGGAGAGGAAGACCAAAACAAACCCCGGTAGAGACAACAAAACATGACTTAGTCTGATTAAACCTAAGAAAGGAAATGAGTTTGGAACAGACGCAACTGGAGAAGGTTGATCCAGGTAGCCAACCTTGGTTAAACTGGACTGGTTCTGACTCAATTAGACTTTTCAAGCCAAATTGACAATGAATGTTATGAATTGGATAGAATGGCTATTAAATTGAAGGATTTGGCATCCTGAATCATGATTTGGACTAATTTTATTCCAGTTAAGATTCAAGAGTTCACACCATTTAACAGGTGAATCACTATGAAGAAGTATTTGCCACGTATGAGACGGGAAATGGAATACCTGATTGTCTGTCAGCATGAGCAGCTGCATGAAGCATTGCAGAACTTGTTCCCGCAGCCTTCACAAAATAAAAATTTATTACATAAGACCCAGAGTACTAAGACATGCACTTTGAAGATCGCATTAAGTGCAACCAGGAATTTTTTTTACTCACAAGAACACGAGAAGGTGGATTGGCAAGCTGTGATTGCTGGTATTTCAAAATAGTCCAATCAAACACATAATCAAACTGGAAGCCTGATATAAGAACAAAAGAACACTTATGTATTACAAAGGTCGGCACAAGTAAACACATTCAAATTAATGCAGTAACATCAGGTACAAAGCTACTTAAAGATCTGAAAATTTTATACAGCAAACAAGAAAGCACTTGACCTTCACGTATGAAAAGATCGCGAAATAATCTCTTCAAATAAGCATAATCTGGTTTATCATCAAACCTCAGTGATCGACAATAATGGAAATACGATGCGAACTCTGTTGGATAACTCCGACATAAGGCCTGCATAAAAATCAGTGGGCTTTTCTTGTGAGCCAATGGAATTTAATAATTTAATTGGCAGGCTCAATATTGTTATCTTCAGGAAAAGGACTACCTCAATTGAAGTAGAAACTTTCTTTTCACTTATCTTATCATACTTCTGTTTCTTAGTTCCTGCTTTTAGACCCTGCCAGGGAAGACTACATATAGACACAGCAGTCATAACTAAGTGATTATCCCATAATATTTTTTTGAAAGGGACCAAATACAATGGGCAAGGACGTTACCTTCCTCTTAAGAAATACATAAGAACAAATCCAAGTGACTCGAGATCATCCCTCCTGCTTTGTTCTACGCATGACAGAAGCAACATGATGAGAGGAGATAGCCATTCTCAATATCAATGCACAGTTATAAACCTGAACATATTTGCATGACATACTCAACAAAAATGACTAAGCAGAAATAAATTACCAATGCCAAGGTGGGTGTTCATGCTTGCATATCTTGCAGTTCCAGTCAGATTCTTATTTTCTCTGCATCGAATAAAGAAATGGTATTAAGAAGAAAGAAGTGTAGAATGTTTATAGTAATTTTTTTCATTAGAATGAATACACAAGCCGCTGAATAATTTACGCCAGAACTATAGAATAAGAGATGCTGAAAAAGTTCTTCCATCAGACAGTTGAAGAAACTTGCCTGTAAGGAATATGTTGATGGGTTGAGGAGTCTCTATATTTCTTTGCCAGACCGAAGTCTATTGCGTAAACCTATTTGTAATCGATGAAAAGATGGTGAACAAATGTCGATTAAAAAGAAGTAAATGGACGTAACTATCAATCCTGCACCTGGTTTGCACGTCGCCCTAAACCCATGAGGAAATTGTCTGGCTTAATATCTCGATGCAGGAACGACTTGTTATGAACGAATTCAACTCGATTTATCTGAAAATAAATGAAATCTATATAACATATAAAAATTCTTACTGCTATAGCACATTCATGATGAAAACGAGCATATCTTACCATCTGATCCGCCAGCATAAGCACAGTCTTTAGAGAGAGCTTCCGACTACAAAAATTAAACAAGTCTTCCAGACTGGGACCCAGTAAATCCATAACAAGAACATTATAATCTCCTTCAACTCCAAACCATTTTACATTCGGAATTCCAGCTGCAAAAATTGAGAAGCCACTGGTAAGGACCAGCCCTACATAGTTTATCAGCTTCCAAAAAGAATACGGAAAGAAGAAACATCTCTTACTTCCTCCTTGTAAAATCTTGTACAGCTTTGACTCATATAGCAGTTGAGGATGCTTTGTCTTAACATTTTCCTGCCATACGGAAAATTAAGAAAAAATAGTGAATTGCAGATATTAACCAACTTATACAAAAAAAAAACACTCTAAAGAAATGAAGTAGAGGGAGTAAGAACTTGAAGAATCTCCAGCATGATCGATATGAGACTTTATTACCAATGGAAACATGAATAAAATGAGCAGGCCCCGTTATTAAGGAATCATTACTACTTCTAAGAAAGAAAAATGTCGTAGAAACGCGAGCCTGGGAACCCAAAATACCAAGTAAATATATATATACATATATACACATATATACATATATAGAGTTTTCTTGCACAATTTTTTATAAAGTAGCCGCTATTCCAGTTCTATTGACCAGAAACATCCAGCACCGATAGAACTGGAATAGCAGCTACAGAAAAGAAATGTGCAAGCAAACCTGGTCTTCAATTAGTGAAAAGAGTGTATTGAAGGACAAAACATGAAAGTTCTAGAAGAAAAGTGCTAATGATGCTTAATAATTTCCTACCACATATTGCAACAATTACCCTAACAAATTGATACATCTACCCAGTAGTTGACAAAAGTACAGGTTATGTATCAGAACTTTATCTTTCCATATCTCATGTGCTTCTGTTTACTAACAAGATAAAGGTTTTTACTTATTTTGAACACCCACAAATGTATGCTGACCCCAAACTTTAGTAATTTGTCATGACTACTTCTCATTTAGACAAAAGCTATCCTCAAGGAAGGAAGGAGCTCTGCAACTCAATGTCTTTTTGTCAAAAGAAGGAAAGAACTTAGCAAGAGATAAAGTCATAAATGAAGAGCTAAAAATCAAATCCCGCATTAAACTGTACAATAAGCCAACGTCACTTCAACAGTAGGGATCAGCTATAAGGTCTACATTTGTAAGGCTGTACCACATATAAGTGTCCCTTCATGGTTGTTTCCAGTAAAGTATTACACCTAACCTCAAATATATGCCCAGTCAACCATTGACATTGAAACACGAATTCCATAACAATACGTTTTAAGTCTTGTATCTCTTCACGTAGAAAAAGAAAACAACAGAAAGATGTTATTTGCATCAATGCATCAATACGGCCAATGGTGCTAATGCATATTGCAGTTCGTTTCCTTTAAAAGGATGTTCCAACCCCCCCCCCCCCCCCCCAGCTTGCATGCACCTCCACTGATCCACAGGGCCTAAAGATAGATCAGGTACATCCCCAGTGTCCTTAAAAGAGTTCGATGTACCAATGTGTTGAGGGGAGCACACCTAATAATGTTGAGGGAAAGCTGTACTAAAGAAACTATGTAAAAATAACCACTTCGTTAATTTTACATCTAAGTGCAGTTCCTACGCCTCTTTATACATGCAAACTCAAGAGCTAACTAAAGTGATTTAGTCAGCATTTACCCAGAACAGTGACGTACTCCAACTGCAAGCTAACTGCCATATTGAATACATTCATACGCAGTCTCACATCCCAAACTAAGACGTTGCAAACAAGATACCCCTTTATTTTCTTTTTCAGAAGTTATAAGATGCAGTTCACTTTAGTAACCCCTCTATTAGACAATACAAAGTCTCGCCTGACAATTAAAGGGCCAACGTTACTGCTGGATCTCTGACAATCTTTACAGTGTGCATAACTCAATCCTTCTTGTCAGAACTCAGAATTAGTACTATATTTTAGTAGTATGTGCGTATCCAAGATTGCATGATTGATAGCATTTCCAAAGGCATAAAAACCAATTTTTTTTAGGAATTCAAACCCAATTTACATTTATGCAATGAACAAATTAACAAAGACATGAGCCATTTATGTTTTGAGTTCAGTTGATGCACTCACAAGCTTAATAGCAACTTCTTCATTTGTCTGAATATTCGTTCCTGCACATCATGACAAGAAGAAACGAAATAAATTTACAAAAGAACTGTCACCGAAACAAAAGCACTCCCAAGGGAGAGAACCAGGACGAACCGAGATAGATCTCTCCGAATGAACCGCTACCGATCTTTTGACCCAGCCGGAACTTGTTACCAACACGAGGATCCATCATCAAAATTCTCTAGCGATTACCGCAAAAATGGACGAAACCCTAACAATCACTTCAATTTATAACCAAAAATTCTCAATCAAATAAACAGAGATGACAGAAATTAAGGAATTGAGCTGGGCAAACCTTTTGATCAGCACCGCCGATGTATGAATCAGGAATTAACCGTCAATGGAAAGCTCTGGTCGGCGGATGGCCATGAAGATGAAAAAAGGGGATTAAAAAAAGATGATACGAAGGGAATAAATAGATTGTCGGAGAAGATCAATTCAAGGAGAAGGAGAAGTACTCTTGTCTGCAATCTAGTTTAATGGAGGTTTAGGTTGCAGAGCTAGGGAAAAGGAGAGAGAAAGAGGAGGCATGATGATGATGCAGGCAGCAGCTCCCAGCACTTTGATCCAATCGAAACCACGCTCTTCATCACCCTTCTCTCTGTAAACAAACTCCAACCCTCTTTCTCTTTTTTTCACTTTTTTGACATTTTTTCCTTAAAACTAACACCACTTTTGCAATTCTACCCTCCCACGTACTACCAATTTTAGCATCCATTCGGGGGGAATTAATTCAGGGTAATCGATAGAAACCACTCCTGTAGTTTGGGCATTTACCAGGTCATTACCCTGACCTATGGGTAATGCCACAAACCATCCTTGTTGGTATCCAAACGTTTGACAAGTAACCCCCTTCTGTCTGTACCCGTTAGTTTCAAGCTATTATGCACATTTTTGAAACCAAGATACCCTTAATTGAAATTGAATTACTAAAAGACCCCCAAATAAAATTATATTTCCAAGATAAGTACGCATTGTAAGGGCCCTAACTCCCTCCTTCCCTCACATCTCAAAAGCCTTGTCTTTGCAACTCACATCTCCTCCTCATCTTTTTGCAACTTACTGCACCACCATCGCCGCTGTCGCCGCTGTCGCCGCCACCACCAACGACAACGATTAATATAAAGCCTTCCAAACAGTGCTAAAATCACTAAATCCTCCACCCAACACCGCCCTGTTACCATCGTCATCTCCACCACTTCTCTTCCTCAACGACCCAAATAGAAACCAACCTAAACACAAAGCTGTGGAAAACCAAAATTCAGCACCAAATTCCAGAATCCAAATTCATTCATACACCACTTTCAACACAATGAAACATGTTTGAATTCAAGTGTTCATCAACACTTTATTGAATCAGTTTTGAGATCTAGCCCAAAAGCTGAGAAATTGAAGAAATTTTAGCTCTAGCTAAGGGAAGTGCACATCAAGTAAACAACCCACGTTTCTAAACGAACCCAGACTAATCGAGAAGATTTCTTTGAAGAAGAGGAGAAAGATGCAAACACATAACCTCAAAGTAGAAAAACAACTAGCACCGAGCCTCATCCCTACAACAATCCCTGTCAACACCACCACTTGAATGACAATAGATTTGCTTAACCCTCTGCCAATGTCACACACCACCGTGAAGCCACCAATCGTCCATTTGTGATTCTGGTCGATCTACATCGTTATCAACCTGACCATAATCAGCCCCTCAAATTGACGACAGGCGAAGACTGAGGTTGTAGAGTTGAGTGAAACTTTTTTCAGAGACCGCCGGTCCTTCCGCATAGGCGGTCTCCGATTTGGGCGTAGAAATTTGGGTTCTACAGAGGTGAGAGGGATATATGGTGTTTGTTCAGAGAGAACGGGGAAGATGAATGTGGATGTGGTGGTCGTGGCTATGGCGGCGAGGGAGAGGAAGACGCCATACGGGAGGCGATAGGGCAGGGGCAGAGGAATGAGAGAAAGAAAGTAATTTATAAATTTAATTAAGAAAACACATAAGAATTAAAGATAACGGCATGTGTATATACGACTATTACTAATTCTGTTACATTCTGTTAGACTCAGGGGTGGTTTGTGGTATTTGCCAAACCTCAAGGTAGTGAGCTGGTAAATGCCCAAACTACAGGGGTGGTTTCCGTCAATTATCCATTAATTCTCACAATTCGGCAATCTGAATTGTGATTTTTGTAATAACGGGGTGCAACCAATTTTAGCATATTCACGTATTTATTTATTTCTTTTAGGGGAGAAATCCAACTTCTTTTAGGGGAAAAATCCAACTTCATTTCAAACCCATATTGTGGCTATCAAATACATTTTTAGCCCATTCGGGGACAATAACATAAAAAGAGATATCATCTTCATGAATGCCTTTGCTAGCGAAACAATGTGCAAGCTTATTTCCTTCACGACCAATGAAGGAAATTTCTACGGCTTCAAAAGTCGAGATTAGATTCCGGCATGAATCCAATTAAACCTTCAAATCTGCAAGCGCCTCCAGTGCCTTCATTTTTCGGCTAAACCCAACTTTGAGGAGTTGAGTAGCCACCAGTGAATCTGATTGAAGAATAATGGTGCTGAAATTCAGTTCTTGAGCTAGTTTATGTCCTTCTTCGATTGTCGCCATCTCCGCCAATAATGGTGTTCTTTCCCGACGCAATCTTCGAGTTCAGCTAGCCTTGAAGCTTCCTGTGTCGTCCCTAATACAACAACCAATCCCAGTCGAAGGACCGTGGCTGAACCACGACGCATCCGTGTTTACTTTGACGATTCGCAACGGCGGCAGTGACCACCTCTCCTCCAATGAAGTTGCTGTTGTATGTGAATCGCTGAGCTTCCCACTAAGCTTAGCCTCTTTATACCACATAAGATAATCAGAACCAGGCTTAACAACACTTTGTGCATCGCTTCTTGCTGCATTGAACTTCAGATTGTTCCTTGCTTTCCATATGGCGCATATAGTTGTAATGAATTTCTCACAGTCGCCTTTTGAAGAATCTGAGAGGATGTTGAAGACCCACTCTCGAAGCCCTCCTCGTCGAGATGCTAGCAGTTCAGGTCCGAAACTCTGCATCCACACTTGTTCCGCAAATTCACAGTTACAAAAAATGTGCTCCATTGTCTCATAATCATTCCCACACCTCTGACATAATGCATCAACATTCAATCCTCTATTGCGAAGCTTTGTGGCAGTAGGCAGAGACCCATGCCAGATCCTCCAAGTTGGGTAAATCAGTTTCTTCGGTACATCCAAGGACCATAATTCCGTTAACACTTCTCTGTTAGCTGAACCAGATGAAGAGGATGGATCCCCATTGGAACGGATGGTCTGGGCTTTTGACGAGACCGTGTAAATTCCGCCATCAGCCAATAAAATGTGTCACTGGCCGGTGCCAGTGCAAGTGGGATAGACAGGATTATATTCACAGCAATATCAATCTGAGATGATCCTCCTTCCAACTTTGGGTATCCGCGTAAATTAAAGCTTCTACACATGCATCTTCTAAACCTGGCGGGCATGGTGAGATAACTTTGTATGTGCTATGTCTAGGCACCCAACTGTCTTTGAATATCCTAACATCTTGTCCATTGCCAATTTTCCACAAAATGCCAGATTTGATCAAGTCATGCCCCGCTAGAATACTCCGAAAAGCATAAGAGATTTGACTAGTAGCTTTTACTAATAAGTCAATAATAGAGGAGTTCCGATAGTATTTTTCCTTGAAGACTCTACTCACCATGCTAGTTGGACGACGAAGAAATCTCCAAGTTCTGTTTGGCAAGCATAGCATATTAAAATCTCTAAAATCTCGAAATCCCAACCCACCATCTTCATTTTGAATCTTTAGCTTGTCCCATGCAATCGAATGAATTTTTCTCTTGTCTTCTGATCCTCCCCACCAAAAATGTTCAATTAATCTTTCCATCTCTTGACATACCTTTGTGGGTAATAAGAAACCGCTCATGGAATAATTAGGTAGAGCATGGGCCACTGTTTTGAAGAGCACCTCTTTGCCAGCTGCCGAAAGCTCCTTGCTCTTTCAATTTTTCAATTTCACGCCTATCCTTTCAGGAATATGTGAAACAACCCGGGATCTCGGTTGAGGATTAAAGAGACAACCGATAACCAAAAGTAGAATTAAGTTTATAAATATTATAATTTAGCTAATAAATAAAACAATCTTTGAGAAGACAAGTTTACAAGTACTATATGTTAAAGAAACTATGTGATCTAACTTAAGCTAAATTTCTTCATCTCGATCCGCGTTCCCATCCCCCACCTTGATTGATGACCTACGATTTTAAGATGGCAAAAGCCGACGCTGTTTTGAAGAAAATGATAAGTAAAAACTGAGTAAATACACACTGCGACACGTAAAGCAATGAGTGGCACACAAGCATAAGTTTAAATAAACTAAGAGAACTGAAATATTAACAAGTAAACGAGTCGGAACATTTGGAACAATTACGATTAAACGTGTAGCAAAACTTTCAACTTTAAAACGTTTATGAACCTTAAACAAGTAAAATAATCACAGTAAGCATGTTACTTTAAACTGATAACGATATTATATCACGAGTAGCCAATGTTTCTCAACTCATTTCATTCGATTAGGGCGTATACAGAGCCACAAACATCATCAATAGAGTAGCCAATTTTCTTTCAAGTTCAATTTAACCGTTAAGTTTAGCTAAGGCATGTCCAGAGCCACCAGCATGATCGATGTAGACAGAGGGATCACGAAGTAATCATAAAAGGGTTCCTTGTAGGGTCTATCAACACCTATTTCACCCGAGCGTTAAGGGAGCCCATACGTCAATCCCCGCTCAAAACATTAACTAAAAGGCCTTAAGTGTTGACACCCCTATACCGTAGTGACCCTTACAAGTATAAGTAGCACTCTATATCTCAACAATCCCCTTGGCCGCAATACCTTGGTACATTTTGGCTCGTCGAGGGGCGGATGTGTGAACTTTAAAGTTACATCCTATAATACAAAGCATTGCTTCAATGGTCGTAGCCATAAGTAAAAGGAGGATCGCTTGGTGCCTCCGGCCAGAGCCACAAATAAACACAACTCTGTACATCATCCTAAATCTATTAGAAGTATTTTATTTCATCTCTTTACCATAGACAAAATCAAATTATCAAGTTATCACAGGTAAAGTTCCAAGTCTTATAAAGAGGATTCAATTTATATTCAATCAATTTCGAGTATAAATCATGATTTGCATGCTTTTTCAATTAACAAAATAAATTCATTCGAGACATAACACAAACACTTGCATTTTGATAATTAAGAGCCGCACATATGTACTAACCGATGAGATGAAGCACAACCAAAATCAAGAAACTAATCCTAGCACTCCAACGACAATCGCGATCTCCTACCAGGTCGATGTCTACAATCACACGTACAACGTATCGTTGCAACCAATTACACGTCTATAGTAAAAATGCAACCCCAAATAGTACTATATGTCACAAATGCACATATAATGATGTTCACATATCAAAATAAATCCAACAAAACACTTAGAATTTTCAAAAACTCAAGTTTTCTAAAAACGGTGAAAGTACAATTCTGGACAGAATTGTAGCTCTGACTTTCTAGGCATATTTACCGTATCAAAGCATATCCTAAAATCTTTAAATTAATATATGATCAACATACATGTGTCTACTTTCAGAAACATCAATAAAATCATATATATATATAGTATAAAACTTAATTTTAAAAAATAACAAATACTGCTATGCAGAGAAGAGTTCGGAAAAAACTTTCAACTTTGCAAGGTGATTACTACCACTTGGAGAATATAAGTAAAGCTCATCTTCTCCAGAATTTACCCTCAATGTGTCTAGTTACAACACAAGAAAGATGAGGTTCCAAAAGTTTCTAAAAATGGGGATTTTGATAAAAATGCCATAACTGGTCCAGAAACAGAGTTTCAAAAAACTTGCATGTTCGAATGACCATATCTTCTTAACTAAGAGTGCTATGAAGATGATTTTTTTTTCTCAAAATTACTCTCTCTGAGTCTAGCTTCAAAATATCTAAGAGTTAAAAATTTCACAGAGACAAAACTTGGAGACAATCCATGTTTTTCACAAATTGGTCAGATTGTATAAACATGCATTTTTTCAAAAATCGACAAGAATGGTTCTATTGAAACTTGCAACTTATGGAGACTTGATTTTCACCCAAATAACGTCATTTTAGGCAGTAGTTAAGATTTTTACATGCTCGTGACACAAATGATCAAAACCCTCTTGAGCTACAAATGCAAAATAAAAGATATTCACAACATGCAAGTAGGTTCTTGTGCGAGTTTCTTGAAATAGACTAGATTTTGAAGCCAAACACATGATCTAACAATAGATATGAAGAATCAAACATGAAAATGAAGAAAACTAAGATGAAAATCCATCAATCAAAGCTAAACATGGACATGCATGAATGAATTCAAGACAAGAAGAAAAGATACCCCAAGATTCAAGAAGATTGTGAGGAAATGAGTGAAATTGGCCTTCAATCCATGAGTAGAATGGTGAAATAACTCCCCTATATAGTTATACCAAGCTTGGAATCAAGTTTTTCATTCTTGGGAGCATATAAAATGAACTTTTGATGAAGATATGTGGAGGTGAAGCTCCAAAAACGGGAATGGAGTTTTGAGAGAGAAGAAGAAGGTAATTGGGAGTGTTCATAAAGAGAAATGATGTAATGAAATGAAAGTGAAAGATATAGAGTGATGGAGTTGATGGAGATGTTGATGGTGGAGGTTGGTGGTGAATAATCCCACAAGAGATATACATACAAGATGGTATATAGTGGGAGTTGTTGAGGGAGGAGTGTATGTATGTGATGCATACAAAAAGAGATGTAGCTAGTATGATGGCATTGTTAATTTAATTGAATTGGCCAAGATAGTGGAGGGAGGATTGATGTGAAATTAAAAGTCTCTCAACAAGTTAGTTGGGATAGAAATAGAAAATGCCAAAAATTGAGGGGTGAAAATATCAATTACACAAGTTGATGGATGGAGTTGAAGTACAAAAACCAAGAGTAAAGGGGGTGAAAAATGTAATTTTCAATTACTAGCTATCGCATACATGTCAATTTTTTATAAATTAGAAAATTCCAAACAAGCTACTATGTATATAAGTATCAAATTCTACATTTAAAAAACTACATACATGTCCCAAATATACAAAATAAATTTCTAATAGTATTACTCAAGCAATCGAAACTACAAAATAATCACAAAAAATAAATTCTATAAAATCATAAATGTTAAACGAAACTCTGGTACTTTAAAACCAAGAATAAATCAACAATAACTTTGAAATAGGAATTTCTTGAAATTCTTAAACATTTTTATGAAATTACCAAATAACCCTCAATTAAAATACGGGGATTACAATATGGGCAAAGGAATCTGATATTCTTCTCCCAATTGTGGTGGGCAGTCCAAGGTAGTTGTCATGGCTCTCCACAAGTTGGACACCACACAATTGGCTCAGAGTATTCCTTTCTTCAGAACTAACATTATCAGAAAAAGCTAGTGATGACTTCTGGAGATTGAGTACTTGGCCCGAAGCTAACTCATAGTCATGCAGAATACTACGAAGGGCTGCAATTTCTTCCTCAGTAGCCTTAGTGAATATAAGGTTGTCATCAACAAAGAATAAATGAAACACAATAGGGCCACATCTAGATGTTGTTAATCCTAAAATCTTTCCTTCCAGCACAGCTAGAGATAAACTGCGTAAGAGAGTTTCAGTAACAAGTAGAAAAAGATTTGGAGAAAGTAGACAGCCCTGTCTCAATCCCCTATGAGGCACTATATTACCATGCACTTCTCCATTTACCGGAAGTCTATACGTTGCCGTTGAAACACACTTCATCACCACCTCAATCCATCTATACCCGAAACTCATCATTTCCATGACATGTCGAAGGAAATCCCATTCCACCATGTCGTATGGCTTGCTCATATCTGCCTTAAGAGCAAGGAAACCCACTTTTCCTTTCTTCCTGTTCTTCATAGAATGCAAAAGCTCAAAAGAAATAAGAGTATTATCTGAAATTAATCTTCCAGGTACAAAAGCACTCTAATTCTCTGATATTAATGAGTCAAGAATAATATTCAATCTATTAGCAAGAACCTTAGTAATCACCTTCTAGATAGTATTGCACAGACTAATAGGCCTCATATCAGACACTTTCCTAACTTGCTTAACTTTAGGAATAAGGGCAATAAGAGTCCGATTGGACTTGGATACATCTCCATCTTCGTTAAGAATGCTCAGACAAACCTCTTATACCTCAGTGCCAACCGTGTCCTAATGTTTTTGGTAGAACAATGCAGGAAAACCCATCTGGCCCGAGGGCCGTTACTGGGGCCGATTGTTTCAGGGCTGTCCGTACATCCTCTGCCGTGAATGGTTGGTTCATGAATGCTCGTTTCTCTAGAGTGACGATTTCTTCAATACCTGAAATGACCGGTTCCCATATACTGTCTAGATGGGTCTGAAGATGAGAATATCTAAACAAAATAGTCTTCCAAGACAGAGAGAATCTGCTGTGGTTCCTCATGCCACACCCCTGAATCATCTTGAATTCCTGATATACGGTTACGAGAACAGCGAATTGAAGATTTCCTATGGAAGAACCGTGTATTCTGATCTCCTTTCCTTAACTAAGTTACTCCGGATCTTTGACACCACATATCCTCCTCCTTGAGAAGGATTTAAAGAATGTTGTCACGAACCCTTTGGGCTTGAGAAATAGCATATGTCGTTTGGACCCCATGCTGTAATCTTTGCAATTCATTCCTCAATTCCCGAAGCTGCCTCTTCACTGCACCAAATAATTTTTGTTCCCATTATTTTAGTTCCCCTGCAACATCTGATATCTTTCCATCAACCTGTTTAGCCGAATTAGCCCAAGTGTCAGAAACAACATGCTTGCACCCTTCATGATGCAGCCACATCTCCTCGTATTGGAATCTCCTCCTAACCTGGCCTTAATGGGGGTGAGAGGAGACCCAAGTGGCCTCAATAGGGACATGGTCAGAAACTTCAGCAATAAGATGATGTACTCGGGCTCTCCCAAATAGTTCAGACCAACTATCCGAAGTGTTACATCCATCAATTCGTTTTATGATTGAAGCTGAATCACCTTGGCCGTTACTCCAAGTGAACTGAAAACAAGAAAAGCCCATATCCCTCAGTTGTAACTGATAGATAACGCTATTAAATCCCTCAACTTGGCTGAAGGATACCGGTCTTCCCCCTTCCTCTTCCAAAGTGGACGAGACAACGTTAAAATCGCCTATCACACACCAAGGCTGACTTGATTTGTAAAACTTCTCTAACAATCGCCAAGAGTTACGGCGTTTCTCCCTGATAGGGTCTCCGTAGAAGCCCGTAAGGAGACCATGACTTTGAGAATCCAAGAAGGTGATCGTACCATGAATATGGTAGAAGACCAGTTAATGAGCGCAAACTGGACATTATCATCCCACATCAGTGCTAAACCTCCTCTTCTACATCCACCACTTCCGTCGCAGCCTCGGAAGATACCGTTACTGAAACTCAATATCCTCTTGATCCATTCCATTTAGTTTGCATACATCTTGGTTTCCATCAAGAAAACCAGTTTTGGCTTTCTTCTCTTCACAAGGTCGTGGAGAGAAGCCACACTACGGGGGTTGCCAAGTCCCTGTACGTTCCAACTAATGATACTCATTGCTCCTGGCTCGACTGTCCAGCAACCTCAGCCAATGTAGTGTTTGGTTTCTTTAAGGCTACCCCGTCCTGTGGAAGAGTCTAAGGATCAGAAACTTGGGAAACTTGCTCACTGTTCTTGTTTTCCTTTGTTTTGTCCCTAGGGCTATTCACATGCACTTTGTGACGTGCACGGGCGTTTGTTTTGTTAGGTTGAGAAATATTCCTTCTGACGAAAGCATTATTGACTTGAAAACCTTGCAAAGACCCACTATTCTGTGGAGGTTTCCTTGGTGGTTGCTACTTTGAACCAACATTCATCCCCTGCCTAGTCCTCTTCCTCGGTTACCCCTGCCTCCACGTCCTCGAATGCCCGTCGCATACCAATCCAAGAATTTCTCTACCGGGTTAGTAGAGAGATTAATCTCACAACTCTTCCGCTTAGTACGTGTCGAGACTGTACGCTCCACGACTACATTCTTCCCCTACTATGAGGCCGTGAGTTTCTTTGAAGCTTCTTCGGTCAAGTTTAATTCTATCGACTCGTCAGCAAGAGGGTTGTTGTAATCCTTAACGTTTGGGTCAGCATCTTTGTCTTTTTTGTTCCATATTCATAGCGCCATCATTATCCTCCCCATTGTCACTAAAACCCCAAATATGTACATTTAAATTGCGTTAGATATAAAAGAACACGTGAGTTGCACGCGACTTTTATCTATTCAAATATGTAAATTTAATTTGCGTTAGATATAAAAGAATACCAATAATATTAAGAATAATAATAAATATAAGTCAAACAGGAGAAAAGAATAGGAGAATGAAATGCGTGTAAATCATCAACATATGTGACATCAAAATAACTATGCAAGGAATTATATGGCATTAACAATGAAATTGGGTGAAATTAATACCGATGGTGCTTTTGAGTTTTGACCCACGTTCTAATAAGGCGGTTGGCGGTGCCGTAGCCCGTGACTGCGGCGGTCGGTTCCTTGGGGCGACAACGTCTCCATTTCTTATGGCTAAGACGTTAAAGGAAGCTGAGTGCTTTGCTTTACTTGAAGACATGTGACTCGACCAATGTCAAGGTTTCTCAAGGATTGGATTCTAAATCAATGCACTTATAGTGGTTGACCGATTGAACTAGTGGAATCAAAGCCAAGAGAAAAACTTGTCGGAGGCGGCGTTTCTAGTGGAGGACTACTAGAGTCTCTCTCAAGAGGATTCCATGGAGTTAATTTTCTGTATACGGGGAGAAAGGGGAATAACATGGTTTTCGAAAGCTTGGGCTTACCTTGCCCAACAAACACCTCTGCCCAACATTAAGCCCAGTAGGGCCACCCAATTTCTTAGTGGGGATGCAATTGGCCTTTCTGGCTTATCAATTATCCCCATAGTAAGAAATTGTCTTTTTCCCAAAATTTAAAACAAAAATATAGCTGCAGCTTCTAAAAAATATTTAGAATGTTTCCTTAAAAAAAGAAAACAAAAAAGATAGCATTTTCAAAAGAAGTAATATTTTTATCTTCTTATAAAAAATGATAAAGTGTGCCTTAAATTAGGTAAAGAAAATGCAACATAAGAGTCATCCGCCTTCTAATTTTCATAGCCCATTTAAGAAAGCCTGAGGAAAACCTATGCGTATATAAATATAATGGCTTAGATTTGAAACAAAAATATAAAGGCCTGATATTTTGCAACCTACTTCCTGCTTTGATCATTAGGTCCAAAATTAAGCCCCCAAAAATATTTTAGTTCCTCAAGAGCAATGTGTCAATCTACACACATGGAGCTCTACATTATTCACTAATAGTATGCGTATTATAATAGGCATGTTCGCTAACTACTTGTATAGAATATGTGCCTGAACGTTAATGTCATGTAGCACCACCGTTATTTGCTCGTAGAGGACCTATAATTCTCCGATACAGTCTTTAGAGTGTCTCAACCTTTTATAAACGACCAATTAAGATTTTAATTCAGTGTCATTGTTACAAAAGTATCATCAGTTAGTTGTAGCACATGGAGTGAAAAGAAAAATGGGTATTTACAACTAAACGTGGTACCAAGATTAGGGTCACACACATGTGTTTGTGTGTATAAGAGTGATCGGATCATTTGAGAACAGAAAGTTTCAAGAGCTGGGTTCCGGAGATGTTGTGTTAAACAAGGAAGAGATGATGTGCTTCTGTCTCACATAATGGGCAATTTGGAATCACCAGAATTCAGTTGTCTTTCAAAACCAGGCACCCAAACAAGAATCAAGAATTGAGACGGTTCATAGGCACTTACCTATCGAGGTCAACTGGAAGCCTCCCAAGCCGAATTGGGTTAAAATCAACATCGATGGTGCCTTTGACCCACACTTTGGTAAGGCGATTGGCGGTACGATAGCCCATGACTATGCCCGTCGGTTCCTTGGGGCGAGGACTGTTGGAGTAGATTCCCTAAAAATCTTATTTAGCTGAACATTGTTTTGGTTAGAATATTCATTTATTATTTATGGAGATATTTAATAAAATGAAGTCCTTAGATTACAATTATTGTTTATCTTAAATATCCCTACTCATGTATATTGATTAATAGGACGATCACTATAGACTAGTATGTGGGTAGATTGATATGGAGATATCAAGTCTAACACATGGGTATGCATTAGGAGTAACGACATACTGGAATGACCCACCACGAGAAGGCTACATATAAATTATGTTAATGTCACAAGTGCTTCCTGTAGTGACAATGGTCTTGTAGTCCTTAGACTTGAAGTCACTAGATACTCCAGTTGTGAAATATCATGTTTTGATCTCGTCAATCGGACATGATAGGAAGCAAGCTGAGAGATGGTAGTGACGTAGAGAGAATTTGTCCCTACCAGATAATGGGAGCAAATATCCACGGGCACTCGAGGGGCAGTGCTTATGGAATGTCTGGCCAGACTCAGATAAATCAATATGAGATATTGATGTTATCTGCACGGATAAGCCTATTCCTACGAACGAGAAACTATGGATTGGATATACGAGTGTGACATTTATGTCTAGTGTCCATTCCGGATATGGAGACAAAATGGATAATGCAACACGGTAACTTTGGGCACAAGTTTATCGGATCACTGATTATTTCTATTAGTTGGGTACTATTGATGTGTTGCTAGACACCGCTCAATGTTTGTAATTGTTACTGCCAACTTAATAGAAACCTACGGGGTTACACACCGCAATGATTAAACTGGATATAGATGTTAATTAGTAGGACTAATTAACCAATATGTGGTTCAAGGATCAAGGCGCAACCACATGCAAAGTTAGTTGGACTAATTTGCAAAGCAGACTAATTCGTGTATGGACATGATTAGTATTGGGGCAAGTTTGTAGTTAATAAGGAGTTATTAACTACAAAAGGGGAGTCATAGCTGTATTATTTCACAATAGTTGTTATTGATTGAAATAACAGAGCAAGGAGAGACAGCCAAGGAGTGGCTGAACCCCCTTACCCAACAGCACAAGGAGCTCGGCCAACCCCCTCGGCCACGTTGTCCCATTTTGCATGATTGCTTGTTCCCTTCTTCGACGTTGCTAGCACAAAGGCGTGAAGGATATCCCAGTTCTCAATTCTAAGGTATGGATAGCGTAGAGACAAGGACATCATTATTGGTTGTCTTCTTCCTTTATCACGTTTGGATAGCTTAACCTGCGATTCGTGGAGGGTCTTGATCATGAATCTATTATTGCACTTCGCTGCGAACCTGAATCAAAAATCCTACAGCGGTATTAGAGCCTGGTTGTAGTCCATAACGTGATTTTTTTGTTACTATTTTATCAGTTTTTACACCGTGTCGTTAGTTTTCGCGAAAACCTGATATTGGTATATTGATGCAAATTGATTATGATTCAATAGGGAATGAGCCAATTTTACATATCGTATAAAGTTTGCCTGATTTCGTATACATATGATGTATGTTTTGGTGATTTGAAAAGCTAGGGTTTGGGCAAATTGGGGGGAAAATGTTTTTTTCTCTACAATTGGGAATCTGCCCACAAGGAAAAGGGAACAAGTTTTGGAAACTAGCCCTGGGGGTTCGGACATGGTGACCCGCCCCTTCCCTTTGGCGCGCGGACCCATGTTGACCACCCACCGGCTCGGCCAAATGGCTTGTTTGACCGGTGACACGACCCCTGCAGGTATATGGTCGTCGCGTGTAGTAATAACTGAAAAGTCCAGAATGTCGATCCTAACAGACTTGTCGTGAGTCAACTAGTACTATCAACTTAGTGTGGTCAAATTGATAACTCTGTATTAGAGTTATATTTCTTGCATGTTTTAAATCGTTTTGCGTGCTTTCCGGGTTGATTATATTGGTGTTACACTATGAATAGAGAGAAAGTGTGGGAGTTTCGCTTTGAGCATTAATTTGTAAATTCGGGCGTTTCTCGCATTATTTACATTTATTTTGTCACTTTTGATCGCATGGGGTGTTTTCGTGTTGTGTTTGACAGGAAACATAGCGCATGGATCAAGAGGAGGAGGGAAACGAACTTTGGAACATATGCAGGAGCTTGAGAAAGAAGAAAGAAAAAGCGAGAAAACATCCCCGGGTGATCGCACGACCACAATATTCTGGTAATGCGATCAGAACAATTGGGCAACTCACTGTATATCACGACCAGAGCTTGTGGTCGTAGGATCAGAGGTGATCGCACGACCATAATATTGTGGTCGTGAGATCAGGAAGTAGATCAGAAGCCAATGCAAAGGTGATTGCACGACCAGAAAATCCTGGTCGTGCGATCAGAAGTCAAGACCTGCGCATGCACGGGAATTAGGAGGGGTCTTAGGGTTATTAATTAATAGTCTCTTGGGGATTAATTAATACACTCTAGACCTAAGTAAAAGAGACCAACGTGAGAAAGAAAGAGGGATGAGGAGACTCAGGAAAGAGGCCACACACGGGTTAGAGAGGAGGACTCCTCCTCCATAGAAGATCTAGGTTTCTATCTTCTCTTTCTTCTTCTTATCCTCTCTTTATCTTGGTATGGAGAAACTTGTAAGTTTTGTTTGGTTTATTATTATTAGCTATACATTTTGCTAGGCGTCTCTATGAGAGCCTAGGGTTTATGTAGACGGTTGTTTTCCATATTTCAGACTTTGTTTCATGCATTTGCATTTGATTCTTCAATTGAATGTTAGTTTCTTGAACTTGTTGTTGATCTTAGTCTATTGACACGATTAGGATATGATTTGATATTCAACGAAACTAGGGTTTATTTTGTGAATCAATTCTTTGCTTAAAGTTAATATTCGTTCTAGTTACACGTTCTTGTTCTATGCTTAATCTTTAGCAAGAATGGAGTAGCTTCCCGGACGTGCTAGCTAATTAGATGAGTGCACGATAGTGACTCAACCTAATTGTGAAGAAAAATTGAACACAATCCCGAATCACCGAGACTGAAAAGGAGAAGTGTTAGGATTGGCCTAATGTGGGTAGATTCGGTAGGATTATTTAGCTGTTCCGTGAAACGGTGGGCTGACATGACCCGTTATCGTACCAGTATATGACCTGCTAGAAGGGACCGGTAGAAAACATGAGACCGAGAGGAGATTGTACTCAACCAAGACGTAAATGACATGAGACCGACATGATAATGTCATAGTCTAATACCCGGCTGAACTAGAATAGGATTGACGTGTTACATAGCTGTACCGGAATTTGTCTACAGCCTTAGGTGATCTAGAGATCGCCTAGTTTCTCCTTATTTGATTTCTTGATTATAAAAAAATACAAAAACAATTAGCTTAGTTGTTAGTTCAATTCTTAAATCAATCAAATCTTTCTTCCTCTGCCGTACTATAAATTAAGTAAATAATTAAATAGTCTCGAGTTTGTCCTCGTGGGATCGATAACTCGAGGTTGAAATATCACCCCTATATTACTTGACCGTGCACTTGCGCATATGCATTAAGAAACCGCGTCAAGTTTTTGGCGCCGTGTCGGGGAAAACGGTAGATTATTTAGTTAGGAATTAGTTTAGAGTACTTTTATTTTTGTTCTATTCTCTACCTATGTGCTTCACGGGTGTCTTTTGAGTTTGTTTTCTCAGGACCACAGGAAGCAGAAGAATCTACTAAGCATGTGGAATGAAGAATATTATTCGGGTCCCCCCTACTGTTTCTACTGCAGGGGGAACCATGAAGAAGAGGACACATGCATAAGTTGGTGCTATGGATGCGGAATTTATCATGACAATAGGGACCCATGTCGACTTCATCCACCCCAGCTTCATCAGCACCAGGAAGACTCATCAGCGATTATGGAGAACGGCGCAGTATTATGGAGGACATCCAAGTGTGCTCCAACTTTTTGTCCATAGCTGCACAAGGACCACAAGAGGATTCAGCCACAGGTACGGAATACGTGAGGGAGATGATGGAGAGGATAAAGAAACGAGTAGAAAAACTGTCAACAGCAGGGGAATCTAGTATTCGAGAGCCACAAGAGGATCCCTTGCTACATGACAGTGAGCCTCATATTGAACTTTCATCATCACCACCACAAGTGGAAGAAGAGATACCTGAGCCGAGCAAAGACTGCAGTATCCAGGAACCATTGGTGGACTTTGCTATTTATGAGGACTCAGACTCTGATTCAGACTACGGTGGACCTGTGTGCCCAAGATGGGAAGACCTGCCGTATTGCGAGCCAAGACCACAGGCGCCATCACATCCTTGGCATGAATGGGAAGACACCGGAATTGGACGCCTGTGGTCTGCCGACGATGAAGCTGGTGAAACACTTGTGCTCAGTGATATTGAGGTAAAAGCCCCAACTCCGATTTATCATGAATTCTCCATATCCTATGTCACGCAAGTCTGCGACGAGCTGGAACAATTACTATATGGGGATTCTTATGGGGAAGAACGTGATGAGAAACCTCCAATGTCTTGTTCTATGGGCGATTCTATTGATCATCCATATGCCATAGTCAAGGAGTTGGAAGTCAGCAAGTGTGGGGGTGTGGATGAATTGCATGGGTCATTTGATGAGCATCTAGCACCAAGGAGGTATTACTGGGACGAATATATGGATAGGATGCATGTGAGCCCAGTGGTATTTTGTGGAAGTTGATCAAGAAGATAAATTGCAAGATAAAAAGAGTCACCTTCTACAACTCTCTACAATCTGCACAACACAGGGGTGCACTTGAAGTTCAGGAAAAGAGATGGTGGAAGAAGAAGAAGTGGAGGGATAAAGCATCCCCCACCATCCTTTTCGGTTGAGGTAACCGGGTCGGGCCGTCGACTTTAAATTACAAGCGCTGCTTGGGAGGCAACCCAATGTAGAGTAGGATGCAATTTGTTTCTGTTTCTGCTTTTAGTTCTCCATATTTGATTTTGAGGGGTGAGAGAGATTTGTGTTAATTCTTCCAATAAGTTTGTAGGGACACATGTACAGAAGACGCTCCGGGTTCCCCTTCTTGATGCGCGCGATAGAGAATGTTGAGCGAGCGCATCGGAATCCGGATGCGAGGTGAGACTTTTCCGGAAACTGTCAACGGTCCACAAGACCCCTTCTTGTTGCAGTTTCGCGACAACGGTGCCCATGTAGGTCCGGGCACCACAGGTATCTCTCTTTCGTTTCTACGTTTTGAGCGCTAATTTTTGAAATTCACTGCCTACACATTTAAGCGAGGAAACCTCCTAATTGATCTCTAAATTCGTTGAGGACAATGAAACGCTTAAGTGTGTGTGTGTGTGGGGGGGTTGTATCTACTTTCACTAGCCATGTTTCGTATGCATAGCCTTGTTACATATAGTTTGTGTAGTAGTGTGTCGTATTTGTGGTTAGTGTTGAGTGTTTTGATATTATGTCGTATTGTGTGAGGTTAATTTCTGCATTGTTCTGTACTTTTACTTTATTGAGTCCCCCTACCCGAAACTTGTGTTTAGTCGAGTTGGCCCAAGCATATAGAGTTATCGAGCTAGCTTTCTATGCCTAGGTTAAATTACAACCGAGTAACCAAGTTCTAGCTATCCCTAAACCATATAATTAAGATCCACTAATTCTACTCAAAGTTCACAGTCAATGATTGATTCCTCTAACCTGCGACTACGTGCTCAGTTCAATTATCCGGGTAGTTTGTTGCTTTCACTAACACACTAACTATAATCTTCTTATTGCGAGCTCAAACAATACTACGATAGATTAAGAACATGAACTAAACATATCAAACAAGAACATCACCAATTAAATTTTATCAAAACGTGAATCAAATTCATAATTCGCCAAAACGACTTCAAACCCTAGCTACCGTTGAGAAATCCCGATAATTAACTACTTAGATACTACGATTCATGATTACAAATACAATGCTTTTGATGATCGTAGACAAAAATAAAGAGAAGACGAGAAAAAGAATTCAAACGATGTTTATTCGAGCTCTAAAGGATGCTCTAAGATCCAAACCCAGCTCTTGTGTGTCAGTCTGTGTTGAATGTCGTCAATCATTCAATAAAACAACCCCTCTTCTTCTAATAAGATCGGTCCGATAGCTTACTTTGGAATATTGTTCTCTTTTTGTAGTTTAGCCCTTCCAAGATTGTTGGAGCAATTCCTAAATCCATGGGGCTGAGAAAAAAACCCCGTACTTCTTCTTCTCTATTTCCTCACATTGCACTTTTGACCCAAATCAACATTCAGACGTCTGGAGAGTATTGTTCGCAGGAAGAGCTTCGTATAATGCGACAGCAACCCATTCCACGAAGAGCTTCTGTCCTTCCTGGATTTTGATTAAGTAATTCTGTTCGCACGAAGAAAGGGGCTTCGCACTAACATCACCTGGACCTGATCATATTCTAAAGCTCTTCCCTCTTCTCCGTTTCTTCTACTTTCTTATTGGTTCGATTATGACCTGCGCTGATCCTCTTACTGGGTTTCTGATGGATTTTGATCTTCTGAACATCTGAGTTTTGAGCAGTGCTGGTAAATGGTACCGGATCAGGTAGTTAATAGGTTGTGGTTGTAGGCTTTGGTTCAGGTGCAATGGGCCGAATTGGGTGAATTCAGGTTGTTAATTGGGTTAACGAGGAAATAATATGTGGCTGTTAATGGAGGTTAGATAGTTGGTTTGTCATGGTGAACAGTGTTGTTGGCTGAAGTATTATCAGAGGGTGTTTGGGGGCTGGTTTTGTTTGCGGCTAAGTGACTGGTGGTGGTAGTGGTGCAGCTGGTATAATGTGTGGAGGAAATTCAGCGCAGTGGTGTAGTTGTTTTGGGTAGCTACCGTATTTGTTGGTGTTGTGGGGTTTAAGGTGTGAGCTGCACTGTGGGAGTGGTCTAATGAAGTAATGGTGTGGGTAATTGAAGTAGCAGGTTATAATTTATAGGCTTGGTTTTTGGTACAGGTTTAGGTGTTGTGAATTGGTGTTAGAGGTACTGGGGTGTTTTGCAGGTTAGGTTAGTAATGGCTTTGGTGTTTGTTTGGTGTAAAATTTGGTAGGTATTTAGCAGGTGGTAGGTTATAGTGGAGTGTGCTACTGAAATTAGGTGGTAATGGAGGTCTAAGGGGCTGATAAGGTGATGTACTGGGTGTAAGGTTCCAGTTCAGGTGTAGGATTCCAGGTGGTGGCAGTGGTGTTGAATTTAGTTAGGTTCTCAGGTTATTCACGGTTGTATGATGTGTTCTATGGCCTTAGGTACTGTGTTGGTGTACTCGGTGTTGTAGGGAAATGGAGATCAGAGGTGGAGTTGTGGCTGGTTGTAGGGTGAAGGATATAAGCAGTTAAGGATGTAAGTTATAGCTTCTGGATATTTTTCCATAGGTCGCGACCTCAAAACATCCTGAAAAAGCAACTAAGATTTTTGAAAAGCAAACAAGGACTCGGATTTTGATCCCGAACTCCGATTAACGCGATTTTTACGCATTTGGATTCCTTTTGCGATGTAGACTTCGATCAAGTAGAGAAATCATCGTTTTCGGACCATTTTTCGTTTTTCTCAATTATTTCCCAATTTTGGCGAAAACATCCAAAACGTGCCAAATTCGCATTTTTCTTCTATTCCGAAGCTCGTTTCTTCTCTCCACTTGATTCCCGCATGCGTAATTCCTGTCAAACAACAACACGAACACTACCGCGAAGATCAAATGTGATAATTTATCAAAATCAGACGTCAAATTATGCAAGAAACGCCCGGATTGTACATTAAAGCTCAAAAACATTAAAAAATGCATTTTTTTTTAATATTTTAGCTCAAATCTCGTCAATTTACACCAAAAAGCACACAAATGACAATATAAAGTGTACATAGGATAACTCTTATAAATGATTTTTTTTAATCCAAGTAAATAAACATGATCTAATACTCTAGAAGGGAGGGGGGGGGTGTTGAATAGAGTATGGAAACTTTTGCTCAATAACTAGCCTTTTAAAACTTTAAGCAAATGTGCAGTTGAAATCTCAAAGCTTTGAAAAAGATGTGAGAAGCTAGAAATGCAACTACAGAATATAGAAGCTTCAAATCTTTGAGATTGGAAATTCTCCAAATTTTTGCAGCTACTTGTTTTGAACTGAATATAAGAAGTAATGAAAAGCAGTAAACTAAAGCACAAGAACACAAGGATTTTTACAGAATTCAGTCGCCAATGGATCTAGTCTGTGCCTGAGGGATCTGAATCCTCCAGGCTTTAAACTCACTTCTTATTAATGACCCAGATTTAGCCCTAGATCTCAAGCCTAAGTGAGCTACCTTACACTTATACAGCTTGTGGTTCACAACCTATCTAGTTACACCTACAACATGTTGAAACAATAAGAATCTTTTTTTTGTTCACCTGAAAAACTAAACTTCTAATTTTGTGAGGTTTAAGAAATCAAAATGATAACACAGATTAAGTACAGATTGAAGAACACATAAAAGAATAAGCAGTAAAGCCTGAAAGTATTCTTCAGATTTCTGGATGATTGATCTTCATATCCTGCAATGTTGAATGCTTGGTTGATTGAAGAGTTGTTTATATGATCTCCCACGATAGTAACTGCACTCTTCTTTCCAGTGATGAGCTCTGTCTAAGTCTTTGTTTTTTTTGAATTTCAAACTCCTGCTCTTTATCAACATTCATTAACCAATTTGAGAGATTTTAGGAACTGAATTCCTTGAAATCCCCTTCCCTGAGATGCTTCTTTCAACAACCATGTTTGACTAGCCTGTAGAGTTTGTAAGGAACATTTGAACGACCAAACAACCCTGCATAAGCTCAGCCACAAGATCAAACATCATCTAGACAAAATAGCAACAAAATTGAATCTGCAAAACACTGACAGTTCACTTTAGAACCCTAGCTATTTTGCTTTAGATGAAATTCAGTATCTATAATCACATGTAAAATTATAACAATATTAATCATATGATAAGAAGTTAGAATAACTCTTTATCCAGTTCAGAATCCATCTAAGTCTTTCCTGCATACACAGATCAGTTAGGTGTGCTTAGCAGTATATAGGTATAGGAAAATCTCAAAGCTTTGGAGATTTGACTGCTAGTTCACAAGTGTTAGCTTCAAACTGAATCCTGCAATCTGTGAGACTTATACAATCCATAAAAGGTACAATAATATTTGTAAGAGACATTGGTGAATGATAAACTCATCCCCCAATCCAATATCTAAGCCTGCAAACACAAGATTGTTAGATACAATATAAATACAAGAATACAACAGTATCTCAAAGCTTTGGAGTTTTGAGACTTAGTGTCTCTGAACTTCTGGCTTTCATCGTCAGGGAATACACTCCCCCTGAATTTGTAAATTCATTCAAACTCAAGAGTTTTGAACTATCAATCTCCCCCTTGATGAAAGGCAAAACAAATATTATTGCTTTCCAAGATTTCCTGTAACTCAGAATCACCATTAAAACTTAATTGGATAAAATCATATCACACATATTAGAACAAGCATAGCATAGATATATCTAAAAAAACTGATAGCGTAAATAAAACCATCAAACCACATCCTACAGTATCCAAATTATTACAAAATCTACAAAAATTCAGAAACCTAACATATAAGCAAATAAAACTTCTCCTCCTTTTTGGCTTTCATCAAAGAATTAGAAAAAATGTAGGATCATGTTCAGAGGTTTTAAAAGAAAACAAAAAAGACTTCAGGACTTAGAAAGAAAGAAATGTCCAGAAAGAAAGGCTTCAAGGCTTTGAAGTTCCAGCTCCAGTACTTTTCTTGGTAGTCTTCTTCCCACTTTCAGCTTTGCCCTTGCCTTTGTCCTCAGTCTCCACCTGTTCTTCCTCAGCTGCTTCATCATCTGACTCTTCTGCAGTCTCAGTCCGTTCATCAACATTTTCATTATGTGCTTCCACATTCTCACCTTCATCATCAACTTCCACATCAGCAACCACCTCAGAAATAAACTTCCTCAACTGTAGCAGTATTCTTCTCCGTTCCTCCTCCAGCAGTCTCCTCACCACCAGCTTCCTCATCAGACTGTTCAAATAAATCCTTTGAAGCAAGAACTATTGGAACCTTCTTCTCCTTCTTCTTCTTCTTCTCCTTCTTCTTCTTCTTCTTCTTCTTCTTCTTCTTCTTCTTCTTCTTCTTCTTCTTCTTCTTCTTCTTCTTCTTCTTCTTCTTCTTCTTCTTCTTCTTCTTCTTCTTCTTCTTCTTCTTCTTCTTCTTCTTCTTCTTCTTCTTCTTCTTCTTCTTCTTCTTCTTCTTCTTCTTCTTCTTCTTCTTCTTCTTCTTCTTCTTCTTCTTCTTCTTCTTCTTCTTCTTCTTCTTCTTCTTCTTCTTCTTCTTCAACACTTCTCCAAGAATCTCACCTAAAGCAATGCTGGTATCTTTGCTTTCAGCAGATGGTATCTTCTCCAAGTCCAACCCTGGATGATAACATTCAGTTTTGAATCTACCAAACCTTTGAACTTCACAAAGTTAGTGGACAAATCAAACAATCCTTGTCTAAGATCCTCAATACGCTCCTCCAAGACTTCAACTCTGTCAAGAACGTGAGATAAATCTATGTTACCAGAAGAATTTGATGCTGTAGCTGCTTTGGGTTTGATATATTCCTTTTCTTTCAACTCTTTTGCAGTTAATTCAGAATAAAACTTCCACTTCCCTTTACTAGTCTGAACTACCCCAATCCTTTGAAGTGAAGCTTCATCTAACAAACTAAACCATTTGTAATCTTCTCCTCATCCTTCATGGATACTCCAAATTGTTTGAAGAACAATGGCAACAGATTTGCATAAGGAAAATAATGATTTCTAGTTCTAGTACCACAGTACACCATATGATCCATGATCTGAGTAGGCAAATCAATCTCAAACCCTTGACAAATCAAGTTCATCAGTACCAACACCCTGTCTATCACAAACTCTTTGGAATGCTCCCTAGAAACTACACATCTCATGATAATTGAGAAAATAATTTTTGGCTTCAGAGTTAAACACAGAATGTGTTAACTGTTTGGGTCCAGTAGGGGTTCCCTCCAAGAAAAACATGGATTTAGCTAACTCCAAACACTCTCTCCTATCTGGATGCTCATGTACCTTATACTTCCCAGGCACTCCCAAAACTTTGGAAATAACTTTGTGATCCAACCTTATGTCCACACCAGCCACCTTAGAAGTAAGGATAAAACTATCAATTTCATCCACCTCTTGCAACAAATTCAGATAAAACAACCTTGTCAGTCTAGGATACGCCTCAGAAGGTGGATTCAACATTTTTCAAACAAAAGAATCTCTTAACTTCCTAATTTAGTCTATGTCCAATTTCTCTAACTGTTCATCTCTTATAAGACTACAAAAAACTACCTTAGAAGATGCATAACCATCCATCCAAACACCTTTAACCTCATGGTTTATAAACCAAGACTCAGGTAGAATGTTCTTACCAAACTCTGAAGCTTTCTTGGCTTTCATGGCACTATGCTTAACCCTCTTCTTCTCTGTTGATGGATCATTCTTCTTCTCCCTGGCTTATTTTATTTGGGAAATGGAGCACTCTTCTTCTCATCTGCTTTATTCTCTGCAATTTCCTCTTTCTTCTTCTTGCTTGACTGATCTCCTTGATCTTTACTCCTCTGCTCCTTAGCTTTCACCACTTCCTCTGTTCCAGACTCAAATTTAGACCAATCTTCTTGAACCTCCTCTTGAACTTCCTTTCCATTTTTGATCTTCTTTGAAGGTGGATAAGTCTCTTGAATGCTGGCTGTTTCATCTGAATTTGATCCATTAATGGTGATCTTTCTGTTAGCCTTTCTCTTTATCCTCTTAGAAGAACTTTGTCCTTGCGGCTTGATTCTCTCTGATTTCCGCTCCATTGATTTTAGGGTTTCAGAGGGTTGAGAAAGAAATTGAGATCAAAAGATAGATAAGGAGAGAAAGAGATTGAGAAAGAGAGAAATAAGCCCTGAAGTTGGCTTAAGTAGGTAGAAGAGTTTGACTGAAAATAGGATTGCATGCAAATCTGACTTTGCAAGATATTCCTGAGATATTTGGGATATTTTGACCAAATCCTCTGAACATATAAAATATTCCATAATTATCTAAAAATATATCATATAATATTTCGTGGCCGAATTTTTAAATACAAATACACAACATATTACTCACAGCTTTGAAACAGTGGCCCAAAGCTTTGAGAAATTTCAAGGCTGCCAGAAAACTTCAAAATCTTTGAAGCATACTTTCAAGGGTTAATAAAGTATGATCTCAAGGCTTTGAAATTTTCACACATAACACAAGTAAGAATTTATACTCCCCCTAAACCAATGCATCCTTGTTTAACATACCCAATTCAAGCCTTAGAGATGTAAACCTATCATTTGGCAAATGTTTAGTGAAAATATCAACTATCTGCATAATAGTTGAAATAAAGGTTAAAGATACATCACCTTTCTCAGTATGATCTCTAATAAAATGATGTATCACATCTATATTGATTAGTTCTTGAATGCTATCACTTGATTCTTTGATATTGAAATTGCACTGGTATTGTCACAGTTGATCGGCACATTTCTGAATTCATATCCAAGATCTCTTAATTTTTGAGCAATCCATAGTACTTGTGAGCAACAAGCACCAGCTACAATGTATTCGTCTTCTACAGTTGACAAGGCTACTGAGTTTTGATTCTTTGAATGTCAACTAATCAATGATGAGCCAAGGAATTGACAACATCCTGAAGTAATTTTCCTATACACTTTGTAACCTGCAAAGTCTGCATCTGAATAACCACTCAACATAAAATTATTTCTTCTTGGATACCAAAACCCCAAGCCTTTGGTTCCATTCAAATATCTGAAATCCTTTTAACATCAGTCAAATGACTTCCTTAGGATCTCCTTGAAACCTTTCACACATATATACACTAAATATAATATCAGGTCTACTAGCAGTTAGATACAGAAGTGAACCAATCATACCTCTGTATTCCTTTTGATTCACACTCTTACCACTTGTATCCTTGTCAAGGATAAATATGAACTCATAGGAGTCTTTGCTACCTTGGACTGAGACAAATTGTACTTATTTAACAAGTCCTTGGTATACTTCCCTTGATGTACAAATACTCCTTTCTTCATTTGATGAACATGAAGTCTCATAAAGAAATGAAGATCTTCCATTAAGCTCATTTCAAACTCCCTGCACATTAGACTTGAAAACTCTTTTGATAGAGCATCATTAGTAGCACCAAAAATTATATCATCAACATACATCTGTACAAATAACAAATTTTTTTCATGATTCTTAATAAAAAATTTTTTGTCAACTAGTCCTCTCTAAAACCATTGTCAAGTAAAAACTTTGAGACTCTGTCATACCAAGCCCTCGGAGCTTGCTTAAGGCCATAAAGAGCTTTGTCTAATTTGTAAACATGAGCCGGGAAATTGTCATCTTCAAATCCAGGTGGTTGAGCAACATATACTTCTTCTTGTAAATAACAATTCAGAAAAGCACATTTAACATCCATTTGAAAAAGTTTTATGTGTTTATGAGATGCAAATGCAAGAAGTATTCTGATAGCTTCTAACCTTGCAAAAGGAGCAAATTTCTCCTCATAATCAATTCCTTCATCTTAAATATACCCGTGTGCCACAAGTCTGGCTTTTTTTTCTCACAACTTTACCATTTTCATCAAGTTTGTTTCTGAACACCCATCTGGTTCCAATCACTGATTATGTCTTTGGCCTAGGAACTAAGTTCCATACCTTATTCTTTTGAAACTCATTCAGCTCATTCTACATTGCAATGATCCAATCTGCATCTTACAGTGCCTCCTTTGTATTTTAAGTTCAATGCGTGAAACAAAGGCACTAAAGGCACACAAATTCTTTAGCTGGCATCTAGTCTGTGTTTTTAAAGTTGTTGGATCTGAGATGATATTGTCTACAGGATGATCTGACAAATACTTGAACTTTTTCCTTGATGTCTAGGTATATTTTCCTTCAAGGCTTTGAGATATTGATACAGTAGATGGAGCATCTTGTGTTCTATCAATCTCAGTCTCAAGGCTTTGAGATTTTGGTTCAACAGGATGTTCAAGGCTTTGAGATTCTTCTGACTGTTCATGCATGTTAGTTTTGCTTCATTTCTCATTCTCATAATCATCATCTGTCTCATACTTATTCAAGTTGAGATCTGCAAAACTTTCACTCAAAGATTCATCAGTACTTTCATCAAAAATCCCATGAATGCTCTCCTCTACAATCTTAGTCCTCTTATTGAAAACTCTATATGCTTTTCTAGTTTGAGAATAACCAAGAAATACACTTTCATCACTTCTAGCATCAAATTTACCAATATTATCCTTACCATTATTATGCACATAACAAGTACAACCAAAAGGTGTAAAATAAGAAACACTTGGCTTTATACCTTTGTAAAGTTTATAAGGAGTTTTCTTCAAAATACGTATAATCAAACATCTATTCAGCACATAATTGGCAGTGTTAACAACTTCTGCCCACATATATTTTGGCAAATTATTTTCAATTAGCATGGTTCTAGACACATCTTAAAATTTCCTATTTTCACCTCAACTACTCCATTCTTCTGAGGATTTCTAGGTGTATAAAAGTTGTGTGAAATTCCATGCTTTGCACAAGATAAATCAATATCAAGTTGATCAAATTCTCTACCATGATCACTTCTAATTGATGCAACATGTAAATTTTTCAAAGGTTCAAGCTCTTTACAAAGATTTGAGAATTCAGATAATGCTTCAGAATTGTCTCTAATGAACATAACCCATGTAAATCTAGAGTAATCATTTACCACAATCTAATGGAGCTCGTACCTTGGATGTGGCTTAGCCTAGCGTAGCCTCTTACTTATCGGCACACGCGAAGAGGTAGGATACTCTTATACTTAGTAAGGCTTGGTTCTCTATACGATCTAAGGGAAATTATCGTTGTCCAGTTTAGTTTCAATTCACGCCTTGTACCTAAATTGATCATCACTCCATGAGAAACGGTTTAAGAACTTGAGATTGCCCGATCTCGCCAAAAAGACAAAAAGATAAGTTTTGTGTGTGTGTGTGTAAATATATATGTTTAGGATCGAGTCTAATTTGCATTGCATCATATTGTTGCATTAATCGAGTTGTGAATTGAGTCTTGTTTGCTTAAATTCGGCTAATATTCGGTTATGTATGCAATATGGTGGGTTGAAAGCTAGTTGATTTTGTGGCTTGGACATGATGTGAAAGTTGGGATTTGCTCGGGATGAGCAAAATGTAGTGTGGGGGTAGTTGACAAATCCACTTTTGGAGTTATGTTATTGCTTATCTAGCTACGTTTTGTATGCTCATAATGGAGAATATAGCGTCTTTTTGAGTAAATCATGTTTGAATTGGTGAAAATGAGTTCGTGTGCTAAAATGTGAAGTCCCGGCATTTTCTGCATCGTTTTATGTGCTATTTATCATATTTTGTCACATTTGATCTTCGCGGGGTGTCCTTGTTGTGGTTTTCAGGGCCGGAGCACGCGAGGAGCAAGTGGATAGAGGAAACAAACTTCAGAAGCTAAGGCGAGCTCGATCTTTGAGGAGGAAAGCAAGGAATGATGGATCAAGTGCTAGAAAAGCTCGTGAGAAGATGATACGAGTGTTGAGGCGTGAAGAGAGCTCAAAATGGAGGATCAAACGAAGAATCAAGGCTCGGGAGATGATTCGAAAGCGAGAGGAACAAGATTGAAGAAGCTGAAAATAATTTGGCTAAGTGAGTAGGTCGCACAACCTACCTAGGAGATTTCAGCAGGATTTCATAGGTCGCACGACCTACTGTTTAGGTCGCCCGACCTGTTCTGGGTGCACAAGTAGGTCGAACGACCTACTTTCAGTGCGAAAATTGTCAGAAACGTTCGGGGGCTTTTTGTAATAACTTGTAACTTGTTCTAAACTTAATGAAAACGTATTAGATCAAGTTAGGGTAGTTTTAGGACCTATCTTTCATGTGGAAAACACATCTTGGAGAGCTAGAAGCCATTTTTGGAGCTTGGGAGCTTTGGATCACTCGTTTGGATTCTCAACTCTTTCTTTTCTTTAGTTTTTGCTTATGAGAAACATGAAACTCGTCGTTTTGAGTATGATGTGTAGTAGCTAAACCTCTATTGCTGGGAATTCTAGTTTGGTGTAGTTAGAGTTTGCTATAAACTTGATGTTTTGAGATTGTGATTCAAGTTTTCAACTTAATCTATCGTGTATTTTACTATTATGGGTTGTTTATGAGTTTGATTATATTATTCTTGCGCGTAGCTAACGTAGGAGTAAGCTTAATTGACATTCACGTGGTAACTCCGTGAAAGTTAGTCGGTAAAGTGAATAATCCACCTAGTTGAATCAATATTTGGTGACTCGGTATTGTTAAATAGGATCTTTGGAGTAGAATTGTGAATTCTAATGCATGCTTAAAAGTGAAATAGACTTGGTAACTCGGTGTATTTTGGTTTTAGGCATATATAATTTGCTTGGTAACTCGGTAAATTTTACATTGCTCGATTAATAGTAAAAGACACGTTGTTGTCTCATAAATCAAAGCATAAGTTTATATCATCCCTAGTGAACTTAGAGAATTCCTGGTATTTGTCCCATATTAGCAAACCTTGCAATTATTCTCGTTAATCGTGCCAACATCTTTACGGTTAACTGGTCATTGTCTTTTATTTTTCATAGGAGTAGCAAACACACGCAAAGCGACTGACCCACATAAGGTGAAGAATTGGTAGTTAATTTAATACGAAGTCTCTTGGGTTCGACAACCCGGTTTTCCGGATTTTATTAATACACCGTCAACTGTACACTTGCAGTTGGAGCGTGTCAAGTTTTTGGCTCCGTTGCCGGGGACTTCGGCTAAACTAGTTATAATTCATAGCCTTATGGATTTGACTTTTCAGATTATATCTGTTACTCACCTACGTTTTGTGTGCTATCTGTGATTTCAGGTTAGATTTTACGGTGCATGTCCCGTTCTAGAGACGAGCCTTTGCATCCTACACTTGAAGATCCGGAATCCCTGTTACGAGCACAGCGTAGAGACAAGAGGAAATCAAAGCTCAGTTACGATGAATGATGAAATAAGAGCTGAGTTTGAAAGGATCCGCAAAAATATGCAGGATGCGGAAGCAGCTAGAGTTGAAGCTATGGAAGACGCAACAAATAGAGAAAGGGAGACTGAGGAGCTCAGAGCTCAGTTGACCGAGATGCAAGATGCTATGGCACGCTTGAACCCTCCAAATCCACAACCACGTCTTGGTGTGGGGGTACAAGCGAGAAACGATGGACGTAATAACGATGGGAATAATGGCGGCAACAATGGGGGTGGGGGGAATAATGCACAGGATGTGGTGGCGCAGGTGAATAATGCTGAAGAGGATGAAAGACCTTTAGTGGACTATTTCAGGACCACACCGGAGGGTTACCAACCCACTATTGTTAGGCCACAAATAAACGCCGCCCATTTCGAAATACGCCAACCATTGATAAACATGGTTCGGGATGAGTGCTTATTCACTGGAGTTGCGGGTGATGATCCACATCAACACTTGCTCAATTTCGAGTAAATTACCTCCACTATGTATAATCAGAGAGTTCCACTCGAGACGATAAAACTCATGCTTTTTCCTTTCTCCTTATCGGGAAAAGCAAAGACATGGCATATGGAACTTCCAGCAGGTAGTATCGCTACATGGGCAGAATTTTGCAAGGAGTTTCTTAGGAAATATCTCCCGCCATCCAAGGTTTCTCAACGGGTGTTTGATATAACAAAATTTACGCAATAGGAAGGTGATTCTCTAGGAGACACATGGACAAAGTTCAACAAGCTCCTTCGCAGATGCCCTACTCACGGAGAGCCATGGTACGAACTTCTACACTATTTTTATAATGCTCTAGACAGAGAGACTGCAAATGAACTGGATATGATGGCTCAGGGTAATTTTATGGGCCTAGGATTACAGAGATGCCGGGATCTGCTGGATAATGTGGCAAAACGTGAGTCCACGAGGTCTGAGACTCGTAGAAACACAAAATCAGATGGGGCATTGGTTAGTAAGATTGAGTCAATGGTGGAACAAAAATTTGAACATCAGATGGCAGTTATGACTTCGGCTTTCAGTAATATGAATCCATCGGCACAGGTGAAGTCAGTGGGAGAGATGGTAGCAGATGCGAATAAGGGATATGGAGATGGTATTGAAGATGTGAACTACATGGGTCAACCACGCCAGCATAAAAAGTCTAACACGTATCATCTGAATAACAGCAACCACCCCAATTTCAGCTATGCCAATCCAAACAGTGGATTATATGCACCAGGTCAAAGGCCAAATGTTCCATACCAAGCTCAAAGACAGGTTCCACAACAGCAGGCTCCACAATCAGAAGAACAAGATACAAACGCGTTGTTGAGGAAACTGTTAGCTAGCCAAGACAAAATCGAGAGTAAGATTGTCTCCATGGAAGCTACAATGAAAAGCCATGAGACACAGATTGGGCAGATAGCGAATCAGAATACTAGACATCCACCTGGCATGCTCCCGTCTAACACTATCACTCCGCCGGAAAAGCTGAAGGCTATTACAACGCGCAGTGGAGTTACTACAGAGGATCCGCCATATCCTAGCCACGTGCGGGCTGAAGCGACAGAAGCCACTGAAAATGATTTGAGTGAAGAGATTCCCGTGCCTACCGTGATTCCCCAATCAAAGGACACGAGTAGGAAGTCGGAGGAGAAGCAAAATCCTAAGGAGTACAGTATGCGTGTGCCATACCCGCAGAGATTGAAGAGCGAAGAGGATGCAAAGAACTTCAAGAAGTTTGTGGATATCTTCAAGAAGTTGCATATTAATATTCCTTTCGCGGAGGCCATTTCACAAATGCCCAAGTATGCTAAGTTTCTCAAGGACCTCCTTTCCAATAGGTGGCGCATGTAGTACTTTGAGACTGTGACCTTGGATGAAGAGTGTAGCGCCGTGGTGCAAAAGGCGTTGCCCAAGAATATGAAAGATCCGGGCGGTTTCATCATTCCTGTGACATTGGGAGATGCGTTCCATGGGAGAGCATTGTGTGATGCCCACATCAGTATTTGAGAAATTGGGTGTAGGGGATCCAAAACCAACTCTTATGTGCTTGTAGATGGCTGACCGTACCATCAAACGCCCAAGGGGCGTGTTGGAGGATGTGCTTGTGAGAGTCGAATGACTCATCTTCCCCGCATATTTTGTGATTCTAGACTTGGAGGCTGATGATGATGTTCAACTCATATTGGGACGGCCATTCCTTGCCACGGGGAAGGCTATCATTGATGTTGCCAATGGAGAGTTGACGATGCAGATTAACGACGAAAAGGTGGCATTCAATATTTTTGAAGCTATGAAATTTCCCGCGTATGCAGTGAGTGAGTAGTGTTTTGGTGTGGAGGCATACACAGCGGATGAGGAAGAAGACATTTTATTGGAGCGGCTATATGAGGAGCTTGCTCTACTTGATTCAAGCGAGAAGGAACAAGCTATGGAAGCTCACTGGCGCCAGCCCCTACCCCTCTTTAATGAGGGAAGCAGGAAGATTCTTACTCCTTCTCTTATTACTGCTCCTGTTTTAGAATTAAATCCTTTACCTATTCATTTGAAATATTTATACTTGGGATCTAATGAGACTTTACCTGTGATTGTGTCTGCATGTTTGGACAGGGAACAGGAGGAGCAGCTTCTCAAGTTGTTGCAGGAAAGGAAAGCAGCTATGGGATGGACCATAGAGGATATCAAGGGGATCAGCCCTACAGTTTGCCAGCATAAGATTCGGCTCATGGAGGACAAGAAGCCGGTAGTTCAATTTCAGCGCCGCCTCAATGTTGGAATAGATGCCCTAGAGGCAATCTAGTTTAGTATGAATTTGTATATGGCTAGAAAATTCATTTATTATTTATTGTATATTTAATATAATGAAGTCCTTAGATTTACAATTGTGTTGTTTATCTTAAATATCCCTAGTCAAGTATAATGATTAAATGGGACAATCATCTATAGACTAGTATGGGGTTGGATTGATATGGAGATATCACGATCCAACACATAGGTGTGCATTACGGAATGTTGCACTGGATTGACCCATCTCCGAGAAGGCTACATACATGTTATGTTGAGTCACAAGTGCTTCTCGCGGTGCAATGGTATTGTCATCCTTAGACTTGAAGTCACTAGATATTCTAGTTGTGGATCATCGTGATCTTGGTAGCGTTAAACGCTACACCGTAACTGGGTAGTTATAAAGGCGTGTACTAGATACAATGAGAAGCAAGCTTAGAGATCGTAGTGGACGTAGAGAGGATTTGCCCCTCCCACATAACGGGAGCAAATATCCTAGGCCACTCGAGGGATAGTGCTTATAGAATGTCTGGCCAGACTCAAATAAATCAATATAGGATATTGAGTTATTTGCACGAATAAGGCTATTCCCATAGATCGAGAAACTATGGATTGGATATACGAGTGTGACTTGTATGTCTCGTGTTTAATCCGGATATGGAGGCAAAGGGATGAGACAATTACTTGTACAAAGGTTGTCAAGATGACTATTCTATTAGTTGGCTAGAATGGATGTTTTGCTAGAAACCGCTCCATATTAGCAAATAGTTGCTACCAACTAGATAGAACCTATGGGGTCACACGCTATATAGAGTTGTACTAGATTTGGGAATTAATTAATTGGATTAATTAATTAGTAGGATCACTTTGCAAACCCTTGCAAACTTAGTAGGGACTAATTTGCAAGGAAGGGACTAAATTGAATTCTAGTAGGACTAGAATAAGTCCTTTAGGTAGTTAACAAGGAGTTGTTGGACTATATAAAGGATCCTCCTTCCTTCCTTCCTCATAACTTATGCTCATTAGTGATCATAACAAGAGTGGGAGAGAACAAAGGAGAGAGAGCAAGCAACAAAGGAGGCCGACGCCCCCCATTGCCGCCGCCCTCGTCCCCGTCGGCCAAAAGAGGGCCGAAACCCCTCTTTTTGTCCCGTTTTGCGTGATTCCTTCACCCTCCTCTTATTCCGGGCTAGCACCAAGGAGTTTGGGAGATCTAGGAGCAGCTCTAGGCGTGGATCAACTATAGAGAACGTGACACTATTCGCGTTTGAAGTCACAAGGAGAACCCAAAGGTGTGTTTATGATTTCTTACCTTCACTATCGTTATGCATCTAGACTTGTGATCCTTGGAGGGTTTTGCATGGTTTATTTGTTTGATTATGCTTCTGTTGTGCGATCCATGAATCAAAACCCTACAGTGGTATCAGAGCCACAGGTCATAGAGTATAAACGTAGTTTATGTGTTACATTCTTGTTGTTTTACACCTTAATTTGATTGTTTATCGCGTAAAACAAGACAAATCAAGCATGGGATGCAATTTGTCAAGAATTACTCACAACAAGATCCAATTTTTGCATTGGATGCATGAATTGGTGAGTTTGAGAAATTTTAGGATCTTAGATCTAGGGTTTGGGCATCCTTGGGGAAGAAGGAGTTCTCCCAAAACAAGGAAACAACCAAACTTGGGCTCCAAGCAAGGGAGTTGTTTCCAAACAACTCCCAAGAGGAGGTTCGGCCCCCCTAGGGACCGCCCCCCCTTGCTTGCCGCCCAAGCTTGGCCGCCCTAAGGGGCCGGGCGGCCCTAACCCGCGGGCCTAGCTTGCGGATTTTGGGCCGGGCCGGCCCTAGGGCCTTGTGGTTCACTTTAATGGGCCCGGGCAATTGGATTGTTGGGCCCATGGACCGTTTCAACCCTAGAAATCCTAAAATCAATTAAAATTGACCAAGCGCGTTAAAATTGGATTTTAACTGTTTATGTGCAAATCGCATGGTGATTGGATATGGCCTTAGGATGTGGTTTGATGTGGATGTTTAATTTTGTGGTTTGGTTTTACGGCCTGCGAGCTGATCAATTGATTGTAATAATTAATTAGGGTTTTATGGCCTGGGTGCCATTTTTTTTCTCAACTTGTGAGATTTATTTTATTTAGTATAGATATTAGCTAAGATAAAGTAGATTGTTAGCCAAGATTGGAGAAAAGAAGCCCAAAGCCAAAGAAGCCACAAAAGATGGAGCATGGAGCATGGAGCATTCCACATGACTATGAAGGATGGACCAAGAGAACAAGACGCATGGAGATGTGTTTGCTTAGGGTTCATAGATAATTCCATTGGCTTGGAATTATCTTAGTCTAGAAAAAGGCCATATCTACATCACGTTTATTTTCTGTTATGTGGTTGTTTATTTATTGTCTTATTATTTATGTGGTTGGTGTATGGATGATGCATGCAATTAGGATAATAAGATAATTAGACAACCCGGATCTATTATTTGGAGTTGTGCCCAAACTCAAATAGATAGATTAGTTGATATTGATCAACAAAAACAATTAAAAAAAATTGAATTTAAAATCCCTCAAATTTTAGATATTGTGTTCTTTCCTTCTCGTTATTTAAACAATCATTATCATCATTATTTATCAAGTTCGTGCGTGCCAAAGCATGGCGACTTGGTTCATAATGATGGAATGCGATGGCACGTAACAATGTGCAATTGTTTAGATAAGAGGTTGAACACAACTAGGCTATTAATTTGATTAAGAAACCTAGAGGCAATCAATTGGGATTATCCATATGGATGGATAAATAAGGAGTTATTTGCCCAATTGAACCAAGAGTTGCATATGGGATGCAATTGGAATTGTTCCTACCTAAAGTAGTCAAATTATGGGTGACTTGCCAAAGCAAGCTCATAAGGAGATGAAAGATGGATCTTGGCCCACTAGAAAATATAAGGATATTTTCCGCATTAATATCTTGAGGGTTATTAATCCGTAGAAAAATAGTGGGAGCTATATTTAATAAACTAGCCATTATTAAATATAGTTAAAAATTCACAAATACTAAAACTTGCGTATTTTCCTTTTTGTAGAATACCAAATGGCAAACAACTCATCAAGTTCACAACATTCCCTACGATCTGTCCTTGAGAAGGACAAGCTCTCTGGAACCAACTTTCTTGATTGGTACAGAAACTTGAGAATTGTTCTCAAGCAAGAAAAGAAACTGTACACAATAGAGGAGCATGTTCCAGAAGGTCCAGAGAACCAGACACCTGCTGCCTTAAAGGCGTATCAAAAGCGTGTTGATGACGCTAATGATGCGGCGTGCCTAATGCTTTGCACCATGACTTCTGAGCTTCAGAAGCAACACGAAAACATGAATGCTGTCGATATGATCGAACATCTAAAGCAGCTCTTCCAAGAGCAGGCGAGGGTAGAGAGGTATGAGGTCTCAGAGGCACTATTCAAATGTCATCTGGCAGAAGGGAACCCGGTGGGACCCCATGTACTCTGAATGATCGGGTACTTGGAGAATCTCGCCCGGCTTGGGTTCCCGGTCGGCCAAGAGTTGGCAACCGATCTCGTGTTGCAATCGTTGCCCGAGAGTTATGGACAGTTCATTATGAACTATAACATGAACGAGATCGTTAAACCACTGCCTAATTTGCTCAACATGTTGAGGACGGCTGAACAGAGCATCATCAAGGGTAAGGGCAAGGCCATAATGATGGTGCAGAAAGGAAAGGGCAAAAGGTTTGCCTCTTCCTCCAAGGGCAAAGGCAAGTCAGTTGCCAAGTCCAAGGAACAAGCCCTTAAGCCTGTTGGTGGCATTGCCAAGGTCGTGACTAAGGGTGAGTGTCACTACTGCAGTCAGCCTGGACACTGGAGGAGGAAATGCCCAAAATATCTGGAGGACAAGAGGCTTGGAATAGTGATTCCATCACCACCAGGTATTTTTGTTGTAGATGTCAATTTAACTGTCTCTACATCATGGGTATTAGATACTGGATGTGGATCTCATATTTGTCGAAATATGCAGGATCTAAAGAGAAGTAAAAGATTGGCTAAAGGGGAGGTAGATCTGCGCGTTGGGAATGGAGCAAAGGTTGCTGCGTTGGCCATAGGCGTGTGCGAGCTATCTCTACCTTCAGGATTAGTTTTAGAATTACATAATTGCTATTTTGTGCCTGCTATGAGCAGAAACATTATTTCTATTTCTTGTTTGGACAAGGAAGGTTTTATTATTTCAATAAAGAACAATTGTTGTTCCTTTTATTTGAATAATATTCACTATTTTAGTGCGCAATTATTTAATGGACTTTATGTCCTTGATCTAAGCAATCCTGTCTACAACATTAATACCAAGCGGATTAAAATAAATGATTTAAATCCTGCTTATTTATGGCATTGTCGTTTAGGCCACATAAATGAGAAACGTGTATCTAGACTCCATAAGGATGGATTACTAGACTCATTTGATTTTGAATCATATGAGACATGTGAGGCTTGTTTATTGGGAAAAATGACAAAGTCCCCTTTCAATAAGAAAGGTGAGAGGACTAGTGAGCAATTGGCGCTCATACATACCGATGTATGTGGGCCATTTGCCACGCCAGCCAGGGGTGGTTATGTCTACTTCATTACATTTACTGATGATTACAGTAGATATGGATTTGTGTACCTTATGAGGGCAAAATCCGAATCCTTTGAAGTGTTCAAAGAATTCAAGAATGAAGTAGAGAAGCAACTTGGCAAAAGTATCAAGGCTCTACGATCGGATCGTGGAGGAGAATACTTGAGCCAAGAGTTTGACGACTATCTTAGACAGTGTGGGATCGTGTCCCAACTCACTCCACCCGGAACGCCACAATGGAATGGCGTGTCCGAGAGGAGGAATCGAACCCTATTGGATATGGTTCGGTCTATGATGTGTCAAACCGATCTTCTATTGTCATTTTGGGGCTACGCTCTATTAAGTGCCGCTTTCACCATTAACCGTGTTCCATCTAAATCAGTCATGAAGACACCATATGAGATGTGGAGTGGGAGGCGTCCCACAGTGTCGTTCATGAGGATTTGGGGCTGCGATGTCTATGTAAAACGTTTACAATCAGACAAGCTAGGGCCTAAATCGGATAAGTGTAAATTTGTGGGGTACCCTAAGGAAACTAAGGGATACTACTTCTACAATCCAACCGAGAACAAAGTGTTTGTTGCTCGGACCGGCGTGTTTCTAGAAAGAGAGTTTGTCTCTAAAGAAGCAAGTGGGACGAATGTAGAACTTGAAGAGGTTCAAGCACCACAAATCACTGAACCGATTATGGAACATGAACAGGAACCACAAGCAGTTGTGGAGCCACCTGTTCAGGTAACACAAGAGCTTCGTAGATCTAGTAGAGTGCGCCAGGAACCCGAGAGGTACGGACTTCTCGTAACTGATTCCGGTGACACGATGCTCATAGATGATGAGCCTACTTCCTATGAGGAGGCCATGAATGGCCCAGACTCACAGAAGTGGCTTGAAGCCATGAGATCCGAGATGAAATCCATGTATGCCAACAAAGTATGGACTTTGGTGGAACCACCCCATGAGGCGCGGCCCATAGGGTGCAAGTGGGTCTTCAAGAAGAAGATCGACATGGATGGTAATGTGATTACCCATAAGGGCCGATTGGTGGCTAAAGGATTCAGACAGATTCATGGTATTGACTATGATGAAACCTTTTCACCAGTCGCTATGACCAAATCCATCCGAATCCTACTTGCAATTGCAGCATACTACGACTATGAGATTTGGCAGATGGATGTCAAAACAACATTCCTTTATGGGAATCTCCTCGAGGACGTGTATATGATACAGCCGGAGGGTTTTGAGGATCCAAAGCAAGCCAACAAAGTCTGTAAGCTGCAACGATCCACTTATGGATTGAAGCAAGCTTCTAGGAGTTGGAATCGACGTTTTGATGAAGTGGTCAAAGAGTTTGGCTTCATCAGAAACGAAGATGAGTCTTGTGTCTACAAGAAGGTAAGTGGGAGCTCTGTAGCTTTTCTGGTCTTGTATGTGGATGACATACTTCTCATTGGAAACGACATTCCTATGCTGCAATCTGTGAAAGATTGGCTAGGAAAGTGTTTCTCAATGAAGGAATTAGGGGAAGCAGCCTATATACTCGGTATAAAGATCTATAGGGATAGATCTAAGAGGTTGCTAGGCCTAAGTCAAAGTACATATATTGACAAGGTGTTGAAACGGTTCAACATGCAAGATTCCAAGAAGGGATTCTTGCCCATGTCACATGGAATCACTCTTTCGAAGAGTGGTTGTCCTTCCAATGGGATTGAGAAGGAACGCATGAGTAGGATTCCCTATGCCTCGGCCATAGGATCTATCATGTACGCCATGTTATGTACTAGACCAGATGTGTCATATGCCTTGAGTATGACAAGCAGATACCAATCCAATCCGGGTGAGAGTCACTGGATAGCTGTCAAGAACATCCTAAAGTACTTGAGAAGAACTAAGGATGCTTTCTTGATATTTGGCGGTGAGGAAGAGTTGCGTGTAAGGGGTTACACTGATGCAAGCTTCCAAACCGACAGTGATGAATTTAGATCACAGTCGGGATATGTGTTTTGCCTGAATGGAGCAGCGGTGAGCTGGAAGAGTTCCAAGCAAGAGACGGTAGCTGATTCTACAATAGAGGCTGAGTACATTGCTGCAAATGGCGCAGCAAAGGAGGCTGTTTGGATCAGAAAGTTTGTTTCTGAACTTGGTGTGGTCCCTAGCATTGCGGATCCAGTGGAGTTGTTCTGTGACAACACTGGGGCGATCGCGCAATCAAAGGAACCAAGATCGCACCAGAAGTCCAAGCACGTGCTCAAGAAGTTTCATCTGATTCGAGATATTATCGATAGAGGAGACGTTCGGATATGCAAGATTCCTACAGATGATAATCTGTCAGACCCCCTTACGAAGCCTCTCACGCAGTGGAAGCATGAAGGGCACACTAGGAGTATGGGCATACGAGATGTGCCAGATTGGCTCTAGTGCAAGTGGGAGACTGTTGGAATAGATGCCCTAGAGGCAATCTAGTTTAGTATGAATTTGTATATGGCTAGAAAATTCATTTATTATTTATTGGATATTTAATTTAATGAAGTCCTTAGATTTACAATTGTGTTGTTTATCTTAAATATCCCTAGTCAAGTATAATGATTAAATGGGACAATCATCTATAGACTAGTATGGGGTTGGATTGATATGGAGATATCACGATCCAACACATAGGTGTGCATTACGGAATGTTGCACTAGATTGACCCATCTCCGAGAAGGCTACATACATGTTATGTTGAGTCACAAGTGCTTCTCGCGGTGCAATGGTATTGTCATCCTTAGACTTGAAGTCACTAGATATTCTAGTTGTGGATCATTGTGATCTTGGTAGCGTTAAACGCTACACCGTAACTGGGTAGTTATAAAGGCGTGTACTGGATACAATGAGAAGCAAGCTTAGAGATCGTAGTGGACGTAGAGAGGATTTGCCCCTCCCACATAACGGGAGCAAATATCCTAGGCCACTCGAGGGATAGTGCTTATAGAATGTCTGGCCAGACTCAAATAAATCAATATAGGATATTGATGTTATTTGCACGAATAAGGCTATTCCCATAGATCGAGAAACTATGGATTGGATATACGAGTGTGACTTGTATGTCTCGTGTCCAATCCGGATATGGAGGTAAAGGGATGAGACAATTACTTGTACAAAGGTTGTCAAGATGACTATTCTATTAGTTGGCTAGAATGGATGTTTTGCTAGAAACCGCTCCATATTAGCAAATAGTTGCTACCAACTAGATAGAACCTATGGGGTCACACGCTATATAGAGTTGAACTAGATTTGGGAATTAATTAATTGGATTAATTAATTAGAAGGATCACTTTGCAAACCCTTGCAAACTTAGTAGGGACTAATTTGCAAGGAAGGGACTAAATTGAATTCTAGTTGGACTAGAATAAGTCCTTTAGGTAGTTAACAAGGAGTTGTTGGACTATATAAAGGACCCTCCTTCCTTCATTCCTCATAAATTATGCTCATTAGTGAACATAACAAGAGTGGGAGAGAACAACAAGGAGAGAGAGCAAGCAACAAGGAGGCCGACCCGCCCCCTTGCCGCCGCCCTCACCCCGTCGGCCAAAAGAGGGCCGAAGCCCCTCTTTTGTCTCGTTTTGCGTGATTCCTTCATCCTCTTCCTATTCCGGGCTAGCACCAAGGAGTTTGGGAGATCTAGGATCAACTCTAGGCGTGGATCAACTATAGAGAACGTGACACTATTCGCGTTTGAAGTCATCAAGGAGAACCCAAAGGTGTGTTTATGATTTCTTACCTTCACTATCGTTATGCATCTAGACTTGTGATCCTTGGAGGGTTTTGCATGGTTTATTTGTTTGATTATGCTTCCGTTGCGCGATCCATGAATCAAAACCCTACACTCAACCCTCACATGCAGGAGGTGGTGAAGAAAGAAGTGCTTAAATGGCTAGAGGCGGGCATAATCTACCCGATTTCTGACAGCACATGGACTAGTCCGGTGCAGTGTGTCACGAAGAAGGGAGGTATTACTGTGGTGGAAGGGGAAAAATGTGATCAGATTGCCACTCGTACTGTTACTGGGTGGAGAGTTTGCATGGATTACCACAAACTCAATGATGCCACTTTAAAGGATCACTTTCCCCTCCCATTCGTTGATCAGATGCTTGATAGGCTGGCGCGCCATTCTCACTACTTCTTTCTGGATGGGTACTCAGGGTATAACTAGATCGCCATTGATCCAGCAGACCAGGAGAAGACGACATTCAATTTTCCTTATGGGACTTTAGCTTTTAGACGGATGCCATTTGGGTTATGCAACACACCTGCTACTTTTCAGAGGTGTATGATGTCGGTCTTCTCTGATATGATGGAGCAGAAGTTTAAAGTGTTCATGGACGACTTTTCATTGTATGGTGATGGGTTTGAAGACTGTTTACAACAATTGGCCCGTGTTCTGTATAGATGCATTGACACCAACCTAGTGCTCAACTGGGAGAAGTGTCACTTCATGGTCACTGAGGGCATTGTTTTGGGGCACAAGATCTCCAACAAAGGTTTAGAGGTGTATAGAGCCAAGATTCAGGTGATTGAGAAGCTTCCTTACTCTACTTCTGTCAAAGGGGTAAGGAGTTTCTTGGGGCATGCAGGGTTCTATCGGCGCTTCATTAAAGACTTCTCGAAGATCACGAAGCCTTTGTCTGGGTTGCTTGAGAAGGATGCAGTTTTTTATTTTAATGAAGAGTGCAAGACAGCTTTCGATATGCTCAAGAAGAAGCTGATTAGTGCACCCATCATCACCAAGTCACTTTTCCGTTTGAGCTCATGTGTGATGCTAGCGACTATGCTGTGGGAGCAGTTCTGGGATAGCGGAAATATAAGGTTGATCATGTCATTTATTATGCTACTCGAACTCTTAGTGATGCACAAGTTAACTATGCTACCACATAGAAAGAGATGTTGGCTATCATCATTGCTTTGGACAAGTTTCGTCCCTATCTTGTGGGTTCACAGGTGACAATTTTCACAGACCATGCAACTCTCAAGTACCTTCTCACCAAGAAGGACTCAAAGCCAAGATTGATTCGGTGGGTTCCGTTGATGCAAGAGTTTAATGTGGTAATCAAGGATCCAAAGGGATTTGAGAATGTTGTTTCAGACCATTTGCCACGGTTGGAGAATGAAAAGCAGGAAGATTTGCCAATTTGTGAGGATTTTCCAGATGAGCAGCTCATGGTAGTGGTTGCAGCTGTACCTTGGTTTATTGACTTGGCAAATTTCAAGGCACTCAATATTATTCCCAAAGACATGAACTCCCACCAGAGAAAGAAATTCTTTGCAGATGCGCGACATTATTTCTGGGATGATCCTTATCTGTTCAAGCTAGGGGGCGAATAATGTATTGCGGAGGTGTGTTGCTGAGCCAGACACATTGGAGATTCTTAAACACTGCCACGAGTGAACTGTGGAGGTCACTTCGGAAAATCATGCACAGTGGCAAGGTACTTCAGAGTGGTTTCTTTTGGCCTACATTGAATAAAGATGCTAGTTTATTTGTGCAGCAGTGTGACCGGTGTCAAAGAACTGGTAATATTTCCAACCGAAATGAGATGCCTCAAAATTTCGTGTTGGAGGTGGACCGTTTGACTTGTGGGGAATTGATTTCATGGGGCCATTCCCATCTTCACTTGGTAATCTCTATATTCTTTTGGCTGTGGATTATGTGATCAAGTGGGTAGAGGCAATGACTTGTCCCAAGAATGATGGAGCTGCTGCAGAGAGATTTGTGCGCAAGAATATTTTTACGCGGTTTGGGACACCCAGGGCCATTATTAGTGATGAGGGAACGCACTTCGTGAACAAAGTCTTTGCCAATGTCTTGAGCAAGTATGGAGTGAAGACTCATAAGATATCACTAGCCTACCATCCGCAGTCGAATGGGAAAGCTGAAGTATCCAACCGAGAGATCAAGGGAATTTTAGAGAAGACTGTCAATCCGGGACGCAAAGATTGGTCCCTACATCTGGATGACAGTCTATGGGCATATCGGACAACATACAAGACTCCCTTGGGCATGTCTCCTTACCAGCTAGTATTTGGGAAGTCATGTCATCTCCCGGTGGAACTTGAGCACAAGGCATTCTGGGCCTTGAAAAAGATCAACTTGGATGCTAAGCTCTCAGGTGAGCAAAGGAAGCAAGCGTTACTTGAACTTGAAGAATTTCGGTTGATGGCTTATGAGAGTGCAAAAATGTACAAGGACCAAACAGTGGCACGACAAGCATATCATACCGAGGGACTTCAAGGTTGGACAGAGGGTGTTGATCTTCAACTCCAGGCTGAAGTTGTTTCCAGGCATGTTGAAGTCTAGATGGAGTGGCCCATACACGGTTACTGCAGTCTATCCATGGGGTTCCCTTGAAGTGGAAGATGCAAATGGGGGCAGGTTCAAAGTGAATGGTCAGAGAGTGAAACCGTATGTGGATGGGAATTTCATTGGAGTTATTGAATGGCTCCATGGAAATCTCGCTATTTGATTCTCTCTGAGGTAACTGGGTCGGGCCGTCGACCTTAAATTACAAAGCGCTTGTTGGGAGGCAACCCATCCTATTTGTTGATTTAGTGTAGATTTACATACTGTTTTGTTATTGTATTCTGTTTGGGTTGATTGAGAGGTGCGAGAGAGTGGGACTAATATTTCCAATGAGTGTGTGCATGAATTCTAAGTGGAAGGCCTATTCCGGATCCCCCGTCTTGATGCGCGTGTGAAGAATAGCACGAAAATCGAGAAAAAGCAGCCCAAAACGCGTATCGAGATCCGGAATGAAGAAATTGAGGATTAACACCATTCCTACACTCACTCAACATCCGCACCTGGTGAAGAATGAGTATTCGGACTCCCGTCTTGATGCAAGCGAAGAATGCAGTGCAAGACCGTGAAAGCTGACGCAATGGCACGAGTTACGAGGCAAATTTTTGCAAACAAGACCATGAGCTGAATTTAAGAGTGCCATTGTGTGGGGGTTGTCGATAACTTTCCGTTGATAGGTGGATCGCGTGCATCGGAGTCCGGACACGAGAGTTATGGCCATTTGGATGTTTTCGTGAAGAATTAGCGGCAAAAAAACATCCGGAATCACCAAACGGTCCTTTGGGAAGAATAAAGGATTCCCCGGACATTGGAAATATTTTATAATTTAAATGGAGTCTCGAGGTCGAGGAGATCCATGAAAAAGCAAAGGATAGATCAAAAAGGCGAGACAAGATGTTTTCGTGAAGAAAAAACGGTGAAAAACATCCGGAAATGGCGAAAGAAGTCAAAATCATGAGCTACGGGTCGATATTGAGAAACGGCATGTTGGAGCCCAAGTGTGGGGGTGAAATATCGTGTTTGAGCTTATCGGGAGCTTTTACGAGCTCAAAATGCTAGAAAAAGCATACCGGGAGAAAAAAATGTTTTGTAGGGAGAAAACTAGGTCGCACGACCTAGTTAAAAGTTCTGAAACTTTTAACTAGGTCGCACGACCTAGTGATTAGGTCGTGCGACCTAGTGATTAGGTCGTACGACCTAGTGATGGTGGAGTTCAGTTTGGTCCAAAAGGGGGGGGGGTTGTGCATTTAGTGGGAACCTGATGGGGGCCGAGTTTTTATCCTCAAAACTTCAAAAATCTTTATGCCCTTCCTCACACGATCGGGCAAACACAAACCCTTCCTCCCACAAGCACAGACCTGACACCCATCATCCCTCTCCTCATCCGGCCACCACCAACTGAAATGCCGGCGCCACCACCATTCACTCCGGCCGGCGCACCTGCTGGGAAACCCACGACCACGCACCACACCGCACGCCCACAACAAAACCTCCTTCTTCCGACCCTTACTCGTTTCTTCACCATCACCCCTACAAACCCGACCACCACCGTGGCGAATCTGGCCACTACGACCACCAATCGGAGCTTACTTACAGTTAAGGTCGTTTTGGGGGTTGAAAATCACAAGAGGAAAAGCTAGGGTTTGCAACAAAATTTTAAATTCAAGCAATTGGAGATCGAATTGGGAGAAACAAAGCACCGTGGTTTCGACGGGGACACAGCGAGGAGCAAAAGGCACAACTTGTTCGCGAAAATTTGAAGAATTTTTTTTCGGTGACCGAATCGATCCTTCTTGCCGGACGAAACTGAATTTCGTGCCCGTAAGACTAGCTCCGGGCACGTAGGTACGACCTCATCTCTCTGTTTACGTGTTTTAGGCACAAATTTTCCGTAGTTGGAAAATTTTGTTCTTCAATTTGATCGATACGCAAAGGCCTCGACAAACATGCCAGGAATTGCGCCGTGCCTTGTCTAATTGCTCATACGTGCTTACTTGTTTCCTTTTCGTACACACATTCTGCTACTGTGCACGTAGCGTTATCTACTTGTAAATTTACTTGTCACGTTGTGCTTCATTTTTGTGACAATGTCGAGTCGGAAAGATAAAGGTAAGGAAGTAGCTAAGGGTAAGGGCGTAGCTACAAGTAAGAATGTGACTGAGGGGACGAGGAAGAAACGGAAAGTCGTCACCGATAGTGATGATGAGTACGGACCTGAGGGAGAAATAAGAGAGACGGGGAACGCGGGTGAAAACTTAGCGGAGAGTGCTACCTTTTGGGTTGTGAGGAGCATGGTCTCGCCAGGCTCACCGGACCCTGATGAGTTAGCAAGTGCGGAACCTGATAGAGTGCCATTGGCAAGGGAAACGAGAGCGTCTAACCCTAAGTCTGAATTTGACCCTACGACCAGAGCATTTTGTGACTATAGATTTGTCACTTTTGTGGCGCATGCTACCTATGAGAAGAGGAACGCGAGTGTGTTCAAGGGGGGAAACGTAGAAAAGCGTTTCCCGTTCCAAAATGACATGCCATCACAAATTAAAGATTTCATGACGAGAGAGAATCTCGCGGGGTGGTGTGAGCTCGTCAAGGAAAACGTAAGTTCAGAGCTCATGTGGGAGATTTATTCGAACGCCAAATGGGGTGGGTGTGAGGAGGATGAAGAGTTGGATGACCTTAGGATCATATATGCCCGTAGGAATTATTTTGTCTTCTCTCCGGCTAGCATAGCCGCGGCCTTACAATGGCCACCACTCGAGGGTACCTGTCACTTTGATATCACAATGAAAAAGAATGTAGAGGAGTTAGTGACCTCAGTGTCAAAATTTGCCTTTGGTAGGGTGACGGGAGCGCCTTGGGATACTCATGCGAATCAGGACGTTAGAAAGTGGACGGTTTCGGCCAAACGCTTACTTCGTCGAGCGCGTTGGTTAGTTAGCATAGTGGAGGCATGGTTTGAGGGCGTTTCGCCACAGAACGACATACGGTTTTAGTGGTGTGTTATGGCTATGTGTTGGTATGATGGCAATCTAACGTCCCGAAGCGCATTTATAGAAGTTTTAGAGCGAGGCTTCGGGAATCTAACTGTCAGGCAGCCGTGTTCGGGTATCTGCTAAAGCACTTGGCCACGGAGTCTGGTGCCGCGTTTTATGATGGAGACCGTGCTCCCGAACCCCTGAGATACTAGACTCATGTTCCCAACCCTAAGAAAGAAGAGGTTGACGTAGAGAGCAGCCATGTCCCACCTAAAAAGGGGGCTAAGAAGGGCGGTAAGGGTAAGGCCCCGGCTGTGAGTGAGGAGTCGAGTCCGTCTGTTGTGACTAATGCTAGCCTCGAGGCCACTATGAAGGCCTTGCAAAAGATGATGATTGCAAATGAGAAAAAGGCTAAGGCTCAAGGGCAAGACGTAGAGAGGAAAGCCATGTCAAGGGCTTTACATGCGCGACGAAATCAGCGTCAGCTCGGTGATATTTTGCATAGGCAGAATCAGTGGTTACACGAGCTTGGCAAGGCAGGCGGGGTGAAACTGACACTGGGACCTCGGGAGTTGATGTATGAGTCGAGTGAACACTCGGATGGCTCAGAGGAGAGTGAGTAGACCCGCCAGCCCTCGCATTAGAATGTCGAGTCCCTTTGTTTTATCTCTAAATTCGTTGGGGACAACGAAGTATTCTAGTGTGGGGGGGGGGGGGGGTGAGATTTTCTGAATATTAGCCATGTCCGTGTCTGCATGAACCAATTTCATATAGGATGTTTGTGTCTTAGTGTGTGTCGTAGAAGGTGTATGTGTCATAGTGTTTTGTGATATATATGTGTTCGTATTTTATGATTGCACGTTTTCTTACTTTGAGTCTATGATAGCGCCCAAATAGGGGTTATCTTTTACCCTGATTTGACGTGCCATTGTGTCGGAAAACTGTGTTTTAGCCAGAATTCACCCTCGGACAGTCATGGTTTTAGGAACGAGATGTTTATTTGCTCTTCGTAAATTTCTGCTTATTTCACGCATTTCGAGATATGATCACGGGTTTTTGTTCGTGTTGTCTACGCAGGGACAGGACCTGTGCAGGATCCGGGAATGAAGCAGGACTGCAGGAGCGAGAACCGAGGAAGCTAAAAACGCCAAAATCAAGAATGACCGGGATGCGCTCGGTTGACGATATCTTAATCTTGACTTGGAATTTGGAAGTGAAACCAGGGGCAGAAGAACGAAGACGTCAAGGGCTTTCCGAAAACAGGTTATAATGCTGAAACAGAGTCGGGCCAAAAAATCGACTCTCGTCAAGCGTGGGTCCCAGACAGGCCACACCCATGTAAAGAGTCTCGGTTCACGGTGCCCGAAGTCGTGAGCAACTATTTCATGTTCGTGACGATTTCTGGAACAATTCTGACCCATGGGTATTTTGGTCATTTGGCACTGGGCCCGGATTTTTGGAAGTCGAGTTTAGATTTTGGCGCCTAGATTCAGTCATCAGTCTTTCCAGGACCAGAGTCAGGATTGGGCAGAATTTGGAGCGGTTTTGACCCAGGGGTATTTCCGTAATTTCGACAAGTTTCGGGTCAAAACGCAGTCCGAGCAGAGAGAATTCAGAAACCGGCCAGAACGCATCCAGCATATTAGCGACGCAACTAGGATATTAGCGACGCAACCAGCATATTAGCGACGCATCCAGGATATTAGCGACGCAGCCAGGATATTAACGACGCAACCATGGGAGTTAGAGAGAGATTTTGGTGCTGAACAGAGTCCCTGTCTGCGTGGCTAAATATTAGGGACGCAGCCAGTATATTAGCCACGCAGATAACACGTTTTCCGAGGCGATTTCGGCCAGTGGCAGTTGAAAGTGTGTAATGTAGACTAAATACAGGACCTAAATACTCTAGAAGGGGGGGGGGGTTGAATAGAGTATGGAAACTATTTTCAAAACATAAATTTTAACAGGATAGCTTTGTGTGAAACTTGAAATCTCAAGGCCTTGAGATTTTGTAAACTGTCTGAAACTCACTAAGGCAAAGTTGTAAGCTTCAAGGCCTTGAGCTGTGAACAATTCTAAACAGCTTTTAAACCCTAGTTTGATTTGAGTTATGTGCAGCAGATAATAATCAAAAAGAATAGTAAAGAACACAAAGTAATTTACAGAGTTTAGTCCCAATGGACCTAATCTCTGCCTGAGGGATCTAATCCCACCAGGATTGGGCAAACACTTCTTATTACTCACACAGAAACATCCCTAGATCTTCAAGCATAAGTGATTTCCCTTACACCTATACAGCTTGTGGTTCCAAACCTATCTAGTTCCAGCTACTAACTGTTGAGCTAACAAGAACCTCTTGTTGTTCACTTGAACAAACAACCACTAGGTTAAGTGAGGTTTAGGATAATATAGAGATACACAGATGAAGTACAAATGAAGAACACAGGATAAAGATAAGCTGTTGAAGCCTAGAAGTGTTCTTCAGGAATGACTGGATTGATTTGATCTTCAGAAGTATGGAATGAAGATTGAATGATTGTGTGTTTGAATGGATGATCTCCCACGAATTTGCCACACCTTTTTGAGTATTTTGCAAGCCTCTCTCTTCTTCAAAATTCAAACCAGTCTCTTTTATCCACAGCTGCAACTGATTGAGAGAATTTTGGATCTCAGCTCCTACAAATCCTCCTTCTGTTTTCAACTTAAATTCAAACAGCTTCAGGTGGATATCCGTTGGAGTTTGTTGAGATTTCTCCTGCACGTTTAACAAACCTGCAATAGCAAAGAAACACTGCAACAACACAATCCAAACAACTGACAGTACTGAGACTGTTTGGTTATACAGTTTCTGATAAAACTGTTTAATAAATTTAGAACATTAATCTGTATATCCTCTAGAACAAATAAGATAGGAAAAACAAGTTTAAGACACTTAGAAGTGAGTAAATAATCACAATACTAAGAGTCATAACCTGCAAGAAAGAATCAATCATGTTCTGTAAAAACTGTCAGTAGCTCAAGGCATATCTCAAGGCCTTGGAGCTCTGAACCTGTTTCACATTATTTCAAAATTAAGCCCAGATAACTTAGATTCTTCCTGTTCTGATCATCTGCAATTGTGTTAGATGTATAAATAGTACAAACCACAATTATATACCATAAACCACTGATTTGCATAATCAGATATCCAATTCTGCAACACAAAGATGTTAGAACACATAGCAGAATAAGCAATCTCAAGCATTTGAAGTTCTGTCAATCTCAAGGCCATGAGATAACAAACAAGCCTTTACTGCTAATGTCTTAGCCTTTTGTCTTTCATCACTCAAAACAGTTACCAATCAAAGCACATTCAGGGATCTTGACTCAACAATCTCCCCCTTGATGAAAGACAAAACCTACAGTCTTGCATAGATCTTCCTGTCACTCATAAGCAAAAATTAAATAACCACAATCTGCAGATAAAATGTATACTGAACCCAAACAGATAACCAGAAGAATAAATATTACAAAATACCACAAAATTACCACAGAAATAAAAATTAACCAAAATAACTAAAGGCCAACTCTTATTATTTACTGGATACTGCAAACAAAACACATACATTCTCCCCCTTTTTGACTTTCATCAAATAAGGTTGAAGAAATGTAGGATCATTACTCAGAGTTTTTAAAAAATAAACTTAAAACAAAAACTAGCTAAAAAGTCAAGGCCTTGAGACAGAAAAATAGAAGAGAATGAGAAAGATTGTCAAAGCTTTGGCAGTCTCTGATCTTCACTTCTTCTTTGATGTCTGGCCTTTGTCTGAGCCTTCCCCAATTTCTTCCTCACTTGCAGCTTCTTCTGCAGACTGATTACCTTCTTGTTCAGCTTCAACTTCAGCAACCACTTCTTGGATTATCTCATCTACTTTCTTCTTAGCCTGTGCTGAATCTACCTCTGTAGCTGCATCAACACCTGTGTCTTCATCAGCATCTTCCTCATCAGTTTGCTCAAACAAGTCTTTTGAAGCTAGCACCACTGGAATTGGATTCTCCTTCTTCTTCAGAAACTCTCCTAGCTTCTCTTCTGAATCCACACTGGTGTCATGACTAGTAGCAGAAGGTATCTTCTCCAGATTCAAGCCCTTGATGACAACATCTAACTTCCCATTCATAGTATTCATCAAACCCTTGAACTGATGAAATTCAGTTGACAGGTCAAACAACCTTTGCTTGAGATCCTCAATCTCTACTTGCTGATCTTCTAATTTCTCAACCAGCAGAGAGTAATCCTCATTGGCTTGACCTTTTCCAGATGCAGTCCCTTTAGGCTTTACAAACTCATTCTCAACAAGTTCCTCCTTTGACAAATCAGAATAGAATTTCCAATGCCCTTTCCCAGTCTGAACCACCCCAATCCTCTGAAGTGCAGTCTCATCTATCATCCCAAATCCTCCAGTAATCTTTTCTTCTCCTTTCACAGGCACATCAAAATACTCAAAGAAAAGAGGTAACAGGTTGGCATATGGAAGAGGATGGTTTCTAGTCCTGGTTGCACAATAAATCATATGATCCATCACAACTGTAGGCAGGTCTATCTCAAACCCTTGAGATATCAGATACATCAAAATCATAAGTTTATCAGTTACCAGCTCTCTTGAGTTCTCCCTGGGAACTACACTCCTCATCAAAATAGTAAACAAAATCTTGGCTTCACAGCTGAGCACAAAGTGTGTCAACTGTTTTGGACCAGAGGGAACACCTTCAACAAAGAACATCTCCTTTTCCTTATCTAAACACTCCTTCCTATCAGGGTAATCTCCAACATTGTATTTCCTAGGAATGCCCAAGACTTTGGCAAAAGTCCTATGATCTAACCTCAAATCCACACCAGCCACTTTAGATGTTAAAACCAATTTCTCATCACCTTCAGACACCAAGTTCAGATAAAATAATCTAGTTAACCTAGGATAAGCCTTTGAAATAGGATTTAAAACTTTCCAAACAGCAGTTTCCCTCAATTTTCTCATGCATTCTATGTCCTGTTTATCCAATAACTCATCAGAAATCATGCTACAGAAGGCCACTTTAGATGATGCATACCCTTGCATCCAAACTGTCGTAACTTCAGAACTAATAAACCACTCAGCTGGAAGTACATTCTTACTTTGATATCCTTTCTTAGTTGCAGCAACAACTTGCTTAACCCTAGTCTTCTTCTCAGAGGGTTTGGCCTTCTCTTGTACTCCTTCATTTGATTTCTTCTGGCTCTCCTGAGTTGACTTCCCTTTTTCCTCTTCAGTAGCCTTTTTCTTTTCTCCCCCTTTCTTCTTCTCTGACCTAGGTTGATCACCACCCTGAGTCTCCTGTTGTGGATCAACACTTGAGCCTTCATCTCCCTTCTCTGTCCTTGACTTCTTTGCAGGAGGAGTATACTCATGCAAAATTTGAGTGTTTTCTGAATCTGAATCAGAAATCACTATCTTCTCCTTCTTGTTTGCTCTCTTCTTGGATCTGCCAGAGGGCTTCCCCTGTTGCTGAATTCTGGCTGATTTGCGCTCCATTTTAGGGTTTAGGGTTTTGAGAAGAGAATGTGATTGAGAGGATTTGAGAGAAAGAGAGAGAGTAGTCGTAGAGAATTGGAAGAGAATGTGAAGAAAAAGCCCTGACTTTCAGCTTAAGTAGGTTGAGAGGATGAGTCATAAAAGGACTCCGCAATATCTACATGCAAAAATAGAATCTTGAAAAATCTTTTTGGGATATTTTAGAAAATTCTCTGAGTAATTCAAATATTATACAGTTATCTAAAAAGATAAGATATAATATTTGATGATCCAATTTTTTTTTAAAAAATATTGCAGATATTATCAAGACTTGGAGAACAATCTCAAGGCCTTGAGATTTTCTGCAATTTGAGAAACTTCAAAGCTTTGAGCTATACTTTCAAGGCTTCAGAAATTATAATCTCAAGGCTTTGAGATTCCAACACATATACACATATAGGTACTAATACTCCCCCTAAACCAATGCATCCTTGTTTAACATCCCCAATTCAAGCCTTAGAGATAAAAACCTATCATCTGGCAAAGGTTTAGTGAAAATATCAGCAATTTTCATTGAAGTAGAGATAAAATTTAAAACAACATCACCTTGTTCTGCATGATCTCTAAGGAAGTGATGTCTCACATCTATGTGCTTTGTCCTTGAGTGCTGAAGTGGATTCTTAGAGATTGAAATAGCACTTGTATTATCACAATGAATTGGCACATTTCTGAAGTTGTAGCCAAGATCTCTAAGTTGTTGAGCAATCCATAGCACTTGCGAACAGCAAGCATCAACTGCAATGTATTCAGCTTCTGCAGTTGATAGTGCTACAAAATTTTGCTTTTTGGAATGCCAACTGATCAATGAAGATCCAAGAAATTGACAACATCCAGAAGTACTTTTCCAGTCTACTTTATAACCTGCAAAATCTGCATCTGAATAGACACTCAACATGAAATTAGATCTTCTTGGATACCAAAGCCCTAAGTCTCTGGTTCCATTCAAATATCTAAAAATTCTTTTAACTGCAGTTAGATGACTTTCCTTAGGATCTGCTTGAAATCTAGCACACATACAGACACTAAACATAATGTCAGGTCTGCTAGCAGTTAAATACAATAGTGATCCAATCATACCTCTGTATTCCTTCTGATTCACACTCTTACCAGTTGAGTCTTTGTCTAAAGAGAGTGATGAACTCATAGGGGTCTTAAGCACCTTGGACTGTGACATGTTGTACTTATTCAATAAGTCCTTGGTATATTTTCCTTGATGCACAAAAATTCCTTTCTTCATTTATAATATATGAAGTCCAAGAAAGAAATTTAGTTCACCCATTAGGCTCATCTCAAACTCCCTGCACATCAGACTAGAAAACTCTTTTGAAAGAGCATCATTAGTAGCACCAAATAATATATCATCTACATAAATCTGAACTACTAGTAAATCACTTTGTTGGTGTTTAATGAAAAGGGTTTTGTCTACTAATCCTCTTATGAAATTGTTTTCAAGTATAAATTTTGAAAGTCTGTCATACCAAGCCTTTGGAGCTTGTTTTAAACCATAAAGAGCTTTATCCAGTTTATAAACATGATCAGAAAACTTTTCATCTTCAAAACCAGGAGGTTGTGCTACAAAAACATCTTCTTCTAAATATTCATTTAGAAAAGCACATTTGATAAAGCTTTATGTGATTGTGAGATGCAAAAGCAATAAGTATTCTAATAGCTTCTAACCTGGCAACAGGAGCAAAAGTCTCCTCATAATCTATACCTTCTTCTTGATTATATCCTTGAGCTACCAGTCTGGCTTTATTTCTTACCACTTTGTCATTCTCATCAAGCTTGTTTCTGAATACCCATCTGGTTCCAATAACTGACTTCTCTTTAGGTCTGGGAACTAAATTTCAAACCTTGTTCCTTTCAAACTCATTCAGCTCACTCTGCATTGCAATAATCCATTCTGCATCTTCCAGAGCTTCCTTGGTATTCTTAGGCTCAATCAATGATACAAATGCACTGAAAGCACACAAGTTCTTTAACTGTCCTCTTGTCTGTGTTCCAGTTGATGGATCTGATATAATATTGTCAGCTGGATGGTCTGCAAGGTACTTAAACTTCTTTCTTGGTACCCAGGAGTATTCTCCTTCAAGGCTTTGAGTCCTTGAAACAGTAGAGGGAGCATTATAGAAAGTTTCAGCTTCTGTCTCAAGGCTTTGAGATTTTGGTTCAGCAGGAGGTTCAAGGCCTTGAGATTCTGCTGGTTGATTCTGTACAACAGTTTTGCTTTTGTCTTCTTTCACAGCATCATCATCTGATTCATGCTTATTCAAATCTAGCTCTGCAAAACTTTCATTCAGAGAGCCCTTAGTAGTTTCATCAAAAATTACATGAATGCTCTCTTCCACAATCTTGGTTTTTCTATTATAAACTCTATAAGCTTTGCTAGTTTGAGAATATCCAAGAAATACACCTTCATCACTTCTAGCATCAAACTTACCAAGATTGTCTCTACCATTATTATGCACAAAACAGATACAACCAAATGGCTTAAAATAAGAAACAATAGGATTTCTCCCTTTAAACAGTTCATAGGGAGTCTTTTTCAAAATAGGTCTAATCAAGCATCTATTCAGCACATAATTGGCAGTATTAACAGCTTATGCCCATAAAAACTTTGGCAAGTTACTTTCAAGCAGCATGGTTCTGGGCATATCCTCAAGTGTCCTATTTTTCCTTTCAACTACTCCATTTTGCTGTGGAGTTCTAGGTGCATAAAAGCTGTGTGAAATGCCATGCTTTGCACAAAACAAATCAAAGTCAAGTTGATCAAATTCTCTACCATGATCACTTCTAATGTATGCAACATGTAAGTTTTTCAAAGTTTGAAGTTCTTTGCACAATCTAGAAAACTCAGATAAAGCTTCAGTTTTGTCTCTGATAAACATCACCCAAGTAAATCTAGAATAATCATCAATTATAACAAGCATATACCTCTTACCTTTTGGGGTCTGAACTCTCATAGGACCACACAAGTCCATATGCAGCAATTCTAAGGGTCTAGAAGTACTTACAAAGTTCTTTGGCTTGAAAGAGCTTTTGATCTGTTTACCTTGTACACATGCCTTACAAACCTCATCATCTGAATTTGTTTGTGATGGTAAACCTCTTACCAAGTCCTTTGAGATGATCTTATTCAAATTATGTATACTAATATGCCCAAGCTTTCTGTGCCAAAGCTTTGAATCTTCCTTCAAGGCCTTGAGGCATTTTAGCTTATCACTGCAACACTGTTAGTATTCATAGCATATAGATTATATGACCTAGGAGCAGTGAGTATGCAATCACCAGATTTCTCATCTTGCAAATTATACTTAAGTCCTTGTCAAATACAACTTTATAACCTTTATCACATAACTGAGAGATACTAAGCAAATTATACTTAAGTCCATCTACCAGATAAACATCAGATATAGAATTTGTAGAACTATTACCAATACTACCTATACCAATGATATTGCACTTTGCTTTGTCACCAAGTGTAATTGTTCCTCCAGATTTTTCTGTAAGTTCAGTAAAGAGAGATCTCTTTCCACTCATATGTCTGGAACATCCACTGTCTAATATCCATTTCTGATCTTTCAAGGCCTTGGTGACATCCTGCAAAAACAAATCATTGCCTCAACAGGCTATTAGTGTTGGAATAGATGCCCTAGAGGCAATATAGTTTAGTATGAATTTGTATATGGCTAGAAAATTCATTTATTATTTATTGGATATTTAATATAATGAAGTCCTTAGATTTACAATCGTGTTGTTTATCTTAAATATCCCTAGTCAAGTATAATGATTAATGGGACAATCATCTATAGACTAGTATGGGGTTGGATTGATATGGAGATATCACGATCCAACACATAGGTGTGCATTACGGAATGTTGCACTGGATTGACCCATCACCGAGAAGGCTACATACATGTTATGTTGAGTCACAAGTGCTTCTTGCGGTGCAATGGTATTGTCATCCTTAGACTTGAAGTCACTAGATATTCTAGTTGTGGATCATTGTGATCTTGGTAGCGTTAAACGCTACACCGTAACTGGGTAGTTATAAAGGCGTGTACTAGATACAATGAGAAGCAAGCTTAGAGGTCGTAGTGGACGTAGAGAGGATTTGCCCCTCCCACATAACGGGAACAAATATCCTAGGCCACTCGAGGGATATTGCTTATAGAATGTCTGGCCAGACTCAAATAAATCAATATATGGGATATTGATGTTATTTGCACGAATAAGACTATTCCCATAGATCGAGAAACTATGGATTGGATATACGAGTGTGACTTGTATGTCTCGTGTCCAATCCGGATATGGAGGCAAAGGGATGAGACAATTACTTGTACAAGGTTGTCTAGATGACTATTCTATTAGTTGGCTAGAATGGATGTTTTGCTAGATACCGCTCCATATTAGCAAATAGTTGCTACCAACTAGATAGAACCTATGGGGTCACACGCTATATAGAGTTTTACTAGATTTGGGAATTAATTAATTGGATTAATTAATTAGTAGGATCACTTTGCAAACCCTTGCAAACTTAGTAGGGACTAATTTGCAAGGAAGGGACTAAATTGAATTCCAGTAGGACTAGAATAAGTCCTTTAGGTAGTTAACAAGGAGTTGTTGGACTATATAAAGGATCCTCCTTCCTTCCTTCCTCATAACTTATGCTCATTAGTGATCATAACAAGAGTGGGAGAGAACAAAGGAGAGAGAGCAAGCAACAAAGGAGGCCGACGCTCCCCATTGCCGCCGCCCTCGTCCCCGTCGGCCAAAAGAGGGCCGAAACCCATCTTTTTGTCCCGTTTTGCGTGATTCCTTCACCCTCCTCTTATTCCGGGCTAGCACCAAGGAGCTTGGGGAGATCTAGGAGCAACTCTAGGCGTGGATCAACTATAGAGAACGTGACACTATTCGCGTTTGAAGTCATCAAGGAGAACCCAAAGGTGTGTTCATGATTTCTTTCCTTCACTATCGTTATGCATCTAGACTTGTGATCCTTGGAGGGTTTTGCCTGGCTATTTGTTTGATTATGCTTCCGTTGCGCGATCCATGAATCAAAACCCTACAGTGGTATCAGAGCCAGGTTATAGAGCATAAACGTAGTTTATGTGTTACATTGTTGTTGTTTTACACCTTAATTTGTTGTTTATCGCGTAAAACAAGACAAATCAAGCATGGGATGCAATTTGTCAACAATTAATCATAACAAGACCCAATTTTTGCATTAGATGCATGAATTGGTGAGTTTGAGAAATTTTAGGATCTTAGATCTAGGGTTTGGGCATCCTTGGGGAAGAAGGAGTTCTCCCAAAACAAGGAAACAACCAAACTTGGGCTCCAAGCAAGGGAGTTGTTTTGGAAACAACTCCCAAGAGGAGGTTCGGACCCCTAGGGGACCGCCCCCTTGCTTGCCGCCCTAAGGGGCCGGGCGGCCCTAACCCGCGGGCCTAGCTTGCGGGTTTTGGGCCGGGCCGGCCCTAGGGCCTTTGTGGTTCACTTTGATGGGCCCGGGCAATTGGATTGTTGGGCCCATGGACCGTTTTAACCCTAGAAATCCTAAAATCAATTAAAATTGACCAAGCGCGTTAAAATTGGATTTTAACTGTTTATGTGCAAATCGCATGGTGATTGGATATGGCCTTAGGATGTGGTTTGATGTGGATGTTTAATTTTGTGGTTTGGTTTTACGGCCTGCGAGCTGATCAATTAATTGTAATAATTAATTAGGGTTTTATGGCCTGCGTGCCATTTTTTTCTCAACTTGTGAGATTTATTTTATTTAGTATAGATGTTAGCTAGTGCTAGGTAAAGTAGATTGTTAGCCAAGATTGAAGAAAAGAAGCCCAAAGCCAAAGGAGCCACAAAAGATGGAGCATGGAGCATGGAGCATTCCACATGACTATGAAGGATGGACCAAAAGATCAAGACGCATGGAGATGTGTTTGCTTAGGGTTCATAGATAATTCCATTGGCTTGGAATTATCTTAGTCTAGAAAAGGCCATATCCACATCACGTTTAATTTCTGTTTTGTGGTTGTTTATTTATTGTCTTATTATTTGTGTGGTTGGTGTATGGATGATGCATGCAATTAGGATAATAAGATAATTAGACAACCCGGATCTATTATTTGGAGTTGTGCCCAAACTCAAATAGATAGATTAGTTGATATTGATCAACAAAACAATTAAAATTGAATTTAAAATCCCTCAAATTTTAAATATTGTGTTCTTGCCTTCTCGTTATTTAAACACTCATTATCATCATTATTTATCAAGTTCGTGCGTGCCAAAGCATGGCTGCTTGGTTCATAATGATGGAATGCGATGGCACGTAACAATGTGCAATTGTTTAGATAAGAGGTTGAACACAACTAGGCTATTAATTTGATTAAGAAACCTAGAGGCAATCAATTGGGATTATCCATATGGATGAATAAATAAGGAGTTATTTGACCGATTGAACCAAGAGTTGCATATGGGATGCAATTGGAATTGTTCCTACCTAAAAGTAGTCAAATTATGGGTGACTTGCCAAAGCAAGCTCATAAGGAGATGAAAAGATGGATCTTGGCCCACTAGAAAATATAATGATATTTTCCGCATTAATATCTTGAGGGTTATTAATCCGTAGAAAAATAGTAGGAGCTATATTTAATAAACTAGCCATTATTAAATATAGTAAAAAAATTCACAAATACTAAAACTTGCGTATTTTCCTTTTTGTAGAATTCCAAATGGCAAACAACTCATCGAGTTCACAACATTCCCTACGATCTGTCCTTGAGAAGGACAAGCTCTCTGGAACCAACTTTCTTGATTGGTACAGAAACTTGAGAATTGTTCTCAAGCAAGAGAAGAAACTGTACGCAATAGAGGAGCATGTTCCAGAAGGTCCAGAGAACCAGACACCTGTTGCCTTAAAGGCGTATCAAAAGCGTGTTGATGACGCTAATGATGCGGCCTGCCTAATGCTTTGCACCATGACCTCTGAGCTTCAGAAGCAACATGAGAACATGAATGCTGTCGATATGATCGAACATCTAAAGCAGCTCTTCCAAGAGCAGGCGAGGGTAGAGAGGTATGAGGTCTCAAAGGCACTGTTCAAATGTCATCTGGCAGAAGGGAACCCGGTGGGACCCCATGTACGCCGAATGATCGGATACTTGGAGAATCTCGCCCGGCTAGGGTTCCCGGTCGGCCAAGAATTGGCAACCGATCTCGTGTTGCAATCGTTGCCCGAGAGTTATGGACAGTTCATTATGAACTATAACATGAACGAGATCGTTAAACCACTGCCAGATTTGCTCAACATGTTGAGGACGGCTGAACAGAGCATCAACAAGGGTAAGGGCAAGGCCATTATGATGGCGCATAAAGGAAAGGGCAAAAAGTTTGCCTCTTCCTCCAAGGGCAAAGGCAAGTCAGTTGCCAAGTTCAAGGAACAAGCCCTTAAGCCTGTTGGTGGCATTGCCAAGGTCGTGAATAAAGGTGAGTGTCACTACTGCAGTCAGCCTGGACACTGGAGGAGGAACTGCCCAAAATATCTGGAGGACAAGAGGCTTGGAATAGTGATTCCACCACCACCAGGTATTTTTGTTGTAGATGTCAATTTAACTGTCTCTACATCATGGGTATTAGATACTGGATGTGGATCTCATATTTGTCGAAATATGCAGGATCTAAAGAGAAGTAAAAGATTGGCTAAAGGGGAGGTAGATCTGCGCGTTGGGAATGGAGCAAAGGTTGCTGCGTTAGCCATAGGCGTGTGCGAGCTATCTCTGCCTTCAGGATTAGTTTTAGAATTAAATAATTGCTATTTTGTGCCTGCTATGAGCAGAAACATTATTTCTATTTCTTGTTTGGACAAGGAAGGTTTTATTATTTCAATAAAGAACAATTGTTGTTCCTTTTATTTGAATAATATTCACTATTTTAGTGCGCATTATTTAATGGACTTTATGTCCTTGATCTAAGCAATCCTGTCTACAACATTAATACCAAGCGGATTAAAATAAATGATTTAAATCCTGCTTATTTATGGCATTGTCGTTTAGGCCACATAAATGAGAAACGTGTTTCTAGACTCCATAAGGATGGATTACTAGACTCATTTGATTTTGAATCATATGGGACATGTGAGGCTTGTTTATTGGGAAAAATGACAAAGTCCCCTCTCAATAAGAAAGGTGAGAGGACTAGTGAGCAATTGGCGCTCATACATACCGATGTATGTGGGCCATTTGCCACGCCTGCCAGGGGTGGTTATGTCTACTTCATTACATTTACTGATGATTACAGTAGATATGGATTTGTGTACCTTATGAGGGCAAAATCCGAATCCTTTGAAGTGTTCAAAGAGTTCAAGAATGAATTAGAGAAGCAACTTGGCAAAAGTATCAAGGCTCTACGATCGGATCGTGGAGGAGAATACTTGAGCCAAGAGTTTGACGACTATCTTAGAGAGTGTGGGATCGTGTCCCAACTCACTCCACCCGGAACACCACAATGGAATGGCGTGTCCGAGAGGAGGAATCGAACCCTATTGGATATGGTTCGGTCTATGATGTGTCAAACCGATCTTCCATTATCATTTTGGGGCTACGCTCTATTAAGTGCAGCTTTCACCATTAACCGTGTTCCATCTAAATCAGTCATGAAGACACCATATGAGATGTGGAGTGGGAGGCGTCCCACACTGTCGTTCATGAGGATTTGGGGCTGCGATGTCTATGTAAAACGTTTACAATCAGACAAGCTAGGGCCTAAATCGGATAAGTGTAAATTTGTGGGGTACCCTAAGGAAACTAAGGGATACTACTTCTACAATCCAACCGAGAACAAAGTGTTTGTTGCTCGGACCGGCGTGTTTCTAGAAAGAGAGTTTGTCTCTAAAGAAGCAAGTGGGAGGAATGTAGAACTTGAAGAGGTTCAAGCACCACAAATCACTGAACCGATTATGGAACATGAACAGGAACCACAAGCAGTTGTGGAGCCACCTGTTCAGGTAACACAAGAGCTTCGTAGATCTAGTAGAGTGCGCCAGGAACCCGAGAGGTACGGACTTCTCGTAACTGATTCCGGTGACACGATGCTCATAGATGATGAGCCTACTTCCTATGAGGAGGCCATGAATGGCCCAGACTCACAGAAGTGGCTTGAAGCCATGAGATCCGAGATGGAATCCATGTATACCAACAAAGTATGGACTTTGGTGGAACCACCTGATGGGGCACGGCCCATAGGGTGCAAGTGGGTCTTCAAGAAGAAGATCGACATGGATGGTAATGTGATTACCCATAAGGGCCGATTGGTGGCTAAAGGATTCAGACAGATTCATGGTATTGACTATGATGAAACCTTTTCACCAGTCGCTATGACCAAATCCATCCGAATCCTACTTGCAATTGCAGCATACTACGACTATGAGATTTGGCAGATGGATGTCAAAACAGCATTCCTTTATGGGAATCTCCTCGAGGATGTGTATATGATACAGCCGGAGGGTTTTGAGGATCCAAAGCAAGCCAACAAAGTCTGTAAGCTGCAACGATCCATTTATGGATTGAAGCAAGCTTCTAGGAGTTGGAATCGACGTTTTGATGAAGTGGTCAAAGAGTTTGGCTTCATCAGAAACGAAGATGAGTCTTGTGTCTACAAGAAGGTTAGTGGGAGCTTTGTAGCTTTTCTGGTCTTGTATGTGGATGACATACTTCTCATTGGAAACGACATTCCTATGCTGCAATCTGTGAAAGATTGGCTAGGAAAGTGTTTCTCAATGAAAGACTTAGGGGAAGCAGCCTATATACTCGGTATAAAGATCTATAGAGATAGATCTAAGAGGTTTCTAGGCCTAAGTCAAAGTACATATATTGACAAGGTGTTGAAACGGTTCAACATGCAAGATTCCAAGAAGGGATTCTTGCCCATGTCACATGGAATCACTCTTTCGAAGAGTGGTTGTCCTTCCAATTAGATTGAGAAGGAACGCATGAGTAGGATTCCCTATGCCTCGGCCATAGGATCTATCATGTACGCCATGTTATGTACTAGACCAAATGTGTCATATGCCTTGAGTATGACAAGCAGATACCAATCCAATCCGGGTGAGAGTCACTGGATTGCTGTCAAGAACATCCTAAAGTACTTGAGAAGAACTAAGGATGCTTTCTTGATATTTGGCGGTGAGGAAGAGTTGAGTGTAAGGGGTTACACTGATGCAAGCTTCCAAACTGACAGAGATGACTTTAGATCACAATCGGGATATGTGTTTTGCCTGAATGGAGCAGCGGTGAGCTGGAAGAGTTCCAAGCAAGAGACAGTAGCTGATTCTACAACAGAGGCTGAGTACATTGCTGCAAATGGCGCAGCAAAGGAGGCTGTTTGGATCAGAAAGTTTGTTTCTTAACTTGGTGTGGTCCCTAGCATTGCGGATCCAGTGGAGTTGTTCTGTGACAACACTGGGGCGATCGCGCAATCAAAGGAACCCAGATCGCACCAGAAGTCCAAGCATGTGCTCAGGAAGTTTCATCTGATTCGAGATATTATCGATAGAGGAGACGTTCGGATATGCAAGATTCCTACATATGATAATCTGTCAGACCCGCTTACGAAGCCTCTCACGCAGTGGAAGCATGAAGGGCACACTAGGAGTATGGGCATACGAGATGCGCCAGATTGGCTCTAGTGCAAGTGGGAGACTGTTGGAATAGATTCCCTAGAGGCAATCTAGTTTAGTATGAATTTGTATATGGCTAGAAAATTCATTTATTATTTATTGGATATTTAATATAATGAAGTCCTTAGATTTACAATCGTGTTGTTTATCTTAAATATCCCTAGTCAAGTATAATGATTAATGGGACAATCATCTATAGACTAGTATGGGGTTGGATTGATATGGAGATATCACGATCCAACACATAGGTGTGCATTACGGAATGTTGCACTGGATTGACCCATCACCGAGAAGGCTACATACATGTTATGTTGAGTCACAAGTGCTTCTCGCGGTGCAATGGTATTGTCATCCTTAGACTTGAAGTCACTAGATATTCTAGTTGTGGATCATTGTGATCTTGGTAGCGTTAAACGCTACACCGTAACTGGGTAGTTATAAAGGCGTGTACTGGATACAATGAGAAGCAAGCTTAGAGATCGTAGTGGACGTAGAGAGGATTTGACCCTCCCACATAACGGGAACAAATATCCTAGGCCACTCGAGGGATAGTGCTTATAGAATGTCTGGCCAGACTCAAATAAATCAATATATGGGATATTGATGTTATTTGCACGAATAAGACTATTCCCATAGATCGAGAAACTATGGATTGGATATACGAGTGTGACTTGCATGTCTCGTGTCCAATCCGGATATGGAGGCAAAGGGATGAGACAATTACTTGTACAAGGTTGTCTAGATGACTATTCTATTAGTTGGCTAGAATGGATGTTTTGCTAGAAACCGCTCCATATTAGCAAATAGTTGCTACCAACTAGATAGAACCTATGGGGTCACACGCTATATAGAGTTGTACTAGATTTGGGAATTAATTAATTGGATTAATTAATTAGTAGGATCACTTTGCAAACCCTTGCAAACTTAGTAGGGACTAATTTGCAAGGAAGGGACTAAATTGAATTCTAGTAGGACTAGAATAAGTCCTTTAGGTAGTTAACAAGGAGTTGTTGGACTATATAAAGGACCCTCCTTCCTTCCTTCCTCATAACTTATGCTCATTAGTGATCATAACAAGAGTGGGAGAGAACAAAGGAGAGAGAGCAAGAAACAAAGGAGGCCGACGCCCCCCATTGCCGCCGCCCTCGTCCCCGTCGGCCAAAATAGGGCCGAAACCCCTCTTTTTGTCCCGTTTTGCGTGATTCCTTCACCCTCCTCTTATTCCGGGCTAGCACCAAGGAGTTTGGGAGATCTAAGAGCAACTCTAGGCGTGGATCAACTATAGAGAACGTGACACTATTCGCGTTTGAAGTCACCAAGGAGAACCCAAAGGTGTGTTCATGATTTCTTTCCTTCACTATCGTTATGCATCTAGACTTGTGATCCTTGGAGGGTTTTGCATGGCTATTTGTTTGATTATGCTTCCGTTGCGCGATCCATGAATCAAAACCCTACAATTAGACCAAGTGCAGAACTTTGAGTCATATTCAGAATTAGCCATATTAGGTGGCCTAATTCCTTTTGGAACCCAAATCTGCCTAACCTGTCCCTTAAGCTGATAAGGATAAGTATTCCTCATAATATGAGGTTCTGATATTCTGAAGGGACAAGTTAATCTGACATGACCAATTTTTCCACAGTAATGACATTTTGGAGAATGTCTGCTACCAGATTTGACAAAAGTAGTTTGGCCTTTCTTTGGAAAATTTGGATTATAGCCAATCCCACTTTTATGCATTGATTTCAGACTTCCTCCAAGAATGAGATTTAGATTATGTTCTGAGCCTATAAACTTAGCTAGGACCTTCTTGGACTTTTGAAGTTTCTCAGTCAAAGTACAGATCTGTTGTTTTAAATTCTCAGAATGAGCTTTTAGATCAACATATCTTTCAGTTAAAAGAGTGTTTTGATCAACAACCTCTTTTATCTGTGCCTTCAAGACTTTGAACCTGCTGTCCAAAGCCTTGAAGTCTTTTTCCAGCTTTGTCTTAGAAACTTCAACAGTTTTGTTTGAAAAAACTAGGTCCAGGTTTTCTTTTACCTGCTCATGAACCTTAATCTTTAAAGCAGAAATCTCATTTCTATAACTCTCTTCATTCAAAAACATACTTTTGAGAATTTCAAGAAGTACATCAGATGGACTAGCAAGTAATTTTTTTACCATGTCTTCAATGTTTCTGTCTGATGAACTTTCGTCATTATGCTTTGCCATGAAGCATAAGTTTGCTTGCTCTTCTTCTGTATCTGAATCACTTGATGAATCAGAATCACTCCAGGAAGCCATCATGGCTTTCTTCCTTCTGTTGTCACCATCCTTTTTTTGAAAGTTCATGTTCTTCTTCCTTTGTGGACAGTCCCTTACTAAATGATCTGCATCACCACACTCAAAACAATTCATTACTTTAGTTTTATGTGACTGTGATGAAGATTTACCTTTGTAATCCTTGCTGCCTGAGGGTCTTGATCTTTCTCTGTTGTAATCCCAGTTACCAGAGTTTCTTTTCTTTTTGAGAATCCTGGCCAAGGCCTTGGAGATCAATGCTAAAGCCTCTTCAACATCAGGTTCCTCCTCAGTCTCAAGGCTTTGAGATTTTTCACTGTCTTTTGCCTTAAGAGCTAGGTTCCTGATATTTTCACTCAGATCACCTTCCACATCCTTCATAGGCATTTCATGAGTGAGCAGCTTTCCTTGTAGATCATCTAGCTCAAGAAGAGTCAAGTCCTGAGCTTCCTCAATGGCTGTTGTCTTTGGCTCCCACTTTGCTTTTGGCAAGCTCCTCAGAATCTTTCTGACCTTCTCTTCGTTTGAGAACCTCTTTCCCAAAGACTCCAGCTTGTTCACCACATCAGTGAATCTTTTGAACATTTCCTTTATGGTTTCATCTGAATTCATCTTGAACAACTCAAATTGCCTCAGAAGTATGTTGATTTTTGTCTGCTTAACCTGGCTGGTTCCTTCATATGTCACCACCAGTTTATCCCACACTTATTTGGCACTTTTGCAGGTTGGCACTCTGTTGAACTCATCTGCATTTAAAGAACAGTATAGCAAATTCATAGCTTTGTAATTTTTGGATACCTTTTCCAGTTCAGTAACTGAGAGATTTTCCTCAGACTTGACAGTTCTGACTCCATAAATTGTAGTGTAATACTCATGAGGACCATTCTGAACTATTGACCATAGTTCCATGTCTTGATCTATGATGAACATCTTCATCAAAGCCTTCCAATGCATGAAATTGTCACCACAAAACAATGGAGGTCTGTTAATTGCCCTTCCTTGTGAGAATCCACCATCTCCTACATTAGTCACCAGATTGTTAGATCTAAAGACAGTGACACAAGCTCTGATACCAATCGAAAGTGTGTAATGTAGACTAAATACAGGACCTAAATACTCTAGAAGGGGGGGGGGTTGAATAGAGTATGGAAACTATTTGCAAAACTTAAAGTTTGACAGGATAGATTTGTGTGAAACTTGAAATCTCAAGGCCTTGAGATTTTGTAAACTGTCTGAAACTCACTAAGGCAAAATTGTAAGCTTCAAGGCCTTGAGCTGTGAACCATTATAAACAGCTTTTAAAACCTAGTTTCATTTGAGTTATGTGCAGCAGATAATAATCAAACAGAATAGTAAAGAACACAAAGTAATTTCCAGAGTTCAGTCCCAATGGACCTAATCTCTGCCTGAGGGATCTAATCCCACCAGGATTGGGCAAACACTTCTTATTACTCACACAGAAACAGCCCTAGATCTTCAAGCCTAAGTGATTTACCTTACACCTATACAACTTCTGGTTCCAAACCTATCTAGTTCCAGCTACTAACTGTTGAGCTAACAAGAGCCTCTTGTTGTTCACTTGAACAACCAACCACTAGTTTAAGTGAGGTTTAAGATAATATAGAGATACACAGATGAAGTACAAATGAAGAACACAGTATAAAGATAAGCTGTTGAAGCCTGGAAGTGTTCTTCAGGAATGACTGAATTGATTTGATCTTCAGAAGTCTGGAATGAAGCTTGAATGATTGTGTTTTTGAATGGATGATCTCCCACGAATTTGTCACACCTTTTTGAGTATTTTGCAAGCCTCTCTCTCTTCTTCAAAATTCAAACCAGTCTCTTTTATCCACATCTGCAACTGATTGAGAGATTTTAGGATCTCAGTTCCTACAAATCCTCCTTCTGTTTTCAACTTAAATTCAAACAGCTTCAGGTGGACATCCATTGGAGTTTGTTGAGATTTCTCCTGCACGTTTAACAAACCTGCAACGGCAAAGAAACACTGCAACAACACAATCCAAACAACTGAAAGTACTGAGACTGTTTGGTTATACAGTTTCTGATAAAACTGTTTAATAAATTTAGAACATTAATCTGTATATCCTCTAGAACAAATAAGATAGGAAAAACAAGTTGAAGACACTTAGAAGTGAGTAAATAATCACAATACTAAGAGTCATAACCTGCAAGAAAGAATCAATCAAGTTATGTAAAAACTGTCAGTAGCTCAAGGCATATCTCAAGGCCTTGGAGCTCTGAACCTGTTTCACAGTATTTCAAAATTAAGCCCAGATAACTTAGATTCTTCCTGTTCTGATCATCTGCAATTGTGTTAGATGTATAAATAGTACAAACCACAAATATATATACCATAAACCACTGATTTGCATAATCAGATATCCAATTCTGCAACACAAAGATGTTAGAACACATAGCAGAATAAGCAATCTCAAGCCTTTGAAGTTCTGTCAATCTCAAGGCCTTGAGATAACTAACAAGCCTTTACTGCTAATGTCTTAGCCTTTTGTCTTTCATCACTCAAAACATTTACCAATCAAAGCACATTCAGGGATCTTGACTCAACAACAGCTTCGTAATTTCGGGCATTTTTCCGGAAGCTTCTCAAGCAGTATATAAAGAAACGTCCAGAGCTCGTTTTTGAGACACAACAACAACACATCGAAGGCAGAAGTTGGGGAGCACTCACGGAGAGCACGAAAGCACGAATCCAGATTCGAAGACCTAGTTTTCTTTCACTCTCTCTCTTAATTTCAGAAACTTTGTGTTTACGTTATGAGGTCTAGTAGCTAAACTTTTTCGTAGGTTCTCGGTGAACCTAGTGTTTCGTACTCACAGATTAGTTCTACGTTTCGACTATGAATTCATGATTACATTATCTTAATATCAGCAGCTTTATTCGTTATTCTGTATTTGAATTTTACTGTTCATGCATGCTCGGCTTGATCACCCAGAATTGCTACAGACCCGAGCCGGTAGGTGAAAACGTCCGGTTAGGGTTAGGAAGAAAATACAGGATTTAGCACCTTACCCTGATGGACCGACCAGGGAAGGGGAGATGGGACTAGCCTAAAAACGTTAGACCAAATGTTGGGGAATTTGACCCGGGCTATCAGGACAGGTTAGAAACCCTAGCAGACTTAGAACGAGACTGCAGACTTAGGCAGCTTAACAGGAATCCGACAGTCTGCAGGATTGTGATAACGTGCAGGAAAAGAAAAGATACTGCACAATTGGTACGTGGCACGGATAATGAGACTGCTGTGTGTTTTCATATCAAACTAGAACGAAAATCTGAAGAGACCCTAGGGGATCCTGTAATCTAGTATCTCAAAACCTAGTTTTACAACCTTAAGATTATTCAGAAAATCCTCACAAAAAGATTTACGTTTCAGTTATTTACTTTCAGTACTTAGTTAGCTAGCACACTCTCAAAATATTCCTCCTTTTTACACTCTGTTCGTTAAAACTGATTACCAGAAAAACCTGCAAAGTCCCTGAGGGATCGATAATCTGAGTCGTAATACACTCTATACTATTTGAATCGTACACTTGCGAATAGCACGTTAGTTTGCGCATCAGTCTACCTAACATCGAGTCCTATCGAGTCTTCTTTCGAGTGGCCTTGCATGTAGAGTAAAAAACAAAAAAAAACAAAAAAATAAAATTGAGAAAGAGAAATCAAAAAGATCTTAGTATTGGTAGAATCGAGGAGTGTGAAAACATTAGGCATAGGGCGTGACTTGCGACCGAGAGAGACAATGTGAGTTCCCATTAGTACATAAAGAAAGAATTTATTTACGGGAGTGCCTACCTATTTGTATACACTTACTTGATTTTCAAATAGAAGTGTGTGCCTAGTTTTCTTACAAGATTTGAGCTAGGTGTGAGTTAAACAAGCCGAACATTCATGTGTGCGTCTTAGGTAGTCTCCAACCCACCTCGTAGTGGCACACATAACAGCTGTGCGAGGACGTGTATTAGAGCACTCACTGCTTTTAGATCTCACCTTGTCGGACCATTAGAAAACCCGATTTGAACCTTGGTTTATTTGTTAGCCATTTGACCTAGGGTGACGAGTCTTGGCTTTCATTACGGATTATTTAGAATCATCATTTTAGTGTGTCACGAGGGAGTTGTAGTTGAGGGGGGGGGGGGTTCGATGAGGGAGTGCTTCACTATACATTCTTGTGAGTTCTACGTATCGCATGCACTTCATTTGATATTTACGAGGGGATCCGAGGGTGAGTGAGTAGGCTTGCGCACTTTGGTGTGGCGGTGTTCCATGTCATTACACCAAGGACACAGCTGTGGAGAGCCGTGAGTGCGTGACATCTAATCCGCACGAAACTGGGTTGGGTGAATATAATTGGTGGATCGTGCTAGGTACCGGATTCCATTCATCTTGGTGTAGGAGGATCGGTTGGATTAGGCACGAGACTTGCATCTTATTGACTGCTTGAGAAGGGACATGATTATATTCGAGTGTGGGGGTGTCGACCTTTGACTACGGACATCGAGATTGAGCTTGCGTCGACTCCATCCCCACACATGTTTTGATTATTCGCGGCTTAGTTTGGTGATACCATGTACTTCATTGAGTAGAGGGGGATGAATTTCATTTATGATACTTATTCATCGGTTTGTTTGCTTTCCCCCCTACAATTTATGTGCTTGACTACTTTTGAAACACCACTCGTATATTTTGGTATTGTGTTGTTGGATTTTGAGTGAAAAAAAAGAAAAAAGAAGAAGAAAGAAAATAAAAAAAAAAGAAAAAAACAGAGAAAAAAAGGAGAGGTGAAATAAAGGAAGAAAATGGAGCTTAACGGAAATCGAGTGGTGGAAGCGACTATTTCGGTAACGACGGTTTGCATTTTGTGCACGACTCAAGACGGCGGCGACGGGGATCGTAATTGTACCGGGGTTTGAGGGAATCGAGGGCCAGAGACGGTGAGTTTCGGGTTGCGGTTTCTATCATCGTGGTCAGGGTGTGTGAGATGTGGGTTATGATGTGAGAATGTGACGCTTTAGGAATTGTTTCATCATGATTATCTTTATGTCCCTAAGGCTCAACATTATGAAACCGTTAGCGGAATAGGAGCTCGTACGTTGGATGTGGCTTAGCCTAGCGTAGCCTCTTACTTATCGGCACAGGCGAAGAGGTAGGATATTCTTATACTTAGTAAGGCTAGGTTCTCTATACGATCTAAGGGAAATTATCGTTGTCCAGTTTAGTTTCAATTCACGCCTTCTACCTAAATTGATCATCACTCGATGAGAACCGGTTTAAGAACTTGAGATGGCCCGATCTCGCCAAAAAGACAAAAAGATAAGTTTTGTGTGTGTGTTTAAATATATACGTTTAGGATCGAGTCTAATTTTCATTGCATCATATTGTTGCATTAATCGAGTTGTGAATTGAGTCTTGTTTGCGTCAAGTCAGCTAATATTCGGTTATGTATGCAATATGGTGGGTCGAAAGCTAGTTGATTTTGTGGCTTGGACATGATGTGAAAGTTAGGATTTGCTCGGGACGAGCAAAATGTAGTGTGGGGGTAGTTGATAACTCCGAATTCGGAGTTATGTTATTGCTTATCTAGCCACATTTTGTATGCTCATAATGGAGAAAATAGCGTCTTTTGAGTAAATCATGTTTTAATTGGTGAAAATGAGGTCTTGTTCTAAAATGTGAAGTCCAGGCGTTTTCTGCATTGTTTTACGTGCTATTTATCATATTTTGTCACGTTCGATTTTCGTGGGGTGTTCGTGTTGTGATTTTCAGGGCCGGAGCACGCGAGGAGCAAGTGGATAGAGGAAACGAACTTCGGAAGCTAAAGCGATCGTGCTCGATATTTGAGGAGGAAAGCGAGGAATGATGGATCAAGTTCTAGAGAAGCTCGTGAGAAGATGATACGAGTGTTGAGGCATGAAGAGAGCTCAAAATGGAGGATCAAACGAAGAATCAAGGCTCGGGAGATGATTCGGAAGCGAGAGGAACAAGATTGGAGAAGCTGAAAATAATTCGGCTAAGTGAGTAGGTCGCACGACCTACTCAAGTAGGCCGCACAACCTACTGGGAGATATCAGCTGGATTTAACAGGTCGCACGACCTACTTTCAGTGCGAAAATTTTCAGAAACGTTCGGGGGATTTTTGTATTAACTTGTAACTTGTTCTAAACTTTATGAAAACATCTTAGATCAAGTGAGGGTAGTTTTAGGATGTATCTTTCACGTGGAAAACACATCATGGAGAGCTATAAGCCATTGTTGGAGCTTGGGAGCTTTGGATCACTCGTTTGGATTCTCAACTCTTTCTTTTCTTTAGTTTTTACTTATGAGAACCATCAAACTCGTCGTTTTGAGTATGATGTGTAGTACCTAAACCTCTATGGCTGGGAATTTTCGTTTGGTGTAGCTAGGGTTTGCTATAAACTTGATGTTTTGAGATTGTGGATCAAGTTTTCAACTTAATCCATCGTGTCTTTTACTATTGTGGATTGTTTATGAGTTTGATTCTATTATTCTTGCGCGTAGCTAACGTAGGAGTAATCTTAATTAACATTCACGTGGTAACTCCGTGAAAGTTAGTCGGTAAAGTGAATAATCCACCTAGTTGAATCAATATTTGGTAACTCGGTATTGTTAACTAGGATCGTTGGAGTAGAATTGTGAATTCTAATGCATTCTTAAAAGTGGACTTGGTAACTCGGTGTATTTTGGTTTTAGGCATATAATTTGCTTGGTAACTCGGTAAATTTTACATTGCTCGATTAATAGTAAAAGACACGTTTTTGTTTCATAAATCAAAGCATAAGTTTATATCATCCCTAGTGAACTTAGAGAATTCCCGGTATTTGTCCCATATTAGCAAAACTTGCAATTATTCTCGTTAATCGTGCCAACATCTTTACGGTTAACTGGTCATTGTCTTTTATTTTTCATAGAAGTAGCAAACACACACAAAGAGATTGACCCACATTAGGTGAAGAATTGGTAGTTAATTTAATACGAAGTCTCTTGGGTTCGACAACCCGGTTTTGCGGATTTTATTACTACACCGACAACTGTACACTTGCAGTTGGAGCGTGTCAGGTACATGCCTTGAAAATCTCATCAACTTTGAATTTCAGGGGTGGGAACTTCTTACCAAGTCTTCTGAGATGAGCTTATTCATTGTATGCATGCTAATATACCCAAGCTTTGTATGCCAAAGCTTTATGTCATCCTTCAAAGCGTTGAGATACTTCAAACTTTCACCTACAACTTTGTTAGTACTAAAAGCATAAACATTGTGTGACCTAGGAGCAGTGGGTCTGGAATTTCCTGATTTCTCATCTTGCACCACACAGTTCTCCTTGTCAAAAACCACTTTTGTTACCTCTACCACATAATTGAGATATACTAAGCAGATTATACTTTAAACCTTCAACTAAGTAAACATCAGAAATTGAACTTGCAGAATCATTACAAATACTTCCAATACCAAGTATATTGCATTTAGCTTTGTCACCAAGTGTGATTGTTCCTCCTGAATATTCTTTGAGTTCTGTAAACGGAAACTTCTTTCCACTCATATGCCTGGAGCAACCACTATCCAAAAACCATTTCGGATCCTACAAAGCTTTGGTGACAGCCTGCAAAATTCAATCAATGCCTTAACAGGCTATTAAACTAAGTGTAGAATTTAGATTCATACTCAGAATCAACCATGTTGGGCGGTCTAATTTTGGAACCCAATTCTGTCTCACTTGTCCCTTAAGTTGATAAGGATATGTGTTCCTCAATATGTGAGGTTCTGTCCTTTTAGAGGGGTAAGTCAACTTAATATGTCCAATTTTTCCACAGTAATGAAATTTTAGAGAATGTATGCTTCCTGATTTTACAAATGTTGTTTGGTTCTTTTTTGGAAAATTTGGATTATAACCAATTCTACTTTTGTAAAAAGAATGCATACTTCCTCCAAGCATGATATTGAGTTTGTGTTATGAGCCAGCAAAGGTTGATAAAATTTTCTTAGATTCTTGAAGCTTCTCAGTCAATGTAGTTTTCTGTTGCTCTAAATCATCTGAATGATTCTTTAGATCAACATACTTATCAGTTAAAAGAGAGTTTTGATCAAAAACTTCTTTGACTTGTGTCCTAAAAGCTTTGAATCTGCTATCCAAGGCTTTGAAGTCACTATCAATTTTCAGCTTAGTAGCTTCAAGACATTTATTTTGAAAAATCAAATCAAAATTTTCCTTAACGTGCACATGAACCTTAACTTTCAAAGAATAAATCTCATTCTTATAACTTCCTCATTCAAAAATATACTTTTGAGGGTTTCAGGTAAAACATCAGATGGACTAGAAAGAAGATTCTTTACCATTTCTTCAGTATATTTGTCTGAGCCTTTTTCTTCATTATGCTCAGCCATTAAGCAAAGATTTTCATGTTCTTCATAAGAATCTAAGTGTTGAAGAATCCGAATCACTCCATGAAGAAACCATTGCTTTCTTCCTTCTGTTGTCATTTTCTTTTTGGGAAAATGTTTGCTTTTTCTTCTTTTGTGGACAATCTCTTACCAAGTGATCTTTCTGATCCTTGCTACTTGAGGATCTGAATTTTTCCTTGTTAGAGTCCTTGTTTCCAAAGCTCTTTTTCTTCTTCAGAATTCTGGCCAAGACTTTGGAGATCATGGCTAAGGATTCTTCATCATCATCATCCTCCTGTTCAAGGATTTGCGATTTTTCATTGTCTTTTTCTTTGAGCGCCAGGTTCTTGATGTTGTCACTCATGTCACCATCCACTTCCCTCATTCAAATCTCATGAGTGAGTAGTTTGCCTTGCAGATCATCTAGCTCTAAGATACTCAATTCCCGAGCTTCCTCAATTGCAGTTGTCTTAGGCTCCCATTTGGCTTTTGGCAAGCTTCTTAGAAGCTTTCTGACTTTCTCTTCATTGAGAAACTCTTTTCCAAGGATTCCAAGTTTTTCACTATATCACTAAACCTCTTGAACATGTCTTTGATGGATTCATCATAATTCATCTTGAACACTTCATACTGCCTCATAAGGATATTGATTTTGGTCTGCTTAACTTGGCTAGTTCCTTCATAAGTAACAGTCAATTTTTCCCAGATCTCTTTTGCACTCTTGCAGTTTGATATTCTGTTGAACTCATCTGCACTAAGAGAACAATATAATAAGTTCAAAGCTTTGTAATTCTTTGATACCTTTTCAAGTTCAGTAGCTGAGATATCTTCTTCTGATTTGATAGTCCTGACTCCATCAGAGGTAGTATAAAATATATTGGGACCATTAACAACATTTGACCAAAGATCCATGTCGTGGTCTATGATGAACATTTTCATCAATGCCTTCCAGTGCACAAAGTTATCACCACAGAACAGCGGAGGTCTGTTGGCTGCTGTTCCCTGTGAGAATCCTCCATCACCTACATTCCTCATTTCACTAGATTGTTAGATCTTTAAGCAATGACCCAAGCTCTGATACCAATTGAAAGTTTGTAATGCAAGTAAATAAACAGGATCTAATACTCTAGAAGGGGGGGGGGGGTTGAATAGTGTATGGAAACTTTTTCTCAATAACTAGCCTTTTAAAATTTTAAGTAAATGTGCAGTTGAAATCTCAAAGATTTGAAAAGGATGTTAGAAGCTAGAAATGCAACTGTAGGATACAGAAGCTTCAAAGCTTTGAGATTGGAAATTCTCTAAAGCTTTGGAGCTACTATTTTGAACTGAATATAAGCAGTAATGAAAAGCAGTAAACTAAAGCACAAGAAAAAAAGGATTTTTACAGAGTTCAGTCACAATTGTACCTAGTCTCTGTATGAGGGATCTGATCCCTCTAGGATTTCAATCACTTCTTATTAATCACCCAGATTTAGCCCTAGATCTCAAGCCTAAGTGAGATACCTTACACTTATACAACTTGTGGTTCCCAACCTATCTAGCTACAGCTACAACCTGTTCAAACAATAAGAACCTCTTAGTTTTTCACTTGAACAACTAAACTTCTAAGTTTGTGAGGTTTAACACACTTAGAGAAACAGATTGAAGAACACAGATTAAGTACAGATTGAAGAACACATAAAGAATAAGCTGTAAAGTGTGAAAGTATTCTTCAGATTTCTGGATGATTGATCGTCTTATCATGCAATGTTGTAAGCTTGATTGATTGAAGAGTTGTTTGTATGATCTTCCACGATAGTAACTGCACTCTTCTTTCCAGTGATAAGCTCTCTCTAAGTCTATGTTTTTTTTTTCTAATTTCAAACTCCTGCTCTTTATCAACATTCAGTATCCACTTTGAGAGATTTTAGGAACTGAATTCCTACAAATCCTCTTCCATGAGATGCTTCTTTCAACATTTATGTTTGAATAGCCAGTAGAGTTTGTTAGGCTCGTTTCAACAGCCAACAACCCTGCATAAACTCAATAACAAGATCAAACAACATCTCGACAAAAATAGCAACATAATCTAATCTGCAAAACATAGACAGTTCACTTTAGAACCCTAGCTATTTTGCTTTAGATAAAATTCAGTATCTATAATCACATGTAAAATTATAACAATAAAGAGTTAGCGTAACTCTTTATTCAGTTGAGAATCCAACTATGTCTTTCCTGCATACACATATCAGTTAGGTAGACTCAGCAATATATATGCATAGGAAAATCTCAAAGCTTAGGAGCTTTGACTGCTAGTTCACAAGTGTCAGCTTCAAACTAAATCCTGCAATCTTTGAGACTTATACAATCCAAACAAGGGTACAATAATACTTGTAAGAGACATTAGTGAATGTTAAACTAATCCCCCAATCCAATATCTAAGCCTACGAACACAAGATTGTTAGATACAATATAAATAAAAGAATACTGCAGTATCTCATAGCTTTGGAGCTTCGAGACTTAGTGTCTCTAAACTTCTGGATTTCATCATCAAGAAACAAAATGCCCCTTAATTTGTAAATTCATTCAAACTCAAGAGCTTTGAACTATCAAAGGAGTTATCAAATACCCCCACACTTTCCATTTGCGCGTCCTGAGCAAAATCTCATCTGCTGCATCTATCTGTTTACTAGCCGACAAGACTCAAACGAATCTAACACCCCTCAAGACACTACTAATGTAGCAAGATGATGCAAATGAAAAGCTCCACTCGATCTTAGAACAAATATCACAAATTACATTCTTGTTGGGAGGTCAGGCAATTTCAATCCACATAAAACGGTGCTTCTAGAGTAATGGAAAAGTTAGGCAAGAGGTGTGAATCGCAACTAAATTCGACAACAAGTAATTCCACATATTTAGTATAGAAATCTTAACTTTACTATAAAGAACAATCTACCTCTTCATGTGTGCTGATAAAAATAAGAGGCTACGCAAGGCCAAGCCACATTCATAGTCCGAGCTTCTATTCCGCTAATTGTTTAGAATGATGAAGCTTGGGGACAAAAGGATAACCATGAAGTAATTAGTCCTACCGTCACATTCTCACATCAAAACCCCACATCTCACACACCCTCTCCATGATGATAGAAACTGCAACCCGAAACTAGCTGTCTCAATCCCCTCAAACCCCGGTACAATAATGATCTCCGTGGCCATCGTGGCAAAACATGCACGGCATGTAAATCACCGTCCAACGAAATAGGAACTCCCCCACTCGATTTAAAATAAGCTCAAATTATTCATTTATTCATTTTTCTTTCAATTTCTCTCTCTTTTTTCTTTTCCTTTATATGTTTTTTATTCTTTCCTTTTTTCTTTCTTTTTCTCTCTCTAAACAATACATCCACAATATAATTGAAAAAATATATGATCTGTCCTCCAAGAATTAAGCAATGATAAACACATTAGTGGGAGGAAATAAAAAATCCAATAAATGAGTATCACATTTAAAATTCGTCCCCCCTAACAAAATGAAGCACGTGATGGCACCAAACATAACAACAATCCAATCAAAGCACATGTGTGGGGATGGAGTCGTCAAAAGCACAATCTCAATGTCCGTAGTTAAAAGTCGACACCCCCACACTAAAATGTAGTCACCCCCCTCTCACGTAGTAAATAGAATAAGTCTCGTGCCTAATCCAACCGACCCTCCTACACTAAGATGATAGAAAACCAGTACCTAGCACGATCAACCAATTAAGACCAACCGACCCCATCTTCGTGCGGATTAGGTGTCACACACTCACGCTCTCCTCTACCGTGCGTAATGGCATGGAACCGCCACACCATAGTGTGCAAGACAACTCACTCACCCTCACATCCCCTCGTAGATATCAAATGAAGCACATGCGATCTGCAGAACTCACACAAATATGTAATGAAGCACTCCATGAACTAACCCCCCTCAACTACTGCTCCCTCGTGACTCTTAAGAAAGGTGATTCTAACAATATATGATGACGGCCAAGAATCGTCTCCCTAGGTAAAAGAGGCAAACAATAAATCCAAGGATCAATTAGGGTTTACTAGTGGTCCTACAAGGTAAGATCTATAAAGCAGTGATTGATCTAATACATGTTCTCGCACAGCCATTTTCTGTGCCACTACGAGGCGGGCTGGCAACCACCTAAGACGGACAACATGAACGTGCGGCTCGTTTAGCAAACACCAAGCTCAAATCTTGTAGAGAAAAACAACAAACACTTTAGCTTTTCAAAATTTCATTTTAGTATAAAATGGGTAGGCATTCACGTAATGAGATTCTCTCTATACTTACTAGGGGGAACTGAAAATGTCACTCTCGTTCAAAATTCACGCCCTGTGCCTAGAGTTTTCACATCTCAATCAATCAACCAAATCTATGCTTCTCTCAACTGCCTTTTCTAAAATTTTCAAATTTTTCATTTTTTATGGACTTTCATGTTTTTTCCTCATTTTTTTTGTATTTCTCATAATATCCTACCTCAATATGCAAGGCTTAAACTCGAAAAAAAATGACTCTACTCAATATAAATTTTTGGTGGTAGACTCAATTATGTAAAAGTGCAAACACTATATATAAACTACTCTAAACAATACGACAATATAAATATAAACTCAACATAAACCAGTGGCTCTACACAAAATACGATCTAGACACATCCTACAAGTAACTGGCTATGCAAAACAAATCAGCTAGTAGACAGATAAACCACCCTCACACTAAATACTTCGTTGTCCTCAAAGAATTTAGAGATCATACAGAAGACTCAGCAATCAATGCGTAGGCCATTAGATGAGATGGAGCATGTCATACAAAATTAACACAAATTCAGCCCGAGGGAAGAAATATTTGATAGTACCTTTTAGGAGCTATATTTCTTGAGCATTTACCACTTGATTAATAGGTTTTTGGATAGTTTGGAGCCTACTTGAGTTGGTATTAGCATGATTTATCACTTGTTCCATCATGTGCTTAATGTTAGTCCATGAATTTTCTTTACTTTGATTTGAGCATTATTTGCGGATTTAATCGCTTGGCATAGTTGTTGTTTTGTCTTTGACATGATATAGCTGTTGTATGATTTGGAATCACGGACATGAACTTTGGAAGCAAGGAAGGGAAAGGAAAGAGGCTTAAAGAACTTGAGGGGCAGAAGTGAAGTTTCAAGAAGTTGATTGTCAGAGCATTTCGGCTAGCATTTCGGGCCGAAATGCCAGCCGAAATGCACTGACCAATGTGCGGGATTTCGGGGCTAAAATGCAATTTCTTGATAGTTTGACTTCACTACTTCGACCTAATCACCAAGGGACGAAAAAGAGACCATCATTGTGTGTCGAGAACACTAAGGAGAGCTAGAAGACTTTGTTTGGATCATCATCAAGCAAGGAGACGATCCCGGATCATCGCCATATCTTCGATTTTAGCGTTTGATTCACTTATCCTTATTATTGTATGAAATATTTGAACAATATGTTATCATTTTCTATGAGTAGCTAAAATCGTACCTAGGCATCTATGGGTAGCCTAGGGTTTATGTTTTGAGGATGTTTTCAGGATTTTGGATGAACTTTCACGTTAGATTTATGATTTTATGGAGATTGTTATGTTCTATTTCATCTTGAGTTCTTCCATTGACAAGCTAGGACTAGGATGTGTGATGTTTATTATCTATTTCTCCATGTAATCATGAACTAGGCTTAAAGATAATTTTTAGTAGTTAATTACTTGTTTATTGTGCTTTATCCTTAGTAACGTAGGAGTCATGACCCGAAATTACTACATAACTAGTGAGTGTGTGAAAGCAACTCTACCCTAGTTGGGATGAATAAACAAGGACATTCGTAATTAATTAGACTGAGAAGTGAGTTGAATAGGAATGGGTAGATGAGGGTAAATTCAGTAGGATGTAGTGAATTGCTCGTGAATAGTGGTCTAATAGGTCATTATCCCTTACAATATCGTTAACCTACTAGAACACATAGGTAGTATACTTGGCCTGAGAGGGACAAATCATTACTATTGTGTAGAACGACATGAGATAGGTAATTTTCAACGCCATTACCCAGCTTAACTGACTATGAATTGTCGTGTTACAACATGAAATCATGAATCGTCAAAACTACCCTAGGTGATCTATAGATTTCCTAGCTTCTCTCCTCTGATTTACATCAAATCATTTTATTCACGTTATTTCACTACCATTTTTAGTCACTTGTTTGAGGGTGACAACACTTCAAACTACACACCTTTTTACCGGTTACTTGTGTGAATTGAATTTAATTGTTAAACTAGATACATAGTAGACACCTTCCCTTGGGGTTGATAACTCGGAGTCTATAATACTCCATTATATTACTTGACCGTATACTTGCGCAGCAACGCGTAGTTTACGCGTCAATTTTTTGGCGCCGTTGCCGGGGAAGGCATTGGTTACTATTCTTGTTTAGCGATTAGTTTGATTCACCTTTTTCTTTTTGTTTATTATTTCTTTGATTTCTGATTTTTTTTCAGAATTGTGTTTCAGGTTTTCAGTGTATGCACGAGATCTAGAGACCTTGTGCCCCCATTCGAGGACCCAGAACATCTATTCAGAGCAAGAAGAAGCAATCCAAGACAGATCGCAATGGGTGAGCAATTGACTAATGCTCAACTGAATACGAAGTTGACTGAGATCCAAAAAAAACTCATGAGCAGAAGAACCAGATGCCCTACAATAATTCGGGCCAAGCTTTGGTGGAGAAGTTTCAGTCAACTCAGAGAGGAAACAAGGCAGCTATTGTAGTGCCAACCATTTAGGCTGAGCACTTCGATTTGAAGCCTGCCACCATCACGACAGTGCAGAATCAGTTCCTGTACTATGGAAACAGGGATGAAGACCCAAATGACTTCATTGGGAAGTTCGATGCCTAAATCAACACAATGAAGTACAAGAACGTCACTGATGAGACCCTGAAGCTGATTCTTTTTCCTTATTGTCTGAAGGGTGCGGCAGAGAAGTGGCTAGAGTCTAGGGAGCCATAATCGATCACCACATGGGATTCGTGTGTTGATCAGTCCATGAGCAAGTTCTACCCCTCTCAACGTGTCATAGGTTTATAGGCAGAGATCCTTGGTTTTCAGCAGCATGCTGATGAGACGGTTGTTGATGCATGGGACCGGTTTATGAGGACGATACACAGGTGTCCTAATCATAACTTCGCCGACTACAAGATTCTCCAGGTTTTCTATCATGGCTTGGATCGTCCCAACCAGGATTTTCTGAACAGGGAAGCAGGTGGTAACTTTCTTTACAAGGTTGACAAGGATGGAGCATATGCATTGATGAAGTAAACAGAGAACCATGATGCTCAATTCTATGACTCTAGGAGGTTTTCCAAGCTGCATGAACCGAAGAACGATGAGTGGAAAGATGGGATTACAAAGATGGTCTCTGACATGGCAAAACATGTCTATCAGGATAAGAAGACTGTGGGCAGGATTTTGATGCACCTTTGACTCAAGCTGCTAATGAGGATATCAGCTATGCGGGGGCACAAGGACAGCGCAAGTGGAATCAGGGGTACTACAGACCAGGGACCAGAGATCATCCAGGATTCAGGTATGGAGATCAGTCTGGAGCTTCATATGTACCCGATTTTCAGCACAGGCCACCTGCTTCAGCTGCTCAGGCACCACCACCATTAGCTACGGGCCAAAATGCTGAGATGACAGATCTCAAGAACATGATGTAGCAGATAGGAAAGAATGTGAATACCTTCACTTCTCAGGTGATGACACTGACTGCGGATTTGCACATCACGAAGACCTCGCTTCGTAACTTGGAGGTGCAGGTAGGACAGATTGCCACTCAGCTCTCAGCTAGAGCACCAGGGTCTTTGCCATCCGATACTGAGAATGTGCGTCAGATTAATGCCATCACTACTCGCAGTGGGATTGTTCTTGATGATCCACCATATCCAAGCCACGCTAGAGCTGAAGCCTCGAAGGCTAGGGAGCATGAGGTCTTTGACAAGACCCCTGTCATGATCCCCCAATCAAAGGGCGTGACTCCACATGATGAGGTAACAACACCTTCTATGGCTAAGAATCTCCCATATCCTCTTAAGACGAGGAAGAAGAAAGATGATTGAGAGGAGTATAATAGATTCTTGTCTATCTTTTCAAAATTGCATATCAATGTTCCACTGATTGAGGCAGTCAAGATGATGCCTAAGTATGCCAAGTATATGAGAGATGCAATTTGAGGAAAGAGGGCGGTGTTAGATTTTCAAACTGTGGATTTGACTGAGCAAGTGAGCTCATGTGTTTTGCACGGATTGCCGAAAAAACAGAAGGATCTGGGAAGCTTTGTGATAGAAGCTAACTTGGGAGGAGCTTACACAGGACATGACCTTTGTGATTTGGGGGCCAGTGTCAACCTAATGCCACTTTTAGTTTTTCAGAAGCTGGGAGTAGAAGCTCGTTCCACGTGGATCAACTTGCAGTTTGCTGACAAATCTTGTAAGAAGGAATATGGTGTGGTGGATGACGTGCTTGTTAAGTTAGGTAATTCTATTATCCCAGTTTATTTTGTGATACTGGAGATGCCTGTGGGAGACGTTTCGATCATCCTGGGTATGCCCTTTTTGGCTACCGGTCGGACTCTGATTGATGTTGAGAACAAAGAATTGATCATGAGGATCAATGATGCGTGGGAATCTTTCCGGGTTCTCAAGAAGAGTCCACATCAGTCTCAAGAGAAGACACCGTTTCCAGTGGTAGTGCATTCAGTGCATAATAGTTTTGAGGTGGTTTGTGATAAGCCACCGGTTTTGCAAGTCAAAGCGCATAGAGTTGTGTTGAGGATCTAGAAGAGGAAGCTGGATGAGATGGCACGAGGTGCCAAGCCACCTGTTTAGGGGCATTGAGGTAACTGGGTCGGGCCGTCGACCTTAAATTACAATCGCTGATTGGGAGGCAACCCAATTTAGGTGTTTTTTGATATTCATACTTGATTGTCAGAGACGAAAGAGAGAGAACGGTTTAATATTTTCAATGAGTGTGCACGACAAAGGTACCGAAGACCCTTCGGATTCCCCTTCTTGACGCACGTGCACTACATTACACGCAAAACGAGGCAGAACGAGCAATTTGATAATAGGAGCTTGGAAGCGAGGCTACTCGAGGTCGAGGTGTAGCTATTCATTTATTAAGTATATTGGCAGCTAGTTGTGGCCTGGAGTTGCACACATCGGAATCCGAAGAGGGATGAAAGAAAACACAAGTTTAAAGGGGCACGATTCTTGCGCTATAGAGAATTTTTGGAGATGAGATGAAAAATTCACCAGACTTTGGGAATTTTTCTGTAAAGGTTGGATTCTACATTCAATGATGTGTCCGTGAGCGCGAGAGCTGAATGAATCGGAAACCGGATGAAGAAACTAGAGCAAAAACAAAAATCGGTAAGTCCCAGGGCATTTCGGGCCAAAATGAAATCATTTCGGGCCGAAATACCCTTGATTTCGGGCTGAAATGACAAGGGGGATATGTTTTGAGAATTACAAATCATTTCGGGCATCAATGGTTTTGATTTCGGGCCGAAATCAAAAGCATTTCGGGCCGAAATGCTCTGGAAGCCTCATTAAGTGGGGGCATTTTGGGTATTCTGGGGCTACTATTTAAAGACAAAAACGGGATTTCTCACACTCCCAACCCAAATTTTGGATCAAAACACTCTTATTCATCTTCTTCCTCTCAATCTCTCAAGAACACTCACACACACAAAACCCTAAACTTCTCCAAATCCAAAACTTTTTGGTGGGTTTTGCTCCTTGCAAACTCGCCATCAAAATTAGGTCTTGGAGTTTTGAGAGATAGTGCACGGTTTGAGTGTGGGGGAAAACAAAGAGGAAGAGCTCCAAGAACAAAAAAAATTCTGATTTGCATACTTGGAGTAGGATTTGGCCTTAGCTCAAGAAGAGACTTGTGACGGGGACACCGAGGAGCTTAAGGAGGTACTCTTGCCTTCACTTGCTCGTGTTTCTGAAAAAATTGGTACAATTTTCTCTCTCTCGGCTTTAATTCTTGCTTAGGCATTCCTAAGGCTTAATTTTCTCGCAAATTATACGTTTTCATTGCTTGTACCCTGGGTTACTTGGTGTAGTTCACGGCTAAAACTCACGAGAACTCGTTTTTATTTTTCATATCACTATGTCTACATCTAGAAATGTTAATAAGAGGAGACGGGGTCGCGTCCTTGATAACCAACCGGTTTTTAAATCTGAGAAGGATGCAGTTATGAGTGAGTAGGAGGAAGAAGTGAACAAAGGATACGGGTCGGGAAACCGCCGTCAGGTTCCGCCGTCTCCAATCGATACCAAAAGTAGAACGATATTTACAAATATTAAAATTCTATTTAATACAAAAATCTTTGAGACAATAAGTTTACAAAAGCAATGTGTGAAATAAGCTATGTTATCTAATAAGTGATCTAAATGTCTTCGCGTTCCCATAACCCCACTTTGATTGATGACCTGCGGTTTTAAAATGGCAACAGCCGACGCAGTTTTGAAGAAAAATAATCAGTAAAAACTGAGTAAATACACACTACGACATGTAAAGCAACGAGTGGCACGAAAGCATGAGTTGAAGCAAATAAAGAGATTTGAAAATCAATGAGCAAAAGCGTTGGAACAATTCAGAACAATTATGAATAATCGCGTAGCGAGAACCATCATCTTCAAAACATTTATAAACCACAAGTAGTCAACATATTCTTAAAAAAGTAGAATATCAACAGTAAACAAGTCCATTTGACATGATAATGATATTAAATCACAAGTAGCCAAAGCTACTACGACATGTAAAGCAACGAGTGGCACAGAAGTATGAGTTGAAATAAATCAGAAGGTTTAAACAGTAAAACTATCATGTTGGAGAATTTGGAACAATTGGAAGTAACCGAGTAACAAAAACCTCTCAATTTAATAACATTGAGAAACCACGAGTAGTTGGTAATATATCCAGAGTAAAAAAGTCCATTTTAGAGAATAACTTAGTTCATGAGTAGCCAAAGCATTTCAAATCATTTCAATTTATTAGGGCAATCCAGAGCCACAAACAACATCGATAGAGTAATCAAACTTTCTTTCAATTCCAATTTAACCGTTAAGTTTAGCTGAGGCATGTCCAGAGCCACCAGCAGGATCGATGTAGACAGAGGGATCACGAAATAATCACTAAGGGTTCCTTATAGGGTCTATCAAACCCTATTTCACCCGAGCGTTAGGGGAGCCAATTCGTCAACCCTGCTCATAACATTAGCTAAAAGGTCTTGAGTGTCGACACCCCTATACCGTAGTGACCCTTACAAGTATTAGTAGCACTCTATAGCTCCATAAAACCCTTGGCATCAATATCTTGATACATTTTGGCTCATCGGGGGCGGATTTGTGAACATTAACGTTCTATCCAATAATAAGAAGCATTGCTTCAATGGTCTTAGCCATAAAAAAATGGAGGATCGCTTGACGCCTCCCATGAATAACAGTACTCTGCACATCGTCCTAAGTCTATTAGAGGTATTTTATTTATTCTCTTTCACATAAATAGAAACATAATATATATATTTCACATGTAATTTCCGAGAGTTCTCAAAGGAGATTAATAAAATAGTTTAACAACTTTCGAGTGGAAAACATGCATTCTCATACTTTTTCATATAACAAAACATTCGTTTAAAACATCACACACATGCACGCATTTTGATAATCAAAGGCCATACATATGTACCTAGCACTGAGATGAAGCACAACCAAAAGCAAGAAACTAAGCCTATCACTCCGACGACAACCGCTCTCTCCTACGTGGTCGATGTCTACAATCACACGTATGATGTACTCGTTATAACCAATTTACAAGTGAATAATAAAAGCGCAAACCTACATGTACATAGTCATAAATTTCACTAATGCACATATAATGATGTTTAATAATCAAAACAAGTCCAACAAAACACCTACAAGTTCAAAAATTCAAGTTTTCTAAAAAATGTGAAACTACAATTCTGGACAGAATTGTAGCTCTGACTTTGGAGTTATATTTACCATATCAAATCATCTCATAAAATTTTGAAATTAATTTATGGTGAACCTAAATGTGTCTAATTTCAGAAACACCTAGAAAATCATGCATATCTATTATCAAACTCAAGTTACAGAAATAACAAACAGTGCTATGCAGAGACAAGTTTGGAAGAAAGTTTCAAATTTGAAGAATAGTTACTACTACTTGGAGAATAGTAAAGATGCCCATCTTCTCCAGAATGAATACCCTATGTGTCTAATTTAATCACAAAAAAGATGAGATGCCATAGGTTTCTGAAAATGGAGTTTTTAACAAAAATGGCAAGAGTGGTCCAGAAATGGATTTTCAGAAAACATACAACTTAGAATGAGCTTATCTCCCAAACCAAAAAGGCTATGGAGTTGAATTTTCTTTCAAAATGACCCTCTCTGAGTCTAGTTTCAGGCTATGAAATATAAAATTCTACAGAGAAAAAATTTAGAGAAAATATGCGTTTTTCACAAACTGGTCAGATTGTAAAAATGTGCAATTTTCACCTAGAGCACTTAAAACATGATCAAATCAATTATATGACACATGCAACTTATGGAGACTCGATTTTCACCCAAAATTACATCATTTTAGGCATTAAGTAAGACCTTTACATGATCTTGAAACAAATGATCAAAACCATCTTGGGTAACAATGCAAGGAAGATGACATTCACAAGATGCATGTGGGTTCTAGTGTGAGTTTCTTGAAATAGTCAAATTTTTGGAGTTCAACTATTGATCAAACCTTAAAATGAAGAATCAAGGATAGAAATGAAGAAATATGAGATGGAATTCCATCAATCAAAGCTAAACATAGACATGCATATATGATTTCAAGACTAGAAGAAAGTTTACCCATAGATTCAAGAAAAGGTGGAGGAAAAGAGTGAAATTGACCTTCAATCATTGAGAAGAATGATGAAATAACTCCCCTCCATGATGAAATAACTCCCCACCATGCTTGGACTAAAGTTTTTCATGTTTTGGAGGCTTGAAAATGAAGATTTGATGGTATTTTGTGAAGGTCAACACCCAAAAACGGGAATGGAGATTTTGAGAGAGAGAGACGAAAGCATGTATGGGTGTTCTTAAAGAGAAAATCATATGAATAATTGAGGGAGAAAGAGATAGGAAGTTGTGGTGATGAATGGGATGAGTGATGGTGAGTTGGTGTAAGTATAAGAGTGTGTACATGTGTAGATTTTCATAAGTAGTGTTATTTTAATAGGAGTAGAAATAAGAATGAATTATTTTATTGGTGTTGACCAAAGTGATGGAGGGGGTAGTTTGTTGTAATTAGAACAAAATTAGAGGAGTTGTGGATGGGGCTAAAGAATTGATAGCCAAAAATTAAGGGGTAAAAGAAATTCAATTAAGAAGTCTACCAACACCATAGTTGGGGTAGGAATTGGATTACCAAGAGAATAAAGGTTGACATGCAAATACAAAAAAATTAAGATAACTACAAAATTCCATATGCAAGAGGGGTATAAATGAGAAGTGCCAAAAATTGAGGGGTGAAAGTATAATTTATAATTAATAGCTAACCCATAAAAGTCAATCTTCATAAATTACAAAATTGCCAAATAATTTCAAAGAAATCACTTTGTTAATAAATGTCAAAATACATTTTTTTTTAAAAAAAAAAATTACAAGTATCTCCCAAGTTTATAAAATGAGTTTCATATCGTATTATCCAAGTTTTCAAAAACTACAAAATAACCTCAAAATGAAATTCTATATAATCATATGTGTCGAATGACACCCTTATACTTTAAAAATAAGAAGAATTCAAGAAGAAGTTTGAAATACAAATTTCTCAAAATTTTCAAATATTTTTCCGAAATGACCAAATAACCCCCAACTTAAATACGGGGTGTTACATTATATCCCCCTTAACATGAAGCTTCGTCCCCGAAGCTTAAGAAATCTTTTGAGTGAAACTACGAACATACTTCAAGAGAATGCAACTAATGCACATGAGGCTTGTATGCAATGCTAATGCACATGCAACACTTTAACTAACGAGAAACGCGCTCTCGATCGGTTATGTCTCATCTCACTCGTACAATAGTAGGGATTCAAATACAATTAGCTCAAGTAAAAGGTCGGCACTAAATTTTGAAAGGGGTATATTAACATACAAGTTATCACGTTTACAAAGTGATTCAAAAATTTTCTAGCATTTAAACAAGTCTTGAAACTTTTAGACACAAAATACTTTGATCGAAACTAACATGTCATTTTTTTGGCACATCCGCACTAAAAATGCTGCCTTACCTGAGTAGGGTTTGATAAACCAATCACCTCAAGTGTTCCACACATACGAGGGGAAAAATAACACTATGTGTCGTCACACAACGTGTCTCTCCATCACAACTCGAATGTGTTTCTAATGTTCCAACTTAGTATACACAGCGGGTACAACTTATAGTACCGTCGTACTAAGAGTCACGCTAGCGGACTGCTAAACAAAGTGGTCCATATCACTTGGCATTTGGTATCTCCGCACCCAATCACTTTTTTCAAAATCATTTTTTTAAAGAATACCTTTTTTTGTCAAAACTTTCCAATTTTGAGAACAACCATGTCAAATTAACTCAAAATAAAATAAAAAATAAAATAAAGTATTATATTAAAATTCGCGCTCATAGGTAGGAAAAGAATGGTCTCATGGTCTTGTAAGTCAAAACACTATTACTCTCTCGGAGACAAACTAACTTAGAAAAATAAAGAGTCATAGATACATATCACACAACTTTAGCACGGATTTAGTTATAAATAAGCAGGTCACATAAGTAAGGCGCATGTAAATAGGCAAGTAAATTTTGTATGAATCATGTCTTAATTAGACGGCAACATTTAACTAACAAGTGCAATACAAATCAAGTTTAAGAATACGTAAGTACCCAAACTCCCGACGGCTTGTTTACTTCATTTATTATCAAATTGGGTTATCCTGATAAATTTTAAATTCCGAAAACATTTTTTATTTGTTAATTATCTACTTAAGAAAATCGAAAAGTCTCATTAACCGAAGAACCGATGCTCTGATACCATCTGAAACGACCCGGGATCTCGGTTCAGGGTTAAAGAGACAATCGATAACCAAAAGTAGAACGATATTTACAAATATTACAATTCTATTTAATACAAAAATCTTTGAGACGATAAGTTTACAAAAGCAATGTGTGAAATAAGCTATGTGATCTACTAAGTGATCTAAACGTCTACGTCTCGATCCGCGTTCACATAACCCCACCTTGATTGATGACCTGCGGTTTTCAAATGGCAACAGCCGACGCAGTTTTGAAGAAAAATAATCAGTAAAAACTGAGTAAATACACACTACGACATGTAAAGAAACGAGTGGCAAAGAAGCATGAGTTGAAGCAAATAAAGAGATTTGAAAATCAATGAGCAAAAGAGTTGGAACAATTTGGAACAATTATGAATAATCGCGTAGCGAGAACCATCATCTTTAAAACATTTATAAACCACAAGTAGTCAACATATTCTTAAACAAGTAGAATATCATCAGTAAACAAGTCCATTTGACCTGATACTGATATTAAATCACAAGTAGCCAAAATCTACTACGACATGTAAAGCAACGAGTGGCACAGAAGCATGAGTTGAAACAAATCAGAAGGTTTAAACAGTAAAACTATCATGTTGGAGAATTTGGAACAATTGGAAGTAACCGAGTAACAAAAACCTCTCAATTTAATAACATTGAGAAACCACGAGTTGTTGGTAATATATCCAGAGTAAACAAGTCCATTTTGAAGAATAACTTAGTTCATGAGTAGCCAAAGCATTTAAAATCATTTCAATTTATTAGGGCAATCCAGAGCCACAAACAACATCAATAGAGTAATCAAACTTTCTTTCAATTCCAATTTAACCGTTAAGTTTAGCTGAGGCATGTCCAGAGCCACCAGCTCGATTGATGTGAAAGAGGGATCACGAAATAATCACTAAGGGTTCCTTCTAGGGTCTATCAAACCCTATTTCACCCGAGCGTTAGGGGAGCCCATTCGTCAACCCCGCTCATAAAATTAGCTAAAAGGCCTCGAGTGTCGACACCCCTATACTGTAGTGACCCTTACAAGTATAAGTAGCACTCTATAGCTCTATAAACCCCTTGGCCTCAATATCTTGATACATTTTGGCTCATCGGGGGCGGATTTGTGAACATTAACGTTCTATCCAATAATAAGAAGCATTGCTTCAATGGTCTTAGCCATAAGAAAATGGAGGATCGCTTGACGCCTCCCATGAATAACAGTACTCTGCACATCGTCCTAAGTCTATTAGAGGTATTTTATTTATTCTCTTTCACATAACCAGAAACATAATATATATATTTCACAAGTAATTTCCGAGAGTTCTCAAAGGAGATTAATAAAATAGTTTAACAACTTTCGAGTGGAAAACATGCATTCTCATACTTTTTCATATAACAAAACATTCGTTTAAAACATCACACACATGCACGCATTTTGATAATCAAAGGCCATACATATGTACCTACCACTGAGATGAAGCACAACCAAAAGCAAGAAACTAAGCCTGTTACTCCGGGGACAACCCCTCTCTCCTACGTGGTCGATGTCTACAATCACACGTATGACGTACTCGTTATAACCAATTTACACATGCATAATAAAAATGCAAACCTACATGTACATAGTCATAAATTTCACTAATGCACATATAATGACGTTTAATTATAAAAACAAGTCCAACAAAATAGCTACAAGTTCAAAAATTCAATTTATCTAAAAAATGTGAAACTACAATTCTGGAGAGAATTGTAGCTCTAACTTTGGAGTTATATTTACCATATCAGATCATCTCATAAAATTTTGAAATTAATTTATGGTGAACCTAAATGTGTCTAATTTCAGAAACACCAAGAAAATCATGCATATCTATTATAAAACTCAAGTTACAAAAATAACAATCACTGCTATGCAGAGACAAGTTTGGAAGAAAGTTTCAAATTTGAAGAATAATTACTACTACTTGGAGAATAGGAAAGATGCCCATCTTCTCCTGAATTAATACCCTATGTGTCTAATTTAATCAGAAAAAAGATGAGATGCCATAGGTTTCTGAAAATGGAGTTTTTAACAAAAATGGCAAGAGTGGTCCAGAAATGGATTTTCAGAAAACATACAACTTAGAATGAGCTTATCTCCCAAACCAAAAAGTCTATGGAGTTGAATTTTCTTTCAAAATGAAACTTTATGAGTGTAGTTTCAGGATATGAAATATTTAAAAATTCTACAGAGACAAAATTTAGAGATAATATACGTTTTTCACAAACTGGTTAGATTGTAAAAATGTGCAATTTTCACCTAGAGTACTTAAAACATGATCAACTCAATTATATGACACATGCAACTTATGGAGACTTGATTTTCACCCAAAATTACATCATTTTAGGCATTAAGTAAGACCTTTACATGCTCTTGACACAAATTATCAAAACCCTCTTGGGTAACAATGCAAGGAAGATGACATTCACAACATGCATGTGGGTTCTAGTGTGGGTTTCATGAAATAGTCAATTTTTTGGAGTTCAACTCTTGATCAAAACATGAAAATGAAGAATCAAGGATAGAAATGAAGAAATCTAAGATGGAATTCCATCAATCAAAGCTAAACATAGACATGCATATATGATTTCAAGACTAGAAGAAAGTTTACCCAAAGATTCAAGAAATGGTGGAGGAAAGGAGTGAAATTGACCTTCAATCCTTGAGAAGAATGATGAAATAACTCCCCTCCATGATCATACTATGCTTGGACTAAAGTTTTTCATGTTTTGGAGGCTTGAAAATGAATATTTGATGGTATTTTGTGAAGGTCAACACCCAAAAACGGGAATGGAGATTTTGAGAGAGAGAGAAGAAAACATGTGTGGGTGTTCTTGAAGAGAAAATCATATGAATAATTGAGGGAGAAAGAGATAGGAAGGTGTGGTGATGAATGGGATGAGTGATGGTGAGTTGGTGTAAGTATAAGAGTGTGTACATGTGTAGATTTTCATAAGTAGTGTTATTTTAATAGGAGTAGAAATAAGAATGAATTATTTTATTGGTGTTGACCAAAGTGATGGAGGGGGTAGTTTGTTGTAATTAGAACAAAATTAGAGGACTTGTGGATGGGGCTAAAGAATTGATATCCAAAAATTAAGGGGTAAATGAAATTCAATTAAAAAGTCTACCAACACCATAGTTGGGGTAGGAATTGGATTACCAAGAGAATGAGGGTTGACATGCAGATACAAAAAATTTAAGATAACTACAAAATTCCATATGCAAGAGGGGTATAAATGAGAAGGGCCAAAAATTGAGGGGTGAAAGTATAATTTATAATTAATAGTTAACCCATAAAAGTCAATTTTCATAAATTACAAAATTGCCAAATAATTTCAAATATATCACTTTGTTAATAAATGTCAAAATCAATTTTTTTTAAAAAACAAATACTAGTATCTCCTAAGTTTAGAAAATGAGTTTCATATTGTATTATCCAAGTTAAAACTACAAAATAACCTCAAAATGAAATTCTATATAATCATATGTGTCGAATGACACCCTTATACTTTAAAACTAAGAAGAATTCAAGAAAAAGTTTGAAGTACAAATTTCTCAAAATTTTCAATTATTTTTCCGAAATGACCAAATAACCCCCAACTTAAATACGGGGTGTTACATTATATCCCCCTTAAAATGAAGCTTCGTCCCCGAAGCTTAAGAAATCTTTTGAGTGAAACTACGAACATACTTCAAGAGAATGCAACTAATGCACATGAGGCTTGTATGCAATGCTAATGCACATGCAACACTTTAACTAACGAGAAACGCGCTCTCGATCGGTTATGTCTCATCTCACTCGTACAATAGTAGGGATTCAAATACAATTAGCTCAAGTAAAAGGTCGGCACTAAAATTTGAAAGGGGTATACCAACATACAAGTTATCACGTTTACAAAGTGATTCAAATATTTTCTAGCATTTAAACAAGTCTTGAAACTTTTAGACACAAAATACTGTGATTGAAACTAACATGTCATTTTTTTGGCACATCCGCACTAAAAATGCTGCCTTACCTGAGTAGGGTTTGATAAACCAATCACCTCAAGTGTTCCACACATACGAGGGGAGAGAACACTATGTGTCGTCACACAACGTTTCTCTCCATCACAACTCGAATGTGTTTCTAATGTTCCAACTTAGTATACACAGCGGGTACAACTTATAGTACCGTCGTACTAAGAGTCTGTTGGAATAGATGCCCTAGAGGCAATCTAGTTTAGTATGAATTTGTAATTGGCTAGAAATTCATTTATTATTTATTGGATATTTAATATAATGAAGTCCTTAGATTTACAATTGTGTTGTGTATCTTAAATATCCCTAGTCAAGTATAATGATTAAATGGGACAATCATCTATAGACTAGTATGGGGTTGGATTGATATGGAGATATCACGATCCAACACATAGGTGTGCATTACGGAATGTTGCACTGGATTGACCCATTACCGAGAAGGCTACATACACGTTATGTTGAGTCACAAGTGCTTCTCGGGTACAATGGTATTGTCATCCTTAGACTTGAAGTCACTAGATATTCTAGTTGTGGATCATTGTGATCTTGGTAGCGTTAAACGCTACACCGTAACTGGGTAGTTATAAAGGCGTGTACTGGATACAATGAGAAGCAAGCTTAGAGATCGTAGTGGACGTAGAGAGGATTTGCCCCTCCCACATAACGGGAGCAAATATCCAAGGCCACTCGAGGATAGTGCTTATAGAATGTCTGGCCAGACTCAAATAAATCAATATATGAGATATTGATGTTATTTGCACGAATAAGGCTATTCCATGAATCGAGAAACTAGGGATTGGATATACGAGTGTGACTTGTATGTCTCGTGTCCAATCCGGATATGGAGGCAAAGGGATGAGACAATTACTTGTACAAAGGTTGTCTAGATGACTATTCTATTAGTTGGCTAGAATGGATGTTTTGCTAGAAACCGCTCCATATTAGCAAAGAGTTGCTACCAACTAGATAGAACCTATGGGGTCACACGCTATATAGAGTTGTACTAGATTGTGGAATTAATTAATTGGAAGGATCACTTTGCAAACCCTTGCAAACTTAGTAGGGACTAATTTGCAAGGAAGGGACTAAATTGAATTCTAGTAGGACTAGAATAAGTCCTTTAGGTAGTTAACAAGGAGTTGTTGGACTATATAAAGGACCCTCCTCCTTCCTTCCCTACAACTTATGTTCTAGAGAGAACATAACAAGAGTAGGAGAGAACAAAGGAGAGAGAGAGCAAGCCACAAAGAGGGACGCCGCCCCCTTTGCCGCCGCCCCCTTGTCCCCGACGCCACAAAGGGCCGAGCCCCTTTTGGTGCCTCGTTTTGCGTGATTTCTTCACCCTCCTTTCAATCCGGGCTAGCACCAAGGTGATTGGAGATCTAGGAACAACTCTAGGCGTGGATCAACTATAGAGAACGTGACACTATTCGCGTTTGAAGTCATCAAGGAGAACCCAAAGGTGTGTTTATGATTTCTTACCTTTACTATCGTTATGCATCTAGACTTGTGATCCTTGGAGGGTTTTGCATGGTTGTTTGTTTGATTATGCTTCCGTTTGCGCGATCCATGAATCAAAACCCTACAGTGGTATCAGAGCCACAGGTCATAGAGCATAAACGTAGTTTATGTGTTACATTCTTGTTGTTTTACACCTTAATTTGTTGTTTATCGCGTAAAACAAGACAAATCAAGCATTGGATGCAATTTGTCAAAGAATTAATCATAACAAGACCCAATTATTGCATTGGATGCATGAATTGGTGAGTTTGAGAAATTTTAGGATCTTAGATCTAGGGTTTGGGCATCCTTGGGGAAGAAGGAGTTCTCCCACAACAAGGAAACAACCAAACTTGGGCTCCAAGCAAGGAGGTTGTTTTGGAAACAACCTCCACAAGGAAGGTTCGGCCCCTAGGGAGGCGCCCCCCTTGCTTGCCGCCCAAGCTTGGCGCCCTAAGGGGGCGGGCGGCCCTAACCCGCGGGCCTAGCTTGCGGGTTTTGGGCCGGGCCGGCCCTAGGGCTTTATGGTTCACTTATTTGGGCCCGGGCAATTGGATTGTTGGGCCCATGGACCGTTTTAACCCTAGAAATCCTAAAATCAATTAAAATTGACCAAGCGCGTTAAAATTGGATTTTAACTGTTTATGTGCAAATCGCATGGTGATTGGATATGGCCTTAGGATGTGGTTTGATGTGGATGTTTAATTTTGTGGTTTGGTTTTACGGCCTGCGAGCTGATCAATTAATTGTAATAATTAATTAGGGTTTTATGGCCTGCGTGCCATTTTTTTTCTCAACTTGTGAGATTTATTTTATTTAGTATAGATATTAGGTAATGCTAGATAAAGTAGATTGTTAGCCAAGATTGAAGGAAAGAAGCCCAAAGCCAAGGGAGCCACAAAAGATGGAGCATGGAGCATGGAGCATACCACATGACTATGAAGGATGGACCAAAAGATCAAGACGCATGGAGATGTGTTTGTTTAGGGTTCATAGATAATTCCATTGGCTTGGAATTATCTTAGTCTAGAAAAGGCCATATCCACATCACGTTTAATTTCTGTTTTGTGGTTGTTTATTTATTGTCTTATTATTTGTGTGGTTGGTGTATGGATGATGCATGCAATTAGGATAATAAGATAATTAGACAACCCGGATCTATTATTTGGAGTTATGCCCAAACTCAAATAGATAGATTAGTTGATATTGATCAACAAAATAATTAAAATTGAATTGAAAATCCCTCAAATTTTAAAATATTGTGTTCTTGCCTTCTCGTTATTTAAACACTCATTATCATCATTATTTATCAAGTTCGTGCGTGCCAAAGCATGGCGACTTGGTTCATAATGATGGAATGCGATGACACGTAACAATGTGCAATTGTTTAGATAAGAGGTTGAACACAACTAGGCTATTAATTTGATTAAGAAACCTAGAGGCAATCAATTGGGATTATCCATATGGATGGATAAATAAGGAGTTATTTGCCCGATTGAACCAAGAGTTGCATATGGGATGCAATTGGAATTGTTCCTACCTAAGAAGTAATCGAATTATGGGTGACTTGCCAAAGCAAGCTCATAAGGAGATGAAAAAGATGGATCTTGGCCCACTAGAAAATATAAGGATATTTTCCGCATTAATATCTTGAGGGTTATTAATCCGTAGTAAAATAGTGGGAGCTATATTTAATAAACTAGCCATTATTAAATATAGTCAAAAATTCACAAATACTAAAACTTGCATATTTTCTTTTTTGTAGAATTCCAAATGGCAAACAACTCATCGAGTTCACAACATTCCCTACGATCTGTCCTTGAGAAGGACAAGCTCTCAGGAACCAACTTTCTCGATTGGTACAGAAACTTGAGAATTGTTCTCAAGCAAGAGAAGAAGCTGTACGCAATAGAGGAGCAAGTTCCAGAAGGTCCAGAGAATCAGACACCTGCTGCCTTAAAGGCGTATCAAAAGCGTGTTGATGACGCTAATGATGCGGCCTGCCTAATGCTTTGCACCATGACCTCTGAGCTTCAGAAGCAACATGAGAACATGAATGCTGTCGATATGATCGAACATCTAAAGCAGCTCTTCCAAGAGCAGGCGAGGGTAGAGAGGTATGAGGTCTCAAAGGCACTGTTCAAATGTCATCTGGCAGAAGGGAACCCGGTGGGACCCCATGTACTCCGAATGATCGGGTACTTGGAGAATCTCGCCCGGCTTGGGTTCCCGGTCGGCCAAGAGTTGGCAACCGATCTCGTGTTGCAATCGTTGCCCGAGAGTTATGGACAGTTCATTATGAACTATAACATGAACGAGATCGTTAAACCACTGCCAGATTTGCTCAACATGTTGAGGACGGCTGAACAGAGCATCAACAAGGGTAAGGGCAAGGCCATTATGATGGTGCATAAAGGAAAGGGTAAAAAGTTTGCCTCTTCCTCCAAGGGCAAAGGCAAGTCAGTTGCTAAGTCCAAGGAACAAGCCCTTAAGCCTGTTGGTGGGATTGCCAAGGTCGTGACTAAGGGTGAATGTCACTACTGTAGTCAACCTGGACACTGGAGGAGGAACTGCCCAAAATATCTGGAGGACAAGCGGCTTGGAATAGTGATTCCACCATAACCAGGTATTTTCGTTGTAGATGTCAATTTAACTGTCTCTACATCATGGGTATTAGATACTGGATGTGGATCTCATATTTGTCGAAATATGCAGGATCTAAAGAGAAGTAAAAGATTGGCTAAAGGGGAGGTAGATCTGCGCGTTGGGAATGGAGCAAAGGTTGCTGCGTTGGCCATAGGCGTTTGCGAGCTATCTCTGCCTTCAGGATTAGTTTTAGAATTAAATAATTGCTATTTTGTGCCTGCTATGAGCAGAAACATTATTTCTATTTCTTGTTTGGACAAGGAAGGTTTTATTATTTCAATAAAGAACAATTGTTGTTCCTTTTATTTGAATAATATTCACTATTTTAGTGCGCAATTATTTAATGGACTTTATGTCCTTGATCTAAGTAATCCTGTCTACAACATTAATACCAAGCGGATTAAAATAAATGATTTAAATCCTGCTTATTTATGGCATTGTCGTTTAGGCCACATAAATGAGAAACGTGTATCTAGACTCCATAAGGATGGATTACTAGACTCATTTGATTTTGAATCATATGAGACATGTGAGGCTTGTTTATTGGGAAAAATGACGAAGTCCCCTTTCAATAAGAAAGGTGAAAGGACTAGTGAGCAATTGGCGCTCATACATACCGATGTGTGTGGGCCATTTGCCACGCCTGCCAGGGGTGGTTATGTCTACTTCATTACGTTTACTGATGATTACAGTAGATATGGATTTGTGTACCTTATGAGGGCAAAATCCGAATCCTTTGAAGTGTTCAAGGAATTCAAGAATGAAGTAGAGAAGCAACTTGGCAAAAGTATCAAGGCTCTACGATCGGATCGTGGAGGAGAATACTTGAGCCAAGAGTTTGACGACTATCTTAGAGAGTGTGGGATCGTGTCCCAACTCACTCCACCCGGAACGCCACAATGGAATGGCGTGTCCGAGAGGAGGAATCGAACCCTATTGGATATGGTTCGGTCTATGATGAGTCAAACCGATCTTCCATTATCATTTTGGGGCTACGCTCTATTAAGTGCAGCTTTTACCATTAACCGTGTTCCATCTAAATCAGTCATGAAGACACCATATGAGATGTGGAGTGGGAGGCGTCCCACACTGTCGTTCATGAGGATTTGGGGCTGCGATGTCTATGTAAAACGTTTACAATCAGACAAGCTAGGGGCTAAATCGGATAAGTGTAAATTTGTGGGGTACCCTAAGGAAACTAAGGGATACTATTTCTACAATCCAACCGAGAACAAAGTGTTTGTTGCTCGGACCGGCGTGTTTCTAGAAAGAGAGTTTGTCTCTAAAGAAGCAAGTGGGAGGAATGTAGAACTTGAAGAAGTTCAAGAACCACAAATCACAGAACCGATTATGGAACATGAACAGGAATCACAAACAGTTGTGGATCCACCTGTTCAGGTAACACAAGAGCTTCGTAGATCTAGTAGAGTGCGCCAGGAACCCGAGAGGTACGGACTTCTCGTAACTGATTCCGGTGACACGATGCTCATAGATGATGAGCCTACTACCTATGAGGAGGCCATGAATGGCCCAGACTCGCAGAAGTGGCTTGAGGCCATGAGATCCGAGATGGAATCCATGTATACCAACAAAGTATGGACTTTGGTGGAACCACCTGATGGGGCGCGGCCCATAGGGTGCAAGTGGGTCTTCAAGAAGAAGATCGACATGGATGGTAATGTGATTACCTATAAGGGCCGATTGGTGGCTAAAGGATTCAGACAGATTCATGGTATTGACTATGATGAAACCTTTTCACCAGTCGCTATGACCAAATCCATCCGAATCCTACTTGCGATTGCAGCATACTACGACTATGAGATTTGGCAGATGGATGTCAAAACAGCATTCCTTTATGGGAATCTCCTCGAGGACGTGTATATGATACAGCCGGAGGGTTTTGAGGATCCAAAGCAAGCCAACAAAGTCTGTAAGCTGCAACGATCCATTTATGGATTGAAGCAAGCTTCTAGGAGTTGGAATCGACGTTTTGATGAAGTGGTCAAAGAGTTTGGCTTCATCAGAAACGAAGATGAGTCTTGTGTCTACAAGAAGGTTAGTGGGAGCTCTGTAGCTTTTCTGGTCTTGTATGTGGATGACATACTACTCATTGGAAACGACATTCCCATGCTGCAATCTGTGAAAGATTGGCTAGGAAAGTGTTTCTCAATGAAGGACTTAGGGGAAGCAGCCTATATACTCGGTATAAAGATCTATAGAGATAGATCTAAAAGGTTGCTAGGCCTAAGTCAAAGTACATATATTGACAAGGTGTTGAAACGGTTCAACATGAAAGATTCCAAGAAGGGATTCTTGCCCATGTCACATGGAATCACTCTTTCGAAGAGTGGTTGTCCTTCCAATGAGATTGAGAAGGAACGCATGAGTAGGATTCCCTATGCCTCGGCCATAGGATCCATCATGTACGCCATGTTATGTACTAGACCAGATGTGTCATATGCCTTGAGTATGACAAGCAGATACCAATCCAATCCGGGTGAGAGTCACTGGATTGCTGTCAAGAACATCCTAAAGTACTTGAGAAGAACTAAGGATGCTTTCTTGATGTTTGGCGGTGAGGAAGAGTTGCGTGTAAGGGGTTACACTGATGCAAGCTTCCAAACCGATAGAGATGACTTTAGATCACAGTCGGGATATGTGTTTTGCCTGAATGGAGCAGCGGTGAGCTGGAAGAGTTCCAAGCAAGAGACGGTAGCTGATTCTACAACAGAGGCTGAGTACATTGCTGCAAATGGCGCAGCAAAGGAGGCTGTTTGGATCAGAAAGTTTGTTTCTGAACTTGGTGTGGTCCCTAGCATTGCGGATCCAGTGGAGTTGTTCTGTGACAACACTGGGGCGATCGCGCAATCAAAGGAACCAAGATCGCACCAGAAGTCCAAGCACGTGCTCAGGAAGTTCCATCTGATTCGAGATATTATCGATAGAGGAGACGTTCGGATATGCAAGATTCCTACAGATGATAATCTGTCAGACCCACTTACGAAGCCTCTCACGCAGTGGAAGCATGAAGGGCACACTAGGAGCATGGGCATACGAGATGCGCCAGATTGGCTCTAGTGCAAGTGGGAGACTGTTGGAATAGATGCCCTAGAGGCAATCTAGTTTAGTATGAATTTGTAATTGGCTAGAAATTCATTTATTATTTATTGGATATTTAATATAATGAAGTCCTTAGATTTACAATTGTGTTGTTTATCTTAAACATCCCTAGTCAAGTATAATGATTAAATGGGACAATCATCTATAGACTAGTATGGGGTTGGATTGATATGGAGATATCACGATCCAACACATAGGTGTGCATTACGGAATGTTGCACTGGATTGACCCATTACCGAGAAGGCTACATACACGTTATGTTGAGTCACAAGTGCTTCTCGGGTACAATGGTATTGTCATCCTTAGACTTGAAGTCACTAGATATTCTAGTTGTGGATCATTGTGATCTTGGTAGCGTTAAACGCTACACCGTAACTGGGTAGTTATAAAGGCGTGTACTGGATACAATGAGAAGCAAGCTTAGAGATCGTAGTGGACGTAGAGAGGATTTGCCCCTCCCACATAACGGGAGCAAATATCCAAGGCCACTCGAGGATAGTGCTTATAGAATGTCTGGCCAGACTCAAATAAATCAATATATGAGATATTGATGTTATTTGCACGAATAAGGCTATTCCATGAATCGAGAAACTAGGGATTGGATATACGAGTGTGACTTGTATGTCTCGTGTCCAATCCGGATATGGAGGCAAAGGGATGAGACAATTACTTGTACAAAGGTTGTCTAGATGACTATTCTATTAGTTGGCTAGAATGGATGTTTTGCTAGAAACCGCTCCATATTAGCAAAGAGTTGCTACCAACTAGATAGAACCTATGGGGTCACACGCTATATAGAGTTGTACTAGATTGTGGAATTAATTAATTGGAAGGATCACTTTGCAAACCCTTGCAAACTTAGTAGGGACTAATTTGCAAGGAAGGGACTAAATTGAATTCTAGTAGGACTAGAATAAGTCCTTTAGGTAGTTAACAAGGAGTTGTTGGACTATATAAAGGACCCTCCTCCTTCCTTCCCTACAACTTATGTTCTAGAGAGAACATAACAAGAGTAGGAGAGAACAAAGGAGAGAGAGAGCAAGCCACAAAGAGGGACGCCGCCCCCTTTGCCGCCGCCCCCTTGTCCCCGACGCCACAAAGGGCCGAGCCCCTTTTGGTGCCTCGTTTTGCGTGATTTCTTCACCCTCCTTTCAATCCGGGCTAGCACCAAGGTGATTGGAGATCTAGGAACAACTCTAGGCGTGGATCAACTATAGAGAACGTGACACTATTCGCGTTTGAAGTCATCAAGGAGAACCCAAAGGTGTGTTTATGATTTCTTACCTTTACTATCGTTATGCATCTAGACTTGTGATCCTTGGAGGGTTTTGCATGGTTGTTTGTTTGATTATGCTTCCGTTTGCGCGATCCATGAATCAAAACCCTACAGAGTCACGCCAGCGGACTGCTATACAAAGTGGTCCATATCACTTGGCATTTGGTATCTCCGCACCCAATCATTTTTTTCAAAATCATTTTTTTAAAGAATACCTTTTTTTGTCAAAACTTTCCAATTCTGAGAACAACCATGTCAAATTAACTCAAAATAAAATAAAATAAAATAAAGTATTATATTAAAATTCGCGCTCACAGGTAGGAAAAGAATGGTCTCATGGTCTTGTAAGTCAAAAATGTTACTCTCTCGGAGACAAACTAACTTAAAAAAATAAAGAGTCATAGATACATATCACACAACTTTATCAAGGATTTAGTAATAAATAAGCAGGTCATATAAGTAAGGCGCATGTAAATAGGCAAGTAAATTTTGTATGAATCATGTCTCAATTAGACGTCAACATTTAACTAACAAGTGCAATACAAATCAAGTATAACAATACGTAAGTACCCAAAATCCCCGACGGCTTGTTTACTCCATTTATTATCAAATTGGGTTATCCTGATAAATTTTAAATTCCGAAAATATTTTTAATTTGTTAATTATCTACTTCAGGAAATCGAAAAGTCTCATTAACCGAAGAACCGATGCTCTGATACCATCTGAAACGACCCGGGATCTCGGTTCAGGGTTAAAGAGACAATCGATAACCAAAAGTAGAACGAGATTTACAAAATTACAATTCTATTTAACACAAAAATCTTTTAGACGATAAGTTTACAAAAGCAATGTGTGAAATAAGCTATGTGATCTACTAAGTGATCTAAACGTCTTCGTCTCGATCCGCGTTCCCATAACCCACCTTGATTGATGACCTGCGGTTTTAAAATGGCAACAGCCGACGCAGTTTTGAAGAAAAATAATCAGTAAAAACTGAGTAAATACACACTACGACATGTAAAGCAACGAGTGGCACAGAAGCATGAGTTGAAGCAAATAAAGAGATTTGAAAATCTATGAGCAAAAGAGTTTGAACAATTCGGAACAATTATGAATAATCGCGTAGCAAGAACCATCATCTTTAAAACATTTATAAACTACAAGTAGTCAACATATTCTTAAACATGTAGAATATCAACAGTAAACAAGTCCATTTGACCTGATAATGATATTAAATCACAAGTAGCCAAAAGCTACTACGACATGTAAAGCAACAAGTGGCACAGAAGCATGAGTTGAAACAAATCAGAAGGTTTAAACAGTAAAACTATCATGTTGGAGAGTTTGGAACAATTGGAAGAAACCGAGTAACAAAAACCTCTCAATTAATAAATGTCAAAATCCAATTTTCTTTTTTAAAAATTACAAGTATCTCCCAAGTTCATAAAATGAGTTTCATATCGTATTATCCAAGTTTTCAAAAACTACAAAATAACCTCAAAATGAAATTCTATATAATCATATGTGTCGAATGACTCCCTTATACTTTAAAAATAAGAAGAATTCAAGAAAAAGTTTGAAATATAAATTTCTCAAAATTTTCTAATATTTTTCCGAAATGACCAAATAACCCCCAACTTAAATACGGGGTGTTACACCTATTCTTTATGAGCTTAAAACGGAGATGCTCCCACTCCATAAGATAGGAACTCGAGGCATGGCACCTAAGGATTTAGACCTTAATGCTATCTGCAGTACCAAATTCTGCAGCTTCAGGTTTGTTAGTGTAAACGCCCACAAGGAGTATTGCACCGACAAGTTTCTGAAGAGGGAAGGGACTTCTGAAAAACCCTTCCCGCTACACCCTAAGATGCCCCAAAAACTTAAGGAACTCTTTAAGAATGAGAAGTTAGACAAATGGTTTAAAATCTGTAAGAAGTCTAGCTCCGCTCTTGCAAGAGAGTTTATAGTGAATGCGCGTTTCTATAACAAGGGAGAGGGTGATGATGACAGGCACATACTTTGCCGGCGTGCTTATATAGTTCTCATGCCCGAGACTATAGCGGCTGCAATGAACTTCAAGCCCCTAAAAGAAGGGACTTGTGCCTACCATAAGACTATCCGTAGAGTTGATGCTGCTGAGGTTGTGAGCGCCTTTTGTTTTGCGAGGGTGCCTGGGGCAGGGTGGAATGAGAGACCCACCCTACTTGAGTGGAACGTTTCTAGGAGGATCGTGCTTCCACATGCGAGGTGGTTGTGCGAACTTCTTGAGAACCGGGTTATGGGCGTCACTGCTCAACCCACTTACTCCTTCCAGCTTTGCACCATGGCCTACTGTTTGTGGATCGGTAAGAGGATTAACATCCCGTACTTCATTTATTGCTTTATTATGGAGAAGACCGTTCCTAATAACCGTAGATCTCTCGACCACACTTGCCTTCTCCTAAAGCTAGCAAAAGATGCTGGCTCAGATTTGAAGAGGCTAGTTTATGACCTATCTAAAAAGAACAATGGAGAGCGTAAGTGGGAGAGAGTACCCAACCCCTTCAGAGGCTAAGAACCTGTTGATCCCACACACCCTATCAAGGCAAGTACCTCTTGTTCTAGCTCTAAGATTGAGAGTCTGCTGACCCATATCACCCACTTGCTAGAGCAGCAGAGTTTGCAAGCAAATGCTGATAGAGCTAGGTCTAGGAGGCAGTTTGAGCATGTCCGGAGTAGTCAACGTGAGCTTGGTCGAGGCTTAGAGTGGCTAGGCGTGGATAGTGCTGAGCAGAGAGGATGGATTCAGAACATGGCCCTCGCGGCTAATGTCACCTTGCAGCATCTGACACCTACGAAGGGCTGTACCAGTACATGTTTGATGTGTACCCAGAGTCGAGTCCAGACCCCCCAGTCACTGAGGACGAGGGGGCCACTTTGAGTAGACCCACCGGCCCTGCATTTGAGCAGCCGAGTCCTCTTGATGTTATTTTATCTTTCGTTGAGGGCAACTAAGAGCTTAAGTGTGGGGGGGATTTTAGCTATTCGCTAGTTTGCCATTTAATAGCTTGTTACATGTAGATTAGTGAGTCTGTTATGCATATAGAGTTAGTCCATAGGATTGCATTTGCATGTTCACGTTTAAATATTTGCATTGTATATATTATTGTTGCATTTTTATTTATTGAGTCCACCTACCCTTACTTTGTTGGTTAATCGAGTTGGCCCACACATGTAGAGTTAAGACTAAGAAGAAAAAAAATCATCAAAAATTGAAAAAATCCTAAAAATTGAAATCTTTGAGAAAGGGCAACTTAGGACCTAGAAACCGAAGAGAATCCAATGAAAGAGCTCATGAGAGTACGAAGCACCGTAGTAGGGAGACTGTAATTATAGCATTTTGTGCACAAGTCTCACTAAGGGATGTCCCGGGTATCTAGGGAAGGGTGAAGGTAGATTACGGGCATATGTTTGATTCCTTTATTGTGCTAGGAGGATTGAGTATTTGAGTAGTTGATTATTCCGTTTCCGGTGGAAACTTGTGGACTCTTAGAATCTGGGGTCGACCTTCGTGTAGAGTCGGTTCCATGTGGTATGCTGCTCTTGCCTAAGTGAAGTTTAGGGATTGTACACCACCATCCCTTAAGGTGGTTATAATTGAAAATCCGAAAAAGCCCACACTCTTAAGCTTTATTGCACGGTTGTAAAAATAGAGGTTATAATAAAAATAAAATGAAAAATAAAATATATTTTTGTGCTTAAAGGTGAAACAACCTAATGTGCTTCCGTGTGCACGGAAAATTTGGATTTAATCCAACGTGCTTAAGAGGGAAACTAAAGTCAAGCCGTATTACATAGGATTTGTGTCTCCCAGCAATGGGACAATTTGCATTCAAAGCAATAACGACTAAGAGGGTCTGAAAACCTCAAATGATTTGGCGAAGGAAGATCACTTAGAAACTTGAAATGGCTAGACGCTTTGAATTAAAAGACGTGCCGTTTCTTGGTATGATTTGGTTGATGTTTGGGGACCCCTTAGTGATCTTGTGCATAGGATCATCATATCTTATTTCGTGCTATGTGTTGTGAAATTTTAAAAGGAGCTAGTTAGGTGTAACTCTCTTTTATGAGCTATTAATATACTTCCACATTACTTTTATTAGGCTTATTTCACATGATTTATATGTTATATTTGCACAAAAAGTGAATTTGACGATTTATAAGCCTAAGAGTCAAAAGTTGTGTTTCTAGCTTATTTGAGCATGATTTCTCTCATATTTGCGATGACAATTGCACAGGTAGTATTTTGTTGTGATTATCAGGTAAAATAGGTGCAATGGAGCTTATGAGAGGCTTGGATATGCTTGGGAGGAAGCTAGATGAAGAGGAGAAAAGAAGACGCAAAGACGAAGAAAAGTTGAAAAAGTCACTCCTGACCAGCCTGTACTATTTTCGATGCTCAGGAAAATATATACATAACTTTGGAGCATGGCCTGCTCCATTTGAAAGTAGACATCCAGAGCTTTCCAACGATATATGGTAGGCCCGAATACAAGTCCGGATGAGGAGATACGGTCCGCGCAAAATCAGCTTACAATTCTGTCCGGGAATTACAATATAGGGTTGAGGAATCTTGCTAGTTAGCTAGAACTAAGAGTAGACCACAACAACATAATGCTTATTTGAACTTGAGTAGGCTAGAGGAATCAGGTACAAGAGTTTGAATATAGGCTTTGGTTGAGGAATCTTCAAAGCATAGGTGCTCGTTTGGCTAAGTAAAAGACGTTCGTGTTACTAGAACATAAATCACAAGTGGTGTGAGATCCCTAATGAACCCGAAGAGATATCTTGATACTTGTCTCTCGTATTAATCTCAATTTTAATTAATTAGCTTGTTATTTAATTTCTTAGATTATTCAAACAATCTCAATTACTGGCCCACATTAAAGTTAATCATCCTAATTAGTTCACGGCAAGTCCCTTGGGATCGACTAACCCGGATTACCGGATATTACTACACGCGACAGCAGTACACTTGCGGTTGGATCGTGTCAAGTTTTTGGCGCCGTTGCCGGGGACTTCGGTTGAATTAGTTAGAATTATTAGCTTTAGGGATTTTTTTTTTGTTATTTTCTATTCTTATTACCTCATGATATTACTTGAGATTTATGTGTGCAGGCATTCAACTCTTAGCATGGAGGATGCGAAATATCGCCGTTTTGCGAGCATATTTGAAGCATGCAACCTTGCATATGAGCAATTCGTGAAGGAGTGCCATGTGAATGGCATTAGAGAGAGGGTAGCCATGGAAATACAACGTTATACCTTTCGTCCTAATGACTCAACCCCTCCCACTAAGTTACTCTTCTTCCTTGGTTGCTTGCTTGAGGAGATGATTCCTAATGTGGAAGAATGGCGACAACGAGCAACAAGAATGGGAATGGAGACAACACACATGGACGCACAATTTGTTCTCCATTCAAATCAAGAGGATGCTCCAACCTTCCCAACGCTTAAAGTAGAGGATGATGAGACATCGTGCATCCCAAGTTGTCCAAACATAGAGTCATGAATTGAATCAAGTATGAGGGAGAAGCATGATGCCGTTTTTGGTGAGATCGAGAGTCTTCTTCATGGAATTAATTTTGACGAGGTTGACTCTCCGATTGTGAATTTGATGGATCATCTCATATGGGAGCTTGATGAAGATGAACAAGACGCCGAGATTGACTTTGTAGATGATTCGGTTGCTTTATGGGAAGGAGAAAAAGGAATTCCATCATTCATGCTCTATGAGTTGCCCATTGAAATTTCAATGGAGATATCGCAATTTGAAAAGACAATCAAAGATGACTTCAATCTCTTCTCATGACATGAGAGACTTGAGCTTATCGTTGAAATCGTTATGATGACGATTCTCATGAATTGGAAGAAAAAGAAAAAGTTTACGGCCAACTTATGCATTTGCAATACTTATTCTGTGTTGTTGAAACATTCACACTCTTTGAAATATGGAAGCTTGCTTGAGAAGAGAATGATCGAGAAAAGATGGTGGAAGAAGAAGAAGTGGCGAGAAAAGTTCTGTTTTCAAGCAGCGGGGGTGTTGTGTGCAGTTTCATAATGCTTCTAACATGTCATCTTGGTTGTTTCTTATCATCAGGGGGAGGCGAGTGAAAATTTCAAAAACTCTGGAAAATACAATCGAGTAACCTCAATGTTGCAACACAATGTTGCGACGTCTGCAGTACCTTGCAGCTTCTCTGAAAATTCAGATTGGTGTTTCTGCAGGTTGAATTGCAACCCAGTTCTGCAACAACTTGTGATGAGCCCAGCCCCTATATCACCACCGTTGAAACCCAATTCACCGAATTAACCCACCTCTGCCCTCCTTTCTCTTCTCCAACCCTGTCCTCCACCGCCTCTCCCCTGTCTCGGATCAGAGAACCACCAATAACCACCGCCACAGATACATACCGCCGGTCCGCCATTCAATCCGGCGGCAAGAACCCAGAAACCCGCTGCCTCTCTCTCTCGATTGAAACCCAGAAGCCCTCTGCTCTTGACCACGGCGCAGCCACCATTACCGATCTGCAACAACCAACAATCATCGCCCAACCCCATATTCCTCTCATCCGACCACCAAACCAACCACAAACCGCCGGCCTCCGCCATCGAAGCCGGCCAGAAACCCCGCTCTCACGAACCAGACGGAACTCAGAAACCCAGAGCACCCTCTGTTCTCCGCCCCAATCAAACCCAACCGCCGTCCTCCGCCATTGAAGCCGGCCAAAAGCTCGGCCAAACCTTAACCCAGCATCGCCACCGTCATCCTCTCCAATTAGCCAGCCACCACCGGCTTCAACCAATCGCAACCAACCACCACCATCCTCTCTCCTGATTAACCAGCCACCATCCCTCCACCACGTCCACACCATTAGAATTGGAAATCTCCACCATCACCATCTTCAACACCCCAGTAGAACCCTTGAGACAACCAAGAACAAATCTCCACCTACACCTTCTCCGACAGAAATCAACGCAACCGACCTTGCCCTGTTCTCCTTCGAACTAACCTCGCCCAAATCGCAGAAGCCCCGAACTGCCATAGACTCCGGAGGTTCCTGCATCGAACCCAGCACGGCAATCACCCACGTGAAACCCAGCCACTGCACAAAGCAATTCAGACCACATCTGACCAGAACCAAACCCGAACAAACGACCGAAGAACTCGAATTGAAAACCCAGCAACCACCATAACACTCCTGAACAACCCCAGCCCACTGTCTCCTCTACGATCAGCTATAGCACAGCCGAACCCCCAATTGAAGATCCCCTCTGTTACATAATTTCAGCACTCAGAAAACAAATTCAGCAATTGGATTGTAAAAAAAAAGAAAGAAGAAGGAGAAAGGGGCTTTTACCCATCCTAACAAGAGGGGTTAAGAGTTAACATCGTTTAGAGAGTTGTTGATTGGATTATGTGTTGGGTGTCAGAATTGAGACAAATAAAGGAGAAATTTGATGAAGACATCTACCTCGGTGTGCTATCGCGCACTCGACCATTCTGGGAGCTCACATCATGAGTTCGGGGATTCTTCATTCAGTTTTTGTCAGCAGCAACGATCAATCGACCCCGGTGTGTTTCACACACTCGACCGCAAGGGAGCTTGCATTGTTTCGGGTAATGTTTGCTTGGGGATTGTTCTTGCTATCTCAGTCAGCATCTCTCGGATTTCGTCCCCGACCTTGTGTCGGTTGTGAGTATTTTTTTTCTCTCTCTCTTTACTTACCGTTTAGGCTCATCGTACTTGTTTTAGGATTTTATTTTGACAACATGGTCACGGTGCATAGTCGCCGCTGAGATTAACTGTTAAAATCCTAGGGAATACTTGAGTACTTGCTTACTTTCGGTAAACACAACTTGTTACGTGCACATAGTTCGTTTTAGCTCTAAATTTGTTGAACTACCTTCTTGTGCCATGACTTTGACTCCGAGTAGATTCACCGTCCCTTGCATTTGAATGCCGAGTCTTCTTGGTTGATCTCTAAATTCGTTAAGGACAACGAAGCATTCAGTGTGGGGGTGGTTTATCTGTTTGCTGGCCATATTGTCTTGCATCGCCGGTTACATTTAGATTAGAATATAGTTTAGTGAGTCAGTCTTGCACGTAGATGTCAGTCCGTTCAGTTTGCATTTACACGTTTAATTTATTGCATTGTATATATTATTGTTCCACTTTTATTTATTGAGTCCTCCTACCCCAAATGTGTTGGTTAATCGAGTTGGCCAAATGCATATAGCGTTAGAAAAAATGAAAACAAATATATAAAAAATAAATAAAAAACATAAAAATTAAAAATTTGAGAAAGGGCAACTTAAGACCTAGAAATCGAAGAGAATCCAGTGAAAGAGCTCATGAGAGTAGGAAGCACCGCAGTAGGAATACTTTTATTCTAGTATTTTGTGCGCAAGTATCACGAAGGGATGTCCCGCGTATCTAGGGAATGGTGAAGGAAGATTACAGGCATACTTTTGACTCCTTTATTGTGCTAGGAGAATTGAGTCTCTAAGTGATTGATTATTCCGTTTCCGGTGGAAACTTGTGGACTCTTAGAATTTGGGGTGGACCTTCGTGTAGAGTCGGTTTCATGTGGTACGAGTCTTCGGCCTAAGCAAAGTCGAGGAGCGTGCACCACCATCCCTTAAGGTGGTTCTAAGAGAAAATCCTAAAAAGCCCACACTCTTAAGCTCTATTGCACGGTTGTAAAAACAGAGGAGAATAATGGAGAAAAAAATGAAACATTTTTGAGCTTCAAAGGTGAAACAACCTAATGGGCTTCCGTTTGCGCGGAAAATTTGTATTCAATCCAACGTAGAGCTTAAGAGGGAAACTAAAGTCAAGCCGTATATCACAGGAGTTGTGTCTCCCAGCAATGGGACAATTTGCATCAAAGAAATAACGGCTAAGTGTCTTGGAATGATTTGGTGGATGTTTGGGGACGCCTTAGTGAGTTTGTGCATAGGATCATCATATCATATTCCTTGCTGCGTGTCGTGAAACTTCAAAGTGAGCTTGTGAGGATTTGATGATTTCGGTTTATGATAGAGAGGTTGCCATATCTCATAAAAAGAAAAAAAAAAATTGTGTTGGTTCAATTTTTGAATTGTTTATAATCGAGTTGCATTATAGTTAAGTCATGTAGTTGCATAGTCGAGAGTCGTGTTGAGTCGTTTGCGTCTTGAGTTGGCTAGTAAACGGTGATTTGCTCGGGACGAGCAAAATGTAAGTGGGTATTTGATAACTCTCTTTTATGAGCTATTAATATACTTACACATTACTTTTATTAGGCTTATTTCACATGATTTATATGTTATATTTGCACAAAATGTGAATTTGACGATTTATAAGCCTAAGAGTCAAAAGTTGTGTTTCTAGCTTATTTGAGCATGATTTCTCTCATATTTGCGATGACAATTGCAGGGGTAGTATTTTGTTGTGTTTCTCAGGTAAAATAGGTGCAATTGAGCTTATGAGAGGCTTGGATATGCTTGGGAGGAAGCTAGATGAAGAGGAGAAAAGAAGACGCAAAGACAAAGAAAAGTTGAAAAAGTCACTCCTGACCAGCCTGTACTATTTTCGATGCTCAGGAAAATATATACATAAATTTTGAGCAAGGCCTGTGCCATTTGAAAGTAGAAATCCAGAGCTTTCCAACGATATATGGTAGGCCCGAATACGAGTCCGGATGAGGGAGATACGGTCCGCGCAAAATCAGCTTACAATTCTGTCCGGGAATTACAAACTGGAGGGGCTGAAGTGCAAATTCGGCCAAAGTTCATTAAAAAACGTGCCCAGGCCTTATGAAACGACTTCTGAGCCCTAGAACACAGTAGGACGCTGCTGGAGGAAGGGAGGAGACAGCTCCCAAGCCATTGGAGAGCTCGGATTCCCGCCGAATCAAGGATTCATCGTTTGATCTCTCTATCTCTCTTGTTTTTGATGAATACTTGGAAATTCTTCGTTGTATTCCCAACTATGAGTAGCTAAACTTTCTATTCGGGATATCTCATAGGTAGCTAGGGTTTGAACACCATGTTGGTGATTTATGGTTCTTTTTCATGCTTTTAGCTTAATTGAATGTGTTTTTCTTAGCTATGCTTGATTTATGTACTTAATTCTATCGTTTCTATTGTTTGAGCTCTCAATAGGATGATTATAGGTATAGGATGTTAGAGGAATCAACATTCTCTACTCGGAAACTTGAATCAAGCACTAGCCGTATCTAGGGTTGAGGAATCTTGCTAGTTAGCTAGAACTAAGAGTAGACCACAACAACATAATGCTTGTTTGAACTTGAGTAGGCTAGAGGAATCAGGTACAAGAGTTTGAATATAGGCTTTGGTTGAGGAATCTTCAAAGCATAGGTGCTCGTTTGGCTAAGTAAAAGACGTTCGTGTTACTAGAACATAAATCACAAGTGGTGTGAGATCCCTAGTGAACCCGAAGAGATATCCTGATACTTGTCTCTCGTATTAATCTCAATTTTAATTAATTAGCTTGTTATTTAATTTCTTAGATTAGTCAAACAATCTCAATTACTGGCTCACATTAAAGTTAATCATCCTAATTAGTTCACGGCAAGTCCCTTGGGTTCGACTAACCCGGATTACCGGATATTACTACACGCGACAGCCGTACACTTGCGGTTGGATCGTGTCATAAGGATTTGATGATTTTCGGTTAGTGATAGAGAGGTTTCCCAATCTCAAACTAGAAAGAAAAAAATATGTTCTTTAATTCCTTGCAATGTACATACTTGAGTTGCATTATATATATCATGTAGTTTGCATCGTCGTGTCTTTGTGTATTGAGTCGTTAGTCATGTTGGCTAGCGGAATGTGAAGTATGCAAAGCGGTGGGGTATGCATCAGTTTTGTATTGGTATATGTATGCAATGTCTCAAGTGTGGGGGTTTTGAGCGTCATTGTTGCTCGAGACGAGCAAAGAGTAAGTGTGGGGGAATTTGATAGCACCTTTTAGGAGCTATATTTCTTGAGCATTTACCACTTGATTGATAGATTTTTGGATAGTTTTGAGCCTACTTGAGTTGGGATTAGTATGATTTATCACTTGTTCCTTCATGTGCTTAATGTTAGTCCAGACATGTTCTTTACTTTGATTTGAGCTTTATTTGCGGACGCTTGGTATAGTTGTTGTTTTTGTCTTTGACATGATATATAGCTATTGTAGTGATTTGGAATCAAGGAAATGAACTTTGGAAGCAAGGAAGGGCAAGGAAAGATGCTTAAAGAACATGAGGGGAAAAAGTGAAGTTTTAAGAAGTTGAGTTTCAAAACATTTCGGCTAGCATTTCGGGTCGAAATGCCAGCCGAAATGCACTGACCAATGTGCGGGATTTTGGGGCTAAAATACAATTTCTTGATAGTTTGACTTCACTACTTCGACCTAATCACCAAGGGACGAAAAAGAGACCATCATTGTGAGTCAAGAATACTAATGAGAGCTAGAAGACTTCGTTTTGATCATCATCACGCAAGGAGACAAGCCCGAATCATCCCCATATCTTCGATTTTAGCGTTTGATTCACTTTCTCCTTATTCTTGTATAAAATATTTTAACACTATGTTATCTTTTGCTATGAGTAGCTAAACTCATACCTAGGCATCTATGGGGAGCCTAGGGTCTATGTTTTGAGGATGTTTTCCAGATTTTGGATGAACTTTCACGTTAGGTTTATGATTTTATGGAGATTGTTATGTTCTATTTCATGTTGAGTCCTTCCATTGACAAGCTAGGACTTGGATGTGTGATGTTGATTATATATTTCTCCATGTAATCATGAACTAGTCTTAAAGATAATTCGTAGTAGTTAATTACTTGTTTATTGTGCTTAATCCTTAGTAACTTAGGAGTCATGACCCGAAATTACTACATAACTAGTGAGTGTGTGAAAGCAATTCTACCCTAGTTGGGATGAATAAACTAGGACATTCTTAATCAATTAGACTGAGAAGTGAGTTGAATAGGAATGGGTAGATGAGGGTAAATTCAGTAGGATGTAGTGAATTGCTCATGAATAGTGGTCTGATAGGACATTATCCCTTACAATATCGTTAACCTACTAGAACACATAGGTAGTATACTTGGCCTGAGAGTGAGAAATCATTACTATTGTGTAGAACGACATGAGACCGATAGGTAATTGTCAACGCCATTACCCAACTTAACTAACTATGAATTGTCGTGTTAGAACATGAAATCCGAAATCGTCAAAACTACCATAGGTGATCTATAGATTGCCTAGATTTCTCTCATCTGATTTACATCACATCATTTTATTCGCGTTCTTTCACTACCATTGCTTGTCACTTGTTTGAGGGTGAAAACAATTCTAACTACACACCTTTTTACCGATTACTTGTGTGAATTGAATTTAATTGTTAAACTAGATAGATAGTAGAAACCTTCCCTTGGGTTCGATAACTCAGAGTCTATAATACTCCGTTATATTACTTGACCGTATACTTGCGCAGCAACGCGTAGTTTACATGAGTCAATACTTACAACCACCTCAATGGTGGGGAAGAAATCGTGCACCAACAGTCCCCAAGTACTAGAGTGGCGTCACATTTCTCCCAATGGTCAGTGTGTACTCGCACATCGGAATAGACTGATTTCCTCTACTGAAATTTGTGTCTACAGAATCCCCAACTCGCGTGCACGAGTCCCTGCAGAGGTCAAGTGTTCCATGGCACACCGGGGTAGATTCTCCCATAACCTACTCAAGTATGTCACTAAGAAACATCATTAGTCCGTCTCTCTCTCATCTCTCCAAATATCATAGATAAAAACACACACAATTGTATTAAAAACACACTCCCTAAGCAAAAACAGAAACTACGTTGGGTTGCCTCCCAACAAGCACCAGGTAATTTAAGGTCGACAACCCGACCCTGTTACCTCAAAAGATGTTTAAGGAGATTTTTCTCTCCACTTTTTCTTCTTCCACCATCGCTTCTCTCTTTGTCTCTTATCAAGTGAGAATGCATGAGACGCATATGGCGCAAAGAAATTGTAGAAGACTGCCTTAAATTTTTTTTCTTTTTGTGCTTCCATTCCTTGATCACCGGTCTTCTCGAGAATTAATTCACCACATCATGACCTGTTGTACGTCTACTCTTCTTCTTCTTCTTCTTCTTCTTCTTCTTCTTCTTCTTCTTCTTCTTCTTCTTCTTCTTCTTCTTCTTCACAATCAATGTCATTGAGGACTGGTCATGTGGAAATATAATCCCAAGTGGACCAGTAATGGCAAGGAGTGCCGTCTTAACTGCTTTCATTCCTAGTGTTTTTCTTGGGATCACAGGTGGTAATTCATGAATCGCATAAAATTAGGGTCTTTCTTCATTTCCGTGCAATAGTTCCCTAAACTTATGGCATGCTTCATCTAGACAAATTAGGCCTTAAGCTTGCGATGTCAACACTCTCCCATTCATGTCATGACTCCGAAATTATGTGAGGCACAAGTTGTATAGGCTTCACAATATCATCCCAATCTGAGTCCAAATCTGAGTCCAAAGCGGCCCAGGGATCTATTACTTCATGATGAACAGTGCTATATACATAGACCTCTGAGGGTTCTTCGTCTTCCTTTTTGCACTCCTCAACTAAGTCAGGAATGATGTTGATTGGCCCATTGTCAGTATATGCATCTGCAACTTCACGATAAATTCATTCTAATTGTTGGAGAGTTTCATCATTCTTATTCACCCTTCCCTCGATTATGTCCAATTTAGCTAACATGAGCTCCAACATTAATTTAATCCACTCATCATCTTGATTGCATGGAGGAGGGTTGTACACATCTCCATTGGGATTGTATGGTGAATATCCCAAAAATTCCCCATAAAAATGCTGCCTCCACACGATTACCTAGATGCCTGCACAATCATACGCTAGAAAGAAGGTGATTTTAAAAAAAAATAATAATAAAAAGAAAAAAAAATAAAATTCCCTAAACTTAATAAATCTAATCAGTTCAACCGAAGTCCCCCGAAACGGCGCCAAAAACTTGACACGATCTCCGCAAGTGTACGGTCGTTGCGTGTAGTATCAACCGAAAAGTCCGGAGTATCGATCCTAAGGGTCTTTTCGTGAATCAACCTTCGTGTGGGAAAATCTTTGAATTTTCTTAATTAACTAAGAATGTAAATAACAACTAATAATTAAAATTGAGATTTAAATGAGAGACGAGTATCAGGATTTCTCTAGGATCACTAGGTGAATACCATTATTGAATTGTTTTGAAACACATATAATGTTTTAATTTTCCAAACGAGCAATAATGCTAACCGATTTACCAAGCTATCTTTCTATGCCTAGGTCAAATTACAACCGAGTTATCAAGTTTTAAATATCACTAAAACATATAATTAAGGTCCACTAATACTACTCAAAGTTCACTGTCAATGGTTGATTCCTCTATCGTGCGACTAAGTGCTCAGTTCAATTATCCGGGTATTTTGTTGCTTTCACTAACACACTACCTATAATATTCATATTGCGAGCTCAAATAATACTACGACAGATTAAGAACATGAACTAAACATAGCAAACAAGAACATCATTGATTAAGTTTTATCAAAACGTGAATCAAATTCACAATTCGCCGAAACGGCTTCAAATCCTAGCTATTATTGGGAAATCCCGATAATTAACTACTTAGATACTACGATTCATGATTACAAATACAATTATTTCCGTGATCGTAGACAAAAATAAAGAGAAGGCGAGAAAAAGAATTCAAACGATGTTTCTTCGAGCTCCAAAGGATGCTCTAAGCTCCAAACCCAGCTCCTGTGTGTCTCTCTGCGTTGAATGTCGTCAATCATCCAATAAAACATCACCTCTTCTTCTAATAAGATCAGACCCGTAGCTTACTTTGGAATATTGTTCTCTTTTTGCACTGTAGCCCCTCCAATATTGTTGGAGCAATTCCTAAACCCTAGGGCTCAGGAAAAAACCCGGACTTCTTCTTTTCTATTTCCTCATATTGCAATTTTGACCCAAATCAACACTCAGATACCTGGAGAGTATTGTCCGCACGAAGAGCTTCGTATAATGCGACAACAACCCATTTCCACAAAGAGCTTATGTCCTTCTTGGATTTTGATTAAGTAATTCTGTTCGCACGAAGAAAGGGGTTCTTCACACTAACAGCACCTGAACCTGATCATATTACGAAGCTCGTCCCTCCTCTCTGTATCTTCTTCTTTCTTCTTGCTTCGATTATGACCTGCGCTGATCCTCTTTCTGGGTTTCTGCTGGATTTGATCTTCTGAACATCTAGGTTTTGAGCGATGCTGGTAACTGGTTCGTGATCAGGTACTTAATAGGTTGTGGTTGTAGGCTTCGGTTCAGGTGCAATGGGCTGAATTGGGTGAATTCAGGTAGTTAATTGGGTTAACGAGGAAATAATAGGTGGCTGTTAATGAAGGTTAGGTAGTTTGTTTGTCATGGTGATAGTGGTGTTGGCTGAAGTATTAACAGAGGGTGTTTGGGGGCAGGTTTTGTTTTCGGCTAAGTGACTAGTGGTGGTATTGGTGCAGCTGGTATAATGTGTGGAGGAAATTCAGCGCTGTGGTGTAGTTGTTTTGGTTAGCTACTGTATTTGTTGGTGTTGTGGGGTTTAAGGTGTGAGCTGCACTATGGCAGTGGTCTAATGGAGTAATGGTGTGGGTAATTGAAGTAGCAGGTTATAATTTATAGGTTTGAGTTTTGGTTTAGGTTTATGTGTTGTGAATTGGTGTTAGAGGTACTGGGGTGTTTTGCAGGTTAGGTTATAATGGCTTTGGTGTTTGTTTGGTGTAAACTTAGGTAGGATTTATAGCAGGTGGTAGGTTATAGTGGAGTGTGTTGGTGAAATTAGGTTGTAATGGAGGTCTAAGGGGCTGAGATGGTGATGTACTGGGTGTAAGATTCCTGTTCAGGTGTAGCATTCCAGGAAGTGGCGGTGGTGTTCAATTTAGTTCGGTTCTCAGGTTATTCACGGTTGTATGATGTGGTCTATGGCCTAAGGTACTGTGTTGGTTTACTGGGTGTTGTAGGGAAATGGAGATCAGAGGTGGAGTTGTGGCTGGTTGTTGGTTGAAGGATATAAGCAGTTAAGGATGTAATTTATAGGTTCCGCATCTTTTTCCACTAGGTAGCGACTTCAAAACATCCTGGAAAAGCAACTAAGCTTTTTGAAAAGCAAATAAGGACCCGAATTTTGATCATGAACTCCGATTAACGCGATTTTTGCACCTTTGGATTTATTTTGGGACGTAGACTTCGATCATGTAGAGAAATAACCGTTTCCGGACTATTTTCTTGTTTTTCTCAATTATTGCCCAATTGTGGCAAAAACATCCAAAACGCGCCAAATTCGCCTTTTTCTTCTATTCCAAAGCTCGTTTCTTCTCTCCACTTGATTCCCGCATGTGTAATTCCTGTCAATAAATAACACGAGCACTATTTTGAAGATCAAATGTGACAATTTATCAAAATCAGGCGTCAAATAAGTCAAGAAACGCCCGAATTGTACATTAAAGCTCAAAAACATCCAAAAGTGCATTTTCTTCATATTTTGGCTCAAATCTCGTCACTTTACACCGAAACGCACACAAATTACAATATAAAGTGTACATAGGATAACTCTTATAAAGGACTTATCAACCTGGCTGCTTGGTCCGACCGGTATGGGTTGGTCCGGCGGGTCATTATGGTTCGGCCATTTGGATTGACTCGATCGTTTTGACCGTTTTAATCCTAGAAATCCCAAATGCAACTAAAAGTTACCACGCGCAATAAAATTGGATTTTAACTTTTTATGTGTTTAATCGCATGGTGGTTTGATATGGCATATGTTGTGGATCTTTGTGGTTTGCTTTGGTTTTGATTTTGAGTGTAATTAATGTAATGAATTTACGGCCTGCGTGTCGTCTTATCCCTCGCATGTGAGGTCTCTCTATTTAGTTGTAGATTCTAGCTAGAATTAGATAGATAGAATATAGTAAAGGCATCGAGAAGAAGATCAAAGACTAAAGAAACCACAAGAAGATGAAGACCCACAAGCTAGGACGCATGGACTAATGGTGGAGGAACATGGAGATGAGCTTGTCACTTTAGGGGTGATAGATATTCTCACTGGCTTGGGAATATCTTAGTTTTAGGGGCCACATCGATACCACGTTTTATTAGTTTATTTATTTAGTGTCTTGTTATTTATTTTTGATGTATGGTTGATGCATGCAAAATGTAACAAGATAATAATTAAATAGTTGGATCTTTTATTTGGGATTGCCCAATCCAAATAAGTAGATCAGTTGATAAGATCAACATTACAACTAAAATTGACAAGGAAATCCCTCAAACGGTAAATAGCGTTTTGCCTTCTCTTGCTTAACACTCGTCATGATCAGGGTCTATCAAGTTCGGGCTTGCCAAAGCAAGGCCACCAGATGCATCATTGTGTGACGCGACGACACAAGCTAGTAATTTGAGATCGTTGAAGTGATAGGTTGGACGCAACTAAGATACTTCAATAGGATTGAAAGCTTAGAGGCAAGGTAATTAGGAGTTACCTATGTGATAGATAAAGAATAAGGAATTATTCGCCTAATTTAACCAATAGGTGCACAGGATGCAATAGGAATTACTTCCTACCTAAATAACTAATTTTGGGTGACTTGCCAAAGCAAGCTCAAAACAAGTGAAATATGGATCTTGGCCCACTAGAGAGTATATGATATTTTCCGCATTAATGGTGAAGGCTAGTAATACGAGAAAAATAGTGGGAAATATATTTAGTAATCTAGCAATTGTTAAATGTAGTAATTTGTTCACAAATACTAAAATAGCATATTTCTAATTTTGTAAAATGTCAATGGCAAACAATCAACATCGACTCCATTAATGCGCTCTGTCCTTGAGAAGGATAAACTATATGGAATCAATTTCCTAGAGTTGTACAGAAACTTGAGAATTATTCTCAAGGAAAAAAAGAAATTGTACATTCTAGACAATCCTGTTCCAGAGGCACCAAGAGATGATGCTCCCTTTGCTACGACAAGGGCACATTAGAAGATCGAGGATGATTCTAATGATGTGACTTGTATCATTCTTTGCACCATGAACTCTGAACTTCAGAAGCAACATAAGAACATGGAGGCGTATGGTATGATCGTACATTTGAGACAACTCTTTCAAGAGCAAGCAAGGCATGTGGGGTATGAGGTGTCTAAAGCACTGTTCAAGTGCAGACTGTCAGAGGGGAACCCAGTTGGGCCTCATGTACTCCGTATGATCGGATACATAGAGAATCTCGAGAGATTAGGCTTCGCACTCGACCAAGAGTTGGCCACTGATCTCATCATACAATCGTTGCCGGGTAGTTATAGTGAGTTCATATCGAACTATACCATGAATGAGCTAAAAAAAACTCTGACAGACCTGCTCAATATGTTGGAGACCGCTGATTAGAGCATCAATAAAGGAAAATGCAAGGCCATAATGATGGTCTGCAAGAGAAGAGAAAGCGCGTTGCTTCTACCTCCAAGGGAAAGAGCGAGGCAGTTGAAAAACCCAAGGAAGACGCCTTAAAGCGTGCCGGTGGCGTCTCTAAGGGCACATGTCACAATTGTAGTCAGACATGCCACTGGAAGAGGAACTGCCCAAAATATATGGAAGATAAAAGGCTTGGAATAGTGATTCCACCACCACCAGGTATTTTTTTTATAGATGTCAATTTGTCTATATATTCATCTTGGGTAATGGATACTAGATGTGGAACTCACATTTGTCGAAAAGTGCAGGATCTAAAGAGAAGTAGACGAGTGGCTAAAGGGGAGATAGACTTGCACGTTGAGAATGGAGCAAGAGTTGATGCATTAGCCGTAGGCGTTTATGAGTTATCTTTTCCTTAATGAATTATCTTAGAATTAGACAATTGCTTTTATGTACCTGCTATGAGTAGGAACATTATTTCTGTTTCTTGTTTGGACGAGAAGAGTTTTTCTATCACATTAAAGGACAAGTGTTTCTCCATTTATTTTGGTAGTTTGCATTATTTTAGTGGGCATTTGTCTAATGGATTGCATATCCCTGATCTAAGTAATTCCGTTTATAACATAAATACCAAGAGGATTAAAACTAATGATTCAAATAATACTTATCAATGGCACTTTCGTTTAGGCCACATAAACGAGAAACACATTTCTAGACTCCATAAGGATGGATTTCTAGACTCATTGATTATGAATCATATGAGACATGTGAATCTTGTTTATCGGGAAAAATGACAAAGCCTCCTTTCAATAAGAAAGGTGAGAGAACTAGTGAGATATTGGAATTCATACATACTGATGTGTGTGGACTATTTTCCACGCGTGCCAGAGGTGGTTATCTTTATTTCATTACATTTACTGATGATTTCAATAGTATGGGTTTACATACCTTATGAAGGCCAAATTCGAATCCTTTGAAATGTTCAAAGAATTCAAGAATGAAGTAGAGAAGAAAATTGGCAAGGGTATTAAGGCTCTACGATTGGATCATGGAAGAGAATACTTAAGCCAAGAGTTTTATGACTATCTTAGAGAGTGTGGGATCTTGTCCCAACTCACTCCACCCGGCACGCCACAATGAATGTCGTGTCTGAGTGGAGAAATCGCACCCTGTTGGACATGGTGCGGTCTATGATGTGTGAAACAGATCTTCCAATATCGTTTTGGAGACAAGCTCTATCAGCTGCAGCTTTTACCATTAACCGTGTTCCATCCAAATCAATCATGAAGTGAGATATGGACTGGGAGGCGTCCCATAGTTTGTTTATGAAGATTTGGGGTTGCGACGTCTATGTAAAGCGTTTACAAACAAACAAGCTCGGACCCATGTCGGATAAGTGTAAGTTTGTGGTATATCCAAAGGAAACGAAAGAATAATATTTCTACAATCCAACAGAGAACAAAAGTGTTTGTTGCTGAGACCGGAGTGTTTCTAGAAAGAGTGTTTGTATCTAAAGAATCCAGTGGGAGGATTGTAGATCTTGTAGAGGTTAATGAACCACATACCACTGATCCAACAATGGAGCATGAGCAGGAATCGCAAGCTATTGTGGAGCAACCTGCTCAAGTAACACAAGAGCTTTGTAGGTCCAGTAGGGTACTTCAAGATCCAGAGAGGTATAGACTTCTCGTTACTGAGCTCGGTGACGTACTAATAATGGATGATGAGCCTACTACCTATGGAGGGGACGTAAAGGGGTCGAACTCGAGGAAGTGGCTTGACGCCATGAGATCCCAAATGGAATCCATGTATACCAACAAAGTATGGACTTTGGTGGAACCACCCAAAGGGGCTCGGCCCATAGGGTGCAAGTGGGTCCTTAAGAAGAAGACCAACACGGACGCCAATTTAGTTCCCTATAAGGGCCGATTGGTGGAAATAGGATTCAGATAGATTCATGGTATTGATTATGATGAAACCTTTTCCCCGGTCGCGTTGACCAAATCCATTCGTATCTTACTTGCTATTGCAGCTTATCACGACTATGAGATTTGGAAGATGGCTATGAAAGTAGCGTTTATGTCTGAAAAGCTTCTTGAGGATGTGTACATGACACAACCATAGGGTTTTGAGGATCCAGAGCATGCAAAAAAGGTCTGTAAGTTGCATCGATCCATTTATGGATTGAAGCATTCTTCTAGGAGTTGCAATCTACGATTTTATGATGCAGTCAAAGAGTTTGGCTTCATCAAGAACAAAGATGAACCTTGTGTCTACAAGAAGATTAGCAGGAGTTCTGTAGTGTTTCTGGTCTTGTATGTGGATGACATTCTACTCATTGGAAACGATGTCCCTAAATGAAGGACTTTGGGGATACTGCTTATATACTAAATGAAGGACTTTGGGGATACTGCTTATATACTTGGTATCAAGTGTTGGAGTAGATGCATAAAGGCAATCTTATTGTATGAACATTGTGTTGGCTAGAATATTCATTTGTTATTTTTGGAGATATTTAATATAATGAAGCCCTCAAAATTTAAATTGTTGTTTATCTTAAATATCCCCTGTCCATTATATTGATTGATAGGACGATCACTATAGAATAGTATGTGGGAAGATTGATATGGAGATATCAAGTCTAACACATGGGTATGCATTAGGATTAATGGCATACTGGGTTGACCCACCACGAGAAGGCTACATTAGATTATGTCAACGTCACAAGTCCTTATTGTAGTGAAAATGGTGTTTTAATCCGTAGACTTGAAGTCACTAGATACTCTAGTTGTGAAATATCATCTTTTGATATGATCAAATGTTGCACCGTAACTGGGTAACTATAAAGATAGTAATCGGGCATGATAGGAAGCAAGATGAGAGATGATAGTGATGTAGAGAGGATTTTTCCCTTCTACACATGGGAGTAAATGAGGGGTAGTTCTTATGGAATCTTTGGCCAGAATAAGATAAATCAATATGAGATATCGATGTTATATGTATAGGATAAGCCTATTCACATGATCGAGAAATTATGGATTGGATATACGAGTGTAAATTATGTCTCGTGTCCAATCCGGATACGAAGACATGGGGATAGATACAACACTGTAACATTTGGCACATGGTTTGTTGGATCACTGACTATTTCTGTTAGTTGGGTGGCAAAGATGTGTTGCTAGATACTGCTCTATGTTCATAATTGTTACTACCAAATAAGTAGAAACCTATTGGGTAACACACCCAATGGATTAAACTGGACTTGGATATTAATTAGTTGCACTAATGAATCAAAAGGATCAAAACGCACCACAAGCAAAGTTACTAGGACTAATTTGAAAGGTGGACTAATCCGTGTATTGACATGATTAGTATTGGGGCCAATATGTAGTTAATAAGGAGTTAATATTGAGTGAAATAACAAAGCAAGGAGAGAGAGACCAAAGAAGTTGGCCGCCCCTTACTCGTCGGCTCCAAGCCCGTCGGCCCCCTTTGGTGGTTCGGCCACCTGCTCTGTTTTGCGTGATCTTTCACCCTCCTTCTTCGCGTAGCTAGTACTAAGACCTGAAGAGGATTCCAGCTTGCAATCCTAGGTATGGATACTTTTAGAGACATTGATATCATTCTGTGTTGTGATCACACATGCAAACAAGGTACACAAATTGTTTATCACTTTTCACGTTATGAATGCTTCCCTACGATCCGTGGAGGGATTTGATCAGGAATTTATTTATTTTTATTCCATTCCGTTACATACATCAAAACCCTACAGTGGTATCAGAGCCACATGTCGTAGTCCATAACGTGATTTATGTGTTACAGTTTCATCAGTTTTTACACTGTATCGTTACTCTTTTTTGAAAAACTAATATTGGCATAATGATGAAAATTGAATATGATTCAATAGGGAATGAGCCAATTTTAAATATTGTATAAGGTTTGGCGAATTTAGTTCACATTTGATGTGAGTTTTGGGGTTTTGAAAAACTAGGGTTTGGGCACAATTGGGGAAAAGGGGTTTTTCTCTACAATTTAGAATATGCCTGCAAGGGAAGAACGAAAGTTTTGGAATGAACCCTATAGGGTCGGCCACTAGGTGATCGCCCCCTTCCCTTGGCATGCAGGCTCAGGGTGACCGCCTATTGGGTCGGCCAAGTGGCCGGTTTGACCGGGCGGCTTGATCCGACCGATACGGGTTGGTCCGGCGGGTCCTTGGGGTTCGGCCAATTGGATTGGCGCAACTCCTTGGACAGTTTTGACCCTAAATCCCAAAATCAGGTAAAATTGACCAAGCACGTTAGAATTTGAATTTAACTGTATTATGTGATTTATCACATGGTGGTTGGATATGGCCTGGGTTGTGGATGTTTAGTTTTGTGGTTTGTGTTTGTTTTGGTTTATTGTAATTAATGTAATTAATTATTTTACAGCATGGGTGTCGTGTTCTCCCTCGCTTGTGAGGTCTCTCTATTTAGTATAGATGCTAGATAGTATTAGATAGATAGATTATAACCAAGGCATGTAGAAGAATATCAAAGACTAAAGAAACCACAAGACGATGAAGACCCACAAGCTAAGAGGTGTGAACTAAAGATGGAGGCACATGGACATGAGCTTGTCACTTTTGGTCTTTAGATGTTCTCATTGGCTTGGGTATCTTCGTCTTAGAGGCAATATCCATACCACATTAATTAATTTGTTTGTTTATTTATTTATTGTCTTGTTATTTATTTTGGTGGATGGATGATGCATGCTAAACGTAACAAGATAATGATAAACAAGTCGCATCTTTTATTTGGGATTGCCCAATCCAAATAAGTAGATCAGTTGATGGGATCAAAAAAACAAATTAATGACGACATGGGAATCCCTCAAACGATAAGTTTTGCATTTTTCCTTCTCTTACTTAACACCTGTCATGATACGGGTCTATTAAATTCGGGCTTGCCAAGACGATTTAATTCACCATGGTGCGACGCGGCGGCACAAGCTAGTAATGTGTGATTGTTGAAGTAAGAGGTTGAACGCAACTAGGTTATTTCAATAGAATTGAAAACTTAGAGGCGAGGCAATTAGGAGTTATCAATTTGATAGATAAAGAATATGGGGTGATTCACTTATTTGAACCAAGAGTTGCATAGGATGCAATTAGAAATTGTTCGTACCCAAATAACTGATCTTTGGGTGACTTGCCAAAGCAATCACAAAGTGAAATATGGATCTTGGACCACTATAAAGTATATGATATTTTCCGCATTAATGGTGATGTCTATTAATCTGAGAAAAATAGTGGGAGCTATATCTAATAATCTACCCATTGTTAAATGTAGTTAATTGTTCACAAATACTAAAATTGCATATTCTCATTTTGCAGAATTCCTGGAAACAATGAAAAAACATCGACACCATCCATGCGTTCTGTCCTTGAGAAGGACAGGTTTTCTGGAACCAATTTTCTAGACTGGTACGAAAAACTTGAGAATAGTTCTCAAGCAAGAAAAGAAGTTGTACATCTTAGACACTCTTGTTCTAGAACCACCAGCTGAGGTTACTGTTCTAGCTACTGTGTGGGAACATCATAAAATTGTGGATGACAATAATGATATGACTTGTCTCATGCTTTGCACCATAAACTCGAAGCTTCAGAAGAAACATGAGAACATGGAGGCGTACAATATGATCGTAAATTTGAGGCAGATCTTCCAAGAGCAAGCAAGGCATGAGCGGTGTGAAGTATCTAAGGCACTGTTCAAGTGCAGTCTCGTAGAGGGGAATCCATTCGGGCCTCATGTGCTCCGTATGATCGGATACATGGAGAATCTCTAGAGGTTAGGCTTCCCGGTCGGCCAAGTGTTGGCCACTGATCTCATCCTGCAATTGTTGCCGGATAGTTATAGTCAGTTCACATGAACTATAACATGAATGAGATCAACAAAACTCCATCAGACCTTCTCAATATGTTGAGGACCACTGAATAGAGCATTAACGAAGGCAAAAGCAAGGACATAATGATGGTCAATAAGGTGAAGAGCAAGCGAGTTGCTTCTACCTCCAAAGGAAAGATCAAGAAATTTGGAAAATCCAAGGAATCTACCTTAAAGCCTGCTGGTTGCGTCTATAAGGGCGCATGTCACTATTGTAGTCAGACATACCACTGGAAGAGGAACTGCCCAATGTACCTGGAAGATAAAAGGCTTGGAATTGTTATTCCACCACCACCAGGTATTTTTGATATAGATGTCAATTTGTCTATCTCTTCATATTGGGTATTGGATACTGGATGTGGATCTCACATTTGTCGAAATGTACAGGAATTAAAGAGAACTAGACGATTGGCTAGAGGGGAGATAGACTTGCACGTTGGGAATGGAGCTAGAGTTGCTGTATTAGCCGTGGGCGTTTATGAGTTATCTTTGCCCACATGAATTATTTTAGAATTAGAAAATTGCTATTATGTGCCTGCTATGAGGAGAAACATTATTTCTATTTCTTGTTTGGAGGAGAAATGTTGTTCTATTAAAATGAAGGACAAGTGTTGCTCCATTTGTTTTGATAGTATTCACTATTGTAGTGTGCTTTTGTCTAATGGATTATATATCCTTGGTCTAAATAATTCCGTATATAACATAAATAGAAGATGATTAACATTAACGATTTAAATCCTCTTGATCTATGGCACTGTCATCTAGGCCATATAAACGAGAAACGCACTTCTAGACTCCGTAAGGATAGATTTCTAGATCATTTGACTATGAATCATATGAGACATGTTTATTAGGAAAAATGACAAAGTCCCATTTCAATAAGAAAGGTGAGAGGAACAGTGAGTTATTGGCACTCATACATAGTAGATATGGATTTGTATACCATATGAAGGCCATATCCAAATCCTTTGAAAAGTTCAAAGAATTCAAGATTGAAGTAGAGAAGCAACTTGGAAAAATTATTAAGGCTCTACGATCGGATCATGGAGGGGAATACTTGGGCTAAGAGTTTGACGACTACGTTCGAGAGTGTGTGATCTTGTCCGAACTCAGTCCACTAGGAACGCCACAATGGAATGTCGTGTCCGAGAGGAGGAATCTCACCATGTTGGACATGGTGCTGTCTATGATGTGTCAAACAGATCTTCCGATATCGTTTTGGGGACATGCCCTAATTACAAGTACTTTTACCATAAACTGTGTTCCATCCAAATCGCTCATGAAGACACCATATGCGATATGGACTGGGAGGCGTCCCATAGTGTCGTTTAGGAATATTTGGGGTTGCGATGTCTATGTAAAACGTTTACAAACAGACAAGCTCGGACCCAATTCGGATGAGGGTAAGTTTGTGGGATATCCTAAGGAAAGGAAATGATATTATTTCTACAATCCAATCGAGAACAAAGTGTTTCTAGAAAGATAATTCGTCTCTAAAGAATGAAGTGGGAATACTATAGAACTTGAAGAAGTTAAAGAATCGAAAAACACTAATCCTACAATGGAGCATGAGTAAGAAATGCAAGCTATTGTGGAGCAACCTGCTCAAGTAAGAGAAGAACTCCGTAGGTCGAGTAGGGTATGTCAGGAGCCAAAGAGGTATAGACTTCTTGTCACTGAGCCCGGTGACGTACTACTCATGGATTATGAGCCTACTACCTATGGAGAGGCCATGAAAGGGCCATACTCTAAGAAATGGCTTGAAGCCATGAGATCTGAAATGGAATCCATGTACACCAACAAAGTATAGACTTTGGTGGAACCAACTGAAGGGGTTCGATCCATAGGGTGCAAGTGGGTCTTCAAGAAGAAGACTGACATGGATGGAAATGTAGTTACCTACAAGGGCCGATTGGTGGAAAAAGGATTCAGACAGATTCATGGTATTGACGATGATGAAACCATTTCCCCAGTCGCAATGACCAAATCCATTTGTATCTTACTTGCTATTGCAGCTAAGACATGAAGAGGATTCTACCTTGCAATCTTGGGTGTGGATACTTGTAGAGACGTGGACATCATTCTGCGTTGTGATCACACAGAAAAACAAGGTACACAAATTGTTTATCCCTTCTCACGTTATGAATGCTTCCCTACGATCCGTGGAGGACTTTGATCAGGAAATTATTTATTATTATTCCGCTATGTTACCTGCATCAAAAACCTACATCAAGATCTATAGGGATAGATCAAGGAAGCTGCTCGGCCTAAATTGAAGTACATATATAGACAAGGTGTTGAAGCGGTTCAACATGTAGGAATCAAAGAAAGGATTCTTTCCCATGTCGCATGGGGTCACCCTTACGAAGCCTGAACGTTATTCCAACCAGATTGATAATGAAAGCATGAGTAAGATCCCATATGCCTCGGCCATAGGATCTATCATGTACACCATGTTATGAACTAGACCAGATGTTTCATACGCATTGAGTATGGAAAGCAGATACCAGTGCAATCCGGTTTAGAGTCACTGGATTGCTGTCAAGAATAACCTTAAGTACTTAATAAATGTGTACGAGAGAATCCTGCAGAGAGAATTCAATATACACCAAGAGTAGGGGATAGAAAGAACACAGGAAGAGTGGGGTTGTGTGTAGGGAGAGAGTAAGACAATAGCACTGTATGAGAGAGAGAAAGGATTTTGGCAGAACCTCCGCGTATCTCAGGTGATTCTCCCCTGTATGGAAGGGTTAACGATCCGATATATAACGGAGAATGTGACCATTGTAGTGTGTTAATGCGCCCATTAATGGTGGCTTAATTAGCTTAACCACAACGACACGTTCATCCGTGTATATAGGGATCGTTACGGCACGTTCGTCCGCGTAAACCGGAACCGTTATGAGGTTGACCGGGTTTATGGAGCTCGTGCCATAAATCTCTCAAAGCAGTTACTAAGGTCGCGCGCGACAGGACTTACTCTAGCCTCCAAACTAAGTCCCTACAAATCCTGTGTGGTGGTATGCGAGGGCCTTGTCTCGCAGCCCCCACGTGGATCAGCGCGGGTGGTGATCCAGTGTGTGTGGAGCACAAGTAGGTGTGCTGGATGATCGCCACATGGCTAAGATCATACTGTACAGAATGCACTATCTACATTAGCCCCCTTTCTGCGCGTGAAGACGCATAGCCGGATAGCCTTCAATGCGCAGGAACCAATGTACGCGTCACCGCCACGCACCAATTCAAATACACGCAAAATCAGCCCCCGTGCGTGCCATTATGACCTAAAATCCCTAGAGTCGTGCCGTATGGTCTTTTAGGGTTTTAGGCATGACATCAGCTTGTCCTGTGATTTCGCGATTCGACGGTGACGATTGCGATTCGACTACTGAAAGGACGCGACTCCTCATTGTTTTTGGATAAATACTCTGTGCCCTCCATTGTTGCAAAGAATCACTTCTCTCTCTAAAGTGAATGATACCCGGAAGCCTTCAAGAGCAGATTCAAGTGATTAATCATCAGTTCTTCCTTGTCAATCGTCTCCTTCAACTTGCTTCATCAAAACAAGCTTTACCAAAACAAGGTTGGCTTTGCTCAATTCCATTTAATTTACTCGAATACTCTTTGAACTGTCTTGGATCTGTAAACCCATGGCTATTTGAAATATGTCATTCATTGAGAGCTGCAAAAGAGACCCTGTTCTTAGACCCAGAACTGATCTAATCACCAGATTGTGACGATTTTGAATGTGGGACTTCTGAAATTATGAGAAATATAAACGATTTCTGAACTTCCAAATCCAAAATTGACCCCGGACTGTTCATCTTCTTTTGACAAAACATAGTTTCTTCTTGAAATTCAAACTGAAAGCTTCTTGAAATTAAAACTGATTCTTGAAATTCAAACTGAAAGTGTGTATATTTCTCCCCCCTTTATTCTTTCTCTTCCGTAGGAATGGCAAAGACAAAAGGATCCAAACCCATTAATGAGGCCGAAGAAATATCTGATCTTCCCCAAACCTTGTGGCGGAAAGCCCCCTATTTGGGTGGAAAAGATTTTTATCATGCTAGGGTTAAGGAGAAGAACCAGCCGACTCCTGTTTCCTCTGGAGATTTGCGGACATTGACCCCGCCTGTTAACGCAGCCATGCTAGAATTGATCGATTCAAAGGATGTGGTTAGATTAGGGGTTGAAAATGGGTTTTCCCCCATACCGCAGTTTCTACCCAAGCGTTTGTCCAAAAATTGGACTTCATGGATGAGTTGATCGACCACGTATTGACCCACCATGCCATCGCATTGAACAATGCTGGCGTTTATTTCGCAGTTCGTGCTATGAAGGGTGCTGCCATGAAGTTGGATCAGTCCATGCTTCTAAACCTTCTCTCCAGCTATTCGCCTGCGACTCATAGCTTCCACTTTGCTGAGTTCGAGGCTGCTCCCACTCTGGAGGATGTGCACATGTTGTATGATCTTTCTCCCGTTGGTGAGGTGGATCCTCTGAGTCCTTTGAGGACTGATCCGGAACTTGCTCTATACAAGCTGATGGAGGAATGCTTGTCTGAGGTAAAGAAGATTTCCGCCCGGTGGACATCTGCGAAAGTTCTTCCTGACTGGCAACTTGTTGATACATCTGCGAAGAACACCTGGGGCAAATGGGTGCAGTACTTCTTCCGCGACTATGCGAGTAGCAGTATCACCAAGAAACTTCTGGACCAGAACCCAAAGGCGAAAAATTATGTAAATGGGAAAGGTTACCATCTCACCTTGTGCGCCTTCCTCTGTGCCTGGTTATCAAGGTACCTGATCGATGGTCACTCTCATGATGGGTTTTTCTATCATGTCCTCCCTCTTGCTGTGAGAGTGACCCTCGGCCAGAGAGTCGCACTTGGGCCGCTAGTCTTGGGTACTTTGTATCACAGATTAGACCAATTGGTAGTGGCGACCAAGGACTCTCGCGGTCGTCTTGATGTGCTGACTTATGTCAACATCGCATTCCTGACCATGTGGGTCTTTGAGCGATGGCCCTCCTATGCTCATGTTCCTTCTAGGCCCAACAAGTGGTGTGTCCCACGTGCGGAGGATGAACTGTCAAGTGGGAGAGCTGCTCGATGGTTCAGAACCAATCCTCCCAAGTGCACCTGGAGCCTGATATGCGATGACCGAAGCAAGTTTACAGCTAGGCCTTATGCCACGCGAATTGAGTATGTAAAATGGTTCCCGAAGCTGTATCCCGCCAAATCTCTTGGTTTCTCAGAAGAGCTCCTTTCCGAAGGTCATGAGCGCTTTCATGAGCGCTATCGCGAATTCTTCTACTGGTGTCTAATGGGTTCTCTTCCTGCTCTTGCGGAGCATGTTCTTGAGCTTACTCCCAGGTATGAGAGGATCACAGTGGATGTCGATCCAACTCGCGTTTCTCCCCAGTTTGGCTTTGATGCAGTGGCGCCCTCAGTTTGGCCTAGATCCATCGTAAGAGGCTGCTACAAGCGGCTGTTGTCTGGGGAGTGCCAAACGATCTTGAGGAGCAACTTTCCCTTTGTTCAACCTTCAAGTGGTCGTGCAGGTCGCTTCTCCAAAAATTGGGTTGCTTACTGGACTACTCAGCAGGCCAGATTCGAGACACAGTCGACCCCTCAGCCCAGCAGGGCTCCTATAATCAAAAGAAATGCCTTCCCATTCCATCCCAACTGCAGTTTGGATGAATCCCAGTATGGCTGCTACCCTTGCTGGACCATGAGAACCACTTGTGCCCATCCACCATTCTTGAGGAGAAGATGGCCGCAGTTAGGTATGGTCCTTCGCATGTTATCAAGTACATCGAAGATTTTGCCAAGGTAAACAATTTCCTTTGTGCGTGTTAAGTTTCTTTCCTTTGATGCGTCGAAACTTACGCTCCATTTTCTGTTTTAGTGCTATCTGAGGAGGTTTGCATCTGGTGAGCGCTCCAAGTTGCTGATCAATACCATTTTTGCTGCGAAAAGGCAGGGTGAGAAAATTCTGCTAACAATGGGAATGGCTCCCAGAGTCGAGGCTCGGATTTGCGAGGTAATGGATGCATTTGCTGACTCGCTGATAGACAACACCCCAGCTTTGTCTCCTAGGAACGTTCCATCTCCTCCAGCAGACGTTTCCCCAAGGGCGAAGAGACAAAAGCAGAAGGGCATTACAAGTTCTTCTCCTAGGAGTGCTCCAGCTTCCTCTCCTGCGAAGTCCCTTACTTCTAAGGACAAGGGCAAATGCCGCATGCCAAGCAAGGTGCGGAAGGAGCTCGCAGTTGATACTTTTGTCCCTTTTGTTTAGGAGGAAGAGGAGGATGAGAGGAGAGAGGTGAGAGGAAGAGATGATGATGAAGAAGAAGAATAAAGAGCCGAAAGTGTAAGAGAAGAAGAAAGAGGTGAGATACAAGAGGAAGATTCAGAAGGTATCTCAAATGAACTTATCTTCTCAGTACTTTAGCTCTCGCAATATTTATTGAATAGTTTGTTCTTTCGCAGATGATGACGCAGAAACCATCAGCGGCCTTCTGGCTAAGAAGAAGAAGAAAACCAAGGGTTCTCACTCTGGCGTTCCAGCGAAGCCATAGATGAGGACATCCTTGCTGAGTCTGAAAGAACAGCTGCGGAAGCTGCAGAAAGAAGAAGGAAGCGAGAAGAAGATGAGATCGAGCTCATAAAGAAGAGAAGTTTGGAAGAACAACATGTTGATGACTTGGTGCAGCAAGCCGATGATTTAGATGCGGCTGCTCTGGAGCAGGGTCAATCGGACTTTGAGGAGATCGCAGGTGGCAACCAAGGTGAGATCTTTAACCTTGCTTTAACTTACCAAGAAGTGATTATCGGTGCGTTAAAGCATGGCTTATCAAAAGCCAATATTCGCTGATGGCTAGTAAGAAAGTGTGGTGAACCCTCTGGTAATCATTCAAGCAATGTCTGTAAACTAGGCTTAGTAACCCAATCATCATCATAACAAGTTTCTTCGCACCCCAGGTCACGCCCACCTTAAGGATGTATGGTGTCGCGTCTTTAGCATATGATGAAGATGGTGCAATCCCACCTACATGTGGAGGTGCTTGGTCTTGATCTATCAAAATAACAGAACACTGTATGATACAAGTTACCTCACATTTTCCTGTCTTGTATTCTAGGCGATGCTGATGATGACATGCCCGAACAAAGAAGTCAGCCCCCTGCATCTTATGCCCCAGAGCGGAGTTCTCATGTTGAGAAGCCTGTCGCAACTGCTGAGTATGCAGGAGAGCCTTTTGAGGATATCATCGAAGTCTCTGATGATATCGAAGCTGACATCGTGCTGATAGAGGAAGATGCTGATGCTGCAGTTGAGGAAATGGAGACAGATGCTGTCAGGGCTGAGGTTCATGAAAGTGAGAAGGTCATGGAAGATGTAGCATCACATGCAAATGTTGATGTTCAAATGAATTCTCCTGAGCCACAAGAGCCCCTCGCAGCCGAAGAAGTTCCCGGTCGGGCGACCGCTCCTACTGCTGCCATTCCCTCATCAGAGGTGGAGCTTCCAGTGGTCCCCCAAGCATGGAGTTTTTAGAGCTCGCAGGTTGGAGCTGGTGTCGCACCCGTTGTGGCCTATAATCTCCCTGCGAACTATGATGAGCTCGAGCTCGCAGCTGACAGACGAGCCATGCAGCAAGGGCATGCTTCATCTCTTCCAGCAGTGCGCATTCCTTCGTTGCGTGAGATCCTTGAGGGGACTGGTACGATATCTTCTTTTGCATTCCATACCTTTGTTTTCAAGCTTTTATGATCTAAATCTGAAACAACTTTATCAGGATTGAAGCAAGCTGATGTGAACTGGCTGGTTCGGATGCGCCTCTCATACCCATAGTCATTCGCGAGATCTCCAGAGATAGAGCAATATCACATGAGGCTTTTCTTGACCGAAGCCATCTGGATTCTGGAGCAACTATCTGTGGCCACTCCTGCGACCATTTCTCCTCATAGCGCGCAGCTGCTTTTCAGCACATGCCAAGGGCTTCAAGCTAAAGTTCAAGGCAAGCTAGGCTTCGGGTATCTCTTCAACAGGATCACCCAAATTCGCGCAGCTGTGAATTTGAAGCGCGGTTTCCACAACCTCGCAGCTGAGAGACGGAAGGTAGAGGAACAAAGGAAGAAGGCTGAAGAAGCTGTCAAGCTTTTCCATGAGATGAATGCCAAGTACGAACAACTGAAGCGAGAAGTGGACCAAGTGAGAGATGCATCACTCTCGTTCTCTCCAGAATACCCTTTGATCAAGGATTTATTTTGAGAAAGAAAATAAAAAAATTGTTTAAAACAAAAATATTATTGTAATGCTGCTAGGCTTTCTCCCCCTTTTTTTATCTAGAACTTGCATGTCCCATTTTGCCCTTTCGGGGATTTGCTCAAATATTTTTGTGCTTATCAATTATGACGTCACATGGCGACGTATCTGCCTTGATTTTCGCGCTAACGACTTATTAGATAAGCACGATTTCCTTGGGAAGCCCATCCGTATTATGACCTTCCGTCATTAATTAGGGCACGCCACCGAATCGTCATAGCCTTTAGTAGGGTAATTGAATTTTACCTCTTTTGAGACGCAAGTAATTGATTCTTACCCCTTTTCCAAGCTTTGCTGACTCAGCTAGGGAACCGAAAAGTCCCCGTAGAGTCTATATAAACCCTGCCTCTTGCTGCTTGGGTTCTTCATCCCAAAATGTGGCTTGCCACGAGTCCTTACGACTGCTGGCTTCAACGCTTGTCTTTTGTTGATTCACGGAAATTTCAAGTTGTGAAACCTGAGTTTGTGCCTTGTGCCATATAAATAGCTCCCAAGATCTTCTTTATGAAGATCATTGATCTTCATGACCATTGTAAAGAAGATGTACATAATACCTCAGGTTTGTTCGAAGATTTTTCTTCGTCTATTACGTTTGCAGGTTGTATCTCTGGCTGCCTTCCGGCGAGGTGCAGTGCTGTACTTACTTTCTTACCAACTCGTAATGAATGGAGTGTTTCTCCTCTAGCTTTACTGGAGGAGAACTATTTGCCTCCACTTTCTTAAACTAGGGGTGACAAGCCATTGAGCTCGTCTCTGTGGACAAAAAGTTTTCTGCCCCAGGAGTTGTTCTCCGCTTGTTCTTCACCGCCGCATCCGCCTGAACAGGTGGTTCATCTGGCACATCTCTTGGGCAGAAGACCAGTCAGAAGCCTTGTTCAGATCTAGGATCCCGACAAGAGCATCGCATGGCTTTGTTAGTGCTTGTATGCCGTTCATTTTACAGCAAGAACTTTCTTACTATAAATTTTTGCTTGTAAGCTCCTATGTCGCATAGCTTTTGTTAGTGCTAGTAGGCCGATCCTTTTATAGTAAGAATTTTTCTTACTATGAGTTTTTTCTTGTAAGCTGCTATCTAGACGGATAAATTGTAAGTCATTTTGACTCTTAATGAAGCATTCTATAGCATTTGTTGTTCTTGTTTGATACAACAAATTGTAATATCGCATGAGTCTTGGCTATAAAACAAGTTATGTTTCTTCCGCCCTTTGCATTCGGATACTTTCCTGAATAATTCTTTATTTCAAGCTTGATGTATTTTGCATTCACACAGGGTGTTGCTGCTATAGCTAACTATCTAAGCAGATAGGCTCGCAGACCAGTTAAGATCATACATCATGGATGCTATCTAGGCAGATAGGCTCTCAGATCACTTAAGATCATTTTTGAACATTGCCGCTATCTCAGCAGATAGGCTTTTGGATCACTTAAGATCGCATTCGAATATTGATGCTATCTCAGCAGATAGGCTTTTAGGATCACTTAGGACCGTATTTGAATAGTGCTGCTATCTCAGCAGATAGGCTTTTGGATCACTTAAGATCGCATTTGATTAGTGCTGCTATCTCGGCAGATAGGCTTTGGATCGCATGAGATCGTAATTGAATAGAGCTGCTATCTCGGCAGATAGGTTTTTGTTTTTAATAAACAGAGAAGTAAATGAAACGATGAAAGACAACTAAAGTAATAAAATTCTTCTCATTTGGGAGAATTCTTTTATTATAAGAACCCTCATATGGGAGAGGCAAGATTACAAGTCCCTCATATGGGAGGAACGACGCATGAGTCTATCAAAATACTAGACGTAAATAGACATTGTAATCTGATGCATGTAAAAAGAAAAGTTAAGGATAATACTTCTTAATCTAGCGCATTTTGACTGAGCTTGGGGTTGTGGCCGTCCCATGTAGCCTCTGTATTTTGCAATAACCACTGTCGAAGACTCCTTTAACTTCGAATGGTCCTTCCCAGTTGGCTGCGAATTTTTGATGGGCTGCCTCCCGCATGCAATGATCTGAAGCGCGCAAAACCAGGTCCCCAACCGCGAAGTCTCGATGTTGGACTGTTTTGTTGTGTGCGCGAGCGATCCTCTCCTTGTACCGTTTATTAGCCCGCTTGGCTTGCTCTCGCTTTTCCTCCAATAAAATCAAGTCGTGGTCGCGCTGATTATCGTATAACGCATGAAAGGCCAATCTCGCAGAGTTGATTTTCACCTCTGCCGGTACAACAGCTTCAGCTCCATAACATAGAAGGAACGGGGAGACTCCTGTGGGAGTCCTCGGCCAAGTTCGATATGCCCATAATGCTATGTTCAAAGAATCAGCCCACTTCTTGTGATCATCTGCGACCATTTTGCTCAGAATTCTTAACAATGTCTTGTTGGTCGCTTCTGCTTACCATTCCCTTTTGGATAATAAGGAGTGAAGCAGACCTGCCTTATGTTATATTCCGCTAGCTTTGCGGCTACTTGACGATTTACAAAAGGTGTGCCATTATCCGAAAGGATTGTGTTGGGGATTCCAAACCTGTATATGATGTTTTCTTGGACGAACTGGACCACAGCGAGCGCATTAGCTGTCTTGAGCGGTATTGCCTCCACCCACTTAGTAAATAGCTCGGTCGCGGTGAGGATAAACTGGTTACCATGTGAGGCTTGTCGGAATGGCCATGGTATCCCTAACGCATGTAGATCTACGGCAAGGGCATGTACCAGGTTGCCCTTGATTTGACATTCCAGGCATCTCCTTACTTTAGTGCGGCAATCTACTTCCATGGTGGGCCAGAAATAGCCAACTGTGAGGAGCTGTCTGCATAGTTTCGCACCTCCCTGATGCTCTACTTGGTGAGAGATATCCATCGCCTCTTGCACTTCCATGCTGTCTAAGCATCAAAGTAGATTAACCTCGTGACCCCTTCGCCAGAGTATGTTTTCTTGTACTACGTAACGGGCTGCCTTTCTTTTCAGTTTCTCGGCTTCCTTTCTTGACTCAGGCTCGATTCCTTCTGTGAGAAAATCGAAAAGTGGCTTCCTCCAGTCCATATCATCATCGACCAGGGCAGTTGTTAAAGAATCCTTGATCAATGCGCAACTCTCGCAGTTTCCTTGAATTATCGCAGCAGCCGTTGACATGTCCGGCCAGTGGATCCCATACCTTTGGGCTTTCCGATAGATTGACACCTCACCTTCTCCGCAAGTGTGCTGGTGAATCTTTTTCGATAGTGCTTGCCCCTCCTGCTGCGAGACGCATCGCATAAGTATTCAACATGGACCTTTGTAGTAGAGAGCGTTGTCATGTATGCAGTACCCCTTAGTGGATGCCCAATTTTCTTTTCTCGTTCCTTCGGCGATGGCATGTAATATCGATTTTCTCCAGTCTGCATCATCCATGAACTCATCCTCGCATGCTTCCTCTGTCAATGCCGACGACATTCGAACTTCAATCGAGATTCTCGCAGGGCACTTATCCGCACTAACTTTAGATCCCAGAGTGGCCAAAGCATCAGCATGCCGATTATCTGCTCTAGGTGTATGCTCGTACCTGACATCGCAGAATTGTTTCACCAGCTTCTGCACTAAAGTCCGGTAGGGCAATTAATTTACTTCTTTTAATCCGTACTCGCCTGAAGCTTGTTTGACGATTAACTTGGAATCCCCCATAACCGTCAAATTGCTTACTTCCAGTGCCCTAGCTGCACGGAGACCTCCGATGAGAGCCTCATACTCCGCTTCATTGTTGGTGACTGCGAAATCGAGTTTTGTGGACATTTGGATGACCTCCCCATCCGGTTTGGTCAAAACGATTCCAATTCCTCCACCTTTCCTTGTTGACGACCCATCAAAATGAAGCGTCTAGTAAGGTAACTCGACTGCATAGATCTCGGGTCCCTCTAGTTCCTCCTCGATCACGGGCTCGTAGCTGTTATCCGGGAACTGTGCTAGTAGATCCGCCACTGCCTGTGATTTGATTGCCCGCGGTCGAACGCACGTGATGTTGTACTGGGAAATGGTCATATACCATTTTGCCAATCTTCCGCCGGGAGAAGTATGATTCAAGAGGTACCGTATGGGTTCGCTCAATGTAACCACCACTACTTTGTGCGAGGCGAAGTAGTGCTTCAAATTTTCTATTACAAAGAATAGGGAAAGCCAATGACGTTCGATATTTGTGTACCGAGATTCGGTTGGTTGCACTATGCGGGAAATATAGTAAATCGGCCTTTCTTGCCCTTCATATTCCTGAGCCAAAAGTGCCCCTATAGACTTCTTTGTCGACGTCAGATACAGCAAAAGCGGCGATCCAAGCTGTGGTGCGATCATTACCCTTTGTGATGTCAGCAAGTCTTTTAGCCTCCCGAATGAGACCTCATGTTCCGCGGTCCAATTGTACACAGCATTCTTCTTGAGGAGATCGATGAAGGTTATTTCTGCGATCGCAGGGATGAACCTTCGCAGGTAAGATAACTTCCCCAAGAATCTTTTCAGAGCACTTTGATTATGTGGTGCCGTCATGCTAGTGATGGCTGATACCTTTGCGGGATCAGGCTCAATACCCTGGCAATGTATCACACATCCCAAGAGCTTCCCTGAGGTCACTCAGAATGCGCACTTCATGGGGTTCATCTTTAGCAGGAAACTTCTGCATCTTTCAAATACTTTCCGCAGGTCCCCCAAATGGTCCGCTTCTTCTTTGGACTTGACAACCAAGTCATCAACATAAAACTCCACTTCTTTGTGCATCATGACGTGAAATAGAGCCATCATTGCTCGCTGGTAAGTCGCGCCTGCGTTCTTGATCCCAAACGGCATAACCGTATAATTAAAGACTCCCATTGGCGTGATGATCGCGGTTTTTCGTGCATCTTCAGGGTCCATCTTGATCTGGTTGTACCCACTGAGGCCATCTATGAAGCTGAACATACGATGACCCGTAGTTGAATCAATGAGCAGATCGATGTTGGGCAGCGGAAAATCATCCTTAGGGCAGAAGCGGTTGAGATCTCGGAAGTCTACACAAATGCGAAGCTGGCCATTCTTCTTCACCACAGGCACATAGCCAACCATGTAGGATGATGATTTGGCTCGATGAACCTGGCAGTCAGTAGCTTGACAATTTCTTGCTTGATTTTCACGTTTATCTCCGGCCTGGAGCTCCTTGTGCTTTGCTTTACCGGCTTAGATCCCGGGATTACATCTAACCTGTGCATGGTGATGCTCGTGTCCAGGCTGGGCATTTCATCGTATTCCCATGCAAACACATCTTTGTACTCAGTCAGGAGCTGCAGCAATCTTGCTTCTTCCTCGCTTGTGAGGTCTGCACTCAGAAAGACGGGCCTCTTCTTTTCTTCGCCTGGGCTCAGGAATACTTCCTTCAGCTCCTGCTTCTGAGGTTTCATCTTATCCTCCATGCATTCAGGCGCCTCTTTTAGCTTATCCTCCAAAATGTCTGGCGTCGTCTTGTCTTCTTCAATGACACGCTCGATTTGATTTATTTTCCCAGGGATATCCCCATGCTTGTGTGGGGGTATCCCCGCGCACCTTCATATGAGGTAGCATTTCTTCCCATTAGAGTAGAAGCTTTCTATCTCTTTGCCTGCGGGATCATGTTTTGCCACTCTTTTCAGAGTGTACACGTTCTTCCTTTGATAGGCGACCTGCGGTGCCTCTTTTAGCGCGGACGACTTTTCCTTGGCATCCTCCCTTGTCACCATCACTCCCGCTGGTGATTGATCCTTGATGTCTTCCCATCTAGGCAAGGGAGTAGGATTGAACAGCCCTGGCGTTTTCTCGTCCGCCATTTCAGTAAACCACACTGCTTCAGTGAGGTGCGCCTCGTCAATATTGAAAGGGTTCACCGAAGCTTGTATCTCCACTATTCTGTCGTTCCAGATAGCCTTCATCACCTGGTGAGCTGTCGAGGGGACTGCGTCGAAGCGATGAATCCAAGCTCTCCCTATGATCATGTGATACGTAGTGTTCACATCAATGACATAGAATTTGGCTGAACATTTGATTTTTCCTATCTGGACGCCCAGACGAATTCATCCTATCGTCATCCTAGAATCTCTTCCAAATCCCATCAGCAGGGATGGACGTCTGACAATCTTCTGCTCCGAGATTCCTGCCAACATTAAAGTGTTGAGCGAGACCACATTGACTGCCGCTCCTCCGCCAACGAATGCTCTTTTGAATTCGACACCATTGATCACCGTCGTTACATACAAAGGCTTCTGGTGGCTCGCATCTGTCTTCTTGTCGCTTGCGAAGAAGGTCATGACCTTTTCCGTAGAGCGAGACGCCCTAACAACTTTCCCATTGGAAACCACGATGTCTTCTTCGTAGTCCTCTGCTATCCTTAGAATCGCTTTTGTCATTTCTTTCCGGCACTTCTCCGAAAAGTTCATTTCATCGAAGAACCTGCTGAACCCGTGCGACCCCTTCATCCGATCGGCACGTTCGTCCTCCGTGTCTATACTGTAGTCCTCATCATTGTAGATTTCGGCAATGATGGGCAAACCATCTTCCGCAATCTCTTCGAGATCCATAATAATGATCATGGCTACTTATTTGCCTTTCGGCTCTTGCTCTGCATGGGCAGGCAGTGGATTGCTTCGCACATCCTGCCTCTGATCGCTGACAATCAACTCACTGTCTTTCATTTTCCGGCTTACCATGTTCCTGAGTTTCTTGCAATCAGCTGTGGGGTGCATAATTTTCCCGTGGCATTCGCACCACTTCGGGTCCCTCATCATCTCCTTGGAGGGTATCCTTTCGAGCGGAAGCAAGATACCATCTTTACGCCACTGCTTACACAAGTCAGTCGCTTCCTCTATCGAGCATGGTAGAGGTGGCGCGTCCGAATTTGTAACCCTGGGCTGCTTTTGCGGCGAAACTGTATTAACCTCAGCTTCACGCCCCCTCTTGTAACTGAACCTTCCTATCTTGAAAATGGTTCCGCTCGAGGGCCGTTCAGGGTCGTGCTTCTTCTTCTGCCTCTCCACTATAAGCTCTATGTTTTTCGTGCACTCCATCAATTTTGAAAAGGTAGGAGTCTGCAGGTTGATCAGCATACCTTTGTACTCATCTCGCATGCCTTGTAGACTTATCTCTACGAGCTTGCCTTCAAGCACCTCGTCTATGCATTCCAAGGATTTGGCCCTGAATTTCTTGATGAAAGTGACTCCGTCTTCCTCGCACTTCTGATACATGCGGGAGAGATGAATCATGGTAACCTTCTCTTTCACCTGGAAGAATTTTGTGTAGAACTTCTAGACCATGTCGTCCCAAGTTTTGACAGATCCGGCTTCCAGCGTCCTATACCATTTGTAGACCACATTTCCCAAGGATTTCGGGAACTCGCGCATCAGTAGCTTGGGATCGGCTCCATATGGTCCCATCACATCGATGAAACGCATGACATGATCGTGGGCGTTCCCGTTGACGTCTTCGAACTTGTCCCACTTAGGAGCCTTGTACCCGGCGGGGTTAGGCATGAGGTAGATCTCGCGTGGGATAGGCGAATCGTTATCAACCTTCGGGATAATGGTGTCCGCAAACTGTTGATTAGCCAAGAACGTCTCTAGGCGCCGCCGCAGCGACGTCATACATTCTGGTGCACTTTCCCCAGCAGCAGGAGAAGAATTGCAGCCGGCGGGGACACATATGTTGTGGTTGGACTAGGGGTGTAGGTCACGTTGCCCAGCAGTGTCGGCGGAGGAGGCAAGGGGTATTGCGAAGAGAGGTTGGGTGCCACGGTTGGTGGTTGAGGTATATGTTTGGTAAGGGGCGTATTTGGGCCGTTTGCCCCTGAACAGAGGGTAGCGGCACCATTGCTGGTGGAGTCTGCAGATTAGGGTTAGGTGGTGTCAGTATCACCCCAGTCCCTTGGGTGGTAGAGGCTCCCCATCCCTGAGAGACGGTAGTGCCCGATGTACGATTAGGGGGAAGGGTTCCCAGGATGGCCATTATCCGTTCCATCTGTGCGGATTGAGCCTGAAGGGCCTTCGCCTGATTCTGAATGGTGGCGTTTAGAGCCTCCAACAACGGAGTCTCACTGGCGGCCGCATAAGTGTGACGGGTCTCCTCTCCCGAGGTGGTCTCCGTTGAGGGCGATCTGTTACTGACATCATCTTCATGAGACATGGTTGCTTGCAATGGTAAGTTTCACGTCGGGTTCACCAAATGTGTACGACAGAATCCTTCAAAGAGAATTCAATATACACCATGAGTAGGGGATAGAAAGAACACAGGAAGAGTGGGGTTGTGTGTAGGGAGAGAGTAAGACAATAGCACTGTATGAGAGAGAGACAGGATTTTGGCAGAGCTTCCGCGTATCTCAGGTGATTCTCCCCTGTATTGAAGGGTTAACGATCCTATATATAACGGAGAATGTGACCTTTGTAGTGTGTTAATGGGCCCATTAATGGCGGCTTATTAGCTTAACCACAACGGCACGTTCGTCCGTGTATATAGGGACCGTTACGGCACGTTCGACCGCGTATACCGGAACCGTTATGAGGTTGACCGGGTTTATTGAGCTCGTGCCATAAATCTCTCAAAGCAGTTACTAAGTTCGCGCGCGGGCTTGGTTGTCGCTCGCGCGCGACAGGACTTACTCTAGCCTCCAAAACACTAAGTCCCTACAAATCCCGTGTGGTGGTATGTGAGGGCCCTGTCTCGCAGACCCCACGTGGATCAGCGCGGGTGGTGATCCAGTGTGTGTGGAGCACAGCTAGATGTGCTGGATGATCGCCACATGGCTAAGATCTGCCTGTCTAGAAAGCACTATCTACAAGAACAAATAAGGATGCATTCTTGATATAGGGAGGGAAGGAAGAACTCAATGTAATAGGTTACACTGACGCAAGCTTCCAAACCAAAAAAGATGATTACAGATGACAGTCGGGTTATGTGTTTTTCCTAAATAGAGGAGGTGTGAGTTGGAAGAGTTCCAAGCAAGAGACAGTTGCTGATTCTACAACTGAAGTTGAGTGCATTGCTCCGTCAGGCGCATCAAAAGAGACTTTTTGGATTAAGAAGTTCATCATTGAGCTTGGTGTGGTGTATAGCATAGTGGATCCCATTGCGTTGTAATGTAAAAACACTGGGCGGTTTCACAAGCCAAGGAACCCAGGTCACACCAGAAATCCAAGCACGTACGTGGGAGCCTTCATCTAATTCGAGAGATCAACGATAGAGGAGATGTGAAGATATGCAAGATTCCAACAGATAATAATCTTTTAGATCCACTTACAAATCCTCTTTTTCAGCAAAAGTATGAAGGGCACACTGTAGGTCTTGTAACGGATTACACAGTGGGAAACAATAATTAAGATCCTCACAAGACCCTCCAAGGATCACAGGAAGATACGTCTTTACGATAGTGTAAGTTCAGCCTGTTTCGAAGGCTTGAAACAGCTTGTCTGTTTGAAGGCCTTGAAACTGATTTCAAAGTTTTGAAACAAGCATTGCAGAATACAACATGAACTTAGAAGGAACTTTTGATTTCATTCCAAGTCCTGATCTCCTATGATTGATTTTATGTTACTTTATGATGAAAGAAAAATCATTATACTACTCTAAACTATGTTTAATCTATCTGTTTGACTAAGTTTTGCAGCGATATATAGCTGCCTATTTTGCAGGAATTAGTTTCTGAACTAGATGCTGCTGAAAAGAAACTGAGCTGATTGATTTGATTCTGTGCTGGCTCAAATCTGTTCTGGACCTTCCTAACTTACTTCTAATTAAAGTGAAGACACTATCATTGAAGATACTGAGCAACTAGCCGTTGGAGGAAGCTGTTAGAAGAGTCAAGATTTGAAGCTTTTTTTTAGGAAAGTTTGTTGAGAAGACTTTGAAGATAATTCAAATAGGCTACTTAAAAGATAGAATTACTGAAGAATTTCATAGACACAATACAAAGCAAGACATAGAGACATTCAAACACTATAGAGGATTGACAAGCAACCAAGAAGCAGATCGACATCACTCAATCCAATCATCTGAAGAACAATCCATTCTCACTGAAGACTTAGTTCTCAGTTTTCTTCTCTTCTGATCATCATTTGTATATCATTTAGATAATACTTCTAGTTCTTATTCTCGCGGATTGTTCAAGGTGAATAACAGATAATTCTTAGTTGATTAGTTAGCTAGAGCAGGTACTAGATAGGTTAGTGAGAACCACAAGCTGTAACAAAGTAAGGCATCTCTCTGTACTTGAGATCGAGGGCTTAGCTTTATATTAATAAGAATTGAGTTGAAAATACTGCAGGGATCAAGTCCCTGGTGTAGAGACGTAGGTCCAAGTGGACTGAACTCTATAAATCATTGTGTCTCTTGCATTTACTTTGCTGCTCTTTACTTATTTTATTCAATGCTCAAAACAGGTTTCAGTTCAAGGGCTTGAAACTCATATCAAGGCCTTGAAAACATCAGATTTTACTTTCTGTTTTGATTACAAGGAATTGAAACTCATTTCACGGCCTTGAAATACTTGCGGCTTTTTACAAATATCTTTGAAACCACTCTTTTAGAAAAATTTGCAAAAGTTTCCATACTCTATTCAACCCCCCTTCTAGAGTATTGATCCTGTATTCCTAAATTACTCCCTCCCTTTCAATTGGTATAAGAGCTTGTATCACTGCATAGATCTAACAATCTTGTGATTATGACTACTGTAGGAGATGGTGGTTTCTCACAGGGAAGAGCTGCCAGTAGACCTCCCTTGTTTTGTGGTGACAATTTGTCCACTTAAAAGCCCTGATGAAAATGTTCATCATTGATCAAGATATGGAACTCTGGACTATCATTCACAAGGGTCATCATATATTCTACACTGAGAAAGATGGGACGAGGACTCCCAAAACTGAGGATTCAATTTTTGCTTCCGAATTAGAGCAATATTCTAAAAATTACAGAGCTATGAATCTCATATATTGTTCTTTGAGTGCAGATGAATTTAACAGGATTTCAGGTTGCAAGATTGCCAATTAGATATGGGATAAGCTTGTGGTGACCTTTGAAGGAACTAGTCAAGTCAAGCAGACCAAGATCAACATATTCCTTAGGCAATATGAGCTGTTCAAGATGAATGGAGATGAATCAATCGGAGATATGTTCAAAAGATTCACTGATATTGTCAACAACCTTGATTCATCAGGAAAGCAAATTTCCAATGAAGAAAAGGTTAGATAGATTCGGAGAAGTCTTCCTAAAGCAAAATGGGAACCAAAGACTACTGTCATTGAAGAAGCTCAAGATCTATCATCTCTTAAACTTAATGACCTGCAAGGAAAGATGCATACACATTAAATCTCTACGAATGAAGCTGATGGAGATTTACTAGACAGTGTCAAGAACTTAGCTCTCAAGGCGAAGGAGTGTGAATCATCTCAAAACCTTGAACTAGAAGTAGATGATGATGAATATCCTTCTGCTCTTATTTCCAAATCCTAGACTAAATTTTTAAGATGAAAAAGAACTTTGGAAACAAGGAATTTAGCAAGGACAAACACAGATCCTCCAATAGCAGAGACAACAAAGTTAAATCTATTTCTCATGGTAATAAGACTAAATTAATGAATTAATTTGAGTGTGGTGATGCAGGAAACTTAATCAGAGACTGTCCACACAAGAAAAGCAAACATTTTCAGAAGAAAGACCATGACAGAAGAAAGAAAGCTATGGTAGCTTCTTGGAGTGATTCTGATTCCTCTAGCGATTCTAAATCTGAATAAGAACAAGCCAACCTCTGCCTTATGGCCAAGCATAATGAAAGTTCTGAAAAGAACATTGAGGCAATGGTAAACTGTTTAATTTCTAAACCAATAGAGGTCCTCACTGACTATCTTAGAACAATGCTATTAAATGAGGAGGACTATCTGAAAGAAATTAGCAAGCAAAAGAAAACTTGGAACTTGTTTGTCAAAATCAAAGCCTTGAAATTTCTCTGAAAAACTCTGACAGATATTTCAACGCCTTGGAAACCAGTTTCAAGGCCTTGAAAACTCAAGTCAAGGAAGTAGTCACTGAGAACTCGTTTTGAGTGGCAGTATCGTTTCTCTCAGACATGATTGTGATGAATTGGAGGAACAAAATACTACACTAACTGAGAAACTTCAAGGTGCTACGAAGGCTATGACAAACTTGCTGGCTCAGAACACAATCTGAACTTGATTCTTGGAGGAAGCTTACAGTCTGTTCACAAAATTGGTATTGGCTTCAATCCAAAATTTCCTAGAAAAATCAACACCAGATTTGTGAAGGCTAGTAACAAATTTTCTCGTAAGTGCCATTACTGCAACAGAATTGGTCATATTAAAATTACTTTTCCTTTTAGAAGATGAGGCCCTCAAATAATGACTAACACTTTTTTTGTTCAACTTAAAGGACAAGTTGGACAGATTTGATTTCCAAATGGGGTTAGCCAACCTAACATGGTTGACCCTGAATATGAATCTAAATTCCACACTTGGTCTAACAGCTGGGTAAGGCAGTGAATGGTGTTTGCATGATGTCACCAAGAGTAAAGATCAAAGATGGTTTATGGAAAGTGGATGCTCCAGACAAATGAGTGGAAAGAGATCTTTATTCTTTGAACAAAAAGAGCAATCTGAAGGTTCAATCACACTTGGTGACAAAGGAAAACGCAACATCTTAGGTATTGGTAAAGTTGGTAAAGACTCTGAAAATTCTATTTCTGATTTCTATTTAGTTGATGGTTTGAAGTTTAATCTGCTTTATGTGTCTCAACTTTGTGATAATGGTAACAATGTTATCTTTCAAAAAGAGAAATGTGTGGTGAAAAATGAGAAATCTGGAATTTGCATTCTCACTGCCTCAAGGTCAAAAATGTCTATACTTCACACACTAACAAAGGTGCAGGTGAAAGCTTGAAGTGTCTCAAGGCTTTGAAAGAGGATTCAAAGCTTTGGCACAAAAATCTTGGACACGTTAGCTTGCATACCTTGAACAAGGTGATCTCTAAAGACCTGGTAAGAGGATTTTCTTCTATCAGATTAAGAGATGATAAGCAAACAAGGAGCTCATTCAAACAAAAGAAAATTTTAAGTACTACGAGACCCATTGAACTACATCACATGGATCTTTGTGGTCCTATGAGGACTCCCACTCCAAAGGGTAAGAAGTATATAATAGTCATTGTTGATGATTATTCTAGATTTACTCGGGTTTTGTTTCTGAGAGAAATTTGTGATATTTGTTCTAAGATCGGCTCTAACGCGACTCAAGACACTACTAATGCAGCATGATGATGCAAATGCAAATTTAGATTCGATCTTAGAAAAAATATCACAAATTAAATTCTATTTGGGAGATCAAGCAATTTCAATCCACCTTAGACCGGTGCTCCTGGAGTGATGAAAATTTTATACAAGAGGTGTGAATCGCAACAAAATCGACCACAAGTAATTTTCCATAGTTAGTATATAAAGCATAACTTTACTATAAAGAACAGTCTAACTCTTCATGTGTGCTGACAAAAATAAGAGGATAACTGATAGAACCTTTTAGGATCTATAACTATTTAGAATTTACCACATTTTAATAGGTATTTAGAGAGTGATTTGAGCCCAATGTTAGAGAATATGAGTCGTTTATCACTTGTTGCTCACCATGTGCTATATTGTTAGTCCGGGCGTTTCTATGCATATTTCGTTGTTATTTGTCAAATATAATAACTTGGTATGTTTTTTCATGTTGTCTTGGCAGGAATGGATGCTAATCGGTTGATAGGAGGCATAAAATGAAATTCGGAAACAACTGAAGCACAAGTGGAGTAAAGAAAAGCCAAGTTGGAGTAGCTAGAATGACCAGTCTTCACTAATCTGATGATATCTGAAGTTCTGCAATTAATTTTGGAGTGAGACCGGTGCCAACTGAACGTACACTCAAAGATATTTCCAAATATTGGTCACGGAGCTTAACCAGAGTCCGGATGAGAGAGTAATGGCCCGCTCAAGATCAGCTTACAATTCTGTCCGGTAATTACAAACTGGAGGGGCTGAAATGCAATTTTGGCCAAAGTACATTAAAAACTCGCCCCCCCCCCCCCCCCTAACTGGTAAAAACGTGATAGAAGACCTAGGGGGACTATTTCACGCTCAGGAGAGGCAAGGAGGAAGGAGGAGACGAAGACCTCACCATTGGAGAACCTAGTTTGATTCCTTCTTCTCTTTTCTTAATCAAATTCATGGAGAAACTCTTTGCTATTGTTTATCTTCTGATGAGTAGCTAAACTTTCATATCTAGGAATCTCCTATGAGATCCTAGGGTTCATGTAAACGAATATTGTCCGCATTGAATCTAATTTCATGCATTGATGATATCTTCTATTGAAAAGTTATAGATTCTTGATTCCATTAGTAATCCTAGTCTATTGACATGAGTAGGAGATGAAATAATAATCATGAGCTTGGGTTTTGTTCATTAGAGATTCATGCTTAATTGTCATTGCGTTCTAAACTAATTGTTCATGTACTATGTAGTTAGTGAGTGCACGAAAGTGACTTAATCTAGCTACATGATATGAACATCAATCCCAACCATGGAGACCGAAAGGAAAATTGTTAGGATTGGCCATTGTGGGTAGGATCAGTAGGATGACTTAGCTGTTCTGTGAAACAGTGGACCGATACGACCCGTTTGTATATCAGTAGAGAACCTTCTAGAACGGATCGGTAGACAAAGGTGGACTTAAAGGGCCCTAGGTGTACCGTGACGTAAAAAGACCTGAGACCGACAAGAGTCTTCACTAATCTGATGATGTCCGAAGTTCTAAAATTAATTTGGTGTAAGTTCGGTGCCAAATGAAAGTAGACTCAAAGAGCTTTCCAACAATAGGTCACGGAGCTTAATCGGAGTCCAGATGAGAGAGTAATGGCCCGCGCAAGATCAGCTTACAATTCTGTCCGAGAATTACAAACTGGAGGGGCTGAAATGCAATTTTGGCCAAAGTACATTACAAACTCGCCCCCCCCCCCAACTGGTAAAAACATGATAGAAGACCTAGGGGGACTAATTCACTCTCAGGTTAGGCAAGGAGGAAGGAGGAGACGAAGACCTCACCATTGGAGAACCTAGTTTGATTCCTTCTTCTCTTTTCTTAATCAAATTCATGGAGAAACTCTTTGCTATTGTTTATCTTATGATGAGTAGCTAAACTTTCATATCTAGGAATCTCATATGAGATCCTAGGGTTCATGTAAACGAATATTTTTCGGATTGAATCTAATTTCATGCATTGATGATTTCTTCTATTGAATAAGTTGTAGTTTCTTGATTACATTAGTAATCCTATTCTATTGACACGAGTAGTAGATGAACTAATAATCATGAGCTAGGGTTTGTTCATTAGATGATTCATGCTTAATTGTCATTGCGTTCTAAACTAACTGTTCATGTACTATGTAGTTAGTGAGTGCACGAAAGTGACTTAATCTAGCTAGATAATATGAACATCTATCCCAACCATGGAGACCGAAAGGAAAATTGTTAGGATTGGCCATTGTGGGTAGGATCAGTAGGATTACATAGCTGTTCCTTGAAACGGTGGACCGATAGGACCCGTTTGTACATTAGTAGAGAACCTTCTAGAACGGACCGGTAGACAAAGGTGGACTGAAAGGGCCCTAGGTGTACCGTGACGTAAAAAGACCTGAGACCGATAGGAGTTGGTCAGTGCTAGTACCCGACTTAGTTAGATTGAATTAACATGAAGATTATTGAGAAATCGTTTACAGCCCTAGGTGATTTACGAGATTGCCTAGTTTGTCCATCAATTGATTAAGACTTCTTCTTAATTCACTTTTCTACTGTTTCAGTCTCTACTTACAACCACTTGTTTGGGCGTGGTAACCTCACATTTCTCGACACTTTTTACTGGTTACTTAGTAAACTCAATTGATTTGTTAGTTAAAGCTTGTTACGACAACCCGAGTATTAAATATACTCAATCTTTATTACTCGACCGTGCACTTGCGTACACACATAAGAATACGTTTCTAGTTTTTGGCGCCGTTGTCGGGGACAACGGTTTACAAGTTTAGTTAGCAATTAGTTTAGTTTACTCTTTATTTTTTTGTTTGTTATTTGTTACCTCACGGGTTTTCTAGTGGTGTTTTCTCAAGAGTCAATGGCAGAGGGACTATAACCAAGCTACCCTACCTGAGAACAGCTGGTAGCTATGTTAGGTAAGGTTGAAGAGCAAGTACGGGTAGCAACACCATCAATTCCCTACAACCGCTCTGGGAAGAAAATGATCAAGGGATTTGAGGTTAACCTGAAAGGAACTGAGCCGACAATTGTCGTGCCACCAATTCAGGAAGATAATATTCGCCTAAAGGTGGATGAAATTCAATTTGTGAAGGACAAGTTCCAATTCGCTGGCACAGAGGACAAAGACCCTCATGCATTCATTGGTGAATTTCAGCAGTGCTGTACTTATACCCGCTACAAGGGGGTCACTGCTGAAGCATTTAAATTGATGATGTTCCCTTATTTCCTCACGAGAGTTGCTGAGGATTGGTTGGACTCCTTGCCATCCAACTCCATCAAAACTTGGGAAAAGTGTGTCTCCCAGTTTATGGTCAAATTTTTTCCATTCTCCAGGATGATTCAGCTGCAGAACGAGATTTGGAATTTCTGACAACATCAAAATGAATCATTGGTCCAAGAATGGAAGCGCCTCAACCTTTTTCTACGTAAATGCCCAAATTATAGAATTGACAAGGGGCACATCATCCATGTATTCTATGATGCACTTGACAAGTCTGATAAAGACAAGCTCGATATTGAAGATGAGGGTAATTTCATGTTCAACAGTTATTTGGAGGGGGCATATAAGCTGGTTAGATGTGTGGTTAAACAAGAGCAGAGCATGGGAAATTCTTGCCATAAGCCAGTTCCGACGAAGCAAAACTCCATGGTGTACAACACAGTTCAGGTGAATGCTGTGGAGGAAAAGCCTAAAGCAGATGATTCAGAATTTAATCAGCAGCCACATGCAACTTCAGAGCTAGCAGAAATGAAAAATCCGATGAAGATGATGGGTGAGCATATGATGACCATGCAAACTCAGTTCGCTACTGTTGCAGCTTCACTCCAGGTGGCTAAAGCTGAAATTGTGTCTTTGAAGAAACAACTCGACCAAAAAGCATTGGAACTCAGCATTGATACATCTCAAGAACTGGCTCAAGCCATCCCTACTCGCAGCAGGATTTCACTAACTTACCCTCCATACCCGACCCATTCCAGAGCTGAAGGGTCAAAGGCAAAGGAGCATGACGAGAAAACTCATGTCATGGTCCCCCAATCAAACGGCAACCCTCCGCCAGCCGAGAGGTGACTAATGAGGTAACTCCACCCCTTTCTTCTTCCAAGGTCCCCCTTTTCCATTGCGTAGCAGGAAGAAGAAAGACGACTCTGAGGATTATCGGCAATTCGTATCTATCTTCTCCAAGTTTCACATTAACATACCACTGATTGTGGCAGTCAAGATGATGCCTAAGTATGCTAAATTCTTGAAAGGTACAGCGTTGGGGAAGAGAGTTGTTGATGGCTTTCAGACTGTGGACTTTACTGAGCAGGTTAGCTCATGTGCCTTGCATGGGTTACCTCATAAACAGAAGGTTCCAGGAAACTTTGTAATTGAAGCTACTCTAGGTGGAGCCTTCACTGGACAGGCCCTGTGTGACTTGGAGGCTAGCGTTAATCTGATGCATCTCTCGGTATTTTAGAAGTTAGGTGTGGGGGCGCGATCCACCTGGATCAATCTGCAATTTGCAGATAAGTCATGAAATAAAGCCTATGGGTGGTTTAATATATCTTGGTGAAGGTTGGGAGTCTCATCATCCCAGCTGATTTTGTCATTCTAGATATGCCGCCAGGAGACGTTCCGATTATTCTAGGTAGACCCTTGTTTGCTACCGGACGAACATTGATAGATGTTGAGAATGGGGAGTTAATCATGAGGATCAACGATGCACGCGAGACCTTCAGGGTTTTCAATCCTACTCCCCAAAAGTTTCAAGGGCAGTCAACAATTCCTCATGTCGTGCATGTAGTGCACCAACATTCAGATGTGACAAATAAGGATCCACCTGATCCTAAAGTGAAGCACAAGGATGTTTGGAAGATCCTACAAAGACCACAAGAGGATTGGGCACGTCGTGTTAAGCAACCTTTCTAGGTGGAAGAGGTAACAGGGTCGGGCCGTCGACCTTTAATTACAAGCGCTGCTTGGGAGGCAACCCAATGTAGAGTAGGATATTTGTTATTTTATTTTTTTATTTAGTTCTCCATATTTGATTTTGATGGGTGAGAGAGATTTGGTTTAATATTTTCCATGAGTGTGTAGAACGCAGGTACCGCAGACCCTTTGCATTCCCCTTCTTGATTCACATGCACTACATGGAACAAAGAACGAGGCACAACGAGCAATTTGATAATAGGAGCTTGAAAGAGAGGCTACTTGAGGAGTAAATATGCATTAATTGAGTATATTGGCAGCTAGTTGTGGCCCGGATTTGCACGCATCGGAATCCGAAGAGGGATGAAAGAAAACAGAGTTAAAGGGGCACGATTCTTGCGCTAGAGAGAAACTTTGGAGATGATATGAAAAATTCCCCGGACTTTGGTAATTTATCAGTCAACATTGGATTCTACACTCAATGACTAGTCCGTGAGTGCGATAATCGAAGGAATTGGACAACGGATGAAGAAACTAGAGCAAAAACAAAAACCGGTAAGTCCCAGGGCATTTCGGGCAGAAATGAAATAATTTCGGGCCGTAATACCTTTGATTTTGGGCCGAAATGAAAAGTAGGATCTGTTTTGAGAATTCCAAATCATTTCGGGCCGAAATGGTTTTGATTTCGGGCCCAAATACACTGTATTTCGGGCCGAACTCAAAAGCAATTAGGGCCGAAATGCTCTGGAAGCCTCATTAATTGGGTACATTTTGGGTATTCCGGGGCTACTATTTAATGTCAAAAACTGGATTTCTCACACTACCAACCCCAATTTCGTATCAAAACACTCTTTTGCATCTTCTTCCTCTCAAACTCTCAAGAACACTCACACACATAAAACCCTACTTCTCCAAATCGAAAACTTTTTGTGGGTTTTGCTCCTTGCAAACTCGCCATCAACACTAACTCGCGGAGTTTTGAGAGATAGTGCACGGTTTGAGTGTGGGGGAATTCAAAGAGGAAGTGATGATGTCTAAAGTTCTACAATTAATATGGGAGTGAGGCTGGTGCCAAATGAAAGTAGACTCAAAGAGCTTTCCAACAATAGGTCACAGAGCTTAATCGGAGTCCGGATGAGAGAGTAATGGCCCGCACAAGATCAACTTACAATTTTGTTCAAGAATTCCAAACAGGAGGGGCTGAAGTGTCATGGTCCCCCAATCAAAGGGCATGAAGCCGCCAGCTGAGGAGGTGACTAATGAGGTAACTCCACCCCTTTCTTCTTCCAAGGATCTCCTTTTTCCATTGCGTACCAGGATGAAGAAAGACGACTCTGAGGATTATCAGTAATTCATATCTATCTTCTCCAAGTTGCACATTAACGTACCACTCATTGAGGCAGCCAAGATGATGCTAAGTATGCTAAATTCATGAAAGATGCAGCATTGGGGAAGAGAGTTGTTGATGGCTTTCAGACTGTGGACTTTACTGAGCAGGTTAGCTCATGTGCCTTGCATGGGTTACCTCATAAACAGAAGGATCCATGCAAATTTGTAAATGAAGCTACTCTAGGTGGAGCCTACATTGGACAGGCCCTGTGTGACTTGGGGGCTTGTGTTAATCTGATGCCACTCTCCGTATTTCAGAAGTTAGGTGTGGGGGCGCAATCCACCGCGATTTATCTGCAATTTGCAGATAAGTCATCGAAGAAAACCTATGGGGTTGTTGAAGATGTCTTGTGAAGGTTGGGAGTCTCATCATCCCAGCTGATTTTGTCATTCTAGACATGCCGCCAGGAGATGTTCCGATTACTCTATGTAGGCCCTTCTTGGCTACCGGTCGGACATTGATAGATGTTGAGAATCGGGAGTTGATCATGGGGATCAACGATGCACGCGAGACCTTCAGGGTTTTCAATCCCACTCCCCAACAGTTTCATGGGCAGTCAACAATTCCTCATGTCGTGCATGTCGTGCACCAACATTCAGATGTGACAAACGAGGATCCACCTGATCCTAAAGTGAAGCAAAAGGATTTTCGGAAGATCCTGCAGAGACCACAAGAGGATTGGACATGTCGTGTCAAGCCACCTTTCTAGGTGGAAGAGGTAACGGGGTCGGGTCGTCGACCTTTAATTACAAGCGCTGCCTGGGAGGCAACCCAATGAAGAGTAGGATATTTGTTATTTTATTTTTGTATTTAGTTCTCCATATTTTATTTTGAGGGGTGAGAGAGAGTTGGTTTAATATTTTCCATGAGTGTGCAGGACACATGTACCGAAGACCCTTCGGATTCCCCTTCTTGATGCAAGTGCACTACATTACACGCAAAATGAGGCACAACGAGCAATTTGATAATAGGAGCTTGAAAGAGAGGCTACTCGAGGTCGAGGAGTAGCTATGATTAATTAAGTATATTGGCAGCTAGTTGTGGCCCGGATTCGCACACATCGGAATCCGAAGAGGGATGATATGAAAAATTCCCCGGACTTTGGGAATTTTTGAGTCGACATTGGATTCTACACTCAATGACGAGTCCGTGAGTGCGATAATCGAAGGAATCGGACAACGGATGAAGACACTAGAGTAAAAAACAAAAACCGGTAAGTCCCAGGGCATTTTGGGCCGAAATGAAATCATTTCGGGCCGAATTACCTTTCATTTTGGGCCGAATGAAAAGATGGATATGTTTTGAGAAATTCAAATCATTTTGGGCCGAAATGGTTTTGATTTCGGGCCGAAATACAGGGCCAGAATTAAAAGCATTTCGGACCAAAATGCTCTGGAAGCCTCACTAATTGGGGGCATTTTGGGTATTCCGGGGTTACTATTTAAAGACAAAAACCGGATTTCTCACACTACCAACCCCAATTTCGGATCAAAACAATCTTCTTCATCTTCTTCCTCTCAAACTCTGAAGAACACTCACACACACAAAACCCTAAACTTCTCCAAATCCAAAACGTTTTGGTGGGTTTTGCTCCTTGCAAGCTCGCCATCAACATTAACTCGCGGAGTTTTGAGAGATAGTGCACGGTTTGAGTGTGGGAAAATTCAAATAGGACGAACTCCAAGAACGAGAATTGTACAATTCGTCGCTTTGGAGGGGGATTCCGCCAAAGCTCCAAGAGGGACTAGCAACGGGAGCACCAAGGAGCACAAAAAGGTAGTCTTGCTTCGACTTGCTCGAGTTATCAAAAAATTGGACGACCAAACGGTCCATTCTCGACCAAATTTGCAAAATCGGTCCCGTAAGAACGGTACTCCGGGACTGTAGGTACGTTTTTCTTTCTCTTGCTTTAAAATTCATGTCTAGTCACTCTAGGCAAAGTGCCCTGCAACACATGCCATTTCGCTATTAATTCCTTACACGTTGAGATCATGCCTTTGTGGGGACACTCTAAATTCATTGACGACAATGATTATGTCAAGTGTGGGCAGGTTCATGCATATCTTTGCTTGCCTTAACTTGCATAAACATGTTACATATAGATTAGTGAGTCAGTTTGCACGTAGGTTTCAGAGTTAGGATTGCATGTGCACGTTTAATTATTGCATTGTATATATTTTTTGCACTTTTACTTGTTGAGTCCACCTACCCATATGTGTTGTTAATCGAGTTGGCCCAAGCATATAGTGTTAGAAAAACTCAATTTAAAAACAATGAATTAAAAAAAAAAAAAAAAAAAAAAAAAAAAACTAGAAAAATCCTAAAAATTAATTTTTTTGAGAAAGGGAAATTGAAGAGAGCGAATGTGGTGAGGGCTTAATGATAGTATTCCCTAGGTAGTATGAAAATCTGAGGTGTGGTAGACGCGCGAATCTGGAGTAGGAAGGCTATAGGGCCAATGCACTCGAGAATTGTGAGTAGCTGTCTCTCAGACTAGTTATCCTACTAGCGCTAGACCATCGTCACTTAGGTATTCGTCAACCGTCCTCGTAGTGGCAACGGAACAGCTATGCGAATGATTTTTATGGGGACCTCACGTCGCCTCTCCATCACCTAGGTCCACTAGTTACCCCAATTTGATCTATCTACCCTTTTTATTCACAGCCTCTAGCCTAGGAAGCCATTCCCTGTGACTTGCATCACTAGTTAGAATGGTCCCTTCCTATGCGTCATGATAGAGGGAGTCGAGTTAGGGAGGTTCGTTGAGGGTGAGCTGATATTATAAATCTTGATTGAATTCTCTTACATTTCATCTTTTGAGGGATGTGAGGGTGAGTTAGAGACGACATCACACTTCGGTGTCGCGGTGAGTTGTGTCTATACACCACGATCACAGGTGGAGTGCCGTAGTGCGTGACATTCTTTCCGCATGATATGGGGTGGGGGTTGGTTGATATTTTGGCCGGACGTGCTTTTGCTTCATTATATTTTCTACATCTTAGGTGATGAGGAGGATTGGTTGGAAAAGCAAGTTTATACATTGACTACCGGGTTTTTGATATGGTTTACATCGAGTGTGGGGGTGTCGACATCTATTTTGATTACATCATTGATTTGACACATTCCACCCCCACATATCTATTTTGATATTTGATCTCCTCGGATATTACTATCGTATTGGTGGCTCTATGTGCTTATTTGTATGGAAATGAAATTAAAATTAAAAAAAAAGAATAGAAAAATAGAAGTTGAAAGTGAATTGGAATAGGGAGTCGAAAATTAAACTTCATGAAGACCGAGGAGATGAGCTATGAATCTTTGATCACTTCTTCACATTTATAGCCGCGAGAACGGGGTTGCACCACGATTGAGGGAATGAGGGCCGGATTAGTAGATTCGGTGGGGTTCTTTGTATTTTGGTTAGGGATTGTGAGAATCAGGTTTCGTGAGATATATCATGACGTTTTGGACTACGCTTCTAAATATCTAATCTTACCTGTCCTAAGCCGTCAGCCGTTTAAACCCGTGGATAATTAGCTCGGATGGTAAGTGCTAGGGATACGTTTGATGAGTGTGCGGAAGCAACTTATCTTATGTTCTTGCCCGTTCGGTCTGACGAAACTGGCCGCAAGTTCTACCGATCACCGAAGTTATAGAATCTTCTAGGGGATATGAGAGCCCTATGACATGCCAGTTTTTTCTTTGAGATTGCCCTGTCTCTAACTAAAAAAGAAAAAAAATATATGTTCTTTAATTCCTTGGATTGTACATACTTGAGTTGCATTGTATATATCATGTATTTTGCATCGTCGTGTCTTTGTATATTGAGTCGTGAGTCGTTTTGGCTAGCGAAAAGTTAAGTATGCAATGCGGTGGGGTATGCATTGGTTTTGTATTGGTATATGTATGCAATGTCTCAAGCGTGGGGGTTTTGAGCGTCATTGTTGCTCGAGACGAGAAAAGAGTAAGTGTGGGGGAATTTGATAGCACCTTTTAAGAGCTATAATTCTTTAGCATTTACCACATGTTAATAGGTATTTGGAGAGTGATTTGAGCCGAATGTTAGAGAATATGAGTCGTTTTATCACTTGTTGCTCACCATGTGCTATATTGTTAGTCCAGGCATTTCTATGCATATTTCGTTCTTATTTTTTAAATATAATCGCATGGTATGTTTGTTCATGTTTTCTTGGAAGGAGAGGATGCTAATCGGTTGATAAGAGGCATGGAATGAACTTTTGAAACAACGGAAGCACAAGTGGAGTAAAGAGAAGCCAAGTTGGAGGAGCTAGAATGACCAGTCTTCACTAATATGATGATGTCTGAAGTACTACAATTAATTTGGGAGTTAGGCCCTGTTCCAAATGAAATTAGACTCAAAGAGCTTTCCAACGATAGGTCACAGAGCTTAATCGGAGTCCTGATGAGAGAGTAATGGCCCGCGCAAGATCAGCTTACAATTCTGTCCGGGAATTACAAACTGCAGGGGCTGAAATGCAATTTTGGCCATATTACATTAAAAACTCCACCCCCTACTGGTAAAAATGTGATAGAAGACCTAGGGCGAAGGAGGAGACGAAGATCTCACCATTGGAGAACCTAGTTTGATTCCTTCTTCTCTTTTCTTAATCAAATTCATGGAGAAACTCTTTGCTATTGTTTATCATATGATGGGTAGCTAATATTTCATATCTAGGCATCTCATATGAGATCCTAGGGTTCATGTAAACGAATTTTGTCCGGATTGAATCTAATTTCATGCATTGATGATTTCTTCTATTGAATAAGTTGTAGTTTCTTGATTCCATTAGTAATCCTAGTCTATTGACACAGTAGGAGATGAACTAATAATCATGAGCTTGGGTTTTGTTCATTAGATGATTCATGTTTAATTGTTATTGTGTTCTAAACTAATTGTTCATGTAATATGTAGTTAGTGAGTGCACGGAAGTGACTTAAACTAGCTAGATGATATGAACATCAATTCCAACCGTTGAGGCCGAAAGGAAAATTGTTTGGATTGGCCATTGTGGGTAGGATCAGTAGGATTACTTAGCTGTTTTGTGAAACGGTGGACCGATAGGACCTGTTTGTATATCAGTAGAGAACCAGCTATAACGGACCGGTAGACATAAGTGGACTGAAAGGGCTCTAGGTGTACCGTGACGTAAAAAGACCTGAGACCCATAGGAGATGGTCAGTGCTAGTACCCGGCTTCGTTAGACCGAATTAACATGTAATTAAGATTATCCGGAAATCGTTTACAACCCTAGGTGATCTACGAGATGGCCTAGTTTTTCCATCAATTGGTTAAGACTTCTTCTTAATTCACTTTTTTACTGTTTCAGTCTCTACGTCCAACCACTTGTTTGGGAGTGGCAACCTCACAATTCTCAAATTTTTTTACCGGTTACTTAGTAAACTCAATTAATTTAATAGTTAAATCTTGTTACGAGCTTGTCCTTGTGGGATTCGACAACCCGAGTATTAAATATACTCACACTTTCTTACTCGACCGTGCACTTGCGTACACACGGAAGAATACGTGTCAAGTTTTTGGCGCTATTGCCGAGGACAACGGTTAACAAGTTTAGTTAGCAATTAGGTTAGTTTAGTCTTTACTTTTTTTGTTTGTTATTTGTTACCTTGGGTTTGCAAGTGCTGTTTTCTCAGGTGTCAATGGCAGAGGGACAAGAACCAAGCAACCCTACCCGAGATCAGCTGGTAGCTATGTTAGCTAAGGTTGATGAGAAAGTACGGGTAGAAACACCATCAATTCCCTAGAACCGCTCTGGGAAGGTAATCATCAAGGGATTTGAGGTGAACCTGAAAGGAACTGAGCCGGCAATTGTGGTGCCACCAATTCAGGCAGATAATATTTTCCTAAAGCTGGATGAAATTTAATTAGTGAAGGAAAAGTTCCATTCGCTGGCACAGAGGACGAAGACCCTCATGCATTCATTGGTGAATTTCAGCAGTGCTGTACTTATACCCGCTACAAGGGGGTCACTAACAAAGAATTTAAATTGATGATGTTCCCTTATTGCCTCACTGGAGTTGCTGAGGATTGGTTGGACTCTTTGCCATCCAACTCCATCAAAACTTGGGAAAAGTGTGTCTCCCAGTTTATGGTCAATTTTTTTTCATTGTCCATGATGATTCAGCTGCACAACGAGCATTAGAATTTCAGACAACATCAGATTGAATCATTGGTCCAAGCATGGCAGCGCCTCAACCTTTTTCTACGTAAGTGCCCAAACCATAGAATTGACAAGGGGCACATCATCCATGTATTCTATGACGCACTTGACAAGTCTGATAAAGACAAGCTCGATATTGAAGCTGAGGGTAATTTCATGTTCAACAATGATTTGGAGGGGGCATATAAGCTGGTTAGATGTGTGGTTAAACAAGAGGAGAGCATGGGAAATTATTGCCACAAGCCAGTTCCGACGAAGCACAACTCCATGGTCTACAACACAGTTCAAGTGAATGCTGTTGAGGTAAATCCTGAAGCAGATTATTCAAAATTGAATCAGTAGCCACAGGCAGCATCAGAGCTAGCAGAAATGAAAAATCTGATGAAGATGATGGGTGAGCATATGATGACCATGCAAACTCAGTTCACTACTGGTGCATCTTCATTCCAGGTGGCTAAAGCTGAAATTGTATCTTTGAAGAAACAACTCTACCAAAAAGCACTGGAACTCAGTATTGATACATATCAGGAACAGGCTCAAGCCATTACTACTCGCAGTAGGATTGCACTAACATACCCTCCATACCCGACCCGTGCCAACGCAGAAGCGTCAAAGGCAAAGGAGCATGAAGTCTTCGATTCTAGGAAGACTCCTGTCATGGTCCCCCAATCAAAGGGCATGACTCCGCCAGCTGAGGAGGTGACTAAAGAGCTAAATCAACCCCTTTCTTCTTCCAAGGATCTCCCTTTTCCATTGCGTAGAAGGAAGAAGAAAGACTATTCATGAAAGATGCAGTGTTGGGGAAGAGAGTTGTTGATGACTTTCAGACTGTGTACTTGACTGAGCAGGTTAGCTCATATGCCTTGCATGGTTTACCTCATAAACAGAAGGATCCAGGCAGCTTTGTAATTGAAGCTACTCTAGGTGGAGCCTACACTGGACAGGCCATGTGTGACTTGGGGGCTAGTGTTAATATGATGCCACTCTCGGTATTTCAAAAGTTAGGTGTGGGGTCGCGATCCACCTGGATCAATCTGCAATTTGCAGATAAGTCATCGAAGAAAGCCTAAGGGGTGGTTGAAGATGTCTTGGTGCAGGTTGTGAGTCTCATCATCCTAGTCGAGTTTGTCATTCTAGATATGCCGTCAGGAGACGTTCCGATTAATCTAGGTAGGCCCTTCTTGGCTATCGGTCAGACATTGATAGATGTTGAGAATGGGGAGTTGATCATGAGGATCAACGATGCACGCGATACCTTCAGGGTTTTCAATCCCACTCCCCAACAGTTTCAAGGGTAGTCAACAATTCCTCATGCCGTGCATATAGTGCACCAACATTCTTGTGTGACAAATGAGGATCCACCTGATCCTAAAGTGAAGCACAAGGATGTTTGGAAGATCCTGCAGAGACCACAAGAGGATTGGGCACGTCGTGTCAAGCCACCTTTGTAGGTGGAAGAGGTAACTGGGTCGGGCCACCGACCTTTAATTACAAGCGTTGCTTGGGAGGCAACCCAATGTAGAGTAGGATATTTGTTATTTTATTTTGTATTTAGTTCTCCATATTTGATTTTGAGGGTTGAGAGAGAGTTGGTTTAATATTTCCATGAGTGTGCAGGACACAGGTACCGAAGACCCTTCGTATTCCCCTTCTTGATGCACGTGCACTACATTGCACGCAAAACGAGGCACAAAGAGAAATTTGATAATAGGAGCTTGAAAGAGAGGATACTCGAGGAGTAGATCTGCATTAATTGAGTATATTGGCAGCTAGTTGTGGCCCGGATTTGCACGCATCGGAATCCCAAGAGGGATGAAAGAAATCACAAGTTGAAAGGGGCACGATTCTTGCGCTAGAGAGAAATTTTGGAGATGAGATGAAAAATTCCAAGAAATTTGGTGATTTTTCAGTCAACATTGGACTCTTCACTCAATGACGAGTCCGTAAGTGCGATAATAGAAGGAATCGGACAACGGATGAAGAGACTAGAAAAACAACAAAAAAGGTAAGTCCCAGGGCATTTCGGGCCGAAATGAAATCATTTTGGGCCGAAATACCCTTGATTTCGGGCCGAAATGAAAAGAGGGATCTTTTTTGAGAATTTCAAATCATTTCGGGCCGAAATGTTTTTATTTCGGGCCAAAATACACTGTATTTCGGGCCGAAATGCTCTGGAAGCCTCATTGATTGGGGGCATTTTGGGTATTCCGGGGATACTATTTAAAGACAAAAACCGGATTTCACACACAACCAACCCCAATTTTGGACCAAAACACTCTTCTTCCTCTCAAACTTTCAAGAACACTAACATTCACAAAACCCTAAACTTCTCCAAATCCAAAAGTTTTTGGTGTGTTTTGCTCCTTGCAAGCTCGCCATAAACCTTAACTCACGGAGTTTTGAGAGATAGTGCACTGTTTGAGTGTGGGGGAATTCCAAGAGGAAGAACTCCAAGAACGACAATTGTACAATTCGTCGCTTTGGAGGGGGATTCGGCCAAAGCTCCAAGAGGGACTTGCAACGGGAACACCAAGGAACAAAACAAGGTAGTCTTGCTTCGACTTGCTCGAGTTTTCAAATAATTGGTCGACCAACCGGTCCTTCTCGACCAATTTTTGCGAAATTGGTCCCGTAAGAAGGGTACTCCGGGACCGTAGGTACGTTTTCTTTCTCTCGCTTTAAAATTCTTGTCTAGTCTCTCTAGGCGAAGTGCCCTGCAACAGTTTCCATTTCGCTATTAATTCCTTAAACGTTGAGTTCATGTCCTTTGTGAGGACACTCTAAATTCATTGAGGACAATGATTATCTCAAGTGTGGTCGGGTTATGCATATCTTTGCTTGCCTTAACTTTCATAACCATGTTGCATATAGATTAGTGAGTCAGTGTGCATGTAGGTGTCAGAGTTTGATTGCATGTGCGCATTTAATTATTGCATTGTATATATTGTTTGCACTTTTACTTATTGAGTCCACCTACCCAGATGTGTTGTTAATCGAGTTGGACCAAGCATATAGTGTTAGAAAAACTCAATTTAAAAACAAAGAAATTTTTTTTAAAAAAAAAAAAAAAAAAAAAAACTAGAAAAATCCTAAAAATTGATTTTTTTTAGAAAGGGCAATTGAAGAGAGTGAATGTGGTGAGGGATTAATGATAGTATTCCCTAGGTAGTATGAAAATCTGAGGTGAGGTAGATGCGAGAATCTGGAATTGGAAGGCTAGAGGGCCAATGCACTCGAGAATTGTGACTAGCTGTCTCTCAGACTAGTTATCCTACTAGAGCTACACCACCGTCACTTAGGTAGTCGTAAAGCCTCCTCGTAGTGGCAACGGAACAGTCGTGCTAGCCTAGGAATCCATTCCTTGTGACTTGCATCACTAGTTAGAGTCCCTTCCTATACGCCATGATAGAGGGAGTCGAGTTAAGGAGGTTCATTGAGGGTGAGCTGATATTATACATCTTGAGTGAATTCTCTTACATGTCATATTTTGAGGGGATGTGAGGGTGAGTTAGAGACGGCAGCACACTTCGGTGTGGCGGTGAGTCGTGTCTATACACCACGAGCACAGGTAGAGTGCCATAGTGCGTGACATTCTTTCCGCACGATATGGAGTGGGGGTTGGTTGATATTTTAGCAGGACGTGCTTTTGCTTCATTATATTTTCTACATCTTAGGTGATGAGGAGGATTGGTTGGAAAAGCACGTTTATACATTGACTATCGGGCCTTTGATATGGTTTACACCGAGTGTGGGGGTGCCGACATCTATTTTGATTACATCATTGATTTGACACATTCCACCCCCCACGTATCTATTCTCGTATTTGATCTCCTCGGATATTAATATCGTATTGGTGGCTCTATGTGCTTATTTGTATTGAAATGAAATTGAAATAAAAAAGAAGAGAAAATAAGATGTTGAAAGTAAATTGGAATAGGGAGCCAGAAATTAAACTTCATGAAGACCGAGGAGATGAGCTATGAATCTTTGATCACTTCTTCAAATTTGTGGCTGCGAGAACGGCGTTGCACCAAGATTGAGGGAACGAGGGCCGGAGTAGTAGATTCGGTGGGGTTCCTTGTATTTTGGTGAGGGAGTGTGAGAATCGTGTTTTGTGAGATATATCATGACGTGTAGGACTACGCTTCTAAATATCTTATCCTGCCCGCCCTAAGCCATCACCCGTTCAAACTTGTGGATAAATAGCTCGGATGGTAAGTGCTAGAGATACGTTGGATGAGTGTGCGGAAGCAACTTATTTTATGTTCGTGCCCGTTCTGTATGACGAAACTGGCCGCAAGTTCTACCGATCACCGAAGTTATAGAATCTTCTAGGGGATGTGAGAGTCTTATGACATGCCGGTTTTTTCTTTGAGATTTCCCAATCTCTAACTAAAAAAAATATATATGTTCTTTAATTCCTTGCACTGTACATACTTGAGTTGCATTGTATATATCATGTAGTTTGCATCGTCGTGTCTTTGTGTATTTAGTCGTGAGTCGTGTTGGCTAGCGGAAAGTGAAGTATGCAAAGCGGCGGGGTATGCACTTGTTTTGTATTGGTATATGTACGCAATGTCTCAAGTGTGGGGGTTTTGAGCGTCATTGTTGCTCGAGACGAGCAACGAGTAAGTGTGGGGGAATTTGATAGCACCTTTTAGGAGCTATAATTCTTAAAGCATTTACCACATGTTAATAGGTATTTGGAGAGTGATTTGAGCCCAATGTTAGAGAATATGAATCGTTTTATCACTTGTTGCTCACCATGTGTTATATTGTTAGTCCTGGCGTTTCTATGAATATTTCATTGTTATTTGTCAAATATAATCTCTTGGTATGTTTTTTCATGCTGTCTTGGCAGGAACGGATGCTAATCGGTTGATAGGAGGAATGGAACGAACTTCGAAAATAACGGAAGCACAAGTGGAATAAAGAGAAGCCAAGTTGGAGGAGCTAGAATGACCAGTCTTCACTAATCTGATGATATCTGAAGTTCTACAATTAATTTTTAAGTTAGGCCGGTTCTAAATGAAAGTAGACTGAAAGAGCTTTCCAACGATAGGTCACGGAGCTTAATCAGAGTCCGGATGAGAGAGTAATGGCCCACGCAAGATCAGCTTACTATTCTGTCTAGGAATTACAATTTGGAGGGGATGAAATGCTATTTTGGCCAAAGTACATTAAAAACTGGCCCCCAACTGGTAAAAACGTGATAGAAGACCTAGGGGAACAAATTCACGCTCAGTAGAGGCAACGACGAAAGAGGAGACGAAGATCTCACCGTTGGAGAACCTAGTTTTATTCCTTCTTCTCTTTTCTTAATCAAATTCATGGAGAAACTCTTTGCTATTGTTTATCTTATGTGAGTAGCTAAACTTTCATAGCTAGGCATCTCATATGAGATCCTAGGGTTCATGTAAACCAATATTGTCAAGATTGAATCTAATTTCATGCATTGATGATTTCTTCTATTGAATAAGTTGTAGTTTCTTGATCCATTAGTAATCCTAGTTGAAAGCTCAGGTTGTTCAAGACTTGAAAAGGCTTGGCTATTTCAAAGCCTTGAAACAGCTTTCAAAGCCTTGAATCAGCTTCAGAGGCTTGAAAATAGTGTCCTTGAAACTATTAAACCTGAAAGCATATTCTCAGGAGGAGTTTTTCTATTAATTCTCACATCTAACTTATTGTCTCTCTTGCATACGTTTGATTACTTGTTGTTAGATGATGAAAGACAAATTATTCAACATGTTTTGAATCGTACTATATCAACTGTTTGCCCATGATAATGCAGGAAATATTATTTCTAAGTTTGCCGGATTGTTTCCTAAACTGGATTGCTGCAGATTTGGAAACACTTGAAGACTTTGATCCTGTGATCAATCAGACTTGTTTGACAGCTTCTCATAATGGTTAAATGAAGGTCTACAATAATATCTCTAAAGGTCATGATCATTCAATAGTTGGAGAAGATCTCAAAGTAGTCAAACTCTGTTGCCTACAAAATAGGAAGGTTGTGGCTGAAAACTGGAGAGATTTGCAGAGCTGTTTGAAGTATTTAAAGAGCTCAAATTCGAAGCAACACAACACAATTATCAATGGGAAAATACAGAGAAAGCATTCTGGATTGAAAAGCATCAAAGAAGTTCTTCATCTCTTCCAATCCATACACAGAAGTTCACTGCATTTCACTGCAGTTTTCTACTCTTAAGTGTTCTTCTGTATAGAGCTATATTGGTAGATCATTTCTGTGTTATTTCTACATTCATTCTGAAGGATTGTTCAAGGTTAACAATAGAGAATTCTTAGTTAATCAGTTAGCTAGAGCAGGTACTAGACAGGTTAGGGAAAACCACAAGCTGTAAGAGAGTAAGGGGAACTCTCTGTGCTTGAGTTCTAGGGCTTAGATTTTGATTAATAAGAATTGATTTGAAAATCCTGCAGGGATCTAATCCCTGAGGTAGAGACGTAGGTCCAATTGGACTGAACTCTATAAATCACTTGTCTTGTGCATTTTCAGTTCATTTACTTTCAAAGCTTTGCAGCATACAAAAACTGTTTATTTATCAAGGGTTTGAACTTGTTTTCAAGGCCTTGAAAAAGGCATACTTGTTCTAAAACCTTCAGCTACATTTCAAAGGCTTGAACCTGTGTTCAAGGCCTTGAAATTCATTGTCTGCACTCGTTCTTCTACTTGTTAGACAGTTTTGAAAAAAGTTGGCATACTCTATTCAACCCCCCTCCCCCTTCTAGAGTATCTTAGTTGATTATACATCTGCATACTCACAATTTCAATTGGTATCAGAGCTTGTATCACTGCATAAGATTTAACCATCTGGTGATCATGAGTACTGCAGGTGATGGTGGCTTCTCACAAGGAAGAGCTGCTAACAGACCTCCTCTATTTTGTGGAGAAAATTTTTCTCACTCGAAAGCTCTCATGAAAATGTTTATCATTGATCAAGATCTAGAGCTTTGGGCCATTATTCAAAATGGACCTCATACTTTCTATACAGAGAAAGATGGGATCAGAACTCCCAAGACAGAAGACTCACTCTCCTCTTCTGAATTAGAGCAATTTTCTAAGAACTACAAGGCTATTAACATTTTGTATTGTGCTTTGAGTACAGATGAATTCAACAGGATCTTTGTATGCACAACTGCTAAAGAAATCTGGGATAAACTTGTGGTTACCTTTGAAGGAACCAGTCAAGTCAAGCAGACCAAGATCAACATTTATCTCAGACAGTATGAGCTGTTCAAACTAAATGAAGATGAGTCCATCAGAGATATGTTCAATAGATTCACTGATATTGTCAAAAACCTTGACTCACTGGGAAAACACTTTTCCAATGAGGAAAAGGTGAGGAAGATACTCAGAAGTCTCCCAATGGCAAAATGGGAACCAAAAACCATAGCTATTAAAGAAGTTCAGAATCTCTCAACTTTACAACTTCATGACCTACAAGGGAAGCTCCTGACACATGAGATATCTATGAATGAAGTTGATGGAGAACTCCCCGAAGGTGTCAAAAATCTAGCCCTCAAAGCCAAAGAGAATGAGAGAATTCAAAGCCTTGAAACTGAGGATGGTGATGATGAAGATCCAATTTCCTTGATTTCAAAAGCCTTGACAAGAATTCTCAAAATAAAGAAAAACTCTGGAAACAAAGATTTCAACAGAGAAAGGCATAGGCAATCCAGCAGCAAGGACTACAAAGGTAAGTCCTCTTCACAAAACAAGTCAAAAGTTATGAACTGCTTTGAGTGTGGTGATGCAGGTCACTTGATAAGAGATTTTCAACACAAAAGGAGAAAGAAATTTCAGAACAAAGATCATGACAGAAGAAAGAGAGCCACGATAGCTTCATGGAGTGATTCAGACAGCTCCAGTGAATCTGAATCTGAAGAAGATCATGCCAATCTATGCTTCCTGACCAAGCATGATGATAGTTCTGAAAAGAACATTGAGGTAATGGTTAACTATTTAATTTCAAAGCCAAAAGAAGCTCGTTCAGAGTATCTCAGAACAATGCTTTTAAATGAGGAAGATTATCTGAAAGAGATCAGGATTTTGAAAGAGAAAGTACATGAGCAAGCAAATGAAAATTTACAACTTGCTTGCCTAAATCATAATCTTGAAATCTCTCAGAAGAAAACTGACAGTGATTTCAAGGCCTTCAAAACCAGTTTCAAATCCTTGAAAACACAAGTCAAGGAAGTAGTCACTGAAAACTCTTCTGTGAATGACAACATTGTTAATCTAAGTCATCATGTTGATGATTTAGAAAGAAAAAAGACTAGTCTTACTGAGAAACTTCAAAAATCTGAACTATTCAAAATCAAGCTTGCTGGTTCAGAAAAGAAGTTGAACCTGATTCTTGGAGGAAGTTCACAATCTGTTCACAAAGCTGGTATTGGATTCAATCCAAACTTTCCAAGAAGAAACAATACCAGATTTGTGAAAGCTGGAAACAAAACCTCTCCTACTTGCCATTACTGCTGTAAAATTGGTTATGTTAAAATGACTTGTCCTTTTAGAAGAAGAGACCCTCACATAATGAGGAACACTTTCCCTTTTCAACTTAAAGGACATGTTAAGCAGATTTGGGTTCCTAAAGGGGTTAGAACACCTAACATGGTTGATCCTAAATATAAATCCAAATTCCGCACTTGGTCTAACAGCTGGTTAAGGCAGTGATTGGTGGTTGCAGGTTTTCACCAAGGAACAAAAGTGTTTCATGGACAGTCGTTGCTCAAGAAACATGAGTGGAAAGAGATCTCTATTCTCATAATTAAAGGAGCAATCAGAAGGTTCAATAACACTTGGTGACAAAGGAAAGTGCAATATTATTGGTATTGGAAAAGTTGGTACAAATTCTGAAAACTCTATTAATGATGTTCATCTAGTTGAAGGTTTGAAGTTTAATCTGCGAAGTGTATCTCAGCTTTGTGGTAATGGCAACAAAGTCATCTTTGATAAAGAGAAGTGTGTGGTGCAAAATGAGAAATCAGGAAATTTCATTCTCACAGCCTCTAGATCAAACAATGTTTATACTTTTCAGACTAACAAAGTTGCAGGTGAAAGTTTGAAGTGCCTCAAGGCCTTGAAAGAAGATTCAAATCTTTGGCACAGGAAGCTTGGTCATATCAGTTTGCATACTCTGAACAAACTGATCTCTAAAGACTTGGTAAGAGGATTGCCATCCAACAAGTTCAAAGAAGATGAGTTATGCAAAGCCTGTGCACAAGGAAAGCAGACCAGAAGCTCCGTCAAGCCAAACAAGTTTGTAAGTACAACTAGACCTATTGAATTACTTCATATGGATCTTTGTGGTCCTATGAGGACTCCTACTCCAAAAGGTAAAAGGTATATGCTAGTTGTTGTAGATGATTTTTCTAGATAGACTTGGGTTATGTTTCTCAAAGAAAAATCTGAAGCTCTCTCTGAATTTTCAAAGCTTTGCAGAGAACTTAAAAACTTGAAAAACCTACCTGTAGCTTCAATCAGAAGTGATCATTGTAGAGAATTTGATCAGTTAGAGTTTGATTTATTCTGTGATAAGCATGGTATTTCTCATAACTTTTCTGCTCCAAGAACTCCTCAACAGAATGGTGTTGTTGAAAGAAAGAACAGGGGTGTGGAAGATATGTCAAGGACAATGCTTCTTGAGAACAAGTTGCCAAAACATTACTGGGCAGAAGTTGTGGATACAGCAAACTATATTTTGAACAGGTGCTTGATCAGACCCATTCTAAAGAAGACCCCCTATGAACTATTCAAAGGTAGAAAGCCAGACATCTCTTACTTCAGACCCTTTGGATGCACTTGTTTATCCATAACAATGGAAAAGACAATCTTGGTAAGTTTGATGCAAGAAGTGATAAAGGTATATTTCTTGGTTTTTCTCTGAATAGCAAAGCTTATAGAGTTTACAGTAAAAGAACAAAATTGGTTGAAGAGAGCATTCATGTTATTTTTGATGAAAGCTATGATGGTTCTTTGAGTGAAAGCTTTGCAGATTTGAATTTGAACAAGCATGAATCAGAGGAAGAGACTGAAAATCCACTTGGATTAAAGAAAGGCTCAAAAGAAAATCGAAGACATTTTCAAGACCTTGAAAATACTTCTCAAGGCCTTGAAAATACAGCTCAAAGCCTTGAAAAAGATGATAAGAAGGATTCAAGTGACAAAGCTACTCCTTCAAGACCAGAGAAGATCTATGGTGATCCTGAACCATGGTCTCCAAGGAAGAAATTTAAATATCTCTCATCTCATCCATCTGATAATATCATATCAGATCCAACAACTGGTACACAAACTAGATCACAGTTGAAGAACATATGTGCTTTTAATGCTTTTATTTTTCTTGTAGAACCAAAATATGTGAAGGAAGCTTTGAAAGAAGCAGACTGGATTATTGCTATGCAAAGTGAGTTCAATGAGTTTGAAAGGAATAAGGTTTGGAACCTGTTTCCTGCATCAACAAACCAGTCTGTCATTGGTACCAGATGGGTATTCAGAAACAAGTTGGATGAAAGTGGCAATGTAATCAGAAACAAAGCAAGGTTAGTTGCTCAATGTTACAATCAAGAAGAAGGTATAGTTTATGAAGGAACCTTTGCTCCAGTTGCCAGGTTAGAAGCAATTAAAATTTTACTTGCATTTGCATCCTAGAAAGAACATGAAACAATTTCAAATGGATGTATTTACAAGAAGAAGTTTATGTTGCACAGCCACCTGGTTTTGAAAATGACAAATTTCCAGATCATCTTTACAAACTTGACAAAGCTCTTTATGGTTTGAAACAAGCTCTAAGGGCTTGGTATGAATGACTGTCAAAGTTTTTACTTGAAAATGATTTCAAAAGGGTTTTAGTAGACAAGACTCTTTTCATTAAGACTCATGAGAAAGATTTAATTGTAGTCCAGATATATGTTGACGATATACTGTTTGGAGCTACTGATGATCAATTATGCAGAGAAATCTCAAGTCTTATGAGCAGGGAATTTGACATGAGAATGATGGGAGAACTAAACTTCTTACTAGGACTTCAAGTACATCAATTCAAGAAGGGAATCTTTCTGAATCAAAGCAAGTACACAAGATACTTGCTAAATAAGTACAGCATAGCTCAATGCAAGGAAGCCAAGACCCCAATGAGCTCTACACTATCCTTAGACAAGGATGAATCTGGTAAGAGTGTCAATGTAAAAGAGTATAGAGGCATGATTGGATCATTACTCTATCTGACAGCTAGCAGACCAGATATTATGTTTAGTGTATGCATGTGTGCTAGATTTCAAGCTGATCCAAAAGAATCACACTTAACTGCTGTGAAGAGAATATTCAGATATCTCAATGGTACCAAAGACTTAGGGCTACAAAGTTGATAGAAAAAGCACCTCTGGAACCTGTCAATTCATTGGATCATCTTTGATTAGCTGGCATTCCAAGAAACAGAATTCAGTTGCCCTATCCAAAAGAATCACACTCAATAGCTAAGAGACCTTGGATTTGACTTCAGAGGCATACCTATTTTTAAGTGTGACAACACTAGTGCAATTTTAATTACAAATAATCCAGTACAACACTCAAGAACCAAGCACATTGATGTCAGACACCACTTCATCAGAGATCATGTTGAGAAAGGTGATATTGTTCTTAAATTTGTTGCTACTAACATGCAAATTGCAGATATCTTCACCAAACCATTAGCAGATGAGAGGTTCTCAGCTCTAAGATTGGAATTGGGAATACTAAGTAAGACTGCATTGGTTTAGGGGGAGCTTAAGGTAAGAAAGGTAAGTTATTTGTGTTTACAAAGGTTTGAATTGAGTTTCAAAGCCTTGAAAATCAGTTCAAAGCTTTGATCTTTTATCTGTTGCAGTGTTACAGTATTTCAAGGCCTTGAAAGCCTTTTCAAAGCCTTGAAAATGAATCTATTACACTAATAATCAATAAACTTGGATCATTCTATACTGGGTGATATCTCTGTAGATATTTTCCTGATATAGTCCCTACTCTTTTCAAAAATTTGTTCTAGCCAAAAATAGTATTAGTATATTCTTTTTCCAACGGCATACAAGTTTGAAATTTTCTCTGATCTTTGCAAATCTTTTTAGAATCAGAGAGATACTAGTTTCCTTTTGAAACTCAAACTCTTTCTGTATTTATCCTCTTCACTTATCCTTCATTCTGTATCATTCCATCTCTTTCTTTTCTTCTCCCTAACCCTAATGAGAACAAGAAGAGCCACAGATAGAATCAAGATGGCTGGTCGTTCAAAACCTGTCTCAGAGAAGAAGAGAAAAGTAGCAATGGAAGAGGTTCAAGAAGTCAGTGGAGACTCTAGCTACAGAACTCCTAGTGCAGAAGCACTTCCAGATCCTCCTCCACCAAAGAAGAAGATCAAGAAGGCTAAAACCTCCTCTTCAGAAAAGCAGAAGACGCAAAAGGCCATTACAGAAAAGCAACTAGAAAAGGAGCCTACCAGCTCAAAGAAGGTAAAGAAGAAGGCAACTCAGGAAGAAAAAGGAAAAGGGAAGGTGACTGAAGCACAACCAGAAAGTCAGTTGGAGAAGGCATTGCAGATCTATTCTCAATTCTCAACAAAGAACACAGCTCTAGATGAGACATGGTTTGTCTCAAACATCTCTAAAGGTAAGTGGTTAGATGGTTTTGCTTCAAGGTCTATTGGTTTTTGTAGTTTGGTTAATAAGTATGTGTTGGAACACATGAAACTCAAGTGCATCTGTATGTTAAAGAAGAGCTCTTTGTGGTGTATGCTGAATTCTAGGGATATTGCTTACCCCAGACTCACCAGAATCTTCTATCTGAACTTAACCCAAGTCAAGAGATCTGCACATTTGGTGATCAAATCTAAAGTTGCAGGGATCATAATTGAACTAGATCACTCTGAGTTTGCCAATGTGTTAGGTTGTCCAAAGAGGTATGACACTAGCAACCATCCACCAAAGTCAGAAACTTTGAAGCTAGCCAAAGAAGAATTCTTTCTTCCACACATCTCAACCTCAGCCAAACAGTTAACACACTATGTGTTGAATGTTGAATCCAAAGTCCTTCACACTATACTAGTGAGATGTGTCTTTCCTAGAGAGCACTCAAGAGATTTGGTGACTGAGAGAATGCTGCACATCATGTACCTGGTTATGCATGGTTATGAGATTGATCTCCCAATACTAGTTCTTGAACACATGCTCTTCATCCTAACCAGTAAGAGGATTCACCCTCTGCCATATGCTAACCTCCTCACCATGTTATTTGAGCACTTTTAGATCCCTTTTACTGGAGAATAATCAATCACATCTGGGTTTGAGGAACTCAATGAGAAAGCCTTTGAGAAAATTGGAGTTGTGAAAACAAAAGAGAAATTTTGGAAGCTTTACTCTGACCTGACTGAAGCAGAAATAGGTGCAAAGAAATTTTCTAAACCCAAGACCTTGACTCCGACTTCAAGTCAGACCTCTCAGCGTACAGACAATCAAAGGCTTGATGGTTTGGAACTGGACATGGAGGATGTCAAAGCTACTGTTTTTGGACAGGAAAGTGATATGGGACAAGTCAAGTATATGGTGGAAAGTATCTTCAGGAGCATGACCTTGCTTGATGTTCCTGAGGATCCTGAAGGAACAAAGAAAGGATAAGAAGAGAAGGACTTGCCTAGTGTGCATTCAGACCAGGAAGAAGCTACTGCAGTCTCATATAAGGGTAAGCAGGCAGCAGAACAGGCAGAAGATGAAATCAATAGCCCTGATTCAGATAAGCTGTTGATCACTTTGAAGAAAAAGAATAAGTCTCCAAAGGCTGGTGAAAAGGACAAGACTGGAGAGACAGCTGTTGCAGAAGGGGTTGCAGAAGAACAGGAGGAGCATGACAAGACTGATGAACAAGACAATGAGAAAGAGGAAGGACATCAGGAGGAAGATGAAGATCAAACCCATTAATCTTGCCTATTCTTTCTTCCACATTCTCCATGCTTTATTTATTTCTTTAAGTTTTCAAAATTTTCCAGACACTTGATCCAACATCTTCTGTCTTTTTGATGAAAGTCAAAAACGGGGAGAAAAATCTAGGTTTCAGTTTAGGAGTTTAGGATTTGATGTTATCTGCTGAACTATTTAGGTGTTTTTGTTGGTTTTTGTTGGTATTTAAATAAGTTGGATCTTTTTGGAATAACTGTGTCTTTAAACAGCTGACTAATCAGTTTGTTTTGAAGAGACTAAGGATCAAACAGAATTTGGTTTTTTCTTTCATCAAGGGGGAGATTGAAAGCTCAGAGTGTTCAAGACTTGAAAGAGCTTGGCTATTTCAAGGCCTTGAAACAGCTTTCAAAGCCTTGAATGAGCTTCAGAGGCTTGAAAATAGTGTTGGCTATTTTCAAGGCCTTGAAACTGGAGTCAAAGCCTTGAAACTGTAAAACCTGAAAGCATATTCTCAGGGGGAGTTTTTCTATTAATTCTCTGCTCTAACTTATTATCTCTCTTGCATATGTTCGATTACTTGTTGTTAGATGATGAAAGACAAATTATTCAACATGTTTTGAATCGTACCATATCAACTGTTTGCCCATGATAATGCAGGAAATATTGTTTCTAAGTTTGCAGGATTGTTTCCTAAACTGAATTACTGCAAATTTGGAAACACTTGAAGACTTTGATCCTATGATCAATCAGACTTGTTTGACAGCTTCTCATAATGGTTAAATGAAGGTCTAAAATAATATCTCTGAAGGTCATGATCATTCAACCGTTGGAGAAGATCTCAAAGTAGTCAAACTCTGTTGCCAACAAAATAGGAAGGTTGTTGCTGAAAATCTGGAGAGATTTGCAAAGCTGTTTGAAGTATTTAAAGAGCTCAAATTCGAAGCAACACAACACAATTCTCAATGGGAAAATACAAAGAAAGAATTATGGATTGAAAAGCATAAAAGAAGTTCTTCATCTCTTCCAATCCATACACAGAAGTTCACTGTTTTTCACTGCAGTTTTCTACTCTTAAGTGTTCTTCTGTATAGAGCTATATTGGTAGATCATTTCTGTATTATTTCTACATTCATTCTCAAGGATTGTTCAAGGTGAACAATAGAGAATTCTTAGTTAATCAGTTAGCTAGAGCAGGTACTAGACCGGTTAGGGAAAACCACAAGCTGTAAGAGAGTAAGGTAACTCTCTGTGCTTGAGTTTTAGGGCATAGCTTTTGATTAATAAGAATTGAGTTGAAAATCCTGCAGGGATCTAATCCCTGCGGGTAGAGACGTAGGTCCAAGTGGGCTGAACTCTATAAATCACTTGTCTTGTGCATTTTCAGTTCATTTACGTTCAAAGCTTTGAAGCATATAAAAACTGTTTATTTTTCAAGGGTTTGAACTTGTTTTCAAGGCCTTGAAAAAGGCTTACTTTTTCTAAAACCTTCTGCTACATTTCAAAGGCTTGAACCTGTGTCCAAGGCCTTGAAATTCATTGTCTGCACTAGTTCTTCTACTTGTTAGCTAGTGTTGCAAAAAGTTGGCATACTCTACTCAACCCCCCCCCCCCTTCTAGAGTATCTTCGTTGCTTATATATCTGCATACTCACACTTTCACTAGTCTATTGACACGAGTAGGAGATGTACTAATAATAATGAGCTAGGGTTTTGTTCATTTGATGCTGCATGCTTAATTGTTATTGCGTTCTAAACTAATTGTTCATGTACTATGTAGTTAGTGAGTGCACAAAAGTGACTTCATCTAGATAGATGATATGAAAATCAATCCAAACCATTGAGATCGAAAGGACAATTGTTAGGATTTTCCATTGTGGGTAGGATCAGTAGGATTACTCAGCTGTTCTGTGAAACGGTGGACCGATAGGACCCGTTAGTATACCAGTAGAGAACCTGCTAGAACAGACCGGTAGACATAGGTGGACTGAAAGGGCCCTAGGTGTACCGTGACGTAACCGATAGGAGATGGTCAGTGCTAGTACCCGGCTTAGTTAGACCGAATTAACATGTTATTCAGATTATTCGGAAATCATTTACAGCCCTAGGTGATCTACGAGATTTCCTAGTTTTTCCATCAATTGATTAAGACTTCTTCTTAATTCACTTTTCTACTTTTTCAGTCTCTACCTACAGCCACTTTTTTGGGGCGGCAACCTCACAATTCTCAACACTTTTTACAATTTACTTAGTAAACTCAATTAATTTGTTAGTTAAACCTTGTTACGAGCTTGTCATCGTGGGATTTGACAACCCGAGTATTAAATATACTTACACTTTATTACTCGACCGCGCACTTGCCTACACACGTAAGAATAGGTGTCACTAACCAAGCTAAGCCACATTCATAGTTCGAGATCCCATTCCGCTCATGATTTAGAATGATGAGGCTTAGGGACAAAGGATAATCGTGAAGTAGTAAGTCCTAAACTGTTACATTCTCACATAAAAACCCAAATCTCACACACCCTCGCCATGATAATAGAAACCGCAACTAGAAATTCACCGTCTCCGGTCCTCAATTCCCTCGAACCCGGGTACAATGTCAATCCCGTGGCAATCAAAGCGTGCGAAACTCATCTTTGTATTCAATTTGGAACTATGAAATTTCACCACTCTTTTTCCAATAAGAACAACTGTAATCTTTCTCTATTCCTCTCCTTTTCTTCTCCCTTTTTTTCCTAATATTTTTCTTCTTTTTTTTGTTCTCTCATTTTTTTTTCTCTCAATAAAACAATAATAATACAACAAAAATGTACGAGTGGTCCTCCTCCAAGAATCAAGCATTCATGATAAGGTCAGGGGAAGGAAATAAAAAAAATCCATGAATAAGTATCACAATAATAACTCATCTCCTGCTAACTCCCTGAAGCGCGCGATGCCATAACCCGTCAAAGTCAAAGCGTGTATGGAGGTGGAGTCGTCAAAGTGAAATCTCTATGTCCATAGTCAAATGTTGACACCCCCAAACTCGACTGCAGTCAGGTGACCCTCTCAAGTAATCAAATAGATGTATGTCTCGTGCCTAATCCAACCGATCCTCCTACACAAAGATGAATGAAGTCCGGTACCTAGCACGTTGCACCAATTAAGTACAACCAACCCCATTTTTGTGCGGATTAGACGTCACGCTTTCAGGCTCTCCACTACTGTGCCCATGATGTAATGACATGGAACACCGCCATACCTTAGTGTGCAAGCCAACTCACTTACCCTCCCATCCCCTCGAAGATATGAAACGAAGCATATGCGATCTGTAGAACTCACAAAAATATGTAATGAAGTACTTCCTTAATGAACCGCCTAACCTACTGCTCCCTCATGACGCTCTAGAAAGGTGATTCTAACGATATATGATGATGGCCAAGAATCGTCTCCCTAGGTCAAGAGGCTAGAGAATAAAACCGAGGTTCAAACAGGGTATTCTAGTGGTCCTACAGGGTGAGATCTAACAAAGCAGTGAGTGCTCTAATACACGTCCTCGCACAGCTGTTCTGTGTTCCACTACGAGGTGGGCTGGATAATACCGAAGACGGACAACATGAATGTTCAGCTTGTTTATCAAACACCAAGCTCAACTCTTGTAGATAAAAACAACACACACTTTAGCTTTTCCAAATTTTATTTTAGTTTAAAAAACAGGTAGGAATTCCCGTAATGAGATTCTCTCTATACTAACTTGGGGGAACTAAAAATGTCACTCTCGGTCAAAATTCACACCATATGCCTAAAGTTTTCACATCTCAGTATATCAACCAAGCCTAAGCTTCTCTCAATTGCCACTTCTCAAAATTTTAATTTTCTACTTTTTTATGGATTTGCTATTTTCTAATTTTGTTTGTATTTTTTAAAATATCCTAACTCTACACGCAAGGCTTAGACACGATAAAATTGGACACTACACTCAAAAAATGTTTTGGTGGGTATACTCAATTATATAAAAGTGTAGACAATATATAAATCTACACTACACAATACGACAATATAAGTAAAAACATAACAAAAACCCCTGACTCACTATACAACCTAGACACATCCTACATGTAACTGGTTATGCAAGACAAATATCAGCTAGTAGACAGATAAAATACCCCCACACTGAATGCTTCGCTGTCCTCAACAAGTTTAGATATCAAGCAGAAGACTTAGCATTCAATGCAACTTGCAAGTAGATGAGATAGAGCATGACCTATAAAAACAAAATTATACACAAATCCAAACAAAGGGAAGAAATACTCACAACCTCCTCAAGGGAGGGGAAGAAAACCGTGCCAAACAGTCCCCCAGAAATGGTGTTGGCTCTACCATGCCCCTATATAGTCAGTGTGTACTTCACACCGGGGTCGACTGCATCCTCTGCTAAAATCCATGTCTGAAGAATCCCCAACTCACATGTGCAAGTCCCTATGAATGTCATGTGTGCCATGGCACACCGGGGTCGACTCTACCATAACCTTCTCATATATGTCACTTAGAAAACAATATTAGTCCCTCTCTATCTCATCTCTCCAAAATAAATAAAAGGAACATAACTGTATGTAAAAACGCACTCCCTAAATTAACGCAATAAAATACGTTGGGTTGCCTCCCAACAAGCGCCTTGTAATTTAAGGTCGACGACCCGACCCAGTTACCCAAGTATGATTAAGGAGATTTTTCTCTCCACTTTTTCTTCTTCCACCATCTCTTATATATTTTCTCTTCTCAAGTGAATATGCATGAGGCGCATATGGCACAAAGAAGTTGTAGAAGACGGTCTTTAAAATTTTCTTCTTCTTGTGCTTCCAGTCCTTGATCACCTGTCTTCTCGAAAATTCATTCACCACATCATGACCCCTTGTACCTTTCCTCCTCCTCCTCCTCCTCCTCCTCTTCTTCTTCTTCTTCTTCTTCTTCTTCTTCTTCCAGTTTTTCAAAGTCAATATCATCGAGGACCGGTTATGTGGAAATAGAATCCCAAGTGGAATAGTAATTGCAAGGACTGCCGTCTTGACTGCTTCCTTTCCTAGTTTTTGTTTTGGAATCACAGGTGGCAGTTCATGAGCCGCATAAAATTGGGGTCTTTCTTCATCTCCGTGCAATGATTCCCTAGACTGATGGTATGATTCATCCAGGCACAGGTCCTTAAAGAGTGTAAATATCACATCCTTGGCGCACTCATGAGCTTGTTCTTCAACAAAAACAGCTTCAATATCATTAGGTCATAAGCTTGTGATGTCAACACTCTCCCACTTATGCCATGAATCCGGAATTATGCGAGGCACAAGTTGTATAGGATTCACAATAACATCCCAATATGAGTCCGAATCTGAGTCTGAAGTAGCCCGATGATCTATTGCTTCATGATGAACAGCATGATAGACATATACCTCTAGGGGTGCATCGTCTTCTTCTTCGCACTCCCCAACTAAGTCAGGAATGATGCTGTTTGGCCCATCGTCATTGTACGCCAATGCCAATTCATCCAATTGCTGTTGATGACGCATGACATTTTCCTCCATCAACGTTATCCCTTTCTCCATTATGTCCATTTTAGCTATCATGAGCTTCAATATTTCTTTCATCTGCTCATCTTCTTGATTGCAAGGAGGAAGGGTATACATATCTCCATAAGAGTAGTACGGTGAATAGCCAAGAGGTTTCCCATAGAAATTCTGCCCCAACATGAATCACCGATATGTCTGCAAAATTATTTACCATGAACCAGTTGAAATTAACAAATAAATAAATACAACAATTAAAATCCATAAAGTTAATAATCCTAGTCAATTTAACCGAAGTCCCTGGCAACAACGCCAAAAACATGACACGATCTTCGCAAGTGTACGGTTATCGTTCTAGTAATGATGTGGAAGATAGGGTTGTCGAATCCCAGAGGACTTGTCATGAACTAATTGGGACTACTAACTTCTTGTGGGCAAGAAATTGAGAGAATTTTCTAAACTAAACAATGGAAAAGACAAAGAAAGTATTTAAATTTTGAGATTTAATATGGGAGAAACAACCAGGACACCTCGCTTGGGGGGATTTAATATTGATGGGATTATTCATTTCATGAAACATTGATGAATTTTTTTGTGTCAAACAAGCCATATTCAAATACCGAGTTACCAAGTAGTTATACTACTCCTAAAGCTAGTCAAAATCGAGTTACCAAGTTCCAATTGCCCTAAACGTGCATTACGATTCAATTTATACTTTTATGTTCTCAATTAATGTAGCCGAGTTACCCATCATACAATACGATCAAGTGATTGTTCTACCTTTGCGGTTAATAATCATAAAGTTACCAAACAATTATCAAATGCTTTCCATCCAACAAGACGTCTCTTCTCAACTAAATATGATGAAGAACGTAAAAGCAATCATAACACGTCAAAATCACCAATTAAGTCATAAACATGAATCACAAGAACGTAGAATCCAAGAATCAATAGCAAAACCCTAACCCCCAAAATCGGTCCTGATCTAATGAGTTAGTTACTCATAGTTGTGAATACAATAAAGAATCTCAAAGTATTCATCAAAAACAATAGAGGTTGAGAGAGCTTAGAGAGATCAAACGATGAATCCTTGATCCGGCGGCGAATCCGAGCTCTCCAATGGATGGGAGGTGTATCCTCACTTTCTCCAGCAGCCTCATCTGCCTTCTAGTTCAAATAACAAGTTTTTCAAGGCCTCGGCACGATTTTTAATATATTTTGGCCGAATTTGCAAATCAGCCCCTCCATTTTGCAATTCTCGGATAGAATTCATAAGCTGACCTTGAGAGGGCCTTTTCTCTCTCATCCGGACACCGGTTTGGGCCTATCTTATATCGTTGGAAAGCATTGGATGTCTAAATTCTAACAGAGGAATCCTTGATCCAAAATTCGTTCTGTAGCTTCAGCGAAATCCCGATAGGTGCACACTGGTCCAGTGAACTTCTCCAGCTGTTCTTCGTTTTTGCGTCGTCTTCTCCGGACCATAATTTTCTCGTCCGGCCTTTGATTGAGCTTCGTAACCTATCGTTGGAAAGCTATTTGAGTCCAATTTCATTTGGAACCAATCTCACTATAGCAGGTCTTGTAGAACTCAAGATATCATCAAAATAGTGAAGGTTGGTAACTTTTGCTCCTCTAATTTCTCTTCTATTCATTCTCCTTGGCCATTCCCGAGCTTTTCTCATCTTCCGAAGTTTGTTGCATGCCTCATAGCAATCTTTTATCATCCATTCCTATCATGACAACATGAAAAAGTATACCAAGAGATAATATTTGACAAAAACATCTAAAAACGCATAGAAACGCCTGAACTAGCAATAAACTATAAGCTCATTTTTCACAAGAATTGGCCTAACTCTCATATCAACTCATCAAAATCATGCAAAACGGTAGTGTATTAACTAATAAATATAACTCCAGCTAAGGAGTTATCACATGTACAACAGATGAAGAAAGGAATCTTTCTGCATCAAAATAAGTATACTAGGGACTTGATCAACAAGTGCAATATGTCTCAGTCCTAAGTTACAAAGACTACGATGATTTCTACACTATCCTTAGATAAGGATCAAGCTGGTAAGAGTGTAAATTAGAAAAAGTATGGAGGTATGATTGTATCTTTGCTATATCTCACTCCTAGTAGACCAGACATTATGTTTAGTGTCTGTATGTGTGCAAGATTCCAATCAGATCCCAAAGAGTCACATTTAACTGTTGTCAAAAGAATCTTCAGATATCTCAATGGTACCAAAGATATAGGGCTTTGGTATCCCAAACAGTCTAACTTCTCTCTTTGTGGATATTCAGATGCTGACTTTGCAGGATAAAGTTGACAAAAAGAGCACTTAAGGGTGTTGTCAATTCCTTGGTTCATCCTTAATCAGCTGGCACTCAAAGAAACATAACTCTGTAGCATTATCAACAGCTGAAGTTGAATATATAGAAGCTGGAGTGTAACACCCCACTTATTTGGCTCGATAGAGACCTGTAGAGTGCTACATGAATAGCAGAAATCGAGAACAAAACATTCCATTTAAAACTTAAACTAACAAGTTATTACACAATTTGTCTTTGAACCACAAACACATGGGAATGAAACAAAGAACACAGTTTTTCCAAAGTCAGCGAGAAATACTGAGTGAGATACACCTTAGCATTTAACAATAGGAAATGTCAAGAAAGGCAGCAGGGTCACGTGTTAAATATATAAGAATAATAGAGTATGAGTTCAACAACTGATTTCAAGAACAAAGCAACAACGTTAACAAATGTTGGTTGTTTCTCACGAGACAAATCCGTTTACCCAGATGTCCCAACAAAATTACTGATACGTTAAATGTTTCCACATTTAAATCTTTCACATATGACATGACCATACAAAACACGTTCTATAAATAACTGTTTCCAAACATAGTAATAGTTTATTAATAATTCAACAGTACCCAGGTAGACCAGTGACCAGAATTGGAGATTCCAGACCTTAAGTGTTGCAACACCCTCCTAAGAGCGTCAATCAAAGGAGTGGTATCTAGAAGCAGTACTCCAGCCTGCGGAGAAGGAGTCGGGGTGCACGTAGGTCCATATCTTTAGGGATTAAAGCCTACCAGTAACATAACTGGTTCAGGTACATGTGAATCATTTTACTTTACTCTGATCGAACCCGAATATCTCTTTAGGGACTAAGGCCAGGGAATCTTCACCCAATATAAGTAACTCTGGGGATCTACCCCGAATATCTCTTTAGGGACTAAGCCCAACGAATCATCACCCGATATAAATAACTCCGGGGATCTAACCCGAATATCTCTTTAGGGACTAAGACCAGGGAATCATCACCCAATATAACTAACTCCAGGGATCTAACCCGAATATCTCTTTAGGGACTAAGCTTTGGGAATCATCGCCCGATAACATCACAGGCTCGTACAATATTACGTTATTACTGATTTCTGATCAAGTGTGACAAGCATTTCAAGTAAAATAATATTTCGAAGATTTTAAAACAAACAAACACATTTATCAAGTAGGAGGTGAAATACAGAAACTATTTTCCAATTAAGCAAGTAGTTGACACGAAGTAAGCTGGCACGCAAGGCTAAGCATGTAAGACTCACCTGATCCAATAATGATTATCGTATAAAGCTGATTCGATCGGTCGTAGTCATTATTTGCGAATCCGTCTCCTACAATTAACAATTTCTAATTACAACAATAGTACTTCTATATAAATGGATGCACTAGCCCTGTACGATTGCTCGGCTATGTCGAATAATAACTCCAACTCTCCACATTTCCCCCAATGAAACCCGTCTCGAGTGTTATACTTATAATATACAAGACGTACTTTAAGGACATATTTTGATATAAAAAAATTGAGGATATATTTATCAAGTGATATTATAATTACGACCACTCGCGATACTAAATATAATCTTTATCCGGGAACCGTCATTTTAGTTCAAGAGACTATTTTTATATTCACAGTATTAAGTTAAACGAATATTCTTGCTCAAAAAGTTAAAAAATTTTGAGCATGCTATACAAACGAAAGTGGCACTAACATTTTCTTGAAACAACTTTATTTTCTATACATACAAACGTTAACTTAGTTTTTAATAAACATTTCTAGTTAAGTTTTTAACAAACGACTCGTGCACTATTTCAATACCCGGATCACAGTTATACGATGAGCACATAAACTACTATTTTTAGGAAATATTTTTGTTCCAAAATCTTCATTTTTATTTTTACGTATAATGAAATATTTAAGTAAATGACAAATAAAACCCCCTAGCTTATACTAAAAGTCAACTAGCACCCCTCTTACACTCACAAGACAATTTAAGAAAAGACACTTTAACCCCCCCCCCAAAGTTTTGGAAAAGACGCTTTATTTAACAAACAGTATACCTCAAAGTACTCAACAATCTCACCCAAACAAAAATGCAATTTCATGCTACAAAAAAAGGGGTTTTGGTTACATTTAAGACTTAGGGGGGGGGATTTAGAGCATACCCAACCCAAGAAATGCGAGAAACGGTGGAGAAACAGAGCGAGTCGAGTCGCGGAAAATGTCGCCGGAGTTGGAATTGACGGGGCTTCTCCTGCTGTTATTGGGCTCGGTTGAGGCATCCAAAAGCTTGGTTGGACCTCCATGACATGATTGGGAGTGATTTTAAGCGGTGGGTGTCGCTGGTTTTTATGGGCTCAAATTTCGCCGGAATCCATGGAGGTTCGACGGCGCTGGTTTGCTGGCAGTGACTTATGGGCTTTCTCCAGCCTTCAATCATGGTCTTATCGTGATCCCTGGAGGCTGAGGAGTGCAGAGAAGCTGCGATTAGGGGATGGGTAACGCCAAGTTGGTTGGGCTCGGAGCTTGTTGCTGGTAAAAATGGAGGATGGCGGTGGTGCTTGGTTCTGCTGCTACGGCAACTACTGTTGCCTCTGTTGCTTCTTCTTTGGTTCTTCTGGGCAGAAAAGAGAGGGGAAAGAAAAGGATACATAGGTTGAATAATGAGAGCAAGGGGGGGTGCTGGTGCTCGCCGGTGCTTCCTGTTGGGGACAGTGGCGGCAGTGGTGGCCTTTAGCCGCTGCTACCACCAGCTACTTCTTTGTTCGGGGCAGAGAGGGAGATAGTTGGAAGCGGAGATGAGATGAGAGGGGGATGATGGTAGTGCAGTGGTGTGTGGCCGTAGGTGGTGGTGGTGTTGTTAGTGATGGTGAAGTGAAGAAGAGGTAGAAAAAATTACTATATAGAAGAGAAGAAAAGAGGTGTTGGAGGAAGCAAAATTTGGCAAGACTTCGAGGGCACAAAAATTTTCTCAATTTCTTTTCATAATTATATTATAATAATATGTGCATAAGTATAATTATATTATTATACAAATAGTTATATACAGTACGGTAAACGTATAGTGACTGGTATAAGGAGAGGAATTGTAGGTATAGATACGTATAAAAGTATTTATATACCTTAACTTTTGTAGAAGACAAGTGCACCTCCTAATTTTCAAAACATGACATAAATCAGTTTATTAGTATTTTAAGAAAATAACTTAGCTGAGCAAAATTCATATAATCAAACATTAATTACTATGACATCACATATGATTTGTCAAATGACTAATACTAACACCGAGCTAATACATTCTCACATTCCAGGTAATCTCTACGACCGGTTAAATTACTAAAATACCCCTAGAGTATAATACGGATTGTTACATCCTTCCCCACTTAAACTAAGCTTCGTCCTCGAAGCTTGAGCGAGAAACTAGGGTCTTAGATGTTATAGTCACCACTAACGCTATAACACTTAGAAAGTAACCAGTACAATAAAACACAAGGACATGCAACGAGCTTCATCGGTACGGTACATGAGGTCGTCACCCTAGTCCGCCCTTAGTTCCTCGAGCTAGTACGGTACATGGGATTGACACCCCAGTCCGACCAGAATTCGTAGAAACAAGCACTTGTACCAGTAAAACACATTAACTTTCACACAAACCAAGTATCCATATGTAATTTCACAACTTAAGTCCTATCTACGAGGAGCATTTCACAACCAAGTAATAGACAATATTAATCAATCACATAACATATATCTCGCCGGGATATACTAAGAGGAATCCTGAGGTTGAGAAGACAACCATATGTCCGAAACAGCACTAGAGCCCCAACACAAAACAGGGAAATCTCGGGTAATATGTAGCAACTTATCATGCAGGAGTATGTAAAGGATTACACCCTCATATACCCGGCTTTATGTATTTTATCTTTCCCTATGTTCATTTTAGGTTACCCTACTGGTTTTAATCCCTTATTGGAACAAACCAGGCTCTGATATCACCTGTAACACCCCACGTATCCGGCTCGGTATAGACTGGGAGAGTGCTACATGAATAGCGGAAATCGAGAACAAAACTTCCATTTAAAACTTAAACTAACAAGTTATTATACAATTTGTCTTTGAACCACAAACACGGGCTACAACATGTCGATGATATTATTATACTACTGATCTTAACATAGCATGAAGATGCGTGATAATATATGTGAGTCCCGAATCCCGCTACTCCATAATCCCAGCTCTTAGAGCTGCGGGGGAATGAAACAAAGACCGCAGTCTTTCCATTGTCAGCAATAAATGCTGAGTGAGATACACCTTAGCATGTAACAACAGGAAAGGTCAAGAAAGGAAGCAGGGTCACGTGTTCAATAAATAAGAGTAATTGAGTATGAGTTCAACAACTGATTTCAAAACAAAGCAGCAACGTTAACGAATGTTGTTTCTCACGAGACAAATTCGTTTACCAAGATGTCCCAATAAAATTTCTGATACGTTAAAAGTTTCCACATTTAAATCTTTAACATATAAAATGACCGTTCAGAACACGTTCTATAAATAACTGTTTCCAAACATAGTAATCGTTTATTATTAATTCCACAGTACCCGGGTAGACCAGTGACCACAATCAGACATTCTAGACCTTAAGTATTGCAACACCCTCCAAAGAGCGTCAATCAAAGGAGTGGTATCTATAAGTAGTACCCCAGCCTACAGCGAAGGAGTCGGGGTGCACGTGGTGTCATATCTTCCGGGACCAAAGCCCGGGGAATCACCACCCGTACTAAGTAACATAATTGCTTCTGGTACATGAGAATCATTTCACTTTACTCCGAGGATCTAACCCGAATATCTCTTTACGAAGTAAAACCAAGGAATCATCACCCAATATAAGTAACTCTAGGGATCTAGCCTGAATATCTCTTTAGTGACTAAGCCCAGGGAATCATCACCCAATATAAGTAACTCCGGGGATCTAACCCGAATATCCTTTTAGGGACTAAGCCCAGGGAATCATCACCCAATATAAGTAACTCCGGGGATCTAAACCGAATATATCTTTAGGAACTAAGCCCTGGGAATCATCACCCGATAACATCACAGGTTCGTACAATATTACGTTCTTACTGATTTCTAATCAAGTGTGACAAGTATTTCAAGATAAAATAATATTTTAAAGATTTTAAAACAAACAAACACATTTATGAAGTAGGGGGTGAAATATGACAACTATTTTCAAATTAAGCAAGTAGTTGACACGAAGTATGCTGGCACGCAAGGCTAAGCATGTAAGATTGACCTGATATAATAGTAATAATCACATAAAGCTCATTCGGTCGGTCGTAGTACTTGTTTGCGAATCGCCTACAGTTACAAATTTCTAATTACAACAATAGTACTTCTAAATAAATTGATACACTAGCCCTATACGATTGCTCGGCTATGTCGAATACTATGTCCAACTCTCAAACTTTCCCCCGATGAAACCCGTCTCGAGTGTTATACTTATAAATATACAAGAAGTATTTTAAGGACATATTTTGATATCAAAAAATTGAGGAGATATTTATCAAGTAAATGACAAATAGAAAACACTAGATTATACTAAAAGTCAGCTAGCACCCCTCCTACACTCACAAGACAGTTTAACAAAAGACACTTTAACCCCCCCCCCCAAAGTTTTGGAAAAGAGACTTTATTTAACAAACAGTACCCCACAGTACACAACAGTCTCACCCGGAAAAAAATGCGAAACAAAAACTTGATTTTGATTACATAAAATAACTTAGGGGGAAACAATGGAGAAACAGAGCGGGTCGAGTCGCCGAAAATGTCACCGGAGTTGGAACCCAACGGGGCTTCTTCAGCTGTTCTTGGGCTAGGTTGAGGCATCCAAAAGCTTGTTCGGACCTCCTGGACATGATTGGGAGTGATTTTAAGCGGTGGGTGTCGCTGGTTTTGATGGGCTCAAATTTCATTGAAATCCATGGAGGTTCGTGCGGTGGCTGGCTGACAGCGACTTCTGGGCTTTCTCTAGCCTTTAATCGTGGTCTTATCGTGATACCTGGAGGCTCAGGAGTGCAGATAAGCTGCGATTAGGGAATGGGTAAGCCATGTTGGGTGGGTTCGGAGCTCGTTGTCGGTAAAAATGGTGGAAAGCGGTGGTGTTTGTTTTTGCTGCTACGGCAGCTACTGCTGCCTCTCTTGCTTCTTCTTTGGCTCTTCTGGTCACAGAATAGAGGGTAAATAGAAAGAGACTGAGGTTTAAGAACGAGAGCAAGGAGGTGATGGTGCTCGGCGGTCATTCCTGTCGGGGACAGTGGCGGCGGTGGTGGCCTTTAGCCGCTTCCACCACCAGTTGCTGCTGCTGCTTAGTTCGGGGCGGAGAGGGAGATAGGTGGAGGAAGAGATTGGATGAGAGGGGGATGATGATCGTGCGGTGGTGTGTGGCCGAAGGTGGTGGTGGTGGTGTTGTTGGTGATGGCGAAGTGAAGAAGAGGAAGAAGATTACTATATAGAAGAGACGAGAAGAGGTGTTGGAGAAGCAAAATTTGGCAGACTCTTGGAGGACACAATAATTTTCTCACTTCTTTTTCATAGTTATATTGTAATAATATGTGCAAAAGTATAATTATAGTATTATACATATAGTAATACGGTACGGTATACGTATAGTGACCGGTATAAGGAGATGAATTGTAGGTATAGATACGTTTAAAAGTATTAGATACTATAACTTTTGTAAAAGACAACTGCACCTCCTAATTTTCAAAACATGACATAACTCAGCTTATTAGTATTTTATGAAACTACCTTAGCTTAGCAAAATTCATATAATCAAACATTAATTACTTCGACATCACATATAATTTCTCAAATGACTAATACTGACACCGAGCAAATACGTTCTCACATTCCAGGTAATCTCTAAGACGGGTTAAATTACTAAAATACCCCTAGAGTATAATCGTGTTGTTACATGGAGCATGCTGCTCAAAAGTGTTGTGGATTGCTCAGCAAATTAGGGATATTGGATTTGATTTCAAAGAAATACCTATCAAATGTGACAACAGCATCGCTAGTTCAATCATAAAGAATCCAGTTCAGCATTCCAGAACCAAGCGCATAGATGTTAGGCATCAATTCATCAGAGATCATACTGAGAAATATGATATTATTCTTGAATTTGTTTCTCCTAACAAACAACTGGCCGACATCTTCACTAAACCACTGCCATAAGAAAGATTTATAGTCCTCAAATTAGAGCTGGGTGTGCTTAATAAAGAAGCATTGGTTTAGGGGGAGTATCAGCTAAGTTTCAGGTAAAGTATTATCTGATTCAAAGTTTGAACTAATTTTCAAAGCCTTGAAAATCGTTTCAAATGCTTGATATTATTTGTTTAAGAAATATAGCTTTTCAAGGCCTTGAAATTCATTCCAAAGCCTTGAAAATAAGTCTGTATTCTATTTAGTTTAAAATTGGATAATTCAATATTGGGTGATATCTTAGTAGATAATTGCTCCATATCGTATTTACTTTTTATAATTATTTTCTTATAAATCAGTATTATTTTATTTCCTTTCCCACGTCACACACACAAAAAAAATTAATTTCATTCGAACTGCAAAATATCTTAAAGAAATTTGGAAATATTTATGTTTCCTTATCTAACTCAAACTCTCTACTATTTATCCTTCTCTCTGTCTCTCTCCATATCACTCCTGCCAATCTATTCGCTACCTTGAAACCCTAATGCGTACAAGAAGAGAGTCCCAATGAATCAAGATGGATGGAGGTTCAAACGTGGTTTCAGAAAAGAAGAGAAGGACTGCTGATGACGTGGTTCAAACCATGAGTGGTGACTCTAGTTCAAGAACTCCAACTGAAGAAAAGGCTCGTTCTCCTCCAAATAAGAAGAGCAAGAAAGATCTGACACCAAATTATAGCAAGAAGAAGAAGAAGGCAGACCAGTCTGCTCCTGAAAAACAACCAGAGGAACAAGTGGCTAGTCCAAAGAAGTTGAAGATGAAGAAGCCTAAAAATGCTGACAAGGGTAAAGAAAATGTTATAGAGGAAGAACAAGAGAAAATCACTGGCAATGAACTGCAGATCTACTCAAAAAAGCCTCAGTCCCCTGTTAAGAAACTTTCTATCAAGTGGTTTATTTCTCAAACTGATAGAGGAGAATGGTTAGATGGTTTTGCTTCTGGAGCACTAGCATATTGTAGCATGGTTAGTGTTAACATGTTGAAAACTAAGAACCTGGACTGTGTTAAGAGGCTGAAGAAAAGCTCTCTTTGGAAAATCTTAAACCCTTCTGAAGAAGTCTATCCTAGGCTTACTAGGCTTTTCTATCTGAACATGAATCAACTCAAAACATCTGTTAACTTGGTGATTCAATCCAAAGTTGTTGGGATTTCAATGGAGCTAGATCACTCTGAGTTTGCCAATGTTATAGGCTGTCCCAAGAGATATAACACAGAAAACTATCCCAACAAGGTTGAAGCATTGAAACTAGCTAGGGAAGAATGCTTTCTACCTAATGTTTTTCTACCTCCTCCAAAGAGTTAACACACTCTGTAATTGTTGAAGCCAAAGTCCTATTTACGATCCTGATGAGGTGTGTAGTGCCTAGGGAGAATTCAAAAGAGTTGATCACTGATAGGGTATTATATTTAATGTCCTTAATCATGCATGGATATGAGATTGATCTTCCAACAATTGTGATGGAACAAATGCTCTACTCCCCGACCAAAGAAAGAAAGCACACTTTCCCTTATGTTAATCTGCTTTCTGCATTCTTTCTTCACCTTGACCTTACTAGTGAAAAAGAAGAAACCATTACCACTGGTTTTGGCATGCTTGATGAGAAAGCATTAGAGAGAATTGGTATTGTGAAAACTAGTGGGGGAATTTGGAAGTTATACTTTGCTCTGTCTGATAAGGATTCGCAATCCAAGAAGCTTTCTAAACCCAAGGCCTTGACCCCTCCTTAAAACCCACCCTCTCAATCTCAAGATCTTTCCATGGTGGTTCAAAGACTTGAAATTCTTGAGAAGGATATGGATGAGTTGAAGGAAAATCAGCATGAGTTTAGCACTGAGTTCAAGGAAGTAAAGTATATGGTTGAAAGCATCTTCAAGAGCATCAATGTACCTCATGTTGAAGAAGAAGTGTCTCAGGTTGCAGAAGGATCAAAGAAGGCTGCAGAGGGTTCAACCAAAGAATTTTTCAGTGAGAGCACAATTAAGGATGAGTTTACTGGGGTGGTGGACAAAGGAAAACAAGTTGTTCTGGAATAGCCTGATGAAGAACAAGAAAAGCCTGATGCTGACAGTCCAGACTCTGGGATACTGATCAAGGATCTCAACGATAAGAAAAAAGAAAGTTGTCATTCCAGAGATAGTGACTGAAGAACAACTGTTTGAAGCTACTGGTGGTGCTAGTGGTCATATTGATCAAGAAGAAGAAAAACAAGATGATGAGGATGATGAAGAAGATAGTGGAGAGGAAGATGTTGAGTTCAAGGGAGATGGAGACCCAACCACCTAACTCTTTCCTCTTCTTTCTTTCCTTTTCAAAGCCTTGAAATTCTCTTCAAAGTCTTGAAAATTTCTATCCTTCCAAAACTTTTTTACTCATTTTTTTTTTTTAAACATTGATCCAACATTTTCTCATTATTTTTCGATGAAAGTAAAAAAGGGGGAGAAATTTAGGAGTTTATTTGTTTACTTTTAGTACTTTTATCTGGCTTATAGATATGGGTTTGATCACTAGGGTTTGCTAGACATTGCTATTGTTTTACATTGCTGAAATAAGTTGGATTACTTGGATATCTTGTGTTACAGTTTATTATCATGGATTCTGCTATGCTCTATTGAATATTTTTTTTTTTTAGAAATTCAATCTCTAAAATATTTTGGTTTTCTCCTTCATCAAGGGGGAGATTGTAAGTACAGCCAGTTTCAAAGATTGTAGTTATCATGGATCCAACAGATTGTAAGTTAGCCCTTTCAGGCATCATAGCCCTATTTAAACCCTTTGCTGCAACAATTATAACTTTTCCACCATTGCTGCTACTGAAGTTTTATTAGCCAGAGAGAGAACTCCCAACAGGAAACTCAGATCTTCAATCAGATTCTTGATCAGGTTACTCAAGCAGTTCAAGAACTCAAGAAGCTGCAAAGTTAGTGGTTCCTCATCTTTCTCTTCACCTTTGAATTCAGATTAGCAACCAATCTAGGTTTAAAACTCATATTTGTTCTTCATGTTCTTCACTGTTCTTCATGCCCGAACTGGGTATTGATCTTCAAATCTCATTATGTGGATTTTTTTTCAACAGAGATGGCCAGAACTAAGAGCCCGAAAGAATAAGTTTCCCTACCAGAGGTTCCAAAGGACTTATGGTGCAAGGCCCCCTACTTGGGAGGAGAAGATTTCTATTCGGCAACAATTAGAGGAACGAAAATTCAGAAGCCTCCCCCAAAGAATGCTTTGAAGCTGGCACCTGAGCCTGAGAGAGACTATTGGGATTTTGCCAATGTTAATGACATTCATAGGCTTGGCCTGGAAGCTGGGCTCTATCCTTTCACGGATATCCTTCATCAAACCTTTTGAGAGAAACTTGAGTACATGGATGAGTGGATAGTGTACATCCTTGAGCATTTTGAGATTGAGCTGACTCGCGCAGGGATTTACGGAGCAGTGCGCACAACTAAATGGCTGAGCGTAAGACTAGATAAAGATATGCTGATGACTTTATTATCGAGGTACTCGAAGAAAACCCACAACTTTCATGTTTCTACTTTCGAAGCCAGGCCTGCACTCGAAGACGTCTAGGCGTTGTTGGAGCTTCGTTGTATGGGAACCGTAAATCCTCAGGCTCCTTTGAGTACTGACAAAGAACTCTTTATCTTCGAAGAAATTAAGGGTTGCATCGGGGAGTTGAAGAAGAATGCCAGGATATGGGCATCGAGCAAGCCTGCAGAGACGTCTATGACAGTTCCTTCAGGCGCGAAGAACTTATGGTCCAAATGGGTAACCTACTTCTACCACGACTTCGCCGATGAAAAGATTGCCCAGTAAGTGACAGCGAAGAACCCAAAGGCTCCCACCTCACTGGAAGGGAAAGGTTCCCAATATACTTTGTGTAGCTTTCTCTGCGTATGGTTGTCGCGGTATCTCATCGATGGACATCCCCACGATGGCGTAGTCTTCCACGTTCTTTTGCTAGCGGTTAGCCTCTCCCTTGGGGAAAAAAGTAGATTTGGGACATCTGGTTCTTGGCTCATTGTATCGCCGCCTATATTTGGCGATGACGCATGTTGAGGAATCTCAGGGTCGAGTCGACGTCGTGACATATGTCAATGTCGCATTCCTATCGACGTGGGCGTACGAACGATGGCCTTTATATGCTCCAATTCCCTCGCCTGTGAATTTATGGGATGCGACTGAAGCTAAGTAAAAGCTCTTCTGCCCTCGCTCGTGGCGTTGGTTTAAGACGAAGGCTGTTCATTGCTCATTCGCTTTGATATGCGACGATGATGGCTTCTTCAACCCAAGGTCGTACGTTCATCAACTGGACAATAGTGTCTTCAGGGATTAAATTTACCCTGACCGGAGTGTAAAATACACCCGCGCGCACATTATTGAGGGCTCACTTTGCTATTTCAGGTTCGTCAGCTGGTGCAGAGGGGGTACCTACATGCTTTGGGCGAAGATGGTATTGAATGTGTCACCTACCCACTCATCACAACTCACTATGACCCTGTTAGAGTGAGCCCCCATCTTGGCTTTCATGGCGTGGCCCCTTCATTGTGGTTCGACTCAGTTGTGAAGGGCTGCTATAAGAGGCTGTTGTACAAAGAGTGCAACGACCTGCTCCCATTAACACAACCCTCCAAAAATAGAGTAAGGGAGGCAACTGTATATTGGGCTGCTTTTTGGAATGCCCAAACTCGCCTTCGAGCTAGGTCCTGGCTTCAATAACAGCCGACTAGAGCCCCCCGCCATCAGAATAGGGTATTATCCCTTTAAACCAAAGGCCTATAGGGGCACGACACAATATGGGTCCTATTCACCGTTGGATAAGGATCACCATCTGTGTGTGGAATTGGTTCTCGCAGAGAAGATTGAAGAAGTTTAGAGGGACTCCTTCAAAGTAAGAAAAGACTATGCCGATAATTTCAAAAAGGTATTAAATCATTTCTCTTTCTTGAATGAATTAAAAAGAAAGAAACGTAATACTGAGTTTTGCCCCCTTTTTTAAGTGCGTTTTCAGAAGATTCGGCTCTGGATACCGCAACAATGGGCTTGATGCTATTTTGCGGTCGAAGGACGAAGCTGACATTTTCATCGAGCCTTAGATGCCAATGGGGCAAGAGATTGAAGCCAGAATCTGGTCTGTTGTTGTAGTCTTCATCACATCCCTTGCAGAACCGAGCGCCGACGCAAAGAAAAATAATGCTTCCGACGAGCCATCAACAGATGCGAGGGTGCCTAGACCAGCAAAGCGCGCGCGAAACAACCCTTCTCCCCAGAAGCAAGCAACTACCAAAAGAGGTTAGAGCTCAAGGCAGACAAACTTAGAAGGTTTTGTTGAGTACGTTCCCGAGGCCCTTTTCGCCAAGTGGGAAGGTAAAAATATTCCGTTGAAAACATCACGTTTGATTAATCTTGAAACAAAACTTCTGCTCACCCATAAGCGCGTATTTCAAATAGCGGGGAATCCGTGGAAGCTCTTCTGAAGAAGACGTGATCGCGGAGTCTGTGTCCATGGCGAAGCAGACCGAGGAAGAAGAAAGGCTGCAAGAGGAACGTGACGTCGCAAAAGATATGAAGAAGAGCCTTGAAGATTAAACTCGGCGTTCCAATCCGGCGTGGGTCAACTGGAGCGCCCACAACAGGATTTCCAAGAGATTGTTGCCTTATCTCATCAAGAACTTATCTATGAAGCTTTAAAACATGGGGTATCTAAGAGCTACATTTGTCGTTGGTTAGTGGTCCAATGCGGTGAAGCGTCAAGTAAATAATTCCCTTAAAATTGCTATTGCTGATTTCATCACTTTCAAATAGCAATGACAAACTACCTCGCATATAACCAGGTCACGCGACATTAAAACGAATTGATGATAACATACGTCATAGGACTTACGCAAATATCTCATACGAATGCGGAGGTCTTTATTATCATAAGCCCTTCTGAATTCTTTCCATGTGAACCCCTACTTTGTACTTCGTGACATTTGCATTTTTGACAGAGCTTGCAGAGAAACCTTTGATGCTGAGACGACCTTGCCTTCGCAGTGCTGTTGTTCATGTTCCCCAGTCTGTCATTTGGCTAACCTGGCGGACCAGATAGTGGAAAGAGCCGCACCTACGCCTCAAGAGCCTAGCACTAAAGAGGCTGCAGTCCCGCCGCAAGGACCTATTGATGCTGAAGTGGCTGACTCTGAACGTGAGCGTCTCGAAATCATCATTGAGCAGGAGCAAGAGGAAGAGGAGCTTCAAATGGGGCAAGAACAAAGTGCTGATCGTACTAATCAAGGCACAGCTCATCAAGAGATAGACACTTTGCTTCCAGGAGTTGATGCGTGCGCTGCTCAAGAGTTCTCCGGAAGTTTTAATGCTCATGAAGGAAAAGTTGAGCTAGCCGGAGCAACTTTGCAGGATCCATTGGGCTTTACCCCTGCAGCTAATTTGCGAATCAATGCTCCCCGACTTGAAGTTCGTCAGGGGGTGGTTGCCTCAAATCTCTAATCTCAAGATATAGAGATTGCATAGGCTGATCAAGTCAATACCGACCCTGATGGTGCAACGCCAAACGATGGAGGAAGAGTCGAACATGAGTCAAACGCAAGTAGTGGCGCGCCAGATCAAGACGTGGAAGACGCTCAGCTGCCAAACCCTAAAGTTGACACTGTTGTGGTTTCTGGAACTCAACATGATGTCGTACCCACAACTCTACCAGAAATTCCAGCATCCGTAGCAAGTCTGCTCGAGTCAAGAAGCCAAAGTGGTGGCAACACCGCTCCATGTGAAGTCCCTCAAAATGCAGCATCTAGGGCAAATACTACTGTAGCCGCGACAGGAGGTGAGAGCGCAAGGACCTCAAGTGGAAATATGTCTATTTCTGGTCTGTTGAGTGAAGAAATCCATGATAAGACTCAAGCGCCTGCACTAAATCCTTGGTCGGTATGGGCTTCGCAAGTTATTGAACCAGCTGCTGTTGAAAGGAATTATGCAATACTTGAGGAGTACTTCGCACGCGAAGCCATTGCAAATCAGAAGCTAACGGAAACAGCAGCCTCAAGTGGCCTGACAACGACCCCCATTGCTTCACTTCAGCAAATCGTTGAAGAACTGGTAAGATTATTTCGAATCAAGTACTTTGCAACGTGTATGGTTCCATGTTATAGTTGAATAATTCATTCTTATTTTGAAACTTTGGGCATAGATCAGGCTTGTCTAGAGTGGCTCATGAAGGTGCACGTGTCTTTTCCGACAACATTCTAAAGGGTCTGGGAGTTGGCACCCAGGGATAGGGGGGAATTTGCTCAGTGAGTTGACCAATTTGGTGGAAAAGATACGTAATACAACTCCAGCAAGTACCTCTATTTCAGTGCTCAATGTCTCTTGTCAGGCACGTACGGCATTCAACAAGTTGCGGCGGGCAGGTTAAATCTCGAATTCCTTATACAGAGGCTAGTGAAGATCCACAACTCCGTACAGCTTAAGTTTGGTTACACCAAATACAATATAGAGCATGCGGCTCTTAAGGAGCAGAGAGAGGTGCTTACAAAGCCCGTCAAGGATTTTGAAGAGGCAGCAAAGAAGCACAAGAATAACAAGGAGGGCCTGGATCAGTTGGCAGCTAACTCGGTGAAATTGGCAGCCGATGATTCCCTTCTCGAGGTCTTTTAGGAAGACCAGTAGTCTAGTATTGTAATAGTTTAAGTTCCTTGAAAAATGACCTCTGATGTATGGGTTTTTACACCATCTTATCACAGCCTTTAAAAACTTTTATTTTATGAGAAAGCCCGTTGGCTTTGCTTTTGCTTCGCATATATTAAGCATCATTTTGCTATTTTGACTAACTCATACCTTTAAGTATTGTTTTTCTCAAAATAGATAGGCATTTAATCGTGTGTTGCTGCTTGCATAAACAAACAAGATTTTATTCACACATCAACGCTATCTGAACCAATAGACTTAAATTTGTTGCCGTTTTAGAAGAGCTTGAGCTTTGGGTATCACTGCTATCTACACAGATAGGCTTAAGATCGCGTGTTGTTGCTATCTAAATAGATAGGCTTTAGTTTTGCTGCTGTATAGACAGATAGGCTTTAGTTTTGCTGCTATGTAAACAGATAGGTTTAAGTTTTGCTGCTATCTAAACAAATAGGCTTTTGTTTTGCTTCTATCTAAACAGATAGGCTTAAGTTTTGCTGCTATCTAAACATATAGGCTTTAGTTTTGCGGCTATCTAAACAGATAGGCTTTTGTTTGAGGAATTAGCAATTTCGACTTTCAGTCTTTGCAAAATAAATAACAACAAGCGATAAAAGATCTCTCATATGGGAGAGTCATTATCATTAATAATATCCTCATATGGGAGGATATAAGCGATGTATAATTCAAGTTTAAATCAGAAAAAGAAGGCTAAGGATAGTACTTCTTAAGCCATCGCATGTTGATCGGAGTGGGAGTTGTGGCAGTCCCGTGGCAGCGTAGAATAGGGAAATAGCCGCTGTCAAAGACCTCTTTGAGTTCAAAAGGTCCTTCCCAGTTGGCTGCAAACTTGGGATGAGCTGCTTCGTGCATACAGTGTTCTGATGCTCATAGGACTAAATCTCACACCGCGAAGTCTCGATACTGGACAGTCGTATTGTAATCTCGAGAAATTCTCTCTTTGCATCTTGTATTTTCCCTTTTGGCTTGTTCGCGCTTCTCCTCCATTAGGATAAGTTCGTGATCACTTTTATTCTCATACAAAGCACTGAAGGCTATCCTCGCAGAGTTGACCTTAACCTCAGTAGGAACCACTGCTTCAGTTCCATAACAGAGCAGAAAAGGAGAAGCCCCCTGTGGATTCCTTGTTGATGTACGATAGGCCTATAGCGCCAAGTTCAAGGATTCTGATGTGATCATCTGCGACCATCTTACTTAAGATCCTTTGCACAGTCTTGTTCATGGCTTCAGCTTGCCCATTCCCCTTCGGATAGTAGGGAGTTCAGCATACTTGTCTGATCTTGTATTCCATGAGCTTTGAAGCGACTTGGCGATTAGAAAAGGGAGTTCCGTTATCGGATAGGATCGTGTTGGGGATCCCAAAACGATATATGATGTTCTCTTGTATGAACCTGACCAAAGCCGATGCATTATTGTCTTGTGTAGGACTGCTTCAACCCATTTTGAGAATTTCTCAGTTCCAGTTAAGATGAACTGATTCCCATGCGAAGCTGCACGGATAAAGTCGATGAAGTCTTGAGACCAAGTGTGAAACGGCCAAGGAGTTCCCAACGCGTGCAAATTAACTGCGGGAGCATGGACTAAATTGCCATTGAAGTGGCATTGCTGGCATCTTTTGACCTTTGCGCGACAATCAGCCTCCATAGTTGGCCAGAAATAACCAACAGTCAAGAGCTGCCTACAAAGCTTTGCGCCTCCTTGATGTTCCACTTTGTGAGAGATTTCCATTACTTTTTGTTTTTCTTGGCCACTCAAGCATCTGAGAAAGTTGCCTTCATGTCCCTTTCGCCATAGCAATTTTTCTTTTAGCACGTACCGAACTGAATTTCTCTTGAGCTTCTCAGCCTCTTTCCTATCACTTGGCATAATTTATTTTTGCAGATAGTCGATCAGAGGCTGCCTCCAATCTGTTTCATCGTCGAGCGCAGCAATTTCCAAGGAGTCTTTCCACAGTGCACATTTTGCGCAGCTTCCCTATAAGATAGCGGCATGTGATGACATCTGTGGCCAATGAATTCCATATCTCTACGCCTTCCTATAGATAGAAACTTCGTTTTCTCTGCAAGAATTTTAATGAATTTTCTCTAGCAGGGCTTGTCCTTACTCTGCTACGGCACATCACATCAAGACTCCTCCAGGACCTTTGAAATAGAGCAAGTTGTCGTTTATGCAGAACCCCTTAGTGGAAACCCAACTTTCCTTGCTTGTTCCTTCAGCCATTGCGCACATGATGGGCTTCCTCCAATCCTCAGCTTCGACAAACTTGTCTTCGCACAGATCTTTGATCAAAGAGGGAGTGGTTTTGACTTCAATCGAGATCTTTGCTGGTCACTTTTCTGAACTGATCTTTGAACCTAAAGTGGCCAAGGCGTCTGCATGCCTGTTGTCAGATCTGGGGGTGTGCTCATATTTGATGGAATGAAACTTCTGAACCAGTTTCTGCACAATCGATCTGTAGGTCAGTAAATTAATCTCCTTCAGACCATATTCCCCAGAGGCTTGCCTTACTATCAACTTGGATTCTCCCATCACTATCTGAATTTGCACTTCTGAAGACTTGGCTGCGAGAAGGCCAGCAATCAAAGCCTCATATCAACTTCATTGTTTGTTACTGCGAAAGCGAGCTTGTTGGACATCTGGATAACTTCTCCATCAGGCCTATTCAGAACAATTCCAGTTCCTCCTCCTGACCTTGTCGACGGTCCATCAAAATGCAGCTTCTAGTAAAGTGACTCCATTTCATAGACTTCCGACCTCTCGAATTATTCACCACAGGCTCATAATTCTCATCTGGGAACAGTGCCAATAGATCCGCCACTGCCTAGGATTTGATAGCTTTCGGGCGCATGCATGTTATATCATACTGTGATATTGTCATGTACCATTTTGCCAATCTCCCACTGGAAGCATAGTGGTCCAACAGATATCGAATGGGATCGCTCTTGGTCACGATCACAACTTTGTGGGAAGCAAATTAATGCTGTAACTTTTCTATGACAAAGAGTAAAGCAAGACAATGGCGTTCAATATCTGTGTACCTGGACTCAGCAGATTGTACCACACGCGAGATGTAGTAGATGGGCCTCTTCTGTCCTTCAAATTCTTGAGCTAACAGTGCTCTGGTGGACCTTTTTGTTGAAGTGAGGTACAAAAGCAGTGGAGATCCTAATTGAGGTGCGATCATGACTCTTGGATATGTCAATAGCTGCTTCAGCTTTTCGAACACAACTTGGTGCTCCGTTATCCAAGCATACGTTGCATTCTTCTTAAGGAGATTTCCAAAACACAATGTAACTTCCTCTATTGCTGGTATGAACCTTCGAAGATAGGAAAGCTTTCCCATGAACGTCTTCAAGTCACTTTGAGTCTGAGGCACTGGCAGGCTAGTAACAGCTGAGACCTTCGCAAGATCAAAAACAATCCCATGACGATGGATTACAAATCCCATAAACTTCCCTGAGGTCACCCCGAATGCACATTTCATGGGATTCATCTTTAGCTGAAACCTTCTACACCTCTCAAAGACCTTTCTCAAGTCCTTTAAGTGATCTTCCTTCTGTCTATACTTGATGACCAGATCCTCTACATAGAATTCTACCTCTTGGTGCATCATATCATGAAAGAGTGCCATCATCGCACGTTGGTAGGTCGCGCCTGCATTCTTCAGGCCAAACGGCATAACCGTGTAGTGGAATACTCCCACGGGTGTGATGAAATCCGTATTCCTTGAATCCATCCATGAAGCTGAACATCTGATGGCTATCAGTAGATTCATTCAGTAGATCTATACTTTGCAATGGGAAATCATCCTTTGGGAAGAAGCGGTTCAAGTCCTTGAAATCCAAACATACACGAAGACTTCCGTTCTTATTTAGGACAGGAAAAATGTTAGCAAGCCAGGTGGGATGGTGATTGGGCTCGATGAACGTGGCACTCAGTAGTTTCACTAACTCTTCCTTTATCTTGACATTGACTTCTGGGCGAAGGTTCTCGAGCTCTGCTTCATCGACTTTGATCCTGGAATAACATCTAGTGTATGCATGGTAGCCTCTTTATCAAAACCTGGCATTTCATCATAATCCCATGCGAAGAAGAATTTATAGCCCTTCAGCAACTCCAGCAATCCATGCTCTTCCTCAACATCGAGATATGCGCTTAGTAAGACTTGTCTTTTCTTCTCCTCTGTTGGTCTTAAGAATACTTCTTTTAATTCCTGCTTCTGGGGTTTTGGACGATTCTCCATGCATTTAGGAGCTTCTTTCAACTCCTCCAGTGGTGCCTTCTCCCCATATTTGTTTGGAACTTCTACCAGCTCGCAAATTTTCTCAGGGACATCTTCGATGAGAGGGGTCGAAGATGACCCCGCGCACCTTCAGATGCAATAACACTTCTTCCCATTGGTATAGAAACTTTTTATCTCCTTGCCTTCGCTGTTGCGCTCAACCACCCTTTTGAGAGTATAAACGTTCTTCCTCTGGTAGGCTATCTTTGGTCTTTCCTCCTGCACAAGCTGCTTCTCCTCGCGGGCTTCTCTCATCACCATTACTCCTGCTGGTGATTGGTCCTTGATGTCCTCCCATTTGGGCAAGGGAGTTGGCTGAAACCGTGCGGAGTTACCTCATCCGCCATTTCCGTGAACCAAACCACCTCAGACAAGTGCGTCTCTTAGAAGTTGAACGGGTTCACTGAGGCTGGTATTTCTTCTACTATGTTCATCCAGATAGCCTTCACTACTTGGTGAGCCGTGGAAGGAAAACATCGAAGCGATGGATCCATGCTCGACCAATAATCATGTGGTAGGTGGTATTGGCATCAATGACATGGAACTTGGCAGAGCACTTGATTTGGCCAATCAGGATTCCCAGGCGGATCCATCCAACAGCCATTCTCGAGTCACTTCCAACACCCATTAATGGCGATGGCCTCATGACAATTTTGCTCTCTGGGATTCCAGCCAGCTCAAGGGTGCTGAATTGAATCACATTCACTGCTGCTCCTCCATCAACAAAGGCTCTTTTGAACTCAATGCCATTGACAATGGCAGTCACGTACAACAACCTCTGATGGTACGCGTCTTTCTTCGTGTCCGACTCATCAAACGTCATGACCAAACCGCCCGATCGCGCGGCTCTGATAACCTTGCCATTTGAGACTACGAGCTCCTATCCATAGTCTTCTTCCACCCTTTAAATTACTTTAGTCATCTCGTGTCTGCAAATGCTGGAGAAGTTCATGTTGTCAAGAAATTCTCGAACTTGTTTGAGCCTTTCATCTGCTCGGCACGCGAGTCTTCCGTATCCACGCCATAATCTTCGTCTTCGCAGATTTCGGCTATCACCAGAACTCCAGTGCCTGCAATTTCTTCAAAGTCCATGATCGAGATCATATCTATCTGTTTTCCCTTGAGCTCCTGCTGCGCATGGGATGGCAAGGGATTGCTGCGCACGTCCTTGGCAGGCTCATCGATGACCAACTGCCCTCCTTAATTTTCCTGTCCACCAGCCATCTTAGCTTCATGCATTCCCTTGTTGGATGCGTGACTTGGCCGTGGCAATCACACCACCTAGGGTCTCACAGTTGTTCCCCTGAGGGCTTATGTTCTGGTGCTGGTAGAATTCCATCTTTTCGCCACCTCTTGCACAAGGTTGTTGCATCCTCAATCAAACATGGCAATGGGGGTGGCTCCCTTAGTGTGGGTCGCTGCTGTTTCTGAGGAGACGACACCGCACTAACTTCAGCTTCACGTCCGTGCTTGTAGCTGAATTTCCCAATCTTGAAGCTAGAGCCCGCCGGCGCGCGATCGTTCACATATCTCTTCTTCATTTTCTCCACCAGCGGCTCAATATTCCTGGTGCAGTCAATCAGTTTTGAAAAGGTAGGCATGTTTGAAATGATGAGAATACCTTTATACTCATCACGCATTCCTTGGAGAAAAATATCCACAAGACGGCTCTCAGAGACTTCATCAATACACTCCAGAGACCGGTTATGAATTTCTTGATGAATGCGACTCCTTCGTCATCGTGCTTCTAGTGCATGCGAGATAAGTGTATGGTCGTGACTTTCTCTTCGACCTGGAAGAATTTGCGGTGGAATTTTTTCACCATATCTTCCCAGGTCTTGATCGAACCGGCCTCCAACGTCCGGTACCATACATACGCGGCAATCCTCAAGGACTTGGGGAATTCACGCATGAGCCGCCAGCCTGGTGTCGATCACGTGCCGGCCCATCAGATCGACGAAACGCATCACATGCTTCTGCGCGTTCCCGCTAAATTCATCAAACTTCTCCCACTTGGGCGCCTTGTACCCGGAAAGATTTTGCATCAGGTAAATGTCATGCGGGATTGGCAGCGCACTATCCACCTTTGGGATGATGGTATCCGTGAAGCACTGATTTTCAATAAGATTGTCCAGCGTTTGATCCAGGTCTGTCACATCAAAAGGTCCGCCTGCTCCTGGGGTCGACGATGGGGTTGCTGCGAGCCCTGGTATGTAAGGCATATTTGGGTCATAAGGAGGTGGAGGTGTGTAGTTTCCCTAGACCCCGGTAGCGTATGATGGCAGCACAGGGTATGAATGGGGGTTCCCAGTGGATCCAAGTTCGGGATGATAACTTGGCACCAAGGGGGACTCGGAGGATGGTCTCGGCTGGGGCACGGGCGCATTAGGAAGGGACGCATGGGAGTTTGTTGGTGTAGGTTTGTGCGCCGTGGCTGCCACAATGGATCCGGGCGGAGTCAAGGTTCCCTGAGCACTGGGTGCTTCAATGGATCCAGGTAGGGCCAAGGCTCTCTGTCTAGCACTTTGTGCAAGCTCTACCAAAATAGCCATTATCTGGGCCATCTGGGCAGGTTGAGCTTGCATTAAAATCTTAATCATATCAAATTTTGTTGAGGGAAATCTTAGCAACTCAAAGTAGTATGATCTCCTACGTAACTTGTTTTCAAATCGACATTGTTGTTTGTTATCCCTTATGTATACATAGGTTTCAAATCATTTCTTAATTTTCAAAAAACAAAACAACCGATTTTTCAATTCTTGATGCAGCGTTTATTTTTGAATTGATTTGTTTTAGATTAAACAAAACATCAGATGTTTTCGTTTGAGTTTATCTTAGGAGTCCTATTTATTGGAGAAAATATTCAATTTCACGGGAATTTTGGTAATGTGGTATCACGGGACACTCTAGTTGGTTGAATATGTGATTATTTTCATACATTGCTATAGTAAATATGGCAGAATTAACATGATCAATCAATTAGAGTGTTCGGTGATACCACGTCACCGAATCCCCGTGATACCGAATATTTTCTCCTATTTGTTGATTGAGTTTATCTAGTACATTTTTAAACTAGGAATTGTAAGTTTTTTTTTTGGGAGAATTGTAGGTTTTCTTTTGGATACTAAACAAAACAGCATATTTTTCAAATCTTCATGCAGCCTTTTTTTTGTGAGAAAATGCAGCCATTCTTTCACGAATTGATAAATTTTCAAAAAATGTAATGCAACCGTTCCTTTTTGAAGTGATAAGGCAGCCGTCATTTTTTTAATGTATACATTCAGTATTTAGAAAGTAAGAAACAGATAGAGGTTTCATTTATAGAAGTTTTTGCAAACGTTCGTTCTGCTATTATATATATATATATTATATATATATATATAGATTTTTTAAGGAAAATTATAGACAGTTTAAAAAAAAATGTAAAATGTTTTTCAACCAAATATCTCCAAGACACAGCATAAACTACTCCTTGGCTTTGTATTAGTTTAATTTTCAAGGTGGAGATCTAGAACCTCTTTGTCCATGGGAAATAATTTAAAATATAAATTATGAAATAATATAGCAAATTTATTTGAGAGTTTAACAATTCTAATCGCAATTTATATCTAGTGTAAAGCATGAACCTAATTGAACGGTAACTTAATGGGAAACAAAATGTAGTGAAGCATGACTGCAATATATCATCTTATTACTGTACATAAACCACAACCACGAAAACTCGTATAACTACCACTCTAATACATTTTCATCATTTTTCGAGAGAATACATTTACACACTCAAAAATGAGAGAATACATTTACATCATATAGAAATCACTTCCTCCATAAAGGTTTCAGGTTCTTTAACAACAATTCCCTATCTAGCGAATTAAATCTTGATTCGAACTAATGAGGAACCCCTAGAGGATAGTCGACACTGGGACCGGAATTTAAGATTGCAACATTCCACCAAATGAAATGCCTGATGGAATAAATTGAGACTATTATTACCAATTACAACGAAGAAAATAAAAAACCATAACACGCACAATCCCTTATGAATTTGCAGGAAAATAATAGATTTTTTTGTAGTGTTGACCTCTAAGTTAAAAACTAGAAAATGTTAAAAGTGAGTCTAATCAACGGAGAGATTGCACAAAAGGGGGGAAGAAGACGGGTTACCTTTATGATGTCGCCGACGATTCTACAGTCCATCTACTTCAAATTAGCAAAAAATTCAGGAAGCTTGTAGATAGATATAAAAGTAAATAGATTAGTCAACCAATTAAGACCCAATTAACAGATTGAAAAAAACTGATGAAGAATTAAAAATCAATCAGCATGAAGAGAAAGCAGAAAATGGGAACTCAAAAAAGAAGAAAAAAAAAACATAGAAGGGTTGAAATCATAAATACAATTTTTGTTGCAAACGTAATAAACATGCTAACAAACCATAATTTGTAACGTTAGAAATTGAGACTATTATTAGCAATTACAACGAAGAAAATAAAAAAACCATAACATGCACAATCCCTTATCAATTTGCAGGAAATAAGAGAATTTTTTTTTGTACTGTTTACCTCTAAGTTAAAAATTAGAACATATTAAAAGTGAGTCTAATAAATAACATGGAATCAACGGAGAGATTGCACGAAAGAAAAGAGGAAAGAAGACTGTGTTACCTTTATGATGTCGCACCGACGATTCTACAGTTCATCTACTTGAAATTAGCGAAAAGTTCGAGAAGCTTGTAAATTAGATATAAAAGTAAATAGATTAGTCAATCTTTTTTTTTTTGTCAAAATGAGATTAGTCAATCAATTAAGACCCAATTAACGGATGGGAAAAAACTCATCAAAAAGTAAAAATCAATAAGCACGAAGAAAAACAGAAAAAAACATAGAAGGGGTTGAAATCATAAATACAATTTCTGTTGCACATGTAATAAACATGCTAACAAACCATAATTTGTAACGTTAGATGGTTATTTATGTCGATAAAAGCTTGAAATAATTTTAATATCTGGAACAAAGGAGGAACAAAGTTATAAATAACATGGATTAACTGTAGAGATTGCTCAAAAGAATGGGGGAACAAAAACGGGTTACCTTTTGGATGTTGCACCTTGATGATATGAAGAATCTACAACAAATATGAAAATAATGAAAGTATAGTATGATAGAAGTATCAAACAGGGAAAAAGTTAACAGGTACATATGAAAGAAAAGAAAATGAAAGAAGACGCAAGAGTAAAAATTGTATGCCCACCCAAGTGATCGTTGTTTGATCGTTGTTTTTGTGAGAATTATGACCAGGGATGTTCATCTCCGACTCTTAATGTTTTACATTTATATACAGATTTGAAAGGAGAAAGTGGATAGCTATTAAGCAAATCAATTAAATTATAGAATTTGAGATTTGAATAGAAGATAAGATTTTATTGGTGAAACCTAACCATGATGATAAGATTTTAGTGATTCTTCTGAAAATTGTAAGTTTTTTGGTTAATAAACAAAAAAACAGTTTTTTTACATCTTAATGCAGCCGTTTTTTCAATTGATAACTTTTTTTTTAAATTAAACAAAACAACATATTTTTCTTTTTTGAATTGATACGCAACCGTCAATTTTTTTGAATTGATGGATTCATTTTTGGAAAGTGAGAAATGGATAGGGGTGTGAAATATGGAACTTTTTGCAAACGTTCGTTCTGCTATTATATATAGATATCCAATAAATAATACATTAATGAATGTTCTTGCCAACTTATTGTTCATAGTAAACTAGATTGTCTCTGGGGCACCTATTCCAACAGTCTTCCACTTGCACTAGAGCCAATCCGGTGCATCTCAAATGCCAATGCTCCTAGTGTGTCCTTCATGCTTGTGCTGAACAAGTTGCTTTGTAAGAGGATCTGACAGATTCTCATCTGTAGGAATCTTGCATATCCGAACGTTCCCTATTTGGACAATATCTCGAATAAGATGGAACTTCCAGAGTACGTGCTTGAATTTCTGGTGTCACCTGGGTTCCTTTGATTGCGCGATCGCTCCAGTGTTGTCATAATACAACTCTATTGGATCCGCAATGCTAGTAACCACACCAAGCTCAGTAACAAACTTCCTAATCCAAACAGCTTCTTTTTCTGCGCCATTTGCAGCAATATACTCAGCCTCTGTTGTAGAATCAGCTACCGTCTCTTTCTTGGAACTCTTCCAGCTCACCGCTGCTCCATTCAGGCAAAATACAAACCTCGACTATGATCTGAAATCATCTCTGTCGGTTTGGAAGCTTGCATCCGTGTAACCCCTTACACGCAACTCTACATGACCTTCAAATATCAAGAATGCAACCTTAGTTCTTCTCAAGTACTTTAGGATGTTCTTGACTGTAATCCGGTGACTCTCACCTGGAATGGACTGATATCTGCTTGTCATACTCAATTCATATGACACATCTGGTCTAGTACATACATGGCGTACATGATGGATCCTATGGCCGAGGCATAGGGAACCCTACTCATGCGTTCCTTCCCAATCTCATTGGAAGGACAACCACTCTTCGAAAGAGTGATTCCATGCGACATGGGCAAGAATCCGTTCTTGGAATCTTGCATGCTGAACAGTTTCAGCACCTTGTCTATATATGAACTTTGAATTAGGCCCAGCAGCCTCTTAGATCTATCTCAATAGATCTTTATACCGAGTATATAGGCTGCTTCACCAAAGCCTTTGATTGAGAAACACTTTCCTAGCCAATCTTTAAAAGATTGCAGCATGGGAATGTCGTTTCCAATGAGTAGCATGTCATCCACATACAAGACCAGAAAAGCAATAGAGCTCCCACTAACCTTCTTGTAGACACAAGACTCATCTTCGTTTCTGATGAAGCTAAACTCTTTGAATACTTCATCAAAACGTCGATTCCAACTCCTAGAAGCTTGCTTCAACCCATAAATGGATCCTTGCAGCTTACAGACTTTGTTGGCTTGCTTTGGATCCTCAAAACCCTTAGGTTGTGTCATGTACACATCCTCAAGGAGATTCCCATACACGAATGCAGTTTTGACATCCATCTGCCAAATATCATAGTTGTAGTATGTTGCAATAGCAAGTAAGATTCGGATGGATCTGGTCTTTACGAATGGGGAAAAGTATCATCATAGTCAATACCATGAATCTGTCTGAATCATTTAGCCACCAATCGGCCCTTCTAGGTAATCACATTACCATCCATGTCGATCTTCTTCTTGAAGACCCACTGGCACCCTATCGATCGTGCCCCTTCGGGTGGTTCCACCAAAGTCCATACTTTTTTGGTATACATGGATTCCATCTCGGATCTCATGGCCTCAAGCCACTTCTGAGAGTGTGACCCTTTCAGAAGTGGCTTGAGGCCATGAGATCCGAGATGGAATCCATGTATACCAACAAAGTATGGTCGGACTCTCAGAAGTGGCTTAAGGCCATGAGATCCGAGATGGAATCCATGTATGCCAACAAAGTATGGACTTTTGTGGAACCACCCGAAGGGGCACGACCGATAGGGTGCCAGTGGGTCTTCAAGAAGAAGTTCGACATGGATGGTAATGTGATTACCTAGAAGGTCCGATTGGTGGCTCAAGGATTCAGACAGATTCATGGTATTGACTATGATGAAACCTTTTCACTAGTCGCTATGACCAAATCCATCCGAATCCTACTTGCTATTGCAGCATACTACGACTATGAGATTTGGCAGATGGATGTCAAAACAGCATTCCTTTATGGGAATATCCTCGAGGACGCTTATATGATACAGCCTGAGGGTTTTGAAGATCCAAAGCAAGCCAACAAAGTCTGTAAGCTACAAAGATCCATTTATGGGTTGAAGTAAGCTTCTAGGAGTTGGAATCGACGTTTTGATGAAGTAGTCAAAGAGTTTGGCTTCATTAGAAACGAGATGAGTCTTCTGTCTACAAGAAGGTTAGTGGGAGCTCTATTTCTTTTCTGGTCTTGTATGTAGATGACATACTACTCATTGGAAACGACATTCCCATGCTGCAATCTGTTAAAGATTGGTTAGGAAAGTTTTTATCAATGAAGGAGTTAAGGGAAGAAGCCTATATACTTGGTATCAAGATCTATAGAGATAGATCGAGAAGACTGCTAGGCCTAAGTCAGAGTACATATATAGCGAAGGTGTTTAAGTTGTTCAACATGCAAGATTCCAAGAAGGGATTCTTTCCCATGTCACATTGAATCACTCTTTCGAAGAGTGATTGTCCTTCCAATGAGATTGAGAAGGAACGCATGAGTAGAATTCCCTATGCCTCGGCCATTGGATATATCATGTACGCCATGTTATGTACTAGACCAGATGTGTCAAGTAACTTAAGTATGACAAGCAGATACCATTCCAATCCAGGTGAGAGTCACTGAATTGCAGTCAGGAACATCCTAACGTACTTGAGGAGAACTAAGGACACTTTCTTGATATTTGGTGGTGAGAAAGAGTTGCGTGCAAGGGGTTACACGGATGCAAGCTTCCCAACCAACATAGATGATTTCAGATCACAGTCGAGATATGTATTTTGTCTGAATGGAGCAGCGGTGAGCTGGAAGAGTTCCAAGCAAGAGACGGTGGCTGTTTCTAGAACAGAGGCTGAGTACATTGTTGCGAATGGCGTAGCAAAAGAAGCTGTTTGGATTAGAAAATTCGTTTCTGAAATTGGTGTGGTTCCTAGCATTGAGAATCCAGTAGAGTTGTATTGTGACAACACTGGGGCGATCGCGCAATCAAAGGAGCCCCGGTCACACCAGAAATCCAAACACGTGCTCTGGAAGTTCCATCTTATTCGAGATATTATCGATACAGGAGACGTTCGGATATGCAAGATTCCTACTGATGAGAATCTGTCAGATCCACTTACAAATCCACTTGTTCAGCACAAGCATGAAGGACACACTAGGAGCATTGGCATACAGGATGCATCAGATTGGCTCTAGTGCAAGTGGGAGACTGTTGGAATAGATGCCCTAGAGGCAATCTAGTTTAGTATGAACTTATTTTTTACTAGAATATTCATTGTATTATTTATTATATATTTAATATAATGAAGTCCTTAGATTTACAATAGTGTTGTTTATCTTAAATATCCCTAGTCCATTATAATTAAATGGGACAATCATCTATAGACTAGTATGGGGTTGGATTGATATGGAGATATCATGATCCAACACATGGGTATGCATTAGGGGTAATGGCATACTGGATTAACCCATCTCCGAGAAGGCTATATACAGGTTATGTAAAGTCACAAACGCTTCTTGTGGTGACAAAGGTATTGTCATCCTTGGACTTGAAGTCATTAGATTATCTTGTTGTGGATTATTGTGATTTTGGAAGCGTCAAACGCTACACCGTGACTGGGTAGCTATAAAGGCGTGTACCGGATACAATAAGAACCAAGCTTAGAGATCTTAGAAGACGTAGATATAATTTGTCCCTCCCACATAACAGGAGCAAATTTCCTAGGCCACTCGAGGGATAGTGCTTATGGAATGTCTGGCCAAACTCAAATAAATCAATATGGATATTGATGTTATTTGCACGAATAAGGCTATTCCCAAGATCGAGAAACTATGGATTCGATATACGAGTGTGACTTGTATATCCGCATTGGACACGAGACATACAAGTCACACTCGTATATCCAATCCATAGTTCCTCGATCCTGGGAATAGCCTTATTCGTGTAAATAACATCAATATCCTATATTGATTTATTTGAGTCTGGCCAGACATTCTATAAGCACTATCCCTAGAGTGGCCCTATGATATTTGCTCCCGTTATGTGGGAGGGACAAATTATATCTACATCACTATAATATCTAATCTTGCTTCCTATTGTGTCCAATACGCGCATTTATGGCTACCCAGTCACAGTGTAGCGTTTGACTCTACCAAGCACAATATTCAACAACTAGAACAACTCGTGACTTCAAGTCTAAGGATGACAATACCGTTGTCACCGCGAGAATCACTTGTGACTTTACATAACATGTATGTAGCGTTCTCGGAGTTGGGTCAATCCAGTATGCTATTACTCCTAATGCATACCCATGTGTTGGATCATGATATCTCCATATCAATCCAACCTCATAATAGTCTATAGATGATTGTCCCACTAATCATTATATTGGACTAGGGATATTTTAAGATAAACAACACAATTGTGAATCTAACGACTTCATTATATTAAATATCCAAAAAATAATACAATGAATGTTCGAGCTAATTTATTGTTCATACTAAACTAGATTGCCTCTAGGGCACCTATTCCAACAGTCTTTCATAATAAAATAACAACTGATCAAGCACAGGAGTTAGTAATTGAATCAAGACCAGAAACTCCCCCTAATTTCATTCATATAAAGCATAGCAAGTTTCAAAGCTTTGAAAGTTGTTGCAAGGCCTTGAAATAGACTAGCTATTTCAAGCCTTTGAAACTAAGTTGAACTCACAACATTTTTATTACCCTTATCACATAATTGAGAAATGCTAAGCAGGTTATATTTTAAACCTTCTAACAAGTAAACATCAGAAATAGAACTTCCATGTTCATTACCAATACTACTTAGACCAATAATGTTGCATTTTGCTTTGTCATCAAGTGTAATTGTTCCTCCAGATTGATCTTTAAGCTCTCTGCAATGATTTCTTTCCACTCGTGTGCCTGGAGCAACCACTATACAAAATCCATTTCTGATCCTTAGATTTGGTGACAGCCTGCAAAATTCAATCAATGCCTCAACAGGCTATTAGACTAAGTGTACAAATTCGGATTCATATTCAGAATAAAACATATTAGTGGTCTAATTCCTTTAGGAACCCAAATCTGCTTTCTTTGTCCCTTAAGCTGATATGGATAGGTATTCCTCATAATTTGAGATTCAGACCTTCTAAAGGGGCAAGTTAGCTTCACATGACCACGTTTTCCACAATAATGAAATTTTGGAGAACGTATGCTTCTTGATTTTACAAATATTGTTTGGTTCTTCTATGGAAATTTTGGATTGTAACCAATTCAATTTTTGTGTACAGAATACACACTTCCTCCAAGCATGAGATTGAGGTTATGTTATGAGACTGCAAAACTTGATAAAACTTTCCTTGGTTCTTGAATTTTCTCAGTCAATGAAGTTTTCTGTTGTTCTAAATCATCTTCATGATGTTTTAGATCAACATACTTATCATTTAAAAGAGAGTTTTGATCCACAACTTCTTTGGCTTGTGCCTTCAAAGCTTTGAACATGATGTCCAAGGCTTTGAAGTCACGGTCAATTTTTTTAATTAAATACTTCAAGAGCTTTGTTGTGAAAAAATAAACTTATATTTTCCTTTGCTTGCTCATGAACTTTCACCCTCAAAGATTCAACCTCATTTCTATAGCTCTTCTCATTTAAAAACATGCTTTTGAGGATTTCACATAGAACATTAGAAGGACTAGCAAGAAGATTTTTACCATCCCCTCAATGTGCTTGTCTGAGCTGTTTTCTTCTTCATGCTCAGCCATTAGACAAATATTAGCTTATTCTTCATCTGAATCTGAAGAAGTTGATGAATCAGAATCACTCCATGATGCAACCATAGCTTTCTTCCTTCTGTTTTCATTTTCCTTCTTGAGAAAATGCTTGTTCTTCTTCTTTTGTGGACACTATCTAACCAAGTGATCTTCATCTCCAAATTCAAAGTAATTCATTACTTTAGATTGATGTGAATGTGAAGAATAATTACCTTTATTATCCTTGCTTCTTGAGGATCTTGACTTGTCCTTATTGTAATCCTTGTTTCCAAAGTTTTTCATCATTTTTAGAATTCTTGTCAAAGCTTTGGAGATCAAGACTAAGACTACCTCATCATCATCATTATCTTCCTGTCCAAAGTCCTTGAGATTTCTCATTGTATTTTTTTTAGTGCAAAGTTCTTGATGTTATCATTCATGTCACCATCCACTTCCATCATAGAAATCTCATGAGTAAGTAGCTTGCCTTGCAGACGATCTAGCTCCAGGAGGATCAAATATTCAGCTTCCTCAATTGCAGTAGTCTTGGTTCCCACTTGGCCTTTGGTAGACTTCTTAAATCTTTCGGACCCTTTCTTCATTTGATAATGCTTTCCCCCAAGGACTCCAAGTAAATCACAATGTATGTGAATCTTTTGAATGTGCCCTTGATGGATTCATCAGAATTCATCTTGAATAGCTTATACTTCCTTTGAAGAATGTTGATTTTGGTCTGCTTGAATAGACTAGTTCCTTCATAAGTGAAAACCAGCTTGTCCCAAATCTCTTTGGAACTTTTGGAATTGGATATTCTGTTGAACTCATCTGCACTAAGAGCACAATATAACAAGTTCATAAATTTATATTTTTGTGATACCTTTTTCAATTCAGTAATTGAAAGATCCTCTTCTGACTTGACAGTTCTGATCCCATCTGAAGAAGTATAGTAGATATAGCGACCATTCTTAGTGATTGACCATAATTCCATGTACTGATCTATGATAAAAATCTCCATCCCCAATTGAAAGTGTATAATGCAGGTATAAAACAGGATCTATATACTCTAGAAGGGGGTGGGGGGTGAATAGAGTATGCAAACATTTGCTAAAAAATGAACTTTCGAAACTTAAACACACTGAACTAATGAAATCTCAAAGCTTTTGACAAGGCTAAAAAGTTTGAAACAATTTGGGATTGTCTGGAGCTTCAAAGCTTTGAAGCAGAAATTTCCCCAAAGCTTTGGAGCTTCCCTATGTTGTGAAGAATGAAATGCACAACTTGTAAAGAGATGAACACATATTTTTTATGACGTTCAGCCACTAGTGGACCTACTCTACGCCTGAGGAATACTATCCCTCCAGGATTTGAACAACTTCTTATGAATCACAGACTTAGCCCTAGATCTCAAGCCTACGTGAACTGTCTCACACTTATACGGCTTGTGGTTCCAAACATATCTAGTTCCAGCTACAATCTTCTCTACTATAAAAAGCTTAAGAGCTTTTAGTGTTTAACACCTTTAGGTGTTTTACACTTTATAGAGTTTAACACTCCAGGTGTTTTCTCCCATTTTAAGTTTTCTACATTTTTTGATTCCCCCAAAATACCCATGAATAAATGTCACATTTACCACTTGCGTTGATTAATTTCAGTTTTGTTTCTCAAAAAAATTAATTTCAGTTTCTGGAGTTTTACAAGAAACATTGAATTGAATTTGAAAAAAGAAACTCCTTCCTAATTGCCTCCCATTAATTCATTTCAGTTTTTTTTTTTTTTTTTGACTTTTTCAGCAATGATTAATAATCTTATGCTTTACAAATTTATGTATTTTAGTCAAGTACCCTTATTAAGTTTTTGGACTAAATAAGACATTGTGTATTTTAGCTAAGTATGATGGTTATTTCTTACTATTCCAAAAAATTATTTTGGAAGACTCATTTAACACCCTACTTATTATGCTAAACAATTTACTTTGAACGATTGTGATTTCTTACTTTCAATAAAAACTATTTAGTCAAGTACCCTTATTTAATTTTTGGAATTTTCAAGAAACAATGAATTGAATTTAAATAATGAAACTCTTCCTGATTACCTCCCATTATGTCCTTTCAGTTTGTTTTTTAGAGGTTTTCAGCAATGTATAACAATCTAATGCTATACAAATGATCAGTCAGATAAAACAATGTGTATTTTAGTCAAGTACCCTGGTTGAAATATTATTTTCATATTTATTGCAAAAGAATGATGTTTCATGCTTATTAGAAAGTTTCAATAGCTCCCTCAAAAAAAAGTTTCAATAGAAAATTATATAATTTACATTTTTTTTTGTCAAAATATAATTTACATTTTGTAACTGTCATCACGTACTAACACACAAATCAGATTTTAATTGTTGTCACTAAATCATATAAATTATTAATATTAATGTTGTGTGAGAAGTCATTGATTTTCCTGACATTATATGAAACGGATAGCTTGAAATTGAAGTCATGTCTTTTGCCATTCTCCAAGTTTTTTGTGTCTTCAATGTGTAGAGAATATTTAAATGTATTGCTTCAGTCCTCATCTTCTCAATTTGGATTTCTCTTCCTCTCAGAGGCCTTTCTTGGAGACCCTATGAAGTTCATCACTAACGACTCTGGAGGTTGAATAATGCATCAAGTACACGTAATTCGTATATTCGTATTCATGCAGCAAGTACACGTAATTCGTATATTCTTATTTATATGTTTCTTGACGTTGTATTTGTATTCTATTGTGTAAGAATAAATCTAGCTGCATCCCTTTTTTTGTATTATGCTAGCAGTTATTTCGTTGTTGGATGCAGTCTTCAAATATTGATTGGATGAGTCATCTGACTGATTGAAAACCATTGAGCTAATGGTTAAAAGACTACTAATTGCTTAGCATTCTACGCACCACAATATTGAGCTAATGGTCAAATTAGATTCATGTATGAAATTTCATTTTTAAAGGTTACGTTCTTTTGTTTCCCCCATAGAATTTTGTAATAGAAATATATTTTTTCTATTATTTGGGTTTACTCTCCACTGAAAAATTGATGAACTATTACAACAATCACATATGAAAATAAAATTAGTCACTGATGCTGTACAACTGCACTCACATGATACTCGATGGTGCGATGATGACCAAGCTATGAACAACTTGCAGGTTAAATCTTTTCTCCAGTTAGTCTTTTCATCCCAGTGTATTGCTCTATTATTTTTAAATTTCACCACAATAAGTGTGTCATTTTTCTTGTGAAGTTTGAAATTGTCATGTAGTTGATATCATTTTTTTAGAATTTTAGTTAGTCCCTATCATGTACTTCCTCTGTTCTCTCTATATCTTCCAAGTTTGCAATTTACCACTATTCATCAGGTCACTTTGATTCGGTGATTTTATTTGCAAAACGATCCAAGAATATGACAAACTTTGCAAGGTGTTGTAGAGTAAACTTTAATCTACAATACCATAAAATTTATCAAAAAGTTACATCGTCTTGTTATCCAAATAACCGGGTCATTGTGACATGATTACGTATGAAAAATTCAAACAAGGAATATAGAGAGAGAATGGAGTAAGTATGTATTAGTTATCTCGGGAAAATAACTAGATTGGAAATCACTAGGCATACCATGAGGAAATTGATGCCGAATCAAAGTTATATTGGACTTAGATTTGAGTTTCTATCTGCAAACACACGATTTGAAAGGTGTAAAGCCATCATGCTACCTCACACCTTGTGATAACAAATATATTGTATATGAATGCTCTACTCATGTTAATATTTTTTTTTCTCGGCTTAAACACCATTGGTCGCAAACGTGTAGGTTAAATTGGATGGGAGAAATTCAAAGATGGAATCTTCAAAGTTTTGTCATTACTCAATAATTACTCCTTAAAAGACTTCCGAGTAATGTTTGTGATAAATCTAAGTCAAGATCAGCATTCTGATCAAGTTGAAAACGTTTTATTTGATTAAGTACTCTTATTCGCTTTTGATTTCATTGTGAATGTCAATTTATTGTTCTGATGGCGACGAGTGGTCTCAGAAACATGAGTCGATCTTTGCAGAAATGAAAAAGTATATCCAATTATATAACAATAAAGGGGAAAATTGTCAATTATGATTTATAACATTTTTTATTTGAGTGAAAAGGAGAAACTCAAAGCAGAGACTCTTTTACTCAAGCATATGGTACAAAATTTCATTATTTGTCTGATTAATTACATTCTACATTAAGAGAACAAAACTATTTGAGTTCATTGGATAAGAGTTCGAATGTTGGAAGTTTCATGATGGTTACAAAAATTGTTATCAATTTCTTTCAATTTGTGAATTAATTTATTTTTGATTGTTTGAAGAGGTTATAAAATTTTAAAAATAGACTTCCAAGTTAGCGAGGGATATAGACACATCTTTTACAGGTAGCAACATGTGTATTTTTTTTGTTACTTTTTCATATAGTAACAAAAATCAATGCCATAGCTCTAAATTCGATAATTTCACTCTCTTTTGTGGAAACTTTCATGAACTTTTCCCAACTTCTGTGATAGTAAAATTCAACTTGATTCTACCATTTTCGTTTTACTATATCAAACCCAACCAAATGATAGTATGTATTACGGATCATGATACAGATGCTAATCATTCAACATGTCAAGCTTGAGGGATCATGACATATATCTAAAATTTAAATATTCTATTAGTATTTGGGAGTTGATTATATAAATATTTGTATATAAAAATTAATGGGCAGACAAAGTCTTAGCTTTCGGTATTGAGAAGGAACATCAGTCATCAAGCGTAGAGGTGATTTCACCTTTAAAACATTCTTTCATGTGAGATGAGCGGTGAACTGAAGTAGTTGTAAATATTGAGTTACCTAACATATTTTGTATATTCTCAAATATATATATATATATATATATATATATATTGTAGGATATTTCAAATTATTTACAAAAGATACATCATAGGTAGATGAGTAAATGACCCACACGAACTACTTGTGTGTCCGAACATTTGGATTGAATGTTTTTTTTTTCTATTTAAGAGCACAACCTGTAAATTTTTGTTGCTGCTATTGAACAAAAACACAAATAAACACTCCCAAATTCTTTGATGAGGTCTTGGCATAAGCATGAGGCTCTCTTCATTGTTACCGTGAACCTTTACGCCTATAAGGACGTGTGGATTATAAGGATATGAGGACTCATTTTTATCCTCCTAAATTTTACGTATAACTATTATTAATTAATGACCGAAAAGCAACATGTTCCTTATCCTTAAATTAGTATAAAAGCTATTTTTTTTTGTCAACTACCAAGTGATATTTCTGAACCTAAGAATAAAAAGTATATTCGTTTGTCCAATGCCACAATAAAATATCACGTGCAACGCACGTGCAGAAACTAGTATAATGAAAAATAAGAACCTCTTGTTTTTCTCTTGAACAACTAACTTACTAAATTTTGTGAGGTTAAGAACTTCTAAAGAACTACACAATGAAAGCACAAGAAGGAAGAACACGAAATACAGATAAGCAGTGAAGCTTGGAAGTGTTCTTCAAATCTGGAATGATTGATTTTTTGCAATGTTAAATCCATGAGTGTGTCAAGAGTTGGTTGTTGATCTTCCACGAATAAAATCTCTTCTCTAACTCTGTTGAATCTGCTATCTTTGAAATTCAAATTTAGACTTATAACAAACAGCAGCAAAAACTTGAGAGATTTAGGAACAAACTCCCCAAAAATCCTCAACCTGAAACAGCTTCTTTCAAAAGCTACATTTGAATAGGTGATTTGATTTTATTAGGCATGTTTGACCAAAGACCATCCCTGCAAAATTAATCACCAGATCAAATTAAATCCAGAGAAAATAGCACAAATATTGTGATATGTTTGACATATCAGTTTAAACTATTAAACTTAGCTATTTTCATGTGAAACAAAATATTGTATGTAAATCTTTATGATTAGCCAGAAATGATAATCAACAATAATAAAATGACTTTAAAACAAGCCAATAAACAATCACATAACTAGATAGATTGACCTGCAACAAGAATCTGTTAGCCAAAAATATAGCAGAAAGAAGTCCAATGGAAACTTCCAAAGATTTGTAGCTTTGGTTGCCTTTCAAGGCTCTGGCCAACATTCAAGTGATCCATAAGATATATTACCCTTCATTCTTATCTAGCATTAATAGCATAATATAAAAGTTCAAGAATGTTTGTAATAGCTTTCAAACCAATCCAGTATAAGTCCTGCAAAACAAAAACTGTCAGCAAGAATGTAAGTACTGAAAGCTTCAAAGCTTTGGAGCTTTGAACAAGTCTCTCAAAACAAAAAAATGTCTTTCATCATCACAACGGTATAACTCCCACTGAGTTTATAAAAATCCTTAGTTCAAAGGGATTGAGTTATCATTTTATTTTAGTTACAAATAGGGTAGTAATAAAGAGCTTCAAAGTGTGTTTTGGCGTGACAGGAGATCATAGATAAATTACAAGAGGTTTGGCTATGTACTTATTTTCGATACAACATACAAAGCCAACATGTATCTAAAACCCTTAGTAATTCTATTTGGTGTGAATAATCACTTTCAAACTATAGTTTTTTCATGTGATGTTGTTCATGAAGAGAAAACATAAAAATATGAGTGGGTCTTGAGTTGTTTGATTCAGGCAATGGAGAATAAGCAGCCCTTTTCAGTCATTTCGGATGGTGATATAGCCATGAGAAGTGCCATTCAAAAAAATCCCACTGGAAAGAAATCGCTTGTGTTCGTGGCATATTTGTCGGAATACTGAAGCAAAGCTGAAGAAGGGTGCCCCATTCATTTCTCATTTTATGAAATGTATGCATAATAGGAAACCTAAGAATTTTTTGTTTCAAAATTGGCAGGCCATGTAGAACAGTGAAATGTCGCTGATAGCCATTGGATGCAAGTCACCTATTTGTCTCGGCATATGTGGGCGGAGGCATACTTGAAATTATTATTCTTCGCCGGACAAACAACAACCTCAAGATGCGAGAGGATAAATGATTTTTTCAAGGATTTTGTGTCCTATTCGGATAAGTTGGTGGACCTTTGCAGGGGTATAATGACCGGGGTATATAAGCTACCCAAAAATGAGGGGGAACAACACTTTAAATCCCACCAATCGGACCCGATACTAACAACAGGGTTCAGGCAGCTTGAGGAACATGCAACTGAGGTATTTTTCCAATAATATCTTCGAGAAATTCAAGATACAAGCTGAGAAGGCCGAGGTTTATAGACTAGTGAAGGTTAATCCAAATGAAGAATCAAATGTAGATCAATTCTACCTGATGAGAGGTGAAATAAAGCAAATTGTGGTACACATCTTTCTCCATTCATTTAGATATTTATATGAGCTTGCATCTTAGACACGTAGTCCTTTTGAATTGTCAAATTATCTAATATATATTCAGGAGATTAATAGGTCTCTCTTACCTGTTTCATGTGTCTTCTGCGTTTTTTATGATAATATTCTATTTTTCCTCGAGTTTTTTAAAAGGCATGTTTTCTATAAATTATAGTTGTTATCCATTATTATAACAATTTTCTCTTTATCTACTGCAACAAATTGTCCATTGTACACGACGTAATAGCGGTCTTTGCTGCACTTGTTATAAGTTTGAGACATCCAAGATGATTTGCAATTACATGATTTTTGTTCTCCATTTTAATTAAGGGTGTTGATAGCATTCCAGAACTGTTGATTGCCGATAGCTCGGTAAGGACTAATAAGAAATTCTACCAAACTGAGCTGTCAATGAAGGAGACTGTTAGGCAGTCGTGTGACAACCCAAATGTCCAAGCCTTTCTTCGGGGTTCCATGAAGAGCCAAGTGGAATTGTATACCACTTTGGGCTGTAGATCTTTCAGAAATTTTAATTTCTTCGAGGAGCATATGGCCGAAGGAATTAGAACTATGAAGAGAATGATTTCTCAATCCGTAGAGGGTAACTATTGAGTTGTGATGAAAGATGATAATCCTTAGACCCATGTGAAAAATCTGAACCCACCGAAAACGAAGAAGCCAAAAGGACCCAAGAAAGAAAAGCGCGGATAGTGCAGCAATTTCATTGAGCTCGGACACCACATGACTACATGTCACAATCCTCCTGTGTACTCCGTCGAAGACGTAATCCATGCGGAAGGTGATTCACAGAAAATACCATCTGAATTTCAAGACAATGGGCCTTCTTACGGTCTCAATCAAAAAATATTTCAATGAAAGGGAATCCAGACTGATGTTTGCCGGTATTAAGTTGGAATTACTAGTGAATTTCCTACAATAAAAATTGATTTTATCAAGAGATATAACTGTTGTTATCTTATTTTTATGACATGCTATAATTTATTCACATGCTGTTATCTTTCTGGGGAATATCTACAGCAAAACGGTTACAATTGTTATCGCTAGCTATCTAATCGCCTAACAAGTGTATCAACAAAACCTAGTGACCTGTAATACCGGATAACTTTTTTGTTTTGTAGCTGTGGGGCCCACACAAAAAATTCAAAGGTTGTCAGAAACCCTAATGGAGAAGATGGGGCGATTTAACTTTGTTGACTTGGAATTTTGATGAGAAGAGAAAATACGGATACTTGCTTCATTTTGGGGCGGTTGAATCAATTTAGAAGGGGTGGTTTGAGTATTTACAAGCGAGCTTATGGTGTTAGATATATTTTCTAGTATGGAAAAATTTGAGTAAAAAATGTATCTACCTACCTTATATAAAAGAAGATCATGCCCTTCCACGTAGGCGCCACCTCACCGTTTTTGTACATTGTGGCCGTATCAAGGGTTGTCAACTTTTTGCTTAAATTGTCGATTTTGTCCTTGATCTCTTGTCTTTGTAATGTAACCTGAGGGGTGAAAGTGTCTTTCACTCGTAGCTTCCAGGACAAGCTCTTCCAAGGGAGAAATTTTTGTTTGTTCTTATAGAAATGATGTGGATTTGCTCTAACCATAAAGCACAGAATCCGTCAGGAAGAAAGAGAATGAGTGAATGACAAAAGAAATTGGATTTTCTACATATTCGTGACGTGTCCTGTGATGTACTACCTCTGTTTCGTCTGTTTCAGCCTACTTCCCTAAAACAGAAATTTCGTCTGTTTCAGCCTACTTTCCTTTTTTTGGCAATATTTTGATGCTAAAGGTCTAAACTACCCTTCACAATTAAATCAGCCAAATAAACCTCATTCCTTCTCTCTTCATACTTCTGTTATATCAATCGGTAGAGAGAAAGAGGGACCAGAGAGAGAAAACTTTTCCCCCACCCGTCTGATCTTCGAAGCAAGATCTAATTGAGTTTGTCAATTTATGTGTTCTCTTGTGTTGATTTTCTCTCTTGGATCTTTTTCCTTTACACATCAAGTTCACGATTGCATATGTTTTGAACAAATCGACGGGTAGAGACTTCGAGAACGGGCTGGGCAAGCCCCGCCTCCGGTGGCGTTGGTGGGTGTTTGGTTTTGCTCGGCAAAATCAGAGACGTGTGAGGGAGGAAGTGGGTAAGGTGAAGAAGAAGAAGAAGAAGCTGCACAGTGGTCGTCCAAGAAAGATCGGATCAATTCGGTGGTTCTCTCAACTCCATCGCCGCCGAGTATGTTCTTGGTTCTTGTTCTGGTAATTTTGTGCTTTGAATTGATTGAACCCATTTCTGATTTTGGGGGTTTTCTGATGTTTGATCTACAGAAATAGATGATGGTGATGGGTATAATCTGGATGAAATTGGGTTGTTCGTAAGTGATTTGATCATGTGGGAAGATGTTTCAAATTCAATCTTTTTGGTTTGGATTTGGTTCTATCCGCTTTCTCTCTTCTTGTTTTGCCACTGGAATCACTTTTGGTAAATCTTATTGTACCAGTGGAGGTGGCGCTTGACAGTGGCGGTGGGTATGGAAGTCTTCTTCTTCTTCTTCTTCTTCTTCTTCTTATTATTATTATGTTTTATTTTCAGATCTAGTTGTTTTTGGTACAAAAATCAGTTGGAAATTGTTAGCACATAATCCCAAAATTGTTGATATCATGTGATTTTATTTTTGATCTGGACATTTTAGGGTGTTTGGCGTCGGTGTTGGTCTTCGTGTTTGACGTTGTTTCTGTAATCTAAGAGGGAGATAAAGTGAGATGGTCATTGTTTGCTATCTTGAGGGTAAAAATGTAAATGTGCCCTAAAACAAGTGAAACGGAGGTAGTATTGATTAGAGCACATATTTGCTCTTGGAGCAAGCAATAATACTCCTTCGAAGGTGGATCTGGTTCTTTCCTGAGAGCCCGCCCTCTCTGATCTCTCTCCCTCACTACTACTCTCTCTGATCCCTCGCCGCCGCTGATTCGAGAGCCGAGGGCTATGTCGACGATTTCTTGGTTTTTTTTCTCGAGCGAATCAATTATTCACTGGGCTCCTCGCCAGAACCCCTTGGAAACTGCAGCGTTAGCGAGGAGGGTTTCGTGTTTTCGTCAACGTAAGCGGAAAAGTAGTCGGCGTTAGAGTGTTTGGCGCCGATTGGGTCTGGTGCTTGCCCAATATGGGTTTTAGCTTCTGAATGTCTTTCTCAGCTCCATAATCAGGTTCGATTTTCTTGAGTTCTTTTTGTTTCTGGTTCAAATTTTTACTAAATAGTTATTCAATCTTTCTCCCTCTGAATCTCATTATGTATTTTTGCCTGCATGTGATGGTTTTCGCTTTGGCGGAGGTGATGGTAACCCTATCTCTGTGCTATTTGAGTCTTTGAAGCTCAATTTTTGGTGTTGCTGAATAAATAACATTGGGCATGTGTGCTTTCACCCACCAAATTTTTGCTTCTCAATTCATTTATGATCTTTTCTTTCGAACTGGCTGAATGTAACTGTCAAGTAAATCCCTCAAATGTTACTCAACAATTCATATAACTATAAAAAGTAGGGACTATCCAGAAACAAATGAGTCATTTTTGTGTGGCTGAGCTCTCTGGGAATCCAGTTTGATTGTCGCCGAAACTTGAGCCTTTTTAAGGTGGTAGATTTGAAACTTAAGAATTCACAGATTCTTTCATTAGATTTTGTGTGAACATCTTGCTGGATTTTACGCTGTGTAGGTGTGGTTTATGATGTTGTGAGAAGCTGTGATCATAGTTTTCAACAGCTACAATTTAGACTACAATTACACTCTTTTGTTGGCGTACAAATTCCTTTCATGTTCATTCTTCATCTTCGCCCTAAACTAACTTACAGCAGTGCATGTTCATATATTGAATCATTGCTTGTTTTGATTCATGTTCGTTCCAAGGAATGATCTTCGATTACTATTTAACAACTTTCGTAGATGTTTAGATTTATTGCTTCATGATGTAATTGTTCCCTGCATCATGCACCTTCCTTTCTCAGTCGCCGCTATGTCAGTAACTTCCTGTATTATTCACAACTTTGCTGAGTGATTAGGGTTCCATGTTATTTTTAGCTTTATACAAAGCCCTATTGAAAGCCACACTGCGCGCAACGTTGGATACAGATACAGAAAACTCATTACAATACGATAAATGGATTCAAAGAAGAATTTGTTGAGTGCCTTAATTTTATTTGTCTTATAAATTTTATCATTACATATATATGTGGGACATCACATTTTTTGAAACCTTTCTTTTCTATGATTAACCATGCTGGTATTAATCAGTTGCACACCACAGAATTAGTTTAAAGAGTACTATTATCTGCAAGAGGTACAGAACACACAAATTTTGGTGTAGCTGGTGTTCAACAAGAGAATATGATTCCTAAGATAACCTCACAAATTTCGGTGCAGTTTCCTGGCATAGATTTTAGCTCCGTTAAGTTTTAACTTTTGACTTTCATTGCACATAGCCACAAGCAGTAAATCCCTCACCTACATATTTTGGTGACTGCCACAATGCCTATGTTGTTAGTTTAACTACATTCCCTAAAAATGCATGCCGGTAGTTTTTTCATTGCATGTTACATTATGTATTACGTAATGTGAATGAATCCTTATGCTTTCTCCACGACCTGCAGGAGAAAAATGCGAGAGAGATTGTCTTGACGGCGATGGGCCAAGAAATTAGCAAGACCGTAGGCATTGCAGAGGTTATAAAGGTTTGATCATATGCGTTATATATTGCATTTTCTGTCCCCACTCCTTTCTTTTCTCTTTTGATGTCGATATTTGTGTTGACCTTTTATTACTTGAAACAGAGGAGAATTACAGGGATGCATCAGGATAGTGTCATAAGTTCTGAGAGCATAAGTGATGTGTGGGAACCCCTTGAAGAGGGTCTTCTGCCGTATGTTTGGCGGCTGCTTCGTGGTACTCCATTCTCTTACTCGGCGCCCTAATTTCGCTCCGTCTTCTTCTATGTTGGCGCCAAGTCGGATTTCTTGGTGGGCTGGTATATGAGGTTTGCTTGCACTGTTCATATGTGATGCGTTCGCATAGTACTTATCTACCCCTGCCACTTCTTCTCATTTAAAGCTTTGTGGCATGTGTTGATGTCAGAGGCTGTGATGATATCTTACTAGAGCTTTCATTTCAGATAATGATTAGACCCTAACCTTGGCGGGGCAAGTGGAGATTATATCTCCCACTTGCAGCCATGGTGTTGTCAGGGCAGTCTGATTGCGCTTACAGATCTGAGCCTCTTTTCAAGGTTTAGTGGAAATCAAACTACCTAATATAAAATAAGAGCTTTGTTGTACACTTGGGCGTTACGTAGGATTTTTTGATGTCCTGGACAAATCAGTGCCTGGTTGGCTGGCTGGCTACTGTTCATATCACATGGTTTGCAATTACGTTGCTGTCGCAGTTGCTTTTGCCGCATTCAGGGTTCTGATGATAGCTTTCTGAAGGTTGCAATTTAGACTGTGATTTGATTTCTTATCTTGGCGGGGCGATTTGGAGGGATAATGATCTCGTTGGGGAATTGTTCGTCAACCCGAATTCCGGCCGCAATGGAAGCAGAAACACGCGACCTGCCTCGAGTTGCTCAAGAGTTATCGTCACGAACCAACACAGTGATATCAGGACGCCATCTCTGGAATGGCCTCGTTAACTGTGTCCACGACCTCGCTCTCTGCCCCTGAAGCTTCTTGTGAATTTTCTTGCAATAGTTTCTCACGTTTCTAACCAGACTCATCCACAACTGTTGTTTCTCGTGCTCACAATCACACTAAGCCTATGCTTCTTGCCTATGTTGAACAACAGCTCCACCTGTCAACACGCTCATAAGCCTGCATAGGTTGCCAATCGATCATTCAATTAGGCAAACTCCTCTAATTGACCCCACCTGATTGGACTTGAACTTGATTCACCCTTATCGCATCCCGTCGTCTTCAATCCCCCCATTGATATTGATTGATGTCGGTCTTCTCAATTCACTCAGAATCTCGAAATTCTGACCGTACCAATGAATCCACAACGTCCAAAAATATAGGGTTAGACTCCTGACTCATCCCAATCCGATCTACAGGCACGTCGTAACCCCCCGAACAAGTTTGGACCGTCGATTCACGTCGATGCGCTGCCCAGTCAGGATTCCGCAAAATCGGTCAACTTTTTGAAGAATCTGATCTTACCATTGCATCGGGAGCATCCAAGAACCTCGGGTTCACCTCCTTTTCGAGCCCAATCAGACTTACAGGCAGCTCAGAAACACCCAAACAAATCTGGACCACTCGATCGCCACATGGAGTACTTGGAGCATCGCGAACCAGCCACATCAGATAATCCCTCTATTGTGTTCCCACTACAGCAGCAGCATGCCATGTGCACACATTATCTCCACCAATTGGCCACGCTGCAACGGAAGCAAAAACACGCGACACACGATCACACACTCAACACACACAATTTAGGAGAAGAAAAACGACAACACAAGAATTTAACGTGGTTCGACAAAACCGCCTACATCCACGAGAGGAGGAGAATCTCACTATATCAATGAAGGAATACATCATAGGATACAAACAGCTCAATCCGCGGACCACGTCGACACGGTACTCTCATCCTCATGGCCTACAACCATGAAACCCTAACCTTACACATCCGCTCAAAGATATCTCTCACGAATTCTCTACTCTACTGGGCTCACTCCTCTTCTCAATTAGAACTATTGTTGAGCCGCCTATAAATAGGCCACACCGACTTGCTCTCCAAGTAATCCTAATTGCACAAATATTAGGAAATAAACCAATAAGGAATATTAGTAGATTCCAAATTCTACTAGTTTCAAAATCTGATAAATTCCCAATACTACCAAAACGCAGAATCAACACAAAAAACCCAACAGATCTCTCCGGTTCTCAACCGTGTCTATGTAAGCGCACTCTTTTGGCATTGAAAGATCTTAGCCTTTTTGAGTCCCTTGTTTCAATTTCTGGGTTGCAATTTAGACCTGCAAGAATGTAGAATCAGGGAATTTTAATTTTGCTATTGCTTGCCATAAAAGTGTACCTGGATTTTCGCTATAAGTGTTGTGCTCGACGGTTACCTTACTGTAATGACTGTTGTACTCTCCTGCATCGAAAAGGAACCCCTACTACTTACCGGTAAGTAACGAGCGTCATTTATTTTCTAAGATTTCGTGTCAAAAATTATCAAATATTGATTCTTTATTTTTTGCTATTTATAGGGTAAATTTGGTGTGAGATCAATCAGGGATAGCAAACACGCATTGATGGCTGTGCTGTACCTACAAGTGAGTATCGTGAGCCAGACTTTGATCTTTGTTAGTCTTTCTGGTCTTTTGTTGACTGCTTTCGCAGTTGCACAGATGGGAAGTGTTTTCTTTTTTCTGGGTTCATTTTTTGACTGAAATTTAGCATTTGGTGGATGATCTTAGAGCATCTCCAAGGGATGGATTAAATCCCAGTTGTAGATCACTCTGTCTACACAGTTCCGAAATAACCTAATAGACTAATGCTGCAAACCAGGTTATTTCTTCAATTTCTAGAATGTCAGTCCACACTTCTGCAGCTTCTTGTTTGCTATAGATTCTTACGGTTTACATGATTTTGTGATTCTTGTTTAAAAGAATAAGGTCAATTGATTTCAGGATGGTATCATGGTAGCAGCAATTAGATGATTTACGAGATGATTGAATAAGCTGAACACTTGAACTTAATTTCATTTCCACTGACTGTGTTGGCATTTGTCAACATCATGAACTTGGTTTTCTGAGACTGTAAATTGTGCCTAATCCAAGAGAAGGTACAAAACCTCAGTTTGGATTGAGCAGAAGTGCTTGCATCAACGAAAAAGAAACAAAGGATACTGCTTTAGTTACAAAGGAGTGAAAATATTAATCTTGACAGAAAAAGTTAAGTTGTACAGAAGAAAGACACCTATGAGAACCCTAGAAAGAGTCAAGAACGGTGAGCTGACATATAGTAGTTTTAAACAATTCGGAAAGAGGAATTTTCCCACGTGAAAAGATAATTGCTAACGTCTGAAGATATTGATGAACACCAAAGCTTCAAGAGTGGTCCTCTCACCAGCGATGAGTATATTATCTGATAAATCAAGGGATGCATAAACGGAAGAATCTTAGAGCTGGAGTTTCAAGAATGGAGAGCCAAGTTGGTGATATGAATGTAGGAGAATCATAAACTAACATTTTTTTTTAAAAAAAGCGGTTCAAGTGCGATAGTATGTTTGCTTCAACGAGGTCAAAAGGAAGATGCTTCAAAAGATATCTGACAATATAGCTAATGAATATAATGGTGTAGGAGTAGGACTCAACTTAGATTGGAAGGTTACAAGGATTTGGAGTTTGGAGAAATTTGTATGGTTTTGTGAGGAAGAATAGTAGCTCGCTGGCCTGTCAGACTATGTATATGAAGATCCATGTGATATGATCATAATATGTTATGACTTATGATTTTGGATCTTCAAGCACTTCTCTAAGACAAATCCTGTATAGGTTATGAGCATGATTGGATGCCATAGGAGCATCGCCGCCATTCTCTCACTCCCTCACCCATTATAATTTGGATCAGACGCCAGCTATATAAGTTTCCAGAACTACGAATTAGGCTACAAATTTGGAGAACTTTTACCTCAATATGTTTGTGGAAGAGGGGTAAATTAGAGTTAAATATCTTTAGATACAGGAATTGTTAGAGTTTTTTTTTTCTTTCTTTTTTTTATTTACTTTAACCAAATTAAAAAAGGATCTTAAAACATTCTTCAATAGGAAATGGCTTATTATGTCCCTATCAAAAGATGCAGTGAAGTTTACCCTTGTCGAACCCAGTCTAATTGCCATAGTACATTAGATCAGTTCAATCAAGTCCCATGTGCTGACAACTGGAGGGTCTTGCAGGTCCTTAAATATTTGTTATAGTAGTATTTGTTAGTTATTACTCTGCGAATGCATGGCTTAAGTTCAATGTGTGCAAATTTTATTTTCAGAGCTGGGATTATCTACCGTCAGTTGACGAGGTTGGACCACAATTGAAGTCCAGCATGTTCTCTTTGAGTGGCAATGCATTTTTTGGCGCAATTGGTCGTAGCCTGAACTTGGGTATGTAAAAGCTTATCTGCTTTTTTCTGGACACCTTTAGAGGAAAATAATGTTATTATGTTATATTGTTAGTGGGTTAGACTGCTCTGGCATTACGGCTCTTGTTGGCAGTTTTTTCATCCAAACTCTCTTCGGATGCAGATCGCCCTTTTGGGGATGAGGTAGTAAATTATGGGAACATCTTATGTATATATACATACTCGACAATATCTGAAGTGTACACATTATTATCCAGTTCCGTGCTGCTCGAAAGGTATCAGAAGAAGTTGGAGCTCAAGTAGTTTTGGGCGATCGGTCGGGTAAGTTCAGCCTGTTTCAAAGGGTTGAAGCAGCTTGTCTACTTCAAGGCCTTGAAACTAATTTCAAGAGTTTGAAACTAACACTGCAGATTCTGGCATGAATTTAGGGGGCTGATGATCTTATTCCAACTCCTAATCTCTTATAATTCATTATAGGTTACTTGATCATGAAAGACAAATCATTCTTCTATTATAAACTGTGATTAATCTATGTGTTTGACTCAGTTTGTTCAGGATATTTAGTTTCCTATTCTACATGATTGTTTCCTAACTTATTTGGTTGCAAAATGGAAATCAATCTGACAAAGTTATTATGTACTTTGATTTGCTGCATCTAAAGCTTTCCAACACTCCAACAAACAAGATCAAGATAGTATCTTTGAAGATGATGAGCAACTATCCGTTGGGGGAGCTGTTAGAAGAGTCAAAGGCTTGCAGCATATATTTAGGAAAGTTTGTTAAGTGAAGATTCTAAAGATCTTCAATTCAAACAGCTGCATAAAAGAGGGAATGCTTGAAGAAATAATAACGAGACTTTTACTAAAACTCTCAAGAACTTCACAGAGATTGGCAAGCAACAAAGAGGCAGATCAAATCATCCAATCTGATCATCTCAAGAACACTGCATATTCAACTTCTGAATCAAGTCTGGTGTTCTTCTATTCAGAACTTTATTCGTATGTCATTCTGATAATACTTCTAGCTCTCATTTCTCGTGGATTGTTCAAAGTGAACAAAATAAAAATTTCAGTTAATCAATTAGCTAGAACATGTACTAGATAGGTTAGTGAGAACCACAAGCTGTAACAGAGTAAGGTATCTCTTTTTGCTTGAGATCTATGGACTTAGCTTTGAATTAATAAGAATTGAGTTGAAAATCCTGCAGGAATAAAATCCCCGAGGTGGAGACGTAAGTCCAAGTAGACTGAACTCTATAAATCTCTGTGTCTCTTGTCTTTACTTGATTGCATTTTACTTAGCATAGAAACTACACAAAACAGGTTTTCAGTTCAAGGGCTTGAACCTCATTTCAAGGCCTTGAAAACTATAAGCTTTCTCTATACTATCTGTTTTGACTCCAAGGATTTCAAACTCATTTCAAGAACTTGAAATACTTGCTGCATTTCCCAAAGTCGTTTGAAACCACCCTTTTAGCACAAGTTGCAAAAAGTTTCCATACTCTATTCAACCCCCCCCCCCCCCCCCCCCCCCCGCCCTTTCTAGAGTATTGATCATGTAGTTATCCTACTTCATTGTCCTTCAATTGGTATCAGAGCTTGTATCACCACATAGATCTAACAATCTTGTGATTATGAGTACTGTAGGAGTTGGTGGTTTCTCTTAGGGAAGAGCTGCTAACAGACCTCCTCTATTCTTTGGTGACAACTTTGTACACTGGAAAGCCCTGATGAAAATGTTCATCATTGATCAAGATATGTAACTCTGAACTGTCATTCAGAAGGGTCCTCAAATATTCTATACTAAGAAAGATGGGATCAGAACTCCAAAACTAAAAATTCACTTTCTGCTTCTAAATTAAAACATTTCTTTAAGAATTATAGAGCTATGAATCTATGATATTGTGCTTTGAGTGCAGATGAATTTAACAGGACTTCAGGTTGCAAAACTGCCAAGGAGATCTGCTTGTGTTGACTTTTGAAGGAACCAGTCAAGTCAAGCAAACCAAGATCAACATATACCTCAGGCAATATGAGTTGTTCAAGATGAATGGAGATGAATCAATCGAAGACATGTTTAAAAGATTCACTGATATTGTCAACAACCTTGATTCATTGGGAAAACACATTTCCAATTAAGAAAAGGTTAGAAAGATTCTGAGAAGTCTTCCTAAAGCAAAATGGGAACCAAAGGCTACTGTCATTGAAGAAGCTCAAGATCTATCATCTCTTAAACTTGATGATCTGCAAGGAAAGTTCCTTACACATGAGATCTCTATGAATGAAACAGATGGAGACTTGCCAGCCAGTGTCAAGAATTTATCTCTCAAGGCCAAAGGGAGTGAACCTTCTCAAAGCCTTGAACCAGAAGAAGATGATGATGAAGATACTTTTGCTCTTATTTCAAAAGCCTTGAAAAAGATTCTAAATATGAAGAAGAACTTTGGAAAAAAAGACTTCAACAAGGACAAACACAGATCCTCCAGTAGCAGAGATTACAAATGTAAACCTATCTCTCATGGTCATAAAACTAAAGTAATGAATTGCTTTGAGTGTGGTGATGCAGGACACTTAATCAGAGACTGTCCACACAAAAAAAGCAAGCCATTTCAGAAGAAAGACCATGAAAGAAGAAAAAAAAGCTATGGTAGCTTCCAGGAGTGACTCTGATTCCTCTAGTGATTCTGAATCTGAGGAAGAACAAGCCAACCTCTGCCTTATGGCCAAGCATGATGAAATTTCTGAAAAGAACATTGAGGTAATGGAAATCTGTTTGATTTCAAAACCTACAGATGTCCTCACCGACTGTCTTAGAACAATGCTTTTACATGAGGAGGACTATTTGAAAGAAATTATAACTTTTAAAGAAAAGGTTCATGAGCAAGCAAAAGAGAACTTGGAACTTGTTTGTAATAAAAAAAGCCTTGAAATTTCTCAGAAGAACTCTGAGAGAGATTTCAGAGCCTTGGAAACCAGTTTCAAGGCCTTGAAAACTCAAGTTAAGGAAATAGTTACTGAGAACTCTTTACTGAGTGACAGAATTGTTGCCCTAAGACATCATTGTGATGAATTGGAGGAACAAAAGACTACTCTAACTGAGAAACTTCAAGATGCTAAGAATACTATGACCAAGCTTGCTGGCTCAGAACACAATTTGAACTTTTTTGTAGGAAGCTTACAGTCAGTTCACAAAACAGGTATTGGCTAAATCAAAATTTTCCTAGAAAAAGCAACACCTGATTTGTGAAGGATAGTAAAAAAACTTATCCTAAGTGCCATTACTGCACCAGAATTGGTCATGTTAAGATTACTTGTCCTTTTAAAAGAAGAGACCCTCAAATAATGAGGAACATCTTTCCATTCCAACTCAAAGGACAAGTTAGACAGATTTAGGTTCCAAAAGGGGTTAGACCACCTAACATGGTTTACTCTGAGTATGAATCTGAATTCCACACTTGGTCTAACATCTAGGTAAGGCAGTGAATGGTGTTTGCAGAATATCATCAAGAGAAAAGATCAAAGATGGTTCATGGATAGTGTATGCTCCAGATACATGAGTGGAAAGAGATCTCTATTATTAGAACTGAAAGAGCAATCTGAAGGCTCAATCTCACTTGGTGATAAAAGGGAAGTGCAACATATTAGGTATTGGTAAAGTTGGCACATATTCGGAAAATTCTATTTGATGTTTATTTAGTTGATGGCTTGAAGTTTTATCTGCTTAGTGTATCTCAACTTTGTGATAATGGTAACAAGGTTATCTTTGAAAAAGATAAATTTGTGGTGGAAAAATGAGAAATTTGGAGTTTGCATTCTACGCCTCAATATCAAATAATGTCTATATTTACACACTAACAAAGTTGCAGGTCAAAGCTTAAAGTGTCTCAAGACATTGAAAGATGATTCAAAGCTTTGGCACAACAAGCTTTGACATATTAGCTTGCATACCTCAAACAAGTTAATTTCTAAAGATCTGGTAAGAGGATTGCCCTCTATCAAATTCAAATATGATGAAGTATGCAAAGTCTGTGCTCATAAGCAGACATGGAGCTCATTCAAGCCAAATAAATTCGTAAGTACTACTATACCCACTGAATTACTTCACATGGATCTTTGTGGTCCTATGAGGACCCCAACTTCCAAGGGTAAGAAGTATATGTTAGTCATTGTTGATGATACTCTAGATTTACTTGGGTTATGTTCTGAAATATAAATCTGAAGCTCTACCTGAATTTTCAAAGCTTTGTAAGGAGCTTCAAACTTTGAAAAACTTGCCAATTGCCTCCATTAGAAGTGATCATGGTAGAGAATTTGATCAACTTGAGTTTGACTTATTTTGTGCTATGTATGGTATCTCTCACAACTTTTCTGCTCCAAGAACTCCTTAACAGAATGGTGTTGTTTAAAGAAAGAACATGACTCTTGAAGACATGTCAAGGACAATGCTTCTGGAGAGCAAGTTGCCAAAGTCATTCTGGGCAGAAGCTAAAAACACAGCCAACTACATACTTAACAGGTCTTGATAAGGCCAATAGAGAAGAAGAACCCCTATGAACTCTTCAAGGGAAGAAAGCCAAATATTTCATATTTTCATACATTTTGGTTGCACTTGTTTTCTCATAGCAATGGTAAGGACAATCTTGGTAAGTTTGATGCAAGAAGTGATGAATGTATCTTTCTTGGTTACTCTCTGACTAGCAAACCTTATAGAGTTTACAATAAGAGAACTAACCTGGTTGAAGAAAGCAATCATGTTATTTTTTTATGAAAGCTATGATGGTTCTTTGAGTGAGAATTTTGCAGAATTGAATTTTAAGAAGCATGACTCAGAAGATGAAGCAGAGACTTCACAAGGTTTCAAGGAAAGCTTGCAGGAAAACGAAATAATTTCCAAGGCCTTGAGATGGTTCTCAAAGCCTTGAAAATGAGCTACAGAAGAATCAAAGTGGTCAAGCTACTTCATCAAGGTCTCAAAAGATTGAGAAGGTTCATGGATAACCTGAGCCTTGGACTCCACGAAATAGATTTAAATATCTGTCATCTCATCCAGTTGACAACATTATATGAGATCCATCCACTGGTACACGGACAAGATCACAATTGAAAAATTTAAGTGCTTCTGATGATTTGGTTTCTCTTGCAGAACCAAAGACTATGAAAGAAGCATTACAAGAATCCAACTGGATCATTGCAATGCAAAGTGAACTCAATGAATTTGAGAGAAACAAGGAGTGGAATCTAGGTCCTCCACCAAAAGATCAGTCTGTCATTGGCACAAGATGGGTGTTCAGAAACAAGTTGGATGAAAATGGCAAGGTAATCAGAAACAAAGCTACACTAGTAGCTCAAGGCTACAATCAAGAAGAATGTATTGATTATGAGGAGATTTTTGCTCCTGTTGTGAGGTTAGAAGCAATTAGAATGTTACTTGCATTTGCATCTTAAATGAACATTAAACTTTTTCAAATGGATGTCAAGTGTACATTTTTAAATGGTTATTTGCAAGAAGAAGTTCATGTGGCTCAACCTCCTGGATTTGAAAATGATGAGTTTCCAAATCATGTTTATAAACTTGACAAAGCTCCCTATGGTTTGAAGCAAGCTCCAAGGGCTTGGTATGAAATATTGTCAAAGTTTTTACTTAAATGGTTTCAAGAGAGGACTGGTTGATAAAACTCTTTTTATCAAGACTCAGGAGAAAGACATTTTAGTAGTTCAAATCTATGTTTATGATATTCTGTTTAGAGCTACTAATGAATCTCTTTGTAAGGATTTCTCAAGTCTTATGAGCAGGGAATTTGAGATGAGCTTAATGGGAGAATTGAACTTTTTCCTTGGACTACATGTACAACATATGCAAAAAGGATATTTTTGCATTAAAAAAGTACACTAAGGACTTGATTAACAAGTACAATATGTCTCACTCAAAGGTTACAAAGACTCCTATGAGTTCTACACTATCTTTAGATAATGATCAAGTTCGTAAAAGTGTAAATCAAAAAGAATACAGAGGTATGATTGGATCTTTGATATATCTTACTGCTAGTACACCGGACATTATGTTTAGTGTCTGCATGTGTGCAATATTTAAATCTGATCCAAAAGAGTCACATTTAACTATTGTTAAAGAATATCAGATATCTAAGTGGTACCAAAGACATAGGGCTTTGGTATCCAAAACAGTCTAACTTCTCTATTTTTGGATATTCAGATGCTGACTTTGCAGGATATAAAGTTGACAGAAAGAGCACTTCAGAGTGTTGCCAATTTCTTGGTTCATCCCTAATAAGCTAGCATTCAAAGAAACAGAACTCTGTGGCATTATCAGGTGAAGGTGAATATATAGCAGCTGGAGCCTGCTGCTCACAAGTTTTATGGATTGCTCAACAAATGAGGGATCTAGGTTTTGATTTCAAAGAGATCCCTATCAAATGTGACAACACCAGTGCTATCTCAATTACAAAGAATCCACGTTCAGCATTCCAGCACTAAGCACATTGATGTTAGAGATCATTTCATCATAGATCATCCTGAGAAAGGTGATATTGTTCTTAAACTTGTTTCTACTAATATGCAATTGGCATATATATTCATTAAACCATTGTCAGAAGAAAGATTTACAGCCCTCAATTAGAGCTGGGCATGCTTAATAAGGAAGCATTGGTTTATGGAAAATATTAGGTAAGTATAAGGTAAGGTTTTATGTGTTTCAAAGTTTTGAACTGATTTTCACAGCCTTTAAAATCATTCCAAATCCGTGATTTTATTTGTTTCATCAATATAGCTTTTCAAGGACTTGAAACACTTTCCAAAGCCTTAAAAATCATTCCAAAGCCTTGATTTATTGCTTCAGCAATATAGCTTCTGAAGGCCTTGAAACACTTTCCAAAGCCTCGAAAATAAGTCTGTATGCACTCTAGTCAAAAATTGAATCTGTCAATGTTGGATGCTATCTCTGTAGATAATTTTCCAATAATTTATTTACTTTTAAAATTTTATTTTTGTATAAATCATCTTTATTTTATTTCATTTCCCACGTCGCTCACTCACACACACACACACACACACACATTGATTTGAATTAAAACCTGTCAAGATATCAAAAAGTTTTGGAAATATTTCACTTTCCTTATCTAACTGAAACTCTCTAGTATTTATCTTCTTCTATCTCTCTCTCTCTTCTCTCCGTATCACTCCTGCGTATTTCTTCTTCACTCCAAACCCTAATGAGCACCAGAAGAGAATCCCAAAGAATCAAGATGGTTGGAGGTTCAAAGGTAGTTTCATAAAAGAAGAGGAAGACTGCATAAGATGTGATTCAAACCATCACTGGTGATTCCATTTCTAGAACTCCAACTAAAGAAAGGGTTTCTTCTCCTCCAACGAAGAAAAGCAAGAAGGATCAGATACCAACTTCCAGCAAGAAGAAGAAGATGGGAGATCATTCTGCTCAAGAGAAACAGCCAGAGAAGCAAGTGGCGAGTCCAAAGAAGTTGAAGAAGAAGAAGCCTACATTTGCCGAAAAGGGAAAAGGAAAAGCTATAGAGGTTGCACAAGAGAAAAGAACTGGCAAGGAACTTCAGATCTAGTCTGAAAAGCCTCAATCCCCTGGTAAGAAACTTTCTAGCAAGTGGTTTATTTCTCAAACTGCTAGAGGTCAGTGGTTAGATGGTTTTGCTTCTAGACTAGCAGCCTACTGTAGCCTGGTTAATGTTCACATGTTGAAAGCCATGAACCTAGAGTGTGTTAAGAGACTAAAGAAAAGTTATCTTTGGAAAGTTTTGAACCCTCCTGAAGTTACCTACCCCAGACTTACTAGGCTTTTCTATCTAAATTTGGTGCAAATCAAAACAACTGTGAACCTAGTGATTCAATCTAAAGTTGCTGGGATTAGAATGGAGCTAGATCACTCAGAGTTTGGAAATGTTCTAGGCTGTCCGAAGAGGTACAACACTGAGAACTATCAATACAAAACTGAAGCATTGAAACTGGCTAGGGAAGAATTCTTTTTACCTAATGTCTCTACCTCCTCCAAACAGCTAACACACTCTTTGTTAACCATTGAAGCCGAATTTTCATTCACAATCTTGATGAGGTGTGTAGTGCCTCGGGGGAATTCTAACGAGCTGCTGATTGAAATGGTACTTTATTTGATGTATTTGATCATGCATGGGTATGAGATTGATCTTCCAACCATTGTGATGGAAAACATGCTCAATTCTCAAACCAAAGAAAGAAAGCACCCTCTACCGTATGCTAATTTGCTCTCTACATTCTTTATTCACCTTGACCTAACCTTTAACAGAGAAGAAACCATTACTAATGGTTTTCGCATGCTTTATGAGAAAGCTTTTGAGATCATTGGTGTTGTGAAAACTAGTGATGGGATATGGAAGTTATACTCTGATCTGTCTGAGAAGGAACTACAATCCAAGAAGTTTCCTAGACCCAAGGCCTTGACCCTCCTTCAAACCTACCCTATCAACCTTAGGATCTTTCCCTGGTGATTCAGAAACTTGACTTTCTTGATAAGAATGTGGATGAAGTGAAGAAAAATTAGCATGAGTTTGGCACTGAATTCAAACAAGTAAAGTATATGGTTGAAAGCATCTTCATGAGTATCAATGTACTTCATGCGGAAGAAGGAGTATCTCAAGTTGCAGAAGGATCAAAGAAAGAAGCAGAAGGATCAACCAGTGAGTTATTAAGTGAGCATACAACTCAGGATGAGGCTACAGGGGTGGTGGACAAAGGTAAAAAGATAGTTCAAGAACAGGGTGATGAAGAGCAGGAACAAGCTGATGCAGACAGTCTAGACTCTGGGATGTTGATCAAATATCTTAAGAAGAATAAGAAGAAGAAGAAGAAGCTGTGATTCCTGAGGTAATGACTAAAGAACAACTGTTTGAAGAAACTGGTGATCTGGAAGAGCAACAAGATGATGAGGATGATGAAAAAGATAGTGGTGAAGAAGTTGATGAGCCCAAGGGATATGGTGACCCAACCCGTTGTTTCTTTCCTCTTCTTTCTTTCCTTTTCAAGGCCTTGAACTCCTCTTCAAAGTCTTGAAAATTTCTATCTTTTCAAAATTGTTTACTTAAATCTTCCAAACTTTGATCCAACATTTTCTCATTTTTTTTATGTAAGTCAAAAATGGTGAGAAATTTAGGTGTTTTTGCTCACTTTTGGTACTGTTTAGAGATCTCGTTTAGATAAATAGGCTTTGCTGGTAGACTTTATAGTTGTTTTTGTTAATAAAATGGATCACTTAAAAAATTGGTGTTAAGTTTTATTTTCATGGATTATGCTATACTCTAATGACTATTTTTTTGCAGAGAATCTATTCCTATAGAAAGTTTGGTTTTGTCTTTCATCAAGGGGAGATTGTTAGTTCAGCCTGTTTCAAAGTTGTCTGTTTCAAGGCCTTGATACTAATTTCAAGGGTTTGAAACTAACACTGCAGATTCTGGCTTGAACTTAGGGGGAGCTGATGATCCTATTCCAACTCCTAATCTCTTATAATTAATTATAGGTTACTTGATGATGAAAGAAAAATCATTCTTCTATTATAGACTGTGATTAATCTATGTGTTTGACTCAGTTTGTGAATGGATATTTAGTTTCCTATACTGCTTGATTGTTTCCCAATGTACTTTGTTGCAGCATGGAAATCAATTTGACATAGTAATTATGTACTTTGATCTGCTTCATCTAAAGCTTCCCAACCCTCCAGAAAAAAAAAAGATCAATACAGTATCTTTGAAGATACTGAGAAAATTATCCGTTGGGAGAGTTGTTAGAAGAGTCAAAGGCTTGCAGCAAATTTTTAGGAAAGTTTGTTAATGAAGATCCTTAAGATCTTCAATTCAAACAGCTTCATAAAATAGAAAAGGCTTGAATAAATAATAAAGAGACTTTTACAGAAACTCTCAAGCACTTCACATAGATTAACAATCAACAAAGAGGGAGATCAAATCATCCAATCTGATCATCCCAAGATCAATGCATATTCAACTTCAAACTCATTTCTAATGTTCTTCTATTCTGAACTTCATTTTAATGTCATTCTGATAATACTTATAGCTCTCATTTCTCGTGGACTGTTCAAAGTGAACAATAGAGAATTCTTAGTTAATCAGTAAGCTAGAACATGTACTAGATAGGTTAGTGAGAACCACAAGTTGTAACAGAGTAAGGTATCTCTATGTGCTTGAGATGTAGGGACTTTGCTTTTGATTAATAAGAATTGAGTGTAAAATCCTGCAGGGATTAAGTCCCTGAGGTAGAGACGTAAGTCCAAGTAGACTGAACACTATAAATCTCTTTTTCTCTTGTCTTTACTTTATTGCATTTTACTTAGCATACAAACTGCACAAAACAGGTTTTCAGTTCAAGGGCTTGAACCTCATTTCAAGGCCTTGAAAACTTACAGCGTTCTCTTTACTATCTGTTTTGACTCCAAGGAATTGAAACTCATTTCAAGGCCTTAGAATACTTGCGGCATTTCACAAACTCTTTTGTAACCACTCTTTTATCACAAGTTGCAAAAAGTTTCCGTACTCTATTTAACCACCCCCCCCCCCTTTCTAGTAGAGTATTGATCATGTAGTTATCCTACTGTACTGTCCCTTAGGCCGATTGAAAAAATGGTGGGTTTATTTTCCCCCATATATTTTATTGTCTCAATGTCACTGAGACCCTCAAAATTTGAATTTGGTAAATCTATTTTTTCCACAGTCGTGTTTGGTTTGCTCGGCTCAATTTTTTGGTTTTTTTTCCTCGGAGTTTGGATCTCTTTCAATAAATAACATGACTTGTTAATCAATTCGGTATAACTTTTCTACAGCTTGAAAAATATTGGAAATCTCTTAAATGGAATGAGAAACCGCAGCTTCTAAACTTTTTTTTACGTGGAATAACTTCATCACCTGATATGTCGAGGAACAGCTTCAAGGTCTCTCTCTCTCATATAGCTGTCATGACATTGTAGGCTCTGTCCGTGAAAGATATTCAAGAAACTTTTGTATTCTTGGAACAATGGTTAACTCTGTTTTATGTGGAATAACTTCATCACATGATATGGTGAGGAACAGCTTCAAGGTTTTCTCATTTCTCTCATATAGGTGTAATGAGATTGTAGGCTCTGTCCGCGAAAGACATTCAAGAAACTCTTGTATGCTTGGAACAATGGTATTAGTAGGAACAAAAATTTGAAGGAATAGGAAAAAAATCAAAAACTTGTTTAATGATTGATTCTACATAAATTTCGTAAATTTCTAGATATTCAACATGGTAAAAATATAATAGTGTTAGCATGATGTGTAAGCTGTAATTGAACTATAGCGCGGAAAACACTAATGCCAAGAACATGAAATCAATTCGTCTCAAGAACAAGAAACACTGTAAAATCATAAAAGCGTATCGTTCTCCATGGAATCAAAGAAACTAATTAAAAGAAATTTGAAACCCTTCTTGCTTTCTCTTTGACTGAAATCACAGTACTTCCTCTTGAATGGAACTGTGATTAACGGACTCTCCTTCTTCTCTCTGCTCCCTAAATAATCTGTGACTATTTCTCTGAGTGATGGAAGATATGTTGATTTGCGTCAACTGCTTGAGGAGGAGTCATGTTACTTTTATGGAGGGATGAAGAGGGTCACGTTCATGTAATAACCACCATCATGGCCCTTAATTATCTGATGGTGGGTTAATTAATTAATTAATAAATTAGATAATTGGGTATTTAATATTATTATCAGCTAACTCTAATTAGTAGAATGCAACAATAATTAAAAACCTAAAGGTAGTGGACCACTAATCTAAACGTGGGTTTACATTCTTCCAATTGGTCCGCTAACCGATTTAGTAAAATAAATAAACAATGAAATTTGAAACAGACTCTGTTGGATTCCACAACAAAAGAACTTGACACGTTATCACGATTTTGAAAAACAATCTGATATACCCATACATGTAAAACACTACAATACTAGAATTAGCTTTAGCCATCAATGTAAATCATAGTGTTTATATGACCATCTTTTCATATTTCCTTCCATGTGTCACGCCACTAATGACCTCCACCAACCTAGTCCAGAATACCATAACGACCCCTTTAGTTTTGTCTTGTTAGGACAATTCCTGTTAAAACAAGGTCCAAAACCAATATGCGCAAACATTATTGGAAACAAGAAAAACAGAAGCATCTTAAACATCTAGCATAGTGTCGAATACAATACATAAACACTAAATAGAAGTCAGACATTGCACAAAAGACCCATCCTAACAACTGTTGGAATAGATGCCCTAGAGGCAATCTAGTTTAGTATGAATTTATTTGTGGCTAGAATATTCATTTTATAATTTATTGGATATTTAATATAATGAAGTCCTTAGAATTACAATTGTGTTGTTTATCTTAACTATCCCTAGTCCAGTATAATGATTAATGGGACAATCATCTTTATACTAGTATGGGGTTGGATTGATATGGAGATATCATGATCCAACACATAGGTGTGCATTAAGGGTAATGACGCACTGGATTGACCCATCTCCGAGAAGGCTACATACACGTTATGTTGAGTCAAAAGTGCTTCTCGCGGTGCAATGGTATTGTCATCCTTAGACTTGAAGTCGCTAGATATTCTAGTTGTGGATTATTGTGATTTTGGTAGCGTTAAACGCTATACCGTAACTGGGTAGTTATAAAGGCATGTACCGGATACAATAAGAAGAAAGCTTAGAGATCGTAGTGGACGTAGATAGAATGTGTCCCTCCCACATCACGGGAGCAAATATCCTAGGCCACTCGAGGGACAGTGCTTATAGAATGTCTGGCCAGACTCAAATAAATCAATATGGGATATTGATGTTATTTGCACGAATAAGGCTATTCCCATGGATCGAGAAACCGTGGATTGGATATACGAGTGTGACTTGTATGTCTCGTGTCCAATCCGGATATAGAGACAAAGGGATGAGACAATTAATTGTATAAAGGTTGTCAAGATGACTATTCTATTAGTTGGCTAGAATTGATTTTTTGCTAGAAACCGCTCCATATTAGCAAATTGTTGCTACCAACTAGGTAGAACCTATGGGTCACACGCTAAATAGAGTTGAACTAGATTTGGGAATTAATTAATAGGATTAATTAATTAGAAGGATCACTTTGCAATACCTTGCAAACTTAATAGGGACTAATTTGCAAGGAAGGGACTAAACTGAATTCTAGTAGGACTAGAATATGTCCTTTAGGTAGTTGACAAGGATTTGTTGGACTATATAAAGGACACTCCTTCCTTCCTTCCCACACTTATGTCATTATTGATCATAACTTGAGTGGGAGAGAACAAAAGGAGAGAGCAAGCAAGCAAAAGGAGCCGCCGCCCCCTTGCTCGTCGCCCGTCCCCGTCGGCCCACAAGGAGGCCGAAAACTCCTTGTTTCGTTCTCGTTTTGCGTGATTCTTCTTCCCTTCCTCTTTCGGGGCTAGCACCAAGGATTGGAAGATCTAGAAATAAACTGTAGGCGTGGATCAACTATAGAGAACGTGACATAATTCGCGTTTGAAGTCATCAAAGGAGAACCCTAAGGTATGTTAATTGATTTCTTCCTTTACCATCGTTATGTCTCTTGACTTGTGATCCTTGGAGGGTTTTTCATGGTTTATTATTTTCCGTTGCGCATCCATGAATCAAAACCCTACAGTGGTATCAGAGCCACAGGTCGTAGAGCATAAACGTGGTTTATGTGTTACGTTTTGATAGTTTTACACCTTAAAATTGTTTTTTATTGCGTAAAACAAGACAAATCAAGCATGTGATGCAATTTGTCAATAATCTATCATAACAAGACCTAGTTTTTGCATTGGATGCAAGAATTAGTGAGTTTGAGAAATTTTAGGATCTTAGATCTAGAGTTTGGTCATCCTTGGGGAAAAAGGAGTTCTTCCCAAACAAGGAAACAACCAAACTTGGGCACCAAGAAAGGGACTTGTTTTGGAAACAACTCCCAAAGGAGGTTCGGCCCCTCCTTGCTTGCCGCCCAAGCAAGGCTCGGCCTAGGGGCCGGGGAAGCCCTAGCCCGCGGCCTAGCCGTGTGGACTAGGAGCCGACCGGCCCAAGGCCTTTTCGGTTCTCTTTTGGGCCCGGGCAATTGGATTGTTGGGACCCATGGACCGTTTTAACCCTAGAATATCCTAAAATCAATTAAAATTGACCAAGCGCGTTAAAATTAGATTTTAACTGTTTATGTGCAAATCGCATGGTGATTGGATATGGCCTTAGGATGTGGTTTGATGTGGATGTTTAATTTTTGGTTTGGTTTACGGCCTGCGAGCTGATCAATTAATTGTAATAAGTAATTAGGGTTTTATGGCCTGCGAGCCATTTTTTTTTCTCAACTTGTGATATTTATTTTATTTAGTATAGTTGTTAGCTAGTGCTAGATAAAGTAGATTGTTATCCAAGATTGAAGAAAAGAATACCAAAGCCAAAAGGAGCCACAAAAGATGGAGCATGGAGCATGGAGCATGGAGCATTCCACATGACTATGAAGGATGGACCAAAAGATGAAGACGCATGGAGATGTGTTTGCTTTTAGGGTTCATAGATAATTCCATTGGCTTGGAATTATCTTAGTCTATAAAAGGCCATATCCACATCACGTTTTATTTTTGTTTTGTGGTTGTTTATTTTATTGTCTTATTATTTTGTAGTTGGTGTTTGGATGATGCATGCAATTAGGATAATAAGATTATTAGACAACCGGATCTATTATTTGGAGTTGTGCCCAAACTCAAATAGATAGATTAGTTGATATTGATCAACAAAACAATTACAAAAAAATTGAATTAAAATCCCTCAAAATTCAAATATTGTGTTCTTTCCTTCTCGTTATTTAAACACTCATTATCTCATGATTTATCAAGTTCGTGCGTGCCAAAGCATGGCGACTTGGTTCATAATGATGGAATGCGATGACACAAGCTAGTAATGTGCAATTGTTTAAATAAGAGGTTGAACACAACTAGGCTATTAAAATGATTAAGAAACCTAGAGGCAATCAATTGGGATTATCCATATGGATGGATAAATAAGGAGTTATTTGCCCAATTGAACCAAGAGTTGCATAAGGGATGCAATTGGAATTGTTCCTACCTAAAGTAGTCAAATTATGGGTGACTTGCCAAAGCAAGCTCATAAGGAGATGAAACATGAATCTTGGCCCACTAGAAAATATAAGGATATTTTCCGCATTAATATCTTGAGGGTTATTAATCCGTATAAAAATAGTGGGAGCTAAATTTGATAAACTAGCCATTATTGAATATAGTCAAAAATTCACAAATACTAAAACTTGCGTATTTTCTTTTTGCAGAATTCCAAATGGCAAACAACTCATCTAGTTCACAACATTCCCTACGATCTGTCCTTGATAAGGACAAGCTCTCTGGAACCAACTTCCTTGATTGGTACAGAAACTTGAGAATCGTTCTCAAGCAAGAGAAGAAACTGTACGCAATAGAGGAGCATGTTACAACAGGTCCAGAGAACCAAACACCTGCAGCCCTAAAGGCGTATCAAAAGCGTGTTGATGACGCTAATGATGCGGCCTGCCTTATGCTATGCACCATGACTTCTGAGCTTCAGAAGCAACACGAAAACATGAATGATGTCGATATGATCGAGCATCTAAAGCAGCTCTTTCAAGAGCAGGCAAGGGTTGAGAGGTATGAGGTCTCTAAGGCACTGTTCAAGTGTCATCTGGCAGAAGGGAACCCGGTGGGACCCCATGTACTCCGTATGATCGGGTACTTGGAGAATCTGGCCCGACTAGGGTTCCCGGTCGGCCAAGAGTTGGCAACCGATCTCGTGTTGCAATCGTTGCCCGAGAGTTATGGACAGTTCATCATGAACTATAACATGAACGAGATCGTGAAATCACTGCCAGATTTACTCAATATGTTGAGGACAGCTGAACAGAGCATCAACAAGGGTAAGGGCAAAGCCATTATGATGGTTCAGAAAGGAAAGGGCAGAAGGTTTGCCTCATCCTCCAAGGGCAAATGCAAGTCAGTTTCCAAGTCCAAGGAACCTGCCCTTAAGCCTGTTGGTGGCATTGCCAAAGGTGTGACTAAAGGTGAGTAACACTACTGCAGTCAGCCTGGACACTGGAGGAGGAACTGCCCAAAATATTTGGAGGACAAGAGGCTTGGAATAGTGATTCCACCACCACCAGGTATTTTTGTTGTAGATGTCAATTTAACTGTCTCTACATCATGGGTATTAGATACTGGATGTGGATCTCATATTTTTCGAAATATGCAGGATCTAAAGAGAAGTAGAAGATTGGCTAAAGGAGAGGTAGATCTGCGTGTTGGGAATAGAGCAAAGGTTGATGCGTTGGCCGTAGGCGTGTGCGAGCTATCTCTGCCTTCAGGATTAGTTTTTAGAATTAAATAATTGCTATTTTGTGCTTGCTATGAGCAGAAACATTATTTCTATTTCTTGTTTGGACAAGGATGGTTTTATTATTTCAATAAAGAACAATTGTTGTTCCTTTTATTTAAATAATATTCACTATTTTAGTGCGCAATTATTTAATGGACTTTATGTCCTTGATCTAAGCAATCCTGTCTACAACATTAATACCAAGCGGATTAAAATAAATGATTTAAATCCTGCTTATTTATGGCACTGTCGTTTAGGCCACATAAATGAGAAACGTGTATCTAGACTCCATAAGGATGGATTACTAGACTCATTTGATTTTGAATCATATGAGACATGTGAAGCTTGTTTATTGGGAAAAAAGACAAAGTCCCCTTTCAATAAGAAAGGTGAGAGGACTAGTGAGCAATTGGCACTCATACATACCAATGTGTGCGGGCCATTTGCCACGCCTGCCAGGGGTGGTTATGTCTACTTCATTACATTTACTAATGATTACAGTCGATATGGATTTGTGTACCTCATGAGGGAAAAATCCGAATCCTTTGAAGTGTTCAAAGAATTCAAGAATGAATTAGAGAAGCAACTTGTCAAAAGTATCAAGGCTCTACGATCGGATCGTGGAGGAGAATACTTGAGCCAAGAGTTTGACGACTGTCTTAGAGAGTGTGGGATCGTGTCCCAACTCACTCCACCCGGAACGCCACAATGGAATGGCGTGTCTGAGAGGAGGAATCGAACCCTATTGGATATGGTTTGATCTATGATGTGTCAAACCGATCTTCCATTATCGTTTTGGGGCCACGCTCTATTAAGTGCAGCTTTCACCATTAACCGTGTTCCATCTAAATCAGTCATGAAGACACCAAATGAGATGTGGAGTGGGAGGCGTCCCACACTGTCGTTCATGAGGATTTGGGGATGGGATGTCTATGTAAAACGTTTACAATTAGACAAGCTAGGGCCAAAATCGGATAAGTGTAAGTTTGTGGGGTACCCTAAGGAAACTAAGGGTTACTACTTCTACAATCCAACCGAGAACAAAGTGTTTGTTTCTCGGACCGGCGTGTTTCTAGAAAGAGAATTTGTCTCTAAAGAAGCAAGTGGGAGGACTGTAGAACTTGAAGAAATTCAAGAACCACAAACCACTGAACCGATTATGGAACATGAACAGGAACCACAAACAGTTGTGGAGCAGCCTGTTCAGGTAACACAAGAGCTTCGTAGATCTAGTAGAGTGTGCCAGGAGCCCGAGAGGTATGGACTTCTCGTGACCGATTCCGGTGACACGATGCTCATAGATGATGAGCCTAATACCTATGAAGAGGCCATGAAATGCCCAGACTCTCTGAAGTGGCTAGAAGCCATGAGATACAAGATGGAATCCATGTACACCAACAAAGTATGGACTTTGGTGGAACCACCCGAAGGGGCGCGGCCCAAAGGGTGCAAGTGGGTCTTCAAGAAGAAGATCAACATGGATGGTAATGTGATTACCTATAAGGGCCGGTTGGTGACTAAATAATTTAGACAGATTCATGGTATTGACTATGACGAAACCTTTTCACCAGTCGCTATGACCAAATCCATCCGAATCCTACTTGCGATTGCAGCATACCATGACTATGAGATTTGGCAGATGGATGTCAAAACAGCATTCCTTTACGGGAATCACCTCGAGGACGTGTATATGATACAGCTAGAGGGTTTTGAAGATCCAAAGCAAGCCAACAAGGTCTGTAAACTGCAACGATCCATTTATGGGTTGAAGCAAGCTTCTAGGAGTTGGAATCGACGTTTTGATGAAGTAGTCAAAGAGTTTGGCTTCATCAGAAACGAATATGAGTCTTGTGTCTACAAGAAGGTTAGTGGGAGCTCTGTAGCTTTTCTGGTCTTGTATGTGGATGACATACTACTTTTCAGAAACGACAATTCCATGCTGCAATCTGTTAGAGATTGGCTAGGGAATTTTTTCTCAATGAAGGACTTAGGGGAAGCAGCCTATATACTCGGTATAAAGATCTATAGAGATAGATCTAAGAGACTGCTAGGGCTAAGTCAAAGTACATATATTGACAAGGTGTTGAAACGGTTCAACATGCAAGATTCCAAGAAGGGATTCTTGCCCATGTCACATGGAATCACTCTTTCGAAGAGTGGTTGTCCTTCCAATGAGATTGAGAAGGAACGCATGAATAGAATTCCCTATGCCTCGGCCAAAGGATCTATCATGTACGCCATGTGGTGTACTAGACCAGATGTGTCATATGCCTTAAGTATGACAAGAAGATACCAATCCAATCCGGGTGAGAGTCACTGGATTGCAGTCAAGAACATCCTAAAGTACTTGAGAAGAACTAAGGATGCTTTCTTGATATTTGGCGGTGAGGAAGAATTGCGTGTAAGGGGTTACACTGATGCAAGCTTCCAAACTGACAGAGATGACTTTAGATCACAGTCAGGATATGTGTTTTGCCTGAATGGAGCAGCGGTGAGCTGGAAGAGTTCCAAGCAAGAGACAGTGGCTGATTCTACAACAGAGGCTGAGTACATTGCTGCAAATGGCGCAGCAAAGGAAGCTATTTGGATCAGAAAGTTTGTTTCTGAACATGGTGTGGTTCCTAGCATTGCGGATCCAGTTGAGTTGTACTGTGACAACACTGGGGCGATCGCGCAATCAAAGGAACCCAGGTCACACCAGAAAACCAAGCACGTGCTCAGGAAGTTTCATCTGATTCGAGATATTATGGATAGAGGAGACGTTCGGATATGCAAGATTCCTAAAGATGAGAATCTGTCAGACCCGCTTACAAAGCCGCTTACGCAGTGGAAGCATGAAGGGCACACTAGGAGTATGGGCATACGAGATGCGCCAGATTGGCTCTAGTGCAAGTGGGAGACTGTTGGAATAGTTCCCATTAGAGGCAATCTAGTTTAGTATGAATTTATTTGTGGCTAGAATATTCATTTTAATATTTATTGAATATTTAATATAATGAAGTCCTTAGATTTACAATTGTGTTGTTTATCTTAAATATCCCTAGTCCAGTATAATGATTAATGGGACAATCATCTATAGACTAGTATGGTGTTGGATTGATATGGATATATCATGATCCAACACATAGGTGTGCATTAAGGGTAATGACGCACTGGATTGACCCGTCTCCGAGAAGGCTACATACACGTTATGTTGAGTCACAAGTGCTTCTCGCGGTGCAATGGTATTGTCATCATTAGACTTGAAGTCGCTAGAGATTATTGTGATTTTGGTAGCGTTAAGAAGCAAGCTTAGAGATCGTAGTGGACGTAGATAGAATTTGTCCCTTTCACATAACGGGAGCAAATATCCTAGGCCACTCGAGGGATAGTTCTTATAGAATGTCTGGCCAGACTCAAATAAATCAATATGGGTATTGATGTTATTTGCACGAATAAGGCTATTCCCATGGATCGAGAAACTGTGGATTGGATATACGATTGTGACTTCTATGTCTCGTGTCCAATCCGGATATAGAGACAAATGGATGAGACAATTACTTTTACAAAGGTTGTCAAGATGACTATTCTATTAGTTGGCTAGAATAGATGTTTTGCTAGAAACCGCTCCATATTAGAAAATTGTTGCTACCAACTAGATAAAACCTATGGGGTCACAGGCTACATAGAGTTGAACTGGATTTGGGAATTAATTAATAGGATTAATTAATTAGAAGGATCACTTTGCAATACCTTGCAAACTTAGTAGGGACTAATTTGCAAGGAAGGGACTAAATTGAATTCTAGTAGGACTAGAATAGGTCCTTTAGGTAGTTGACAAGGATTTGCTGGATAATATAAAGGAAACTCCTTCCTTCCTTCCCACACTTATGTCATTATTGATCATAACTTGAGTGGGAGAGAACAAAAGGAGAGAGCAAGCAAGCAAAAGGAGCCGCCGCCCCCTTGCTCGCCGCCCGTCCCCGTCGGCCCACAAGGAGGCCGAAACCTCCTTGTTTCGGTCTCATTTTGCGTGATTCTTCTTCCCTTCCTCTTTCCGGGCTATCACCAAGGATTGGAAGATCTAGAAATCAAATCTAGGCGTGGATCAACTATAGAGAACGTGACACAATTCGCGTTTGAAGTCATCAAAGGAGAACCCTAAGGCGTGTTAATTGATTTCTTCCTTTACCATTGTTATGTCTCTTGACTTGTGATATTTGGAGGGTTTTGCATGGTTTATTATTGTTTCCGTTGCGCATCCATGAATCAAAACCCTACAACAACATGTTCCTTATATCTTTGGCGGCAATGCCTTCTCTAATGGATCAGCAACCATGAGAGTTGTAGTCAAATTCTCAATCGACACTTGTTGCTTCTTGACTCGTTCTTTAAAAACCAAGTACTTAAGGTTCATATGCTTGTTGCCATTGGAATACGTTCCGTTCTTCGAAAATAATACGGCAACGGTGTTGTCACAATATATCTTCAACGGCTTGGCAATCGAGTCAACAGTCCGAAGCCCTGAGACAAAATTCCGCAGCCATATAGCATGACTTGAGGCCTCATGACATGCAACAAACTCAGCCTCCATCGTGGAAAAATCAATGATTGTTTGCTTTACACTCTTTTACGAGATTGCTCCACCAGCAAGTGGGAACACAAAGCCTGAGGTGCTATCTAAGCAACCAGCAAAATCTGAGTCTGAATAGCCAATAACTTCTAACTGATCCTATCTTCTGTAAGTGAGCATGTAATCCTTCGTTCCTTGAAGATATCTCAAAACGTTCTTTGCTGCTTTCCAATGTTCTGTACCCGGGTTACCTTGATATCTTCCAAGTACACCCATAGCAAAACCGATATCCGGTCTAGTGCATGTATGTGCATACATAAGACTACCAACAACTGATGCACATGGTATGGCTTTAATTTTCACTCTTTCGAAGTCATTCCTTGGGCATTGACTTTCCTTTAATTTGTCACCTTTTGTTATAGGTGCATCAGTGGATGAGCAAGACTGCATATTGTATCTTTCCAAGACTCGGTTGATATAGCCTTTCACATATAAACCTAACGTCCCACAAGTTCTATCTCTAATGATCTCTATCCCGATGACGTAGGATGCCTCTCCCATATCAACCATTTTAAATTTCTTGGTAAGATACTCCTTAGTCTCATGAAGTAAACCAAGATCACTACTAGCCAACAAAATGTCGTCCACATACAGAACCAGAAATATAAACTTGCTCCCAATGATATTCAGATATATATATATAAACTGATCAACAATGTTTTCCTTAAGTCCAAAGGAGGTAATGGTATCATTGAACTTAATATACCATTTCCTTAAGGCTTTTTTAAGTCCGTATATGGATTTATAAAATTTTCAAGCTAAGTGTTCTTGACCTTATTTTGCAAATCCCTCTGGTTGTTCCATAAAGATATTCTCATCTAAATCCCCATTTAGAAAAGCGGTCTTTTCAACCATTTGATGCAACTCCAAATCAAAATGAGCTACAAGAGCCATAACGATTCTAAATGAGTCTTTCTTTGAAACTGGAGAGAAAGTCTCAACATAATCAATGACTTCTTACTAAGTAAAACCTTCGGCCACTAGTCTAGCCTTATATCTTTCGATATTTCCCTTAGCGTCGCGTTTGGTCTTGAAGACCCATTTACAACCGACTTTCTTACTTTTCTGAGGCAATTCGACAAGATCCCAGACACCATTCTGGTCCATTGATTTTAACTCTTCTATCATTGCATCGATCCATTTACTAGAATCACTACTTGCTCTGGCTTGAGAATATGAAACTAGATACTTTAAAATGACAATATCAAAGTCATTTTCTTGTAGAAACACCAAGACATATTCATCAGGGATAGCAGATCTTCTTTCCCTTTGTGATCTCCTTAAAACCAGTTGTGGTGGTTCATTATCGTTTTCAACAGCGATATCCTCATGGGGTGGTGAATCATTTCCATAATGTTGTTCATTCACCTCAACTTGTGGTACTTGTAGAGGAACAACAACTACTTGAGAAGGATAGGATGGTATGACATCCACTCTAAATTCGTCAAGCTCAGCTTTCCTTGATTCACTACTCCCACTAACCTCGCCATTCTCCAAGAACTTGGCATTTGCAGTTTCAACAGTTCTCAAACTATAATTAGGACAGTAAAATATATACCCTTTTGACTTTAATGGATAACCAACAAATTATCCAGTTACCGTTCTCGAATCTAGTTTTCTTTCATGTGGATTGTAGATTCGAGTCTCAGCTGGACAACCCCAAACATGCATATGCCTTAAACTAGGTTTCCTTCCAGTCCACAACTCATAAGGAGTAGTTGGAACAACTTTAGTTGGAACCCGACTCGAGATATACACAGCGTTTTTTAAAGCTTCACTCCACAGGGAAATGGGTACAGATGAATTACTTAACATTTTCCTAACCATATCCATAAGAATTCAGTTACGCCTTTCAGCAACACCATTTTGCTGAGGCGTACCTGGAATTGTGTATTGAGCACAAATGCCCCGCCTCTCCAGGAATTTAGCAAATGGGCCGGGATGTTATCTCGACTCGTCATATCTTCCATAATATTCACCGCCTCTATCTGATCTACCAACTTTAACTTTCCTATCCATTTGACTCTCAACTTCCGTAATGTACACCTCAAGGATGTCAACAGCTTGAGACCTCATGGAGTAGATAAAAATAACCGTAACATGATAGATCATCGATAAAGGTAATGAAATACTTTTCACCATTAAAACATGGAATAGAGATTTTACAAATATCCGTGTGAATGATCTCAAGAAGTTCTTTACTTCTTGTGGCACCTTTCTTGCTGTGTTTGGTTTGCTTTCCTTTGATGAAATCCACACACATCCCATAGTCCGTGAAGTCTACATTCTCCAAAATTTCAGATTTCACTAACCTTTGAATCCTTTCTTTGGAAATATTTCCCAAACGTCAATGCCACACAGTAGAAGAAATTTCATTTGAAAAACTACGTTTCACATCACGGTTCGAATCCATAACCATTAATGATTGTTCAAACTCGTGATTCAAGGAAATTCTATATAAACCATCACATAAAATTCCTGAACGAACAATATTCTATTCAAACATCAAACTGAGTTTCTGACAACCAAATACAGCAGAATATCCATGCAATGCCACGTTTAATAGCAAAGGATAATAAAAGTTTTTACACTAATTTTGAGGGTAAATTGAGAATTAACTTCTTTAAGCTTGAGGATAAATCATGAGTTTATAGAAACTAGGGGGTGTAGTTGTCTTTTGTAAAAGGGTTTTATATGTGAATACTTTTTCGTATAACTAGACCTTAATCTATACAATACTAATACATAAACTATACTAGTACTTATACTATATATATTATATACTTGTGCATATACATACATACTACTAGTATATGATACATATGCATCTTGTATGATAAGCTTTATCACTTTGCCCAACTAACCTGACAACACAATGAAAATTTTCTCCACTCACAACTCATTCTCTCCTCCTCCACGCAAACCCTCCTCCCTCTATTTTTTTCCTATTTAACTTCTCCTCTTGCCTTCCTCTTCGGAAAACACAAGCCAGCTACCATCTCCATCGCCAACAACACCGCCACCACAATCTCATCACCTCCACCTCTCCGCCACTCTGTCTCACCATCACCTCCTCTCTGCAATACCCAAAATCTGACCCAACAACACCATCACCATCACCACCGAAACCACCACCTCCAGCTAGCTCCCTCATCTTTCCCTATCCCTCCGTATCCCTCTCTCTCCCCTCCTCTGTTCTGCCCGATGAAGAGAAGCAGGAGCAGCGGCGACGGTGAAGCCGCTGCCCTCCCCGACGGACGAGACCCACGACCACCACCAGCCGCCACAACCACCATCTCTCCCTCCATCTCTCTCTGTCTCCTCTCTCTCTCTCCCCTCCTCTGTTCTGTCCGGCGAACAGAGACAGGAACAGCGGCGGCGGCGAAGCCGCTGCTCTCCCCGACGAGGCACGACCGCCGCCACCACTGCCCCATCCCCATCTCTCAACCCCTCTGCTCTTCTCTCCCTCTAATCCCCTCACCCGACGAGCAAAAACCCGGTAGAAACAGAGCCAACTCTGCTTCCCAACGCCACCACCGAACCACCAACCTCCATTAAATCCGGCGAGGAATTCGCCGGAGCTTCATCGAAGGCACCCACCCCTCAAAACTACCGCCAATCCACTCCCTAGGGTCCGACCGAACTCCAGGAGACCTCAAACGCATCCAAGAGTCGCCGGAGCACCATAATTTCCGGCGTGTTTTCGACCTAACTTCGGTGAGCGATTTCTCCCTCTTTCGGTAACCGTTTTTATCAATTTTTGGCTTGAATTTACTTGTTTCGACTCAACTTAGAGTTCTGGATCATTAGAATTGGATGGGTATCAATATAATGGAAGATTCACAAATCAATTTGATGGTTGAAGAAGATGTTGTGCAAGGGGGGCTGTTTTGCCTTTTCAGAAACTTAGGGGGTGCCTCTTGGCTTTTACTTAACTGCATTTTCTATATATATGATATAGTTTTAGTTTTGTTGTTATTATCATCTAAAATTAACTATTCTAACTAAATAAGCAATATATATATATATATATATATATGTGTGTGTGTGTGTGTGTGTGTGTGTGTGTATGTTTGTAATAAAGATAAAAAGTTAAATGTAAATTTGTTATTATTAATATTACAATCGATTTCTTGAAAATAAATAAATAAATAAGAATTTTATATTTATGTAATCAATAAATAATAATCTTCGTAGTAATTAAATGTCACTTTTATTTAACAAATAGTAAGTTACAAATAATTATGAGAATTTAATAATCCCCTTACCAAAAAGTGAAATTGTTAAAGTGAAATATTATTTTCTTGAAATAGAATGAATTGGAGAATATTGACAAATGATTTATTTAGCTAAAAATACAGCTTTTACAATTATATAATTTCTATGCATTTGATACTTAGTAGTATTCTTTATTAAAATAATAATTAATTGTCAAATAATACTTGTTCACTTTCACAATAATTTGAAGTATTAATTAGTAGCCGCTTTATTTTCCTAAATAATCATATTTATATAAATGAAGGGTCAATGTCTTATTCTATTGAGATAAAGCCAAGTCTGATTAAATAATATGTCTTATTAAATTTATTATTTTAAGAGATTGTGAGGATTGAGTCTAGCGTTTCATCCTAGCCGAGCATACATATAGAGTTAGTGCATTATTTGCTTAGAAATATCACTTTTGTAACTAGATGATTGATAAATTGTAGGCGACGGATTTGTGGACATAGGCTTTGTCGACCATCCTACGTACTAACTGCTGAGTCAACATCAGGTGAGTTTTACATGCTTAGCCTAGCTGGCCTAGCTTCCTTCGTGTCATTACATGATTTTATAATACGTCTCAAAATGTGTATTTTGTGATACGATTGTTTTACTTGGTTACGTTTTGAAATGATTGCTTTGAAACTGTCACGCGAAAATAATAACACGTTAATAACGTAAAGTGGAATCGCACGTACCGTACTCTGTTACTATTTGGGAGGTCCTTTGTTGACCACTATTATTTGGGAGGCCCTTTGTTGGCCATGGCTCTTCGCCTTGCTGGCTAGAGTCCCAGCTAGTACTCACCCTTCTGGCCTTTTTCTTCTTAAGGGGGTGTTGCAACACTTAAGGTCTAGTCTGGCAGTTGGGAGGTCCGTTGTTGACCATTAAGGAGGTTTTGTGTTGACCATTTGGGAGGTCCTTTGTTGACCATCAAGGAGGTCCTTTGTTGACCATTACTGTTTCCGGTACTGTGCTTAATAACTGGCTCTTTGATTCTATATTTGGAAACTGATGGTTGGATTATTATTCCATTCGGAAATTGACACTTGTGAAGGATTTAATTGGAAATGTTTGAAGATGGATATTGCCAATCGTAATTTGGCTAACACTATTGTTTATGACGCTGCAAACTCTGATTTTGAGAAACTTTTACTCATAGTATGTTATTCCTCATTTTTATTAAACGTGTAACACTGTGATGATTCTCATCTTCCTGTTTTACATGCTAAGGTGTAGCTCACTCAGTATTTCATGCTGACTTTCGGAAAAACTGCGGTCTTTGTTTTCATTCCCCCGCAGGTGTAGGAGCTGGGAGATTGGCGTAAGGGGATCGTGGACTCACCTAGTATCTACTAGTACTTTGATTAAGACAACTCTTAGCATAATCGTATCTTGTTTAATAGTAGACTAATCTCGTCTTGTGTATTAGTATGTTTCATGTTGAAGACAATCATCAATTGTAATATATTTAAGTGTGGAATGTTTTGTTCACGATCCGCCGTTTCTTTATGAGTAGCACCCTCCCGGTCTCTCCCGAGCCGGAAATGAGGGGGTGTTACAGGTGGTATCAGAGCAGTTCGTTCCAATAAGGGAATAAAACCTGTAGGGCAATTTAAAATGAATTTAGGGTAAGAAAATCTAAAATTGGACAAGCCGATTGGGTTATGGGTAGTTTTAGACTTACTGAGTCCGACCCACCCTCGACCTTTCTTTGCTGGAAATATTTTGCGATGTGATAATATTTGCATTGACTGATTTGATTATGGAATACTTTATTGGGTATTTCCTTATTTGATTGTCCTTTGGACTAATGTTGCTCCCATAACGGAGACGAGGATTTGAGAATTTGATGAATCGAGATGATTAATATTGAGTTGGATTTATGGGAATGAGTTATGTGCATTAGCTGCTAATGATGCATGCTTTGATTTTTATGTGTCTTATAAATGATAATTGTGCTATATGAAAATAGATGTGTACATTTCGTGATGCTAGTCGTTCTAGTTCATCACCCCGTGTTATTAAGTAATGATGCAATAGACGATAGTGTAGGAATATGACTGACCAACCCCTGCGATACTACACTAGGAGGGTGCAACGTGAACAGATGGCTCAAGACAACAACAACAACAACAACAACATGGAGCAATTCTTCGCCTAAATGGCCCAAATGTCTCGATTCATGAACAACAATGTTGCCAATGAAAGGGAACCTGACTGGGCTAAGAAGATAGCTCAGCGGAACCCGAGCAACTTCTATGGGGAGGAAGATCCAGTGTTGCTTGAGAACTGGATCAGAGACTTTGATAAGATTTTCCAGGCCATGGAATGCCCAGAAGCCCGCAAGGTTAACGAGGCGGCATTCTACTTTAAGAAAAAGGCTGATAATTGGTGGACAGCTAATCGAGCGAGACTCTTGGCTCAAGAAGGCTTCAACTGGGAGGCGCTGAAGACAGCAATGAGAATCGCCTTTTATCCAGAGCATGTCAAGGAGATGAAGTACGAGGAGTTCATCGCGCTAAAACAAGGCAACGATTCGGTGACTGAGTACTACGACAAGTTCGTAGAATTGGCCCGCTTTGCGGAGGATACAGTGCCTACTGAAGGGCGCATGGTCACACGCTTCATAGGCGGCCTAAGGCTCACTCTTCAGAGAACTATGCTCACCAGAACCTATGCCACCCTGTCAGAGGCCTATGGCATAGCAGCAAACATCTGGAGGGTCGACCAAACACTGACCCAACAACTGAAGAAGAGAAAGGCGGAAAGTCAAGAGGATGACAACTATGGACAAGGCAGGAACAACCAAGGTGAAGATAAACGTTTCAAGTCTGGAAATGCTGGAGGGAGTCAGAACCATCATCAGGTGGGGAGGTCTAACCGTCACTACTACTGTAAGAGGTGCAATGGGGACCACCCAGGAGTAACGTGTGATGGGACTAGGGTGACATGCGACTACTGTGGAAACAAGGGCCATAGGATGTATGAATGCAACTAAAGAAGCGAAGCAGGGCGTCGCCAGAATGGGAATGGCTACGGGCAGAACAACTGGAATGGAGGGAATCAGCATCGCAACAACAACTATGGAAACGGTGCGTCCGGGTACCAAGGAAATTATCGTGGCAATGGCAATGGCAATGGCAATGGAGGGCAAAACAGGAACACAAATGCGAATACTAACAACAGGGCTGGCAATGATTGGAACGGAAACAGGGGAAATGCAGCTCAGGGCAACAACCAGAGGCCACCTGGTCAGATCTTTGTGATGAGCGAAGCAGAAGCGCGAGAAATAAACAACAAGGAAGGTAAGCGCTCAAACCCTAGTCTATATGCATCTCATATAGGAAACCCGTAGTAACCTTAGTGATTCGCTCAAGCTTCGAGGACGAAGCTTAGTCCAAGGGGGGGGGGGAGGATGTAATGCCACGTTTAATAGCAAAGGATAATAAAAGTTTTTACACTAATTTTGAGGGTAAATTGAGAATTAACTTCTTTAAGCTTGAGGATAAATCATGAGTTTATAGAAACTAGGGGGTGTAGTTGTCTTTTGTAAAAGGGTTTTATATGTGAATACTTTTTCGTATAACTAGACCTTAATCTATACAATACTAATACATATACTATACTAGTACTTATACTATATATATTATATACTTGTGCATATACATACATATGCATCTTGTATGATAAGCTTTATCACTTTGCCCAACTAACCTGACAACACAATGAAAATTTTCTCCACTCACAACTCATTCTCTCCTCCTCCACGCAAACCCTCCTCCCTCTATTTTTTTTCCTATTTAACTTCTCCTTTTGCCTTCCTCTTCGGAAAACACAAGCCAGCTACCATCTCCATCGCCAACAACACCGCCACCACAATCTCATCACCTCCACCTCTCCGCCACTCTGTCTCACCATCACCTCCTCTCTGCAATACCCAAATCTGACCCAACAACACCATCACCATCACCACCGAAACCACCACCTCCAGCTAGCTCCCTCATCTTTCCCTATCCCTCCGTATCCCTCTCTCTCTCCTCCTCTGTTCTGCCCGACGAAGAGAAGCAGGAGCAGCGGCGACGGTGAAGCCGCTGCCCTCCCCGACGGACGAGACCCACGACCACCACCAGCCGCCACAACCACCATCTCTCCCTCCATCTCTCTCTGTCTCCTCTCTCTCTCTCCCCTCCTCTGTTCTGTCCGGTGAACAGAGACAGGAACAGCGGCGGCGGCGAAGCCGCTGTTCTCCCCGACGAGGCACGACCGCCACCACCACTTCCCCATCCCCATCTCTCAACCCCTCTGCTCTTCTCTCCCTCTAATCCCCTCCCCCGACGAGCAAAAACCCGGTAGAAACAGAGCCAACTCTGCTGCCCAACGCCACCACCGAACCACCAACCTCCATTAAATCCGGCAAGGAATTCGCCGGAGCTTCATCGAAGGCACCCACCCCTCAAAACTACCGCCAATCCACTCCCTAGGGTCCGGACGAACTCCAGGAGACCTCAAACGCATCCAAGAGACGCCGGAGCACCATAATTTCTGGCGTGTTTTCGACCTAACTTCGGTGAGCGATTTCTCCCTCTTTCGGTAACCGTTTTTATCAATTTTTGGCTTGAATTTACTTGTTTCGACTCAACTTAGAGTTCTGGATCATTAGAATTGGATGGGTATGAAATACCCCGTTTTGTGAAAATGGGTATTTATGATATTACTATAACTTTTGGGTGTTAATATAATATTATTACAAGTATTGGGGTGTTAATATGCTACTATTATAATTTAAGATATTATTTGGTGTCAATATGACATTAGTATAAGTGTTGGGAGCTAATCTTATTGATAAGAAGTTAATTTTTATTACTAGTAACTATTTGGGGTTATTATGTATTTTCTCAACTTTATAAAGAGTCTTTTATTTAACTCAGGGGGGTGCTAGTGACTTTTATCCAAAAAAGTGGGGGTGAAAGTGTCTTTAACCCTAAAAATAGTCATCTTCTTCCTCAAACTCTCCCATGGAGGAAGAACTCCATCTCCAACCCAAACACCACCATTACCACTCCGAATCTTCACCAAATTCGTTGATGTTTGTCCCAAATCGGTCCCTATTCGATTTAAACTCATCAAGGTTCGATAATTTAGCATCAAGCAACCCAATTTCGCCAATTTTCGGTCCCGATTCAAAATCGAAATTTTCGAAGTGGGTCTCCTAATTCTCGCCGGATTTCTCACCCTCTAGCCTATATAAATCCCCCAATCTCAGAGAAATTCCCATACCAATTCATAGCTCTCAATCTCTCTCTCTCTCTCTCTCTTTCTCTCTCTCTCTCTCTCTCCCGGCCGCCGCCGCTGCCGTCGCCGCCGCCGCCGAGCCCGACGCCGCACCGCCACCGCGCCGTCGCCCTCTTCCCGCCTCACCGCCGCCACCGTCGGCCTCACCCTCATCCCGTCGTTCTTTCTCTCTGATCGGGTAAGAAGAAACCCGTGCCTCTTCTTGTCCTGCTGCTTTGTTTTGTTTTCTTCTTTTTTTTTTTTTATTATTATTAGTATACTAGACCAGTAGTTAGTCTATTAGATAAGGAAGAGAGAACAAAGTGGCCTGTTGGCCTAGTGGTTAGATGCTTACACTTAAAGTTTTGGTGAAGGTTGAGAAGAAGGTCATGGGTTCAAACCCCATAAGGGACAATTATTTTTGCACAAGCTTAGAATGATCTTTTTGGTACTCATCTTTACTCAAAAATTAAAATATGATATGAGGGTGATAAAATATATATTTCTAATTTATTTTTATAGGCTTATAACAAATTAGAATAAGTTATTTTCTTCAAATAAATTTGTTATTTCTTTTAAAAAAAGTTAGTTTAAAACTTATATTCTTTACTAAGGCTTGTTTGGTTGGGAGGAACTACTATTTGAATTAAAAGTGTTTTTGAGGTAAAATAATATGCTTCTCTACTCTAAATAATAAAAATGATATTTTTATTCAATCTTATAAGTTATGTTTATATGATTATAGCTTATTGTGCTTTTACAAATAATAAACGTTAGCTTAATAAAGCATATTTTTATGATAAGAGAGGTTTGTTCACCTTTATCAAGGGTTGGGTAGAGTTAGTAAGAGATTTATTTCATTTACATATAGGACTTCGTGTGCAATGTGTTGATTAGGATACTATTAAATTTGTAGGCGACAATTTCGTTGACAAAGGACACGTCGAGTATTACTAGGAAGTGATTTGCTTTGCTTGAGACTAAAGGTAAGTAAATATGCCAAGCCTAGTGTGCTTATCTCTTTCGTGTCAAAACGAATTCTTGTATTTCTTTACGTCTCAAAATGTGTTTATGTGACGTGACATGCAATATGTGATTTCTACTTGATAAATGTTTTTCTTGGAAATATCACCATGTTAATGATAATGCATTAATACGTAAAGTGGAATAGTTGTGCGGGGACATTTATGATTATTGTGGTATGGTTACCATTGGCATTGGACGGTTTGATCTCGGTCTTCCGTTTCAATTTATTTTATTTTAATCCGGTTGCAAGTCCCCGGATAGCTCCTTGTACTCACTCTTCTGGCCGCAAGAAGTCTGTAAGGGGGTGTCGACACTTAAGGTCTTGGATGCTTGCGAAGTGGTTGGTTGGTTTCCCCGTCACAACAAATTAATAATGGATTTTTGGTTTTTGTTAACAAAAAGAAGTTAACGATGGATTTTGGATTTTCTTAATGATTATGGAAATTGGTTGGAAATATTATGGAATTGGGAACTCTTATGTTTTAAATACAAGAGTCAACTTTATTACCGCTGTGTTTGCGAAAAACTCTTACTTACAAATGAGTCATTGTTTTATAACTATCCTATCATCGTTTTACATGTTTGGATGTTTATTTACCAGTATTTCATGCTGATTTTGTACTGTGGTGTTTCTTTTTCATTCCGCACCACAGGTTTAGAAGATGGTTATCTGGCGTAGGAGGGGACGCGCATCACATGGAATAATAGAAGTAGTATTTCATTTGAATTTGAATTCCTTATTAGTTTAAACACTTTAGTTGTTATGCCGGTTTGTGGCTAGGATATTAATTTTTAATAATGCAATATTTTCTATTGGATTTAATTATTATTGTGGATGTTTTGTGCTTACGAACCATGTTATAAAATCTCCTTGTATCCGGGCTCCTCTCGGGTACGGAGTGACATCCCCGGGTCTCCGGCTTGGGCCATTTGGGGGTGTTACAGTTGGTATCAGAGCCAGGTTGTCCAAAAAGATAATTTAAAACATGTAGGGGAATTTAAAATGGACGTAGCAAAAGAATTTAAAATTTGACAAGCCGTTGGGAATTTGGGTAGTCTTGAATATGTCTATTATGTGTTTAGGTCTTTAGAAAATAGACTTAGTAAGTGAGTATCACCACCCACCCTCTCCTAGCTAAGAGCTTTAGCCCATCCAATTTAACTCAGCATTTGGATTTGAGGCTTTTCATTGGAGATAGGTTAGGTGTCTATTGTTTGGGTGATCAAAGGTTGAAATTGTTTTCGAAAGTCTCGTGTGATCAAAAATTAAAGTTTTGGGAGTATGTACTTATTTCATAAGGGCAAACATTTTGGTTTATGTTACAAGTTGTGGAGTAAGAGAGTATATGGAGTTGTTTCCTTTTATAGATGGCTAGAACTAAGAGAACCGCAAGGAAGCGTGTTATTCCGGTATTGTGAGGATAAGTTTAATGCATTGGAGTTTACTCGATATCGGAATCCCGCTTTCCAAGCTTATTTTATGGTGAATGCTCTACCTATGGGGCCCATATTTAGGGATATTATGGCTAGGTTCAATAGGTTGAACTATGAAGACTATTTCTATCAAATGAGTGGATGGTGAATGCCGACTTTATGTGTAAGTGTTGATGAAGGCTCATGGTCAATGGCAAATGATCGTAATAGATTCTAGTGAAGATGAGGATATTGTGAAGGTCCTAGTTAGAATGATGAGTTCGAGGATAACCCTAGGAAAGACATGGAATCGTAAGCAAGTGTGAATAACAATGAGGAGTAGATATATTGGGCTTCTTTGATTTCTTAGACTTCTAATGCTTTTGGAGTTTTACCTTGGAATAAAACAATGAAGCCAAACAATACTTTAAGGTTTCTTAGAATGTTTTTGCATAAGCCACTTTTGGGCTAGAGATAATTATTGGTGATTTGCATAGATTAAATATTGCTTTCATGAGGAGGGATAATACTTATGTTTTAAGGATCCATCTTGAAATTTAATAAATTTATGTTTTATTTATTTGGAGTATGAATAGAAGAATTAAGGTTGTCTTGTGTTTCATCATCGTTCATTAGTGCATAGAAGGCATTCATAGTGTTAGAACGCGAGAGCGTTAAGTTTGTGGAGTTTGAATCTGTACAGCAGATGGTATTTGGTGTAGTAGACATGTTTAAATGTTGAGTTATTTTTCTCTGGATTTTTATCAGGTAGTAAGCATGTACAGGAACATGTCACAAGAATTTCAATCCCAAATAAATTCTAGAGACTTAGATACGAATTTCGAAGGTTTGTTGTTTAATAGCAGAATTTCATAATGGCCATCTGTAGTATTTTTGAGTTTACCTATCTTACAGATCTTGGATGGATCTCAAAATCTTTATGGTGGTGATTAGACACATATGGCTATATCAAGGTTAAATCCTATACCATTTTGAGGAAGTTGAAGTCAGTATAAGACTTGGTGAAGTTGAAGTTTCTGTTCTGATGGCTTATAACAGCAGTTATGCTATTCTCTGCGTAACTTAAATTCTATAAATTATTTTGATATGATTCTTCTTGATTATGAAATTAGACTCAGGGAGGTCGATCCATACAAAATTTGATAATTTTTCTTACCCGTTTGACCACTTTTATAATTTTCAAAGAAGCATGAGAAATAAGATGTGTTTCGTCTATGTGAAAATTGTATGTGTAATTGATTTTATGATGATCAGTGTGTTATATTTCATGCATAATTGATATTAGATGTCATGTATTTATGTTTACTTGAACTCCATGATACTTTATGAATGATACAATAGGCTATAGTGTAGGACATTAGACCACACACACAACACTAGAAATAGCTTTTACACAAAGAGGGTTAAAATTTCTTACCTTTCCGAACCCGAAGAATGAGGATTCAAAATAATTTTGGTAGTTAAGCAAATATCATTCAAGCAAAGTTTGTATGAGCGGGAAAAGAGGATAATTGAGCTCGTATCGAGGAATTGTGAAGTACCTACGCATTGGGTTGGTTACGAGTTTTATAATAATGTAGGAGGAACAAGATGCATTTATATTATGTCAAGACGAAAGTGTTTGAGAGATGTTTGGCGACTTGATTTCAAATTTGTGGTTAGATACTTCTTAGCCAGTTTGTAGAAGTTTAGACTTGGGTGTTTTTTATGGAACCATATTGCGGTTGAGTTGACTACTTTGGAGATTTTGGTATATTAAATTGTTATAGAGAATGTTTGAGAGTTTTAATGTGTTGGAAAATGCTAAAATGTTGACATTATACTTGGATCTCTATTTATAGATAATGTACATGAGGAGTTTAATTTTCTTTCATTGATGACAGTTTCACACAACCATCTCATTAGAGTCTTGTTTTTTGGGGTATAATTTTGAGTGTTTTTATCATTTATGATTGACTTGGAATTGGGCTTCGGGGTTTCATTTTTGAACAAGTTTTGGGATCTTGATACGTTGCTTAAAAAGTTTGACCTCCAAGGGTGGGCCATATCTTATAAATGTGGGAAATTTTTGGGAATGCTGGAGCAAATTCTTAGTTGGCAGCTGCTAAGTGTGTATTTGTTTGTAAGTCAGCCTTAGAATACCCTTATGGTAGAATAATCCTTATGTTTAACGTCTAATAGGAGTATCCTTTAACTCGGGTCGATATGACCGTCAACCTAGTGAATCCAACATTGGAGAATTTTCAGGTAAGCCACCCGACAAGAACACATTTCTTGGAGGGTATGTCAAATTGGGAATTTATCGGAGAAGTCTTGGATAGGTGTGAGCATCGAGTTTTCACTTTTGTTGGAAGATGGATATACAGCAATGTCCTGGTTCAGCGGCATTGCATTGTGGAGTCGTTAATTGATGAGAATTCTTGGATTTCAAGCAAGAGACAGTGTAGTGATTTGGTTGATGAGGGAAGATGGTACCTTCCCAAGTAAAAATATTTACATCAAGGCCAATGGATGATAAATTCGCACTTCATAAAGTGTGTATTGTTGTTAGCTCACAAGACTTGGGAGGAACCTATGGAGGACCCATGAGAAATGATAGACTAAAGAGTTAGCGTGGGCTATAGAGGTTTCCCACCCACCCTCGCCTAGAAAGGGTTTTGAGAACCATGTCTTTGGGTTTCTCCAAATATTCAAATTTATTTTAGAGCCTACTTTAAAATGGTTAGGGAAATGTAATCTTGGGATTCTAGTTGAAATGTCTATCAAAGAATATCGCAGTTTCCCTTTTGGTTGGAGTATTTTTACCTAGTCTTGATGAATAGCATTGTAGTATTAGTGCATGTACCTATTCTTATCTTGTCTTGCCCATATTTAGTGGAGCTTATATTTAACTTGTTCCTCTCCATCATTGTCTATATATGACCGTAAATGAATAAGGAAAATGGGGAATCACTCATGTAAATTAGAGTTGAGGGTGAAATGCTAAGATCTGTTTGTTATCTTTTAGACCATTGGAGTTACCAAGTGTAGTATTCTGGGTCACTAGAATGTTATCGTTTACATTGGGTATTTATGTTTGGAGCCTTGTTACTTAGCTATTATTCGAGAGAAACGTTTCTTTGTTCATGGGTTGCCTTTGGGTGTCATCATTCTTGTATAAGCGTAATATAGTTCATCCATTTGTTGATTTTCAAACTGACTGAGAGTTTCGATGTTCAACCTTGGCTGATTTGCGCACCTTGTTTCTCGTGACAAATAGTTTATGATGTTGTAACGGTTATCATTGGAGTTATTGATTTCGATTTCGGGGAGCTTTCTACTACCTTGGTGCTATCAATGAGATAAATTTGTGCTGTAGTCTAACTTATTTGGTACAGTCTTACGTTGGAGTAGTTAGCATATAGCGTTGTTTGACGTATATGATTGGAGCCTTTTCACTAAATCAATGTTTGGACAATTGAATGGTTATTAACGTCTAAAAAATTTGTCGAGTTTTATGCTTATATTGAATTCCTTGGAGTTACATAAATCGTTGGTGTACCGGGATAAATGAGTCCGCTCAGTTGTTGTAATCTTCTCGGGCGATGTACTTGGAGCTTTGTTAACAGAAATATGTTTTTAAGGATTTATCACCAAAGGTGACTTCGGATACTAGCTTGCGAGTCTCGTTATTGTTGAACCTATTTGAATATGAACAAGTTGCTTGGAGTATGTGCCTCAGTATCATATTATTTTGGATAAACATGGTTTATTCTTATTTATTACCTTAGCTCGAGGCGAATTTTCAGATGACGGTAGGAAAACAACGGTAAAGGGAACCACCGAGTAACATCATATATCACAGGCTACGGTTAAGTGTCTAAGGATAGGAGGAACCATGTCGCTTTGGAGTCTTGTGCACTATCTCTTCGATTCTCTATTTTGTTAGATAAGACGTTTTGTACCAATCGGTAAGCTAGAAAAGGTACTAGATAGGTAAGTGAGAACCACAAGCTGTAACAGAGTAAGGCATATCTCTGTGCTTGAGATCTCGGGCTTAGATTTTGATTAATAATAATTGTGTTGAAAATCCTGCACGGAGAAAAGCCCAGAGGTAGAGACGTATGTCCAAGTAGACTGAACTCAACAAATCATGTGTCTCTTGCATTTGTCATTTCATTCTCATGCTTGTTCTACAAAGCATTCAAACTAGTCTATTTTCAAGGGTTTGAAACTCTTTTCAAGGCCTTGGAAAAGACTTGTCTGTTTTCACTTAAACTGTATTTCTTTCCAAAGGCTTGAAACTGTTTTCAAGGCCTTGAACTTCATTTCTCTTTATAGAAAACTCTTATCTTTGCAAGTTTTACAAAAAGGTTGCATACTCTATTTAACCCCCCCGCCTTCTAGAGTATCTATACTGCACTTCTACCTGATTACTCCCCTTTCAATTAGTATCAGAGCTTGTATCACTGTATAGATTTATTCATATCGTGATCATGAGTACTGCAAGTGATGGTGATTTCTCACAGGGAAGAGCTGCTAACAGACCTCCTCTATTTTGTGGAGATAATTTTGCTCACTGGAAAGCCTTCATGAAAATGTTCATCATTGATACCATATTCAGAATGGACCTCACACTTTCTATACAGAGAATTATGGGATTAAAACTCCCAAATCTGAAGCCTCTCTCTCTTCATCTGAATCAGAACAATTCTCTAAGAATTTCAAAGCTATTAACATCTTGTATTGCACTTTGAGTACAGATGGATTCAATAGGATTTCATGCTGTAAGACTGCCAAGGAGATCTGGGATAAGCTTGTGGTGACATTGTAGGAACCAGTAAAGTCAAGCAAACCAAGATCAACATCTATCTCAGGCAAAATGAATGCAGATAAGTCAATCAGAGATATGTTCAAGAGGTTCACAGACATTGTCAATAACCTTGATTCACTGGGAAAGCATATTTCCAATGAAGAAAAGGTGAGGAAAATTCTGAGAATTCTACCAAAGGAAAAATGGGAACCAAAGACAGCTATTGAGGAAGCTCAAGATCTCTCATCACTCCATCTTGATGACCTACAAGGGAAGCTTCTGACACATGAAATATCCATGAATGAATCTGATGGAAAGCTACCAGAAAGTGTCAAGAACTTAGCACTCATGGCCAAAGAGAATGAGAAAATCCAAAGCTTTGAAACTGAAGATGATGATGAAGATCCATTTTCTTTTATTTCCAAAGCCTTGACCAAAATTCTCAAGAAGAAGAAAAACTTTGGAAACAAAGACTTCAATTGAGAAAGACACAGATCATCCAGTAGCAAGCACTACAAAGGTAAGTCTTCTTCGCAGAATAATAAATCAAAAGTCATGAATTGCTTTGAGTGTGGTGATGCAGGACACTTGATTAGAGACTGTCCACACAAGAAAAGCAAGAACTTCCAGAAGAAAGATTGTGACAGAAGAAAGAAAGCTATGATAGCTTCATGGAGTGATTCAGATACCACAAGTGACTCTGAATCTGAAGAAGAACATGCCAACCTATGCTTCATGGCCAAGCATGATGATAGTTTTGAAAAGAACATTGATTTAACGGTAAACTTTTGATTAAAATACAAAAGAAGACCTCTCATATTATCTTAGAAAAATGCTTGTAAATGAAGAGGACTGTCTGAAAGAAATTAGAGTTTTGAAAGAAAAAAGTTCATGAGCAAGCAAAAGAGAATTTACAACTTGTCTGTCTGAATCAGAATCTTGAAATCTCTCAGAAGAAAACTGACAGTGATTTCGAGGCATTGAAAACTAGTTTCAAAGCCTTAAAACACAATCCAAGGAAGTAGTCGCTGAGAACTCTCTACTGAGTGATAGCCTTGTTAATCTGAGACATCAAGTTGATGAATTAGATAAACAAAAGACTACTCTTACTGAGAAACTTCAGGAATCTGAATTAGTCAAAGTCAAGCTTGCAGGTTCAGAACACAAGTTGAACTTAATTTTTGGAGGAAGTTCAAAATATGTTCACAAAATTGGTATTGGATACAATCAAAGTTTTCCAAGAAAGAACAGTACCAGATTTGTGAACGCTCGAAACAAAACTTCTCCTAAGTTTCATTTTTGCAATAAAATTTGTCATGTTAAGATGACTTGTCCTTTCAGAAGAAGAGTCCCTCACATAATGAGGAACACATTCCCATTTCAACTCAAAGGACAAGTCAAACACATTTGGGTTCCTAAAGGGTTCAAACCACCTAACATGGTTGATCCTGAATATGATTCCAAATTCCACACTTCGTCTAACAGCTGGGTAAGGCAGTGATTGGTGTTTGCAGGTTGTCCCCAATGTCAAAGAACATAAATGGTTTATGGACAGTGGTTGCTCAAGACAAATGAGTGGAAAGAGATCTGTTCTCATACCTGAAAGAGCAATCAGAAGGCTTAATTACGTTTGGTGACAAGGGCAAATGCAACATTCTTGGTATTGGTAAAGTTGGTACAGATTCTGAAAACTCAATTTCTCAGGTATATCTAGTTGATGGCTTGAAATTTAACTTGCTTAGTGTATCTCAGCTTTGTGATAATGACAATAAGGTTATCTTTGATAAAGAGAAGTGTGTGGTGCAAAATGAGAAATCAGGCAATTGCATTCTCACAGCTTCTAGATCAATCAATGTTTATACTTTTGAGACTAACTGTAATATCCCTGATTTTGGAAAGCATGAAATAATTAAATTTACTGTAAATATGTGTTTTTTTGACATAACCTGTTAGCATGCTTAATTGCTATTGTATGCAGTGTAGTGATTGTATTTTTGAAGCTTATATTACTTAAGTGAATTTTATGTTATTTAGTATCCTGATAGATGAACTCATAATTGTGAAACTATGATAGTTAAGCTCGCCCAGAAATACACCAGAATTATTGATATCTTCTTTAATCGCTAGATTAAGAATAAAAATATTTAAGGAATAATTAGTACTAATCAGTCGTTTAAGTGTTACTTAACTTAGTTAATCATGATTAGTACATAATGAGTTGTAGTATGTTAGCTTGTATATGTGTTGACTGTATGAATGACACGTAGGGTGACACGTGTCACTGCCTTAGCCACTGTCACAGATGATTGACACACGCCTCTGCTCCGTGTCGTCGCGTGGCAGCTTTCGTCACATGTGCGACACGTGTCCTACTGCAAGTCAGATGCTTCTGACACATAACCCTGCTGTGTGTCATCGTGTGGCACCCTCTCTCTGTATGTGCGACATGTGTCTGACATGTGTCGCGTCCTAACCAATCCTTCCATGCATGGATGCCACGTGTTCCTATGACACATCGATACCTGATTGGTCGCAAACTTCTATAAATAGGGCCTAGTGCATTAGTTATCTCTCATTCTATATTCAAGTCGCATACCGATAAGTAAGAGAGAGAGAGATACTGGGATTATTCTATACTTGGAGCTGCTGTTATTCTTTTGAAGTCGTTATCAGATGCTATTATTGAGGTAGGGGGTTATGCACTTTACAATATTATTATCGCTTACGGTTTATGAGCATGCTTGGTGTTATATATATGTCGATTCGTATATTGTTGTTATTATCGATTCGCATACTATTCGGTGCTATGTGATTATTACGTGATATGTGATATTACGTGTAACCTGCTATAATTATATTGTTTATTGCATTTCACCCTATTGTTGCGGTGAACGACCTACTGGGCGCGAGCTCACCCCCTAACAGTGTTTGCAGGTTACGACGGACGGATCAGACGGAATAATCAGCGAGATAGCTTATTGATAGAAACATGTTATTATTATTGTACCTGCTTTCTTGTTATCATTTGTATATAAAGACCACTTTTTAAATTAAGAGTCACGTACCGCTGTATCATATTTTATTAAATAAACGAATCAGTGTTTATTGAAATACGATGTTGTCTTTGGTACCTGAGGTGGTTGCTTAGACGGTACCTGTTTGGCAGACGAGTCTTTGATTTGGTACCCGCGGTGATCCGCAGGTGGTGCCGGTTGGATCGTCGTGCCGGTTTTGCTTCTTATTATCCTAAAATAACGTCCTGGGTTCTGGGTCGTTACAATTGGTATCAGAGCACGGAAACGCTCTGTTTTGGGACGACGGGATAATATGGGTTCATCTACGCTGTGTTTCTAACTGATTTTTGAGTTGCAGATCCGATGACAAAGTTCTACCAAAGTGGGAAATGGAGTGGACTCAGTGCTTAGTTGTGCCTGTTGAGTCGTGGACTCGGTTTATTGCTGATTGTGATATCAGCTGATTAGTGATTAGGGTTTCAGTAACTAAGGTTGTATGTGACTCATTCCCCAAGTTGGTACGAGTTCGTCAGAGGTGATGACTCAGGTACGTGACCGATTTGCAAATAAAATATTTGGGTCTTATTTTAAATTTCGGGACGAAATTTATTTAAGTGGGGTAGATTGTAATATCCCTGATTTTGGAAAGCATGAAATAATTAAATTTACTGTAAATATGTGTTTTTTTGACATAACCTGTTAGCATGCTTAATTGCTATTGTATGCAGTGTAGTGATTGTATTTTTGAAGCTTATATTACTTAAGTGAATTTTATGTTATTTAGTATCCTGATAGATGAACTCATAATTGTGAAACTATGATAGTTAAGCTCGCCCAGAAATACACCAGAATTATTAATATCTTCTTTAATCGCTAGATTAAGAATAAAAATATTTAAGGAATAATTAGTACTAATCAGTCGTTTAAGTGTTACTTAACTTAGTTAATCATGATTAGTACATAATGAGTTGTAGTATGTTAGCTTGTATATGTGTTGACTGTATGAATGACACGTAGGGTGACACGTGTCACTGCCTTAGCCACTGTCACAAATGATTGACACACGCCTCTGCTCCGTGTCGTCGCGTGGCAGCTTTCGTCACATGTGCGACACGTGTCCTACTGCAAGTCAGATGCTTCTGACACATAACCCTGCTGTGTGTCATCGTGTGGCACCCTCTCTCTGTATGTGCGACATGTGTCTGACATGTGTCGCGTCCTAACCAATCCTTCCATGCATGGATGCCACGTGTTCCTATGACACATCGATACCTGATTGGTCGCAAACTTCTATAAATAGGGCCTAGTGCATTAGTTATCTCTCATTCTATATTCAAGTCGCATACCGATAAGTAAGAGAGAGAGAGATACTGGGATTATTCTATACTTGGAGCTGCTGTTATTCTTTTGAAGTCGTTATCAGATGCTATTATTGAGGTAGGGGGTTATGCACTTTACAATATTATTATCGCTTACGGTTTATGAGCATGCTTGGTGTTATATATATGTCGATTCGTATATTGTTGTTATTATCGATTCGCATACTATTCGGTGCTATGTGATTATTACGTGATATGTGATATTACGTGTAACCTGCTATAATTATATTGTTTATTGCATTTCACCCTACTGTTGCGGTGAACGACCTACTGGGCGCGAGCTCACCCCCTAACAGTGTTTGCAGGTTACGACGGACGGATCAGACGGAATAATCAGCGAGATAGCTTATTGATAGAAACATGTTATTATTATTGTACCTGCTTTCTTGTTATCATTTGTATATAAAGACCACTTTTTAAATTAAGAGTCACGTACCGCTGTATCATATTTTATTAAATAAACGAATCAGTGTTTATTGAAATACGATGTTGTCTTTGGTACCTGAGGTGGTTGCTTAGACGGTACCTGTTTGGCAGACGAGTCTTTGATTTGGTACCCGCGGTGATCCGCAGGTGGTGCCGGTTGGATCGTCGTGCCGGTTTTGTTTATTATTATCCTAAAATTGACCCCTGGGTTCCGGGACGTTACACTAACAAAGTTGCAGGTGAAAGCATGAAGTGCCTCAAGGCCTTGAAAGAGGATTCAAAGCTTTGGCACATAAAGCTTTGTCACATTAGCTTGCATACCATGATTTCCAAAGATCAGGTAAGAGGATTACCATCTATTAAGTTCAAAGATGATGAATTATGCAAAGCTTGTGCTCAGGGTATGCAGACCAGAAACTCATTCAAGACAAAAAGTTTGTAAGTACTACTATACCTATTGAATTACTTCACATGGATCTCTGTGGTCCAATGAGGACATCAAATCCAAAAGGTAAGAGGTATATGCTAGTTATTGTAGATGACTTGCAGAGAACTTCAAACCTTGAAAAACCTACCTATTTCTTCAATCAGAAGTGATCATGGTAGAGAATTTGATCAATTAGAATTTGATTTGTTCTATGTTAAGCATGGTATCTCTCACAATTTCTCTGATCCTAAAACTCCTCAACGGAATGGAGTTGTTGAAAGAAAGAACAGGACTCTTGAAGATCTGTAAAGAACAATGCTTTTAGAAAACAAGCTGTCAAAACACTATTGAGCAGAAGCTGTGAATACAGCAAACTACATTTTGAACAGGTACTTGATCAGACCTATCCTGGCGAACACCCCCTATGAACTATTCAAAGGGAGAAAGCCAAAAATTTCATACTTCAAGCCCTTTGGATTCACATGCTTTGTCCACAACAATGGAAAAGACAACTTGAGAAAGTTTGATGCAAGAAGTTATGAAGGTATCTTTCTTGGTTACTCTCTGACTAGCAAAGCTTATAGAATTTATTATAAAAGAACCAAGCTGGTTGAAAAAAGTATCCATGTTATTTTTGATGAAAGCTATGATGGTTATTTGAGTGAAAGTTTTGCAGACTTAAATCTGAACAAACATGAATCAGAAGAAGAAGCTGAAAACTCACTTGGTTTCAAGAAAGGTTCAGAAGGAAACAGAAGTCATTTTCAAGATCTTGAAAATATGTCTCAAGGCCTTGAAAATAGAGATCAAAACTTTGACAAGGATGATCAGAAAGATATGAGTGATCAGGCTACTACATCAAGACAAGAGAAGCAATATGGAGAGCCTGAACCCTGGTCTCCAAGAAAGAGATTCAAATATCTTTCACCTCGTCAAGTTGACAACATCATCTCTGATCCAACCACTGGTACACAAACAAGATCACAGTTGAAGAATCTTTGTGCTTTTAATGCTTTTATTTCTCTTGTAGAACCCAAAACTTTGAAGGAAGCATTACAAGAAGCAGACTGTATTATAGCTATGAAGAGTGAACTCAATGAGCTTGAAAGAAATAAGGTGTGGAACCTAGTTCCCCCACCAACAAACCAGTCTGTCTTTGGTACCAAATGGGTGTTCAGAAAAAAATTGGATGAGAATGGCAAAGTGATCTGAAACAATGCAAGGTTAGTTGCTCAAGGTTACAACCAAGAAGAAGGTATTGATTATGAGGAAACTTTTCTCCAGTTGCCAGGTTAGAAGAAATAAGAATTTTTCTTGCTTTTGCATCCTACAAGAACATGAAACTATTTCAAATGGATGTGAAATGTGCTTTCTTGAATGGTTACTTGCAAGAAGTAGTTTATGTTGCACAACCTCCTGGTTTTGAACGAGACAAGTTTCCAGATCATGTTTACAAACTTGACAAAGTTCTTTATGGTTTGAAACAAGCTCCAAGAGCTTGGTATGAAAGATTGCCAAAGTTTTTGCTTGAAAATGATTTCAAAAGAGGATTGGTAGACAAGAACCTCTTCATAAAGACTCATGAGAAAGATTTACTTGTAGTTCAGATTTATGTTGATGATATTTTATTTGAAGCTACTAATGATCTATTATGCAAAGAATTCTCAAGTATTATGAGCAGGGAATTTGAAATGAGCATGATGGGAGAGTTGAAATTCTTCCTAGGACTTCAAAAACATCAGTTGAAGAAGAGCATCTTTCTACATCAAATCAAGTACACTAGGAACTTGTTCAACAAGTATAGTATGTCGCAATCCAAAGAAATCATGATCCCTATGAGTTCTACACTGTCCTTAGATAAGGATGAATCTGGTAAGAGTGTCAATGTGAAAGAGTATAGAGGTATGATTGGATCATTGCTATACCTTACTGCTAGTAAACCAGATATCATGTTCAGTGTATGTATTTGTGCAAGATTTCAAGCTAATCCAAAGGAATCACACTTAATTGATGTGAAAAGAATCTTCAAATATCTCAATGGTACCAAAGACTTAAGGCTTTGGTATCCAAGGCATTCCGACTTTTCTTTGTATGGATATTCAGATGCTGACTTTGCAGGTTATAAGGTTGATAGGAAAAGCACTTGAAGAACTTGTCAATTTATTGGATCCTCTTTGATAAGTTGGCACTCCAAGAAAAAAAAATCAGTTGCTCTATCAACAGCTGAAGTTGAATACATAGTTGCTGGAGCTTGTTGCTCACACGTGTTATGGATTGCTCAGTAGTTAAGAGATCTTGGATTTGACTTTAGAAGTATATCTATCAAATGTGACAACACCAGTGCAATATCAATTACAAATAATCCAGTTTAGCATTCAAGAACCAAGCATATTGATGTCAGACACCATTTAATCAGAGATCGTGCTGAGAAAGGTGATATGGTTCTTGAACTTGTTTCTACTAACATGCAAATTGAAGATATCTTCACTAAACCATTGCCAGATGAAAGATTTTCAGCTCTAAGGCTGGAATTGGGCATGCTAAGTAAAGATGCATTGGTTTAGGGGGAGCATCAGGTAAGGAAGGTAAGTTATAATGTGTTTCAAAGGTTTGAACTTATTTTCAAAGCCTTGAAAATATTTTCAAAGATTTGATTTTATTTGTTTCAGTATAGCAGCGTTTCAAGACCTTGAAATTATTTTCAAAGCCTTAAAAATAAGTCTGATAAAAGGTTAGTCAATAATTCTTGGATCATTCAATATTGGGTGCTATCATTGTAGATATTTGCTCAATATTACCCCTACCTTTTTCAAAATCTTTTTTTTATCCAAGTATAGTATTAAAATATTTGCTTCCAACGGCTTCAACGATTTGAATATTCTCTGATCATTACAAATCTTTTGAGATCAGAGAGATATTGCAGTTTCCTTCTTAAACTCAAACTCCTTCAGTATTTATCTTCTTCTCTTCTCCTTCTATTCGTATCATTCCTGCCTCTCTCTATTCTTCTCCCAAACCCTAATGAGCACTAGAAGAGCCTCTGACAGAATCAAGATGGCCGGTGGTTCAAAACCTAGTACAGGGAAGAAGAGAAAGACAATTGGGGATGAAGTTCAAACAATCAGTGGGGATTCAAGTTCTAGAACTCCCAGTGCAGAGGCAGTTACAGAACTTCCTCCACCAAATAAGAAAGCTAATAAGGTGGTGACACCATCTTCGGACAAGAAGAAGAAGAAGAAGAAGAAGAAGAAGAAGAAGAAGAAGAAGAAGAAGAAGAAGAAGAAGAAGAAGAAGAAGAAGAAGAAGAAGAAGAAGAAGAAGAAGAAGAAGAAGAAGAAGAAGAGGAAGAAGAGGAAGAAGAGGAAGAAGAAGAGGAAGAAGAAGAGGAACAAGAAGAAGAAGAAGAAGAAGAAGAAGAAAGAAAGAAAGAAAGAAAGAAAGAAAGAGAAAACTATTGCAGAAAAGCAACCAGAAACACATATCTCAAGTCTCAAGGAGGTGAAGAAAAAGAAGAAGGCCTCTCTAGTTGAAAAGGGAAAAGAACAGGTGACAGTGGAAGAACCAGAACACAATGTGGAAAGATCCTTTCAGGTCTACTCAAAGAACTCTGCTTCTGGTGAAACCTGGTTCATCACAAACACTTCCAAAGGTTAGTGGTTGGATGGTTTTGCCTCTAGGCCTATTTCTTTATGTAGCTTGGTCAGTCTTCATATGTTGCTTGGAATGAATCTGAATTGAATCACAATGTTAAAGAAGAGCTCTCTTGGGTTCATGTTAAACCCTCCTGAGCTAGCCTATCCAAGACTTACCAGATTCTTCTATCTCAACATGAAGCAACTTAAGAACTCTCCACACTTAGTAATCAAGACTAGAGTTGGTGGTGTTAATATGGAGCTAGACCATGCTGAGTTTGCATCTGTTCTAAGCTGTCCTAAGAGGTATGACACAAAGAACCATCCTCCCTAAAGTGAAGTTTTGAAGTTGGCCAAACAAAAATTCTTTCTACCCAACATCCCAACCTCATTCAAACATTTAAAACACTTTGTGTTAAATGTTCAAGCCAAAGTTTTATTCACTATCTTGATGAGATGCATCTTTCCAAAGGAACATTACAAGGAGTTGATCACTGAGAGGGTGCTATACATAATGTATCTGATTATGCATGGGTATGGCATTGAACTTCAAAATCTTGTAATGTAACACATGCTATTTAGCCAAACAGATCAGAGAAATCATCATTTACCTTATGCAAATTTGCTGACACTTTTCTTCCAACACCTTGAGATTCCAACTGGTGGTGAAGAGACTATCACTTCTAGGTTTGGTTTTCTTAATGAGAAAGAATTTTAGAATATTGGAGTGTTGAAAAAAAAATCAAAAAATATGGAAGCTGTATTCAGAGGTGACACAAGAAGAATTTGGTGAAAAGAAGTTTCTTAAGCCCAAGACTTTGACTCCTACTTCAATCCAGACCTCACAGCCTCCAGATTTGTCTTCAATTGTTCAAAGACTTGATGGTTTAGAGATGGACACTGGTGAAAGCAAAGAGAATCGGCATGGGTTTGAGACTGATCTCAGGCAGGTGAAGTACATGGTGGGGACCATCTTCTAAAGCATGACTGTGTTTAATGTCCCAGAGGATGTCTTCCAAGATAAAGAAGGTCTCAAGAAGGATGGTTCTGACCAGAACTTGCCTCGTGAACACACAAACCACGAAGAGGCTGCTCAAGACAAGGACAAAGAAAAGCAGGTGATAGAATAACAAGTTACTCAAGAGGAAAAAGAAATAGACAGTCCTGATTTCGATGTATTACTGATAAACATCAAGAAGAAGAAGAAATCTCCAAAGCCAATAATTCCAGAACTTGAAGATCAGGCTGAAGAAGAGACTGCTGGTGTGAATGAAGAGGCTGCAGAAGAACAGGCTAATGATGAAGATAGTGAGGAAGAAGAAGGATATCAGGATGGAGATGAATACCCAACCCCATAATCTCTTTCCTATTCTTTCTTGCCCACTCTCTTCTTCAAACTTTTTTCAAAATTTTTCCAAAGACTCTGGTACAAAATTTTCTCATTCTTTTTGATGAAAGTAAAAAAGGGGGAGAATTCTAAGGATGTTTTTTATGTTTTTAGTGACATGTCTTTTGGTCAGTAGGAATTATCTGAAACTTATGTGTTTTCTGCTTTAAGTTTGTTGTTGAATAAGTTGGGTCTTTTTGGAACGTATGTGTTACTACTATTTGTGCTGTGTGCCAATCAGTATTTTTTTTTATTATTTTGCAGAAACTAAGTTTCAAACAGATTGAGATTTTTGTCTTTCATTAAGGGTAGATTGTAAGTTCGCAGGTTTCACCGGATTGAAATAGCAGGGCCTTGAAACAGTTTTCAAAGACTTGAATCATAGGTTTCACAGGTATTTCAAGGCCTTGAAACAGTATTGAAAGCCTTGAAACTGTCTGACTTGTATGCATATTCTAAAGGGGAGTTTTTCTGAGTTCTTCTGATCTTATTCTAACTCTCTCACCCCCATATTTGATATTTTATCACTTGATGATGAAAAACAAAAGCTTTTGATTCACATAGACCTCATTTGTTTAACCTTTTGGACTTAGTTTTGCAGGGATAATTTATTTCCTATTTTGCGGGATTGGTTTCCTAACCTGGGTTTTGCAGGAAAAGAAACATTGAGAGAATGTGATTCTGTGATCAATCAGACACTCTTGACACCTTCTCAATCTATTTAAAGACAAGATCATAACAATATCTTTGAAGATTATGATCAACTATCCGTTGGAGAAGGCTGTTAAAAGAGTCAGAGCTGCTGCCTACAAAACAGGAAGTTTGTTGCGGAAAATCAAGGAAGATTTGCAGAGTATCTGAACTGTATAAATAGAGCTCATATTGGAGAAAACAATAACAACACTCAACGGGAAAAAAGAGAGACACATTTCAGGATTGAAAAGGATCAAAGAAGCACATCATTCTCCCGATTTAACTCACAGAATATCACTACATTTTTCACTGCAATAATTACACTAATTGTGTTCTTGTAACTTGTACTCAATTTGTATATCTTTCTCATACTACTTCTATATCTCATTCTTGAGGATTTTTCAAAGTGAACAATAGAGAATTCTTAATTAATCAGTTAACTAGAGCAGGTACTAGATAGGTTAGTGAGAACCACAAGCCGTAACAGAGTAAGGTATATCTCTATGCTTGAAATCTTTGGCTTAGATTTTGATTAATAAGAATTGTGTTGAAAATCCTGCAGGGAGAAGATCCCTGAGGTAGAGACGTAGGTCCAAGTGGACTGAACTCTATAAATCCTGTGTCTCTTGCATTTATCATTTCATTCTCATACTTGTTCTACACAGCATTCAAACAAGTGTGTTTTCAAGGGTTTGAAACTCTTTTCAAGGCCTTGAAAAGACTTGTCTGTTTTCACTTAAACTCTATTTCTTTCCAAAGGATTGAAACTGTTTTCAAGGCCTTGAACTTCATCGCTCTTCATAGAAAACTCTTATCTTTGAAAGTTTTACAAAGTTGGCATACTCTATTAAACCCCCTCCCCTTCTAGAGTATCTATATGCACTTCTACCTGCTTACTCCCCTTTCAGAGCTCCTTGAAACCACTGACTCTATCTTTGATCTCCAGGACACCAGGGAGTTCCCAATAGAAACTAGATAACCACTTGTGAACTTTCTTGTGTCAAGACACCCTGCCCAGTCAGCATCAGCATAAGCTACAAGGCTCAGGGGAGAAGAAGAAGCAAAGAGAAGTCCCTGGGAAGGAGAATTCTTTACATATCTGAGAAGGTGGTGCACTGCTTTAAGATGAAATGAAGTAGGTTTGGCCACAAACTGTGAAAGTTTATTGACTGCATATGTAATGTCAGGTCTGGAGTTGCATAAATAGAGCAGCTTTCCAACCAATTTCCTGTAAGTACCAATGTCTATTCCTGACAAAATACCCCCAACACCTGCTGCTAATTTGACCAAAGAATCCATTGGCACAGAAGCAGTTTTGCAATCACCATAACCACTTTATTTCAAAATGCCCAAAGCAAATTTCCTTTGACAGAGTGTAATCAGTTTTGCACTAAGTGAAACCCAATTCTAGCAAGGTGGAAGAGAACTTATTGTACCACTGTCTGGAGGCTTGTTTAAGCCCATGTAATGACTTCTTGAGATGACACACCAAACTGGTACTTGAGTAATTTGAAGTTGAAGGCGGAACATATCCAGGAGGGAGACTCATATAAACTTCTTCATCTAATTCTCCATGAAAAAAGGCATTATTAACATCCAGTTGAAGTAGGTGCCAACCTTTGATGGCTGCAAGAGCACGAAGACACTTTACTGTTGGTAGTTTAGCCACTGGGGAGAAAGTCTATGTGTAGTATATTCCCTCTGTTTGTGTATATCCTTTGGCAACTACTCTGGCTTTGTATCTCTCAACTTCATCATTAGACTTAAGCTTAACCTAGTAAACCCACCTACAGCCTACAGGATCATTACCTAGTGGCAATGTGGTCATATCCCATGTATGATTATCCTCAAGAGATTGAAGTTCTTTCTACATTGCTTGTATCCATTGTGGATGTTTGATTAGTTCTTAATAATTTGGAGGTTCTTTAACACCATCCACTGAGGCTAGAAATTGAGAATATGCAGTCACATGTCCTACTGGAGAGTCAAAAAACACTGCAGAGACATTGCCTGACATGACTCTAGGTCTTTTCACAACATAGTCATTGAGATAAGAAGGAGCCCTGTGTGTTCTAGTACTCCTTATGTGTTGTACTGGAACAACCTGATGTGTTGGACTTTGTGCACGTTTAGAAAGTGAGAGATCAGAAACTGTGGCATTGAGTTCAGTGTCTTCACCATAATGAAAACTGGTTTCTTCTTCAGCCACATTTGGTAAGACAAAATTATATGTGAAATGAGGTACAGAAGACTTGGGTTGTGAGAAAGGGAACACAATTTCATGGGAGAACACATCTGTAGAGACATGGACATTGCATTCTTTAATGTTATAGAGCTTGTAACCTTTCATCCCAAATACGTATCCCAAGAAAACACATGGTGTGGCTCTAGGTTCAAACTTTGTTCTTCCTTGAAGAAGAGTGGAGTTGTAGAACAAACAGCCAAACACCCTAAGTGTTGAATAATATGGTGTCTCATGAAACAAGAAATCATAAGGGGACTTGTTTGCCAAAACAGGTGTAGGTATCCCGTTGATAAGGTAAGCAGCAGTCAGAACACTGTCACCCCCAAAATCTTTGAGGCAAAGAAGCTTGAAAAACCAAATCCCTAGCTACATTCAACAAATGTTTATGCTTTGTTTCTACTACTGATTTATGTTCAAGAGCCTCCACACAACTTAGTTGATGAATAATACCTTTCTCAAGCACAAAATCAACCAATTCTAGTTCTTTAGCATTATCACTCCTGATTTTCTGAACTTTGACGGTGAATTGTGTTTCAACCATAGTGCAAAATTGTGGTATTAGAACTTGAGCTTCTTATTTGTGTGACAATAGATATACCCAAGTCATTGTACTTTCATCATCCACAAGTGTGAGGAAATATCTATGCCCTGCATAAGTTGAAGTTTTGTGGGGACCTCAGATATCACAATGCACCAATGTGAATGGAATTTTCTCTTTTCTACCAATACAAGGAAATGGTTTCTTCTTCTGCTTGGCTTGAGGAAAAACATCACACAAAGAGTTATTTATAGAATTGCCAGTATTCAAGACATCAGCTAACCATTTTAGCTTCACATCTGAACGATGACCTAGGCTTTGATGCCAATTTTTTCCTGAGAACAGTTCATTAGGAGTTGAAATGGCATGGCAAATTAGAGATGGAAATGCAACAGCTTCCAAGTCATAACACCCATTGACTTTGAAACCTTCACCAATAACTGTATTGGTATCCTTTTGCATGATTTGACATCTTTCATTATCACAAAGAAAAACACACTTTCGACATTTTTCCAATTGTTTCATGGAAATAAGGTTGAACTTGAAATCAGGAATGTACATTACTCCTGTCAACTTGAGAGTGGCTGTAAGCCTAACATTTCCAGTGTGTGTAACTTGAAACTTCTTCCCATTTCGCAAATAAACATAGACATCAGAAACTCCAACACTTTCAGTTAATAACTAAAAATCACAGCACATATGATCAATGGCACCTGAATCAATAATCCAATTTGAAGAATGAGAACCTCTTTTCCCAAGAGAGGTTAGACCATTGCTGAGAACACCTCCCATAAAATGTTGACCATAGACTAAGTCAGCTTTACTATATTGGTGAACATGACTTTCAATAGTAATAGAGTGATTACTGTGGGAAGGAGACATATAATTTGAATCACTAGATGCTCCATCTGATGTATGTTGCATGTGAGTGTTGATGTACTGCATCATTTATTGACACTGAGTCTGAGTGAAAGGGAAATCAGACTTATCAGGGATTTGAGAGGAGATACTATTCCCAACTCCTACATTGTTAACTCGGGGTTTCTGTTTATTTCTGAAATTTGCTGGGTAACCATGCAATTTCCAGCACTTGGCCTTGATATGACATGTGCCACTACAATGATGGCAGGTAACTTTAGGCCTAGAACCCTGGCTGGGAGGAACATTCATATCAGAGGATTGACCACCATATTGAGAATAATGACTGTAGGAGCATTATAGGGTGCAGAATACATTTCCATTGTAGACGCAAAAGTAACCGAGTTACTAATGGAGCTCGCATTTCTTGTTGAATAGTTTTAGCAAACACCCTTGTTGAGAGGTGGCAATGGATCCAGAAGCAAGACTTGGTCTCTAACAGAGGAGTATTGAGGGCTTAAACCCATAAGGAGCTGCATTATATGTTCTTGCTGTTGTTTTCTATGCAATACCCCCAAAATATTACAGGTACAGACATGTAAGTCACCACAAGTACAACTAGGTTTCTGAGCATAATTCTCCAATTCATCCCACGAGGATTTAAGCTTAGTGAAATAGGTGCTGACAGCCATACTTCCTTGTTTCAATCTAACAATAGCACTAGTTAATTGAAAAACTTTTGGAAGATTTTTCTGAGAAAATCTCTCAATTAGGTCAAACCAGATGTCTTTAGCAGTAGTATGATAAACTACACTTGAACCAATCACTTTGCTAACAGATTTAAGCAGCCATGAAAGCACCATCCTATCACATCTCTTCCAGAGTGGATACAACTCAGAGGTACCTGCAGGCTCAATGATAATACCAGACACAAAATTAAGTTTGTTCTTAGCTTTAAGAGCTAAAATCATTGATCTGTACCATATGTTGAAATTATCTCCATTCAAAACTTGAGAGACCAGGACCATACCTGGGGAATCACAGTTGTGTAAAAAAAATGGAGAAGAATCATCCATCGGAGCGTGAGAAACTGTCTCTGCCGAGATCGGTGAAGCTCTTGAGGGATCCATAACCAAATGCAAGATCGGTGCAGTGATGCAACCCAAGCAATCCAGAAGAAAGAACGATGAAGACGCCAGAGATCACAGCCTCGTCTCTGATACCATATTGAAGAAATCAAAGAGAACAATGAAAATGGAAGAAACGGCAAACAATTCCATTGATCCAAATCATGAAGAAGCTAAAGGAACAGAGTTAGGGTTTATACCCTGATATTACAAAAATGAAAAGAAAATAGAAAACAGAAAATAACTAATTGGATAGCAATAAGCCAACCATGACGTGCCATGCGTCATAATCGAGTCACTGCTGCCAGCTTACATCAGAACGACGATGTTCTAATAATGAGGGAAGATTAACGTTAACGAAACAAGTTTAAAGGGACTAATTGTGGACACGGCAGCACAAATGTTGTTTTTCCACTTAGGGAATTTAAATATAACGTATAAAAGGAAATAACGGCTGAGATTAAAAGCTTCATGCTCCATCGGACGGTAGTTGCTCCATCTTGCTTCATGTCATTAGTTTGGCACTGCTTGCAATTTGGTCCAGCTGCAAATCCATAGAACTCCAAGAAGGATAGACTATCTATCTTATACAAATGCACATGGGCACCAAAACTAATGGGCAACGTCATTAATTTTCTAAGCATGTGATGACCATTCTATAGGTTGCAGTATCAAACCTGTTGAAAGGCCATCAAACACAACTGTATTAACAAGCCGCTTCATATTAAAGGCAATAGTTACACGTCGTTACCCCACATGGATACCAAACAAAACAAAGACGGTGACGTCACTGTTTGGATAAACAGATATTGAAAAATCATAGGCTAAATTGCACCGGAGGTACCTAAAGTTTGCCAAAACAAGCAAGTAGGTACCCAAATTTCAAAATCGAGCACCACAGGTCCCAAATTTTGGGTTTTCGAGCAAGTAGGTACCCTTCCGTTATCTTTCCGTTAAAATTGGACGGAAAATTATAAAAATACGTTTTTACCCCTTATTTTCACCTCCTACTTTTTTTAATATACAAGTTTACTAAAAATCTAAAAATAATTAAAAAAATAATTTCCTAATTTGATATATATATAAGATAATACAATATATTTCATCAAAACTACATATTGTTATCATTTCAAGATATGAAAAATGTTTTCATTAACATATATCTGTCAATCATAAAGTCTTTAACTTCTTTCTAACAATTTTTAAGAAAAATCTCAAAACTTCATAATTTCACATGTATTTTTTTAATAAAACAATAACGTACAAGAATTTTTGTTCATTTTAAAAACTTACAAAAGAGTTGTAGCAGACATTCTTGAGTAGCTTTTATTGAAATGATTTGTATTTTTTATGCAGATGCAAAAGAGACTATTGCATAAAATGTACAAAGATACTTGTATATTATTGTTTATTAAAAAATACATGGGAAATTATAAAATTTGAGATTCTTTTTAAACACTGTTAAAAAAAGTAAAGACTTTAAGATTGACGGATGTGTTAATAAAAAAACATAATTATATCTTGAAATGATGTAAAAATATATAATTTTAATAAAATATATTGCATTATCTTACATATATCAAATTATTAAATTAAAATTTTATTTTTTTAACTTTTTTTTTTTAGATTTTTAGTAAACTTACATTTTAAAAAAAATTTGGGAGTGAAAATAAGGGGTACAAAAGTCTTTTTATAATTTTCCGTCCAATTTTAACGGAAGGATAACGGAAGGGTACCTACTTGCTCGAAAACCCAAAATTTGGGACCTGTGGTGCTCGATTTTGAAATTTGGGTACCTACTTGCTCGTTTTGGCAAACTTTGGGTACCTCCGGTGCAATTTAGCCAAAATCATACATATCCCTGAACATTACAATTATATAAACGGTACGACATAGTTTTCACAGAACATATTGAATTTGAAGGTTATTCAATCATACATAAACGTGACTTATTAACAATTTCAATTAATCTGAAACGAACTAATGTCAAAACGAGGCTTTGATACCATATGTAAGCTGTAATTGAACTATAACTCGAAAAACTCTAATCCCAAGAACATGAAATCAATTCGTCTCAAAAACAAGAAACACTGTAAAATCAGAAAAGTGTACCGTTCATGGAATCAAAGAAATTGATTGAAGAAATCTGAAACCCTTCTTGCTTTCTCTTTGACTGAAATCGCAGTACCTCCTCTTGAATGGAACTGTGATTAACGGACTCTCCTTTTTCTCTCTGCTCCCTCAATAATCCGTGACTATTTTCTCTGAGTGATAGAAAATACGTTAATCTGCTTAAACTGCTTGAAGAGGAGTCATGTTACTTTGTATGAAGGAGTGAAGAGGGTCACGTTCATGTAATAACCACAATCACACAATGACCAACCATCATGGCCCTCAAGTAATTGATGGCGGGTTAATTAATTAATTAAATAAATTACATAATTGAGTATTTAATATTATTAGTAGCTTAACTCTAATTAGTAGAATCCAACAATAATTAAAAACCTAAGGGTAGTGAACCACTAATCTACACGTGGGTTTACATCATGCATCATGTTTGTATTGTTATAAAAAACATTATTCCAAGATTCTTGGGTTATGTGATTTTCCATTAATTATCTTTTTCCGAGCAAAACCCATGCTACCAGATGGAGAAGTTTATATCTCTACTGCAGCTACTTTGTGTTCCTCGATTTCCCCGTTGCGTTGCTTTGATGCTTCTCTCCCTGTATAAGCATTTGTACCATGCTTAAGTGTTTAAATTGTCAGATAACTCGCAGTTTCATGCTGATATAGTAGATTGTTGTTATTGCTTGCTGTTAAATATGTTTCTTATATTTCCTTTTGTTAACTTTGTTAGTATTTCAATTCTCATGTATCTAGGTTATGCCTCTATACTTGAATCTCTAATCTGATCGATGTCCTCGACATTGAAGTGAAGATTAGATACGGGAAGTTAGCAAAGTTGATTTTGGATTGCAAGGCTATCAAGAGGTTCCTTGTGAGGAACATCATTGAGCAGGTGGCTGTCAGAGATATCCCGGAGAACTGTGCAACCGATGGTAGCTTCTTGTTCTCTTTTTGCCTATTTTCATTTGTTAAAGGACTGTGATAATATAGGGTATTGATTGTTGCTTTCTTGTTGTTGTGCTGGAGGCTACACATTGCCCAAGCTGTATGTGAAAATGCAGTACTGTGTGTCTTATGCCATTCACTCCAAGGTTTTGAGGGTTCGCTCCCGCGTTGAGAAGAGGAACCGTGAGCCACCACAGCGTTTCAGGCTCATCTTTTATTGTAATGTTTATGCTACATATTTCAACTGTTGTTCATGTGCAGTCATCCTATTAATCAATGATTCATTATGATAGATTGAATTGTCAATTTCTTCAATTCCTATGTTATTGTATTGAGCCCAGATTTCATTTAATCATTAATTACTTTAGTCTATGCTGATTATGTGCTTTTCAAAGTTAGAACACGGCTTCAAACAAAACCAAATAAAAATGTTGATATGAGAATGTAATGTATGGAATGTATCTTCATAGGGGAACTTGTAGAGGCTCCTGTGATATTCGATGGGATCATATTAGCTTTTTGGTTTCAGGCAGATGTTTTGTGCACTGTTAAAGAGCTTCATAAGTAGGGGGATTCCTACAGAATTCCTTGTTGTTATGTCTGTTAGATGGTGTCCGATCCCACTGCACTGTATATGTTTGCATTTGCCCTGTATGTTATCAAATATTGAGTTTTAGCTTCTCAAAAAAAAAAAAAAATATTGAGTTTTAATTTAAATGTTAGAAAATTAATAGATTCAAGTTTCAACACCATAACAGGAATCTGCTTTGGCGTTACCACAAACATAATATATAATTTTTCCACTATATATATATATATATATATATATATATATATATATATATATATATATATATATATATATATATATGCTAATACAATTGAGTAAAATTTTTAAAATATAAATGAAGAAACACACTTTAAACACATGCTATGATGTGAAATATAACATTATCATAAGTTGGAAAATGGCAGTCGGTAGGTTCTGCAACTCCAGTGAACAAAGGAAATGGTTGTTGTTCCAACCCTTTCTTTATCAAAAGGGATTGTTCCACTTAGATCCTCTCTGATCTAGATAGCTAAAGTTCTATTTCCTATTTTCGACATAGTTCCTGGACTGAAACGGCATGAATTGGGGCTCTACCCAACTACCTAATAGTGTTTGAATAAATGAAAATGACTTGCTCCATTTAGTACAAATTTATCATTTGGTGTTGTACTTTTCAATGAGTTCAAATGGTACACATCAATATATAAAAATGGTGCAATTTAATGAGTAGTTAGTACTATATGTCCAAATTTTGCATTTGAATTTTGGGATTTCTACACAGTAAATGCTGAGAACCATTATAGCTTGCGGTTGGTGGGTATACCAAATGAGCTACTCAATCTGGTTGTGTGAATTTTTCAGGTCATAGATTCTTCCAAATGGGACTGCTTCGATCCCCAATCTGGTCAAGTCACTTGCTGATGCGGTTTCAAGAGGAGGCAGGAGCATTTTTGTTGACAAGAAGCTGACTGAAGGACCAAAAAATTGAAGATTTCTTATTCATATATTGTTACTGTAATTAAACAATCAGTCTGAAATACTAGGAGGAGAAGGTCTGTCCATTTATCCTTCTGAAACATGCAATGGAGGCATTAATATTCGTGGAATGGTTCTCTTCACGATCTTGTACAGGCTGAGCTTTAATGTGGCGTAATCTTTGGTTGTTTACGATTGTATTCTTGTAAATTAGTATTGCTTTAGTAGTATTGTCCACATACGCGTTTTGGTTGGTATTAAATAGAAGTAGCAAAACTGAAAGTCCCCTATTCAAAGATATTCCATACGCAATGTGCTCGAAACGTTGCTGAAATAAAAAGGCACACTGCGCGCATTGCGCGGTGGTTCTTAGTATGACAAAAGAACAAAACTACCTTATGCCAAAATAACTAAAATGCCCACAGGTCAAAGTTAGGTTATTTCACCTGTTGTTGTTAGCAATTGGTGCGGCTATGTGGCGTGCCCAATGCAATTATCATAACCTTATGAGGTTAGTTGCACTAAGGCACAAACCTAGAAGGTTATTAGCAAAGGCTCAAACCCTAGGGTTTATGTGTAAACCTAGGAGAAATTTTGTCTATATAAGGAGGCAGCCTCCTACACAATATAATAAACTTAATGCAATTCTATTCAGTAAAGTTACACTATCTAGATTCATTCTCAAGTTGTAGAGAACCCTAGTCTACATCTGTGTACGAGAGAATCCTGCAGAGAGAATTCAATATACACCAAGAGTAGAGGATAGAAAGAACACAGGAAGAGTAAGGTTGTGTGTAGGGAGAGAGTAAGGCTATAGCATTGTATGAGAGAGAGACAGGATTTTGGCAGAGCTTCCGCGTATCTTAAGTGATTCGCCCCCTGTATGGAAGGGTTAACGATCCTATATATAACGGAGAATGTGACCGTTGTAGTGTGGTTAATGCGCCCATTAATGGCGGCTTAATTAGCTTAACCACAACGGCACGATCGTACGCGTATATAGGGACCGTTACGGCACGTTCGTCCGCGTATACCGGAACCGTTATGAGGTTGACCTGGTTGACCGGGTTTATGGAGCTCGTGCCATAAATCTCTCAAAGCAGTTACTAGGGGTCGCGCGCGGGCTTGGTTGCCGCTCGCGCGCGACAGGACTTACTCTAGCCTCCAAACCACTAAGTCCCAACAAGTCCCGTGTGGTGGTATGCGAGGGCCCTGTCTCGCAGCCCCCACGTGGATCAGCGCGGCTGGTGATCCAGTGTGTGTGGAGCACAGCAAGGTGTGCTGGATGGTCGCCACGTGGCTAAGATCTGCCTGTCTAGAAAGCACTATCTACATTAGCCCCCTTTCTGCGCGTGAAGACGCATAGTCGGATAGGCTTCAATGCGCAGGAACCAATGTACGCGTCGCCGCCACGCACCAATTCAAATACACGCAAATACAGCCTCCGTGCGTGTCATTATGACCTAAAATCCCTAGAGTCGTGCCGTCTGGTCTTTTAGGGTTTTAGGCATGAGGTCAGCTTGTCCTGTGATTGCGCGATTCGACGGTGACGGTTGCGATTCGACTACTGAAAGGACGCAACCCCTCATTGTTTTTGGATAAATACTTTGTGCTCTCCATTGTTGCAAAGCATCACTTCTTTCTCTTAAAGTGAATGATACCCGGAAGCCTTCAAGAGCAGATTCAAATAATCAATCATCAGTTCTTTCTTGTCAATCGTCTCCTGCAACTGGCTTCATCCAAGCAAGCTTTACCAAAACAAGGTTGGCTTTGCTCAATTCCATTTAATGTACTGATATATGCTTTGAACTGTATCGGATATGCAAACCCGTGACTATCTGAAACATGTCATTTGTTGAAAACTGCAAAAGAGACCTTGTTCCTTAAACCGAGAACTGATCTAATCACCAGATTGTAACGATTTTGAATGTGGGATTTCTGAGATTCCAAGCAATATAAACGATTTTGAACTTTCAAACCCAGAATTGACACTGAATTGTTCTTCTTCTCTTTGACAAAACATCGTTGCTTCAAACTATAATTCAAACTGATTCTTGAGATTCAAACTGAGAGTGTGTATATTTCTCCCCCCTTTTTTCTTGCTCTTCCGCAGGAATGGCCAAGACAAAAGGAACCAAACCCGTTAAATAGGTCGAAGAGATACCTGATCTTCCCCAAACCTTATGGCTGAAAGCCCCCTATTTGGGCGGAAAATATTTTTACCATGCTAGGGTTAAGGTGAAGAACCTGCCGACTCTCGTTCCTTCTGAAGAGTTGCAGACATTGACCCCGCCTGTTAACGCAGCCATGCTTGAATTGATCGATTCCAATGATGTGGTTCGATTAGGGGTTGAAAATGGGTTTTTCCCCCATACTGCAGTTTCGACCCAAGCGTTTGTCCAGAAATTGGACTTCATGGATGAGTGGATCGACCATGTATTGACCCACCATGCCATCACATTGAGCAATGCTGGCATCTATTTCGCAATCCTTGCTATGAAGGGTGTTGCCGTGAAGTTGGATCAGTCCATGCTTCTAAACCTTCTTTCCCGCTACTCGCCTGTGACTCACACGTTCCACTTTGCTGAGTTCGAGGTTGCTCCCACTCTGGAAGATGTACACATGTTGTATGATCTTTCTCCTGTTGGTGAGTTGGATCCGCTAAGCCCTCTGAGGACCGATCCGGAACTTGCTCTACACAAGCAGATGGAGGAATGCTTGTCAGAGGTAAAGAAAATTTCCACCCGGTGGACACCTGCGAAACTTCTTCCCGACTGGCAGCTGGTTGATATATCTGCGAAGAACACTTGGGGCAAGTGGGTGCAGTACTTCTTTCGCGACTATGCGAGTAGTAGTATCACCAAGAAACTCCTGAGCCAGAACCCAAAGGCGAAGAATTATGTGAACGGAAAAGGTTATCATCTGACCTTGTGTGCTTTTCTCTGCGCCTGGCTATCGAGGTACCTAATTGACGGCCATCCTCATGATGGGGTTTTCTACCATGTCCTCCCTCTTGCTGTGAAATTGACCCTTGGCCAAAGAGTCGCACTTGGGCCGCTAGTCTTGGGCACCCTGTACCATAGATTGGACCAATTGGTTGTGGCGACCAAGGACTCTCGCGGTCGCCTTGATGTGTTGACCTATGTTAACATCGCATTCCTGACCATGTGGGTTTTTGAGCGATGGCCCTCCTATGCTCCTGTTCCTTTAAGCCTAGCAAATGGTGTGTCCCAGGTGCGGAGGACGAACTTTCTAGTGGAAGAGCTGCTCGATGGTTTGGAACCCATTTTCCTAAGTGTACCTGGAGCCTAATATGCGATGATGGCAGCAAGTTTACGGCTAGGCCTTATGCCACGCGCATTGAAAATGTGCGATGGTTCCCAAAGTTGTATCCTGCCAGACCTGTTGCTTTCTCGGAAGAACTTCTTTTCGAGGGTCATAAGTGTTTCCATGGGCGCTATCGCGAATTCTTCTGCTGGTGTCTGAGGGGTTCTCTTCCTGCTCTTGCTGAGTATGTTCGCGAGCTTACTCCCAGGTACGAGAGGATCACAGTCTATGTCGATCCCACCCGCGTTTTTCCCCAGTTTGGCTTTGATGCGGTGGCGCCATCAGTCTGGCCCAGATCCATTGTAAGAGGTTGCTACAAGCGGCTACTGTCTGGAGAGTGCCAAACGATTCTGAGGAGCAACCTTCCCTTTTATCAACCTGCAGGTGGCCGCGCAGGTGGCTACTCCAAGAATTGGGTTGCTTACTGGACTACCCAGCAGGCCAGATTTGAGACACAGTCGACCCCTCAACCCAGCAGAGCTCCTGTGATCAAGAGAAATTCTTTCCCCTTCCGTCCTAACTGCAGCTTGGATGACTCCCAGTATGGCTGCTACTCATTGTTGGATCATGAGAATCACTTGTGCCCCTCCACCATCCTTGAAGAGAAGATGGTCGCAGTTAGGGGAGGTGCTTCGCGTGTCATCAAGTACAGCGAAGATTTGCCAAGGTAAATAATTTATTCTGCGCGCGTTAAGTTTCTTTCCTTTGACATGTCGAAACTTATGCTCCATTTTTTTTTGTTTTAGTGCTATCTGAGGAGGTTTACATCTGGCGAGCGTTCCAAGTCGCTGATCAACACCATTGTTGCTGCGAGAAGGCAGGGTGAGCCAATTCTGATAACAATGGGAATGGCTCCCGCAATTGAGGCCCGGATTCGCGAGGTAATGGACGCATTTGCTGACTCGCTGATAGACAACACTCCAGCTTTGTCTCCCCCCAGAAACGCTCTGTCTCCTCCAGCAACTGCTGCTCCAAGGGAAAAGAGACCAAGGCAAAAGGGAATCACAATCTCTTCCCTTAGGAGTGCTCCAGCTTCCTCTCCTGCGAAGTCCCTTACTTCTAAGGACAAAGGCAAAGGTCGCATGCCAAGCAAGGCGCGGAAAGAGCTCGCAGTCGAGACTTTTGTTCCATTTGATCAGGAAGAAGAGGAGGATGAGAGAAGGGAGGTGAGAGAAAGAGATTATGAGGAAGAAGAGAGAGTCGAAGATGAAAGATAAGAAGAAAGAGGTGAGATACAAGAGGAAGATTCAGAAGGTATCTCGAACGAACTTATCTTCTCATTACTTGAACTCTCGCACTATTTACTGAACAGTTTGCTCTTTCGCAAATGATAATGCAGAAACCATCAGCGGCCTTCTGGCCAATAGGCAGAAGAGGGGTTCTCACTCTGGCGTTTCCAGCGGAGCCATAGACGAGGACGTCCTTTCTGAGTCTAGGAGAACAGCTGCGGAGGCTGTAGAAAGAAGAAGGAAACGAGAAGAAGATGAGATCGAACTCATAAAGCAGAGGAGTTTGGAAGAACAACACGTTGACGACTTGGTGCAGCAAGCCGATGAGGAAGATGCGGCTGCTCTGGAGCAGGCCCAAGCAGACTTTGAGGAAATTGCAGGTGGCAATCAAGGTGAGATCTTTAATCTTGCAGTAACTTACCAAGAAGTGATTGTCGGTGCATTAAAGCATGGCTTATCGAAAGCCGATATTCGCCGATGGCTAGTAAGCAAGTGTGGTGAACCCTCAGGTAATCATCCAAGTAATGTCTGTAAACTAGGCTTAGCAACCCAATTACCATCATAACAAGTTTCTTCGCACCCCAGGTCACGCTCACCTTAAGGATGTGCTTAACGAAGATACGTTAATAGGATATGGTGTCGCGTCTTTAGCATATGATGAAGATGCTACAATCCCACCTGCGCATGGAGGTGCTCGCTCTTGGTTTATTAAAATAGCAAAACATTGTATGATACAAGTTACCTCACATTTTCCTTTCTTGTATCGCAGGCGATACCGATGAGGCTGTCCTGGAGCAAAGAAGTCAACCCTCTGCATCCTATGCCCCAGAGCGAAGTTCTCATGTTGAGAAGCCTATCACGGCTGCTGAGTATGCCGGAGAGCCCTTGGAGGATGTCATCGAAGTCTCTGATGACATCGAAGCTGACACCGTGCTGATGGAGGAAGATACTAATGCTGCAGCTGAGGAAATGGAGACAGATGCTGCTGAGGCTGAGGTTCGTGAGCAGGTCATGGAAGACGTAGCATCACATGTGAATGTGACTGTCCCAATGAGTGCTCCCGAGTCTCACGAGCCCCTCGCACCCGAAGGAGTTTATGTTCGAGCAGCAGCTTCTACTGTTGCCATTCCTCCAGCAGGGATAGAGCCTTCAGAGGTTCCTCAAGCGTGGAGTTTTTGGAGCTCGCAAGTGGGAGCTGCAATCGCACCTGGTGCGGCCTACACTCTTCCTGCCAACTATGAGGAACTGGAGCTCGCAGCTGATAGAAGAGAAATGGAACGAGGACAGACTTCAGCTGTTCCAGAAATGCGCATCCCCTCTTTGCGCGAGATCCTTGAAGGAACCGGTATGTTACCATTTTTCGCATCTTGCACTCTTCATTTATGAGTTTCATGTTCTAAACTTGAATCAACATTGTTAGGTTTGAAGCAAGCTGATGTGGACTGGCTAGTTCGGATGCGTCTCTCCTATCCCCGATCATTCGCGAGATCTCTAGAGATAGAGCCTTTTAACAGAAGATTGTTCCTGACCGAAGCCATTTGGATTCTGGAGCAGCTGTCTGCAGCCACCCCTGCGACCATTTCTCCTCAGAGTGCGCAGCTGCTTTTCAGCATGTGCCAAGGCCTTCAAGCCAAAGTTCAAGGCAAGTTGGGCTTCGGGTATCTTGTCAACAGAGTCACCCAGATTCGCGCAGCTGTGAATTTGAAGCGCGGTTTCCATAATCTTGCAGCTGAGGGGCGAAGGGTGGAAGAGCAAAGGCAGAAGGCTGAAGAGGCTGTCAAACTCTTCCATGAGATGAGCACCAAGTACGAGCAGTTGAAGCGAGAAGTGGACCAAGTGACAAATACATCACTCTTGTTTTCTCCTGATGACCCCCTGATCAAAGATTTATTTTGAAAAATAGCAAGTATTTGTTTCGAAACAAAATGTTAAAACATTATTGCAATGTTGCTAGGGTTTCTCCCCCCTTTTTTTATCCAAGGCTTGAATGCCCGTTTTGCCCTTTCGGGGATTTGCTCGAATATTCTTTATGAGTATAAATTATGACGTCACCTGGTGACATATCCGCCTTGATTTTTGCGCTAACTGCTTATCAGATAAACACGCTTTCCTTGGGAAGTCCATCCGTATTATGACCTTCCGTCATTAACTACGGCACGCCACTGAATCGTCGTAGCCTTTAGTAGGGTAATTGAACGTTACCTCTTTCAAGACGTAATTGATTGATTCTTACCCCTTTTCCAAGCTTTGCTGACTCAGCTAGGGAATTGAAGGGTCTCCGTAGGGTCTATATAAACCCTGTCTCTTGCTGCTTGGGTTCTTCATCCCAAAATGTGGCTTGCAATGAATCCTTACGACTGCTGGCTTCAACGCTTGTAATTTGTTGATTCATGGCAATTTCAAGTTGTGAAACCTGAGTTTGTGCTTTGTGCCATAGAAATAGTTTCCAAGATCTTCTTTATGAAGCTTATTGATCTTCATAACCATCATAAAGAAGATGCACATAATACCTCATGCTTGCTCGAAGAATTTTCTTCGTCTATTATGTTTGAAGGTCGTACTTACGGCTGCCTTCCGGCGAGGTGCAGTGCTGTACTGACCTTCTTACCAACTCGTAATGAACGGGGGGTTTCTCCTTTAGCTTTCCCGGAGGAGAATTATTTGCCTCCACGTTCTTGAACTCGGGGTGGCGAGCCATTGTGCTCGTCTCCGTGGACAAGGAACCTCCTGCCCCAGGAGTAGCTGCCTGCCTGTTCTTCACCGCCGCATACGCCTGAACAGGTGGTTCATCTGGCATATCTCTTGGGCAGAAGAGTAGACAGAGGCCTTGTCAGATCCTGGGATCTTGAAGATGGCATCGCATAGCTTTTGTAGCGTTATGTAGGCCGTTAATTTTATAGTAAGATTTACCTTACCATTAGTTTTCACTTGTAAGCTGCTATCTAGACAGATAGATTGTAAGTCATTTTGACTCTTAATGAAATATATTTTGAGTATTTGCTGTTCTTCGTATGATAGAACATTTTGCGTGCGAGTTGGCTATAAAACAAATTATGTTTCTTTTGCCTTTTTCATTTGGATATTAGCTTGCATAATTCTGCGCTTTACACAGGGTGTTGCTGCTTTGACTAGCTATCCAATAGATAGGTTCGCAGACCAGTTAAGATCGTACATTAGAGCTACAATCTTAGGCAGATGAGCTTTTAGATCATTTAAGATCGCATTCGCATAGTGCCGCTATCTCGGCAGATAGGCTTGAAAATCACTTAAGATCAGACTCAAGTATAGCTGCTATCTCGGCAGATAGGCTTCGGATCAATTAAGATCATATTTGCATAGTGCTGCTATCTCAGCAGATAGGCTTTGGATCAATTAAGATCGTATTTACATAGTGCTGCTATCTCAGCAGATAGGCTTTGGATCAATTAAGATCGTATTTGATTAACGCTGCTATCTCGGCAGATAGGCTTTGTTGTTAAGAAACAAGGAAATAAATGAAGCGATAAAGAGGCAGCCAAAGTCATAAAGTTCTTCCCATTTGGGAGAAGTCTTTTATTATAAACACCCTCATATGGGAGAGTCAATATTACATTCCCTCATATGGGAGGAGCCAATTTACAAATTCCACATATGGGAGAGACGACGCATGAGTCTATCACAACACTAAGCATAAAATAGGCATTGTAATCTGATGCATGTAATGAGAGAAGTTAAGGATAATACTTCTTAATCCATCGCATGTTGACTGAGCTTGGGGTTGTGGCAGTCCCATGTAGCCTTTGTATATTGCAGTAGCCACTATCAAAGACTTCTTTGACTTCGAACGGCCCTTCCCAGTTGGCTGCGAACTTTGGGTGAGCCGCCTCCCGCATGCAGTGATCCGATGCGCGCAAGACCAGATCCCCGACGGCGAAGTCTCGACGTTGGACTGTTTTGTTGTACGCGCAGGGGATCCTTTCCTGGTACCGTTTATTAGTCCGCTTAGCTTGCTCTCATTTTTCTTCCAATAGGATCAAGTCATGATCGCGCTGATTGTCGTATAGTGCGTGAAAAGCCAACCTTGCAGAGTTGATTTTTACCTCCGCCGGTACAACAGCTTCGGCTCCATAGCATAAAAGGAATTGGGAGACTCCCGTGGGAGTCCTCGGAGAAGTTCGATACGCCCACAATGCTATGTTTAAGGAATCAGCCCACTTCTTGTGATCATCTGCAACCATCTTGCTCAGAATACTCAGTAGTGTCTTGTTGGTCGCTTTTGCTTGACCATTCCATTTTGGATAATAAGGAGTATAACATATCTGCCTTATGTTGTACTCTGCTAGCTTTGCGGTACTTGGCGATTGACGAAAGGGGTACCATTATCCGAGAGAATCGTATTAGGGATCCCGAACCTGTATATGATGTTCTCCTGAATAAAATGGACCACAGCGAGGGCATTTGCTGTCTTCAGCGGTATTGCCTCTACCCACTTAGTGAATAGCTCGGTCGCGGTGAGGATAAACTGGTTACCATGCGAGGTTGGTCGGATAGGGCCAACAAAATCCAGAGGCCAAGTATGGAATGGCCATGGTGTCCCCAACGCGTGTAGATCCACAGCAGGGGTGTGTACGAGGTTGCCTTTGAATTGACATTCCTGGCATCTCCTTACTTTGGTGCGGCAGTCTGCCTCCATGGTGGGCCAGAAATAGCCAACTGTGAGGAGCTGTCTGCATACTTTCGCACCTCCCTGATGCTCTACTTGGTGAGAGAGATTCATCACCTCTTGCGCTTCCTTGTTTTCTAGGCAGCGAAGCAGATTACCTTCGTGACCTCTTCGCCAGATTTTTTCTTGCACCACGTACCGGGCTGCTTTCCTTTTCAGTTTTTCATCTTCTTTTCTTGACTCAGGCTCGATCCCTGCCGTGAGGAAATCGAAGAGCGGCTTCCTCCAGTCCGCGTCATCATCAACCAGAGCAATTGTTAAAGAATCCCTGATCAATGCGCAACTCTCGCAGTTATTTTGAATTGTCGCCGCAGCCGTTAACATGTCCGGCCAGTGAATCCCATACCTCTGGGCTTTCCGATAGATTGATACCTCACTTTCCCCGCAAGTATGCTGGTGAATCTTTTCTAGCAGCGCTTGTCCCTCCTGCTGCGAGACGCATCGCATGAGTATTCCACCCGGGCCTTTGTAGTAGAGTGTGTTGTCATATATGCGGTATCCCTTGGTGAATGCCCAATTTTCTTTACTCGTTCCCTCTGCGATGGCGTGCAATATTGGCTTCCTCCAATCTGCATCGTCCATGCATTCATCCTCGCATGCGCCTTCCGTCAACGCCGATGACATTCGTACTTCAATCGAGATTCTTGTGGGGCACTTATCCGCACTAACCTTGGACCCCAGAGTGGCCAAAGCATCAGCATGCCGATTATCTGCTATAGGTTTATGCTCATACCTAACATCGCAGAATTGTTGCACCAACTTCTGTACCAAAGTCCCGTAAGGCAATAGATTTACTTCTTTTAGTCCATACTCGCCCGAAGCTTGTTTGACAATTAGCTTGGAATCCCCCATAACCATCAAATTGCTTACTTCCAATGCCCTGGCTGCGCGAAGACCTGCGATGAGAGCCTCATACTCCGCTTCGTTGTTGGTGACTGCGAAATCAAGTTTTGTGGACATCTGTATGACCTCTCCATCGGGCTTGGTCAGAACTATCCCAATTCCACCACCTTTCCTTGTTGACGATCCATCGAAATGGAGCGTCCAGTAAGGCAACTCAACTGCATAGATCTCGGGTCCCTCTGAGCTCTTCCTCAATCACAGGCTCGTGGCTATTATCAGGGAACTGTGCTAGCAAATCGGCCACCGCTTGCGATTTGATTGCCCGGGGTCGAACGCACGTGATGTCGTATTGAGAGATGGTCATATACCATTTTGCCAGTCTTCCACCAGGAGAAGTGTGAGTCAAGAGGTACCGTATGGGGTCACTCTTTGTAACCACTACCACTTTGTGTGAAGCTAAATAGTGCTTCAGCTTTTCTATTACAAAGAACAAAGCAAGGCAATGACGCTCGATATCTGTGTACCTTGATTCTGCTGGTTGCACTATGCGAGAAATATAGTAAATCGGCCTTTCTTTCCCTTCATATTCCTGAGCCAAAAGTGCCCCTATAGACCTCTTTGTCGATGTTAGGTACAGCAACAGGGGTGATCCGAGCTGTGGTGAGATCATTACCCTTTGTGACGTCAACAAGTCCTTTAGCCTTCCGAACGCGGCCTCATGTTCTATGGTCCAATTGTACACAGCATTCTTCTTGAGGAGATCGCTGAAGCACAAGGTAATTTCTGCGATCGCAGGGATGAACCTTCGCAGGTAAGACAACTTTCCCAAGAATGTTTTCAGAGTACTTTGATTGTGTGGCGCCGTCATGCTGGTGATGGATGATACTTTTGCGAGATCAGGCTCGATGCCTGGCGATGTATTGCACATCCCAAGAACTTCCCCGAGGTTACTCCGAATGCGCACTTCATGGGGTTCATCTTTAGCTGGAAACTTCTGCATCTTTCGAATATTTTCCGCAGGTCCCCCAAGTGGTCCGCTTCTTCCTTGGACTTAACGACCAGGTCATCAACATAAAATTCCACTTCCTTGTGCATCATGTCATGAAACAGATCCATCATGGCTCGCTGATAAGTTGCGCCTGCGTTCTTGAGCCCGAACGGCATGACCGTGTAATTGAAAACTCCCACTGGCGTGATGAATGCGGTTTTCCGTGCGTCTTCAGGGTCCATTTTGATTTGGTTGTATCCACTGAAGCCATCCATAAAGCTAAACATACGATGACCCGCAGTCGAATCAATGAGCAGATCGATGTTGGGCAGCGGAAAATCATCATTAAAAAGCGGTTAAGATCTCTGAAGTCTACACAAATGCGAAGTTGTCCGTTCTTCTTCACCACGGGCACAATATTATCCAACCATGTGGGATGGTGATTGGGTTCGATGAACCTGGCAGTCAGCAGCTTGACTATTTCCTGCTTGATTTTCACATTTATCTCCGGCCTAAAGCTCCTCGTGGTGTGCTTTACCGGCTTAGACCCTGAGATTACATCTAGCCTGTGCATGGTGATGCTCGTATCCAGACCGGGCATCTCGTCGTATTTCCATGCGAACACGTCTTTGTACTCAGTCAGAAGCTGCAGCAGTCTTTCTTCCTCCTCGCTCGTGAGGTCTGCACTCAGAAAGACGGGTCTCTTTTTTCTTCGCTTGGGCTTAGGAATACCTCCTTCAGCTCCTGCTTCTGCGGTTTGGGCTTATCCTCCATGCACTCAAGCGCCTCTTTTAGCTTTTCTTCCGCAACGTCTAGTGTTTTCTTGTCCGTTTCCATGACACGCTCAATTTGATTGATTTGCTCAGGGATATCTCCATGCTCGCGTGGGGGTATCCCCGCGCACCTTCATATACGGTAGCATTTCTTCCCGTTTGCGTAGAAGCTTTCTATTTCCTTGCCCTCGGGATCATGCTTTACTACCCTTTTTAGGGTGTACACACTCTTTCTTTGATAGGCAATCCGCGGTTCCTCTTCTCGTGCGGACGACTTTTCCTTGGCCTCCTCCCTTGTCATCGTTACTCCTGCTGGTGATTGATCCTTGATGTCCTCCCACCGAGGCAAAGGGGTCGGATTGAACGGCCCTGGCGTTTGCTCGTCCGCCATCTCAGTGAACCACACTGCTTCGGTGAGGTGCGCTTCATCCAAATTAAAAGGGTTTACCGAGGCTGGTATCTCCACTCTCTGTCGTTCCAGATAGCCTTCATCACCTAGTGAGCTGTCGAGGGGACTGCATCAAAGCGATGAATCCAAGCTCGCCCTATGATCATATGATACGTAGTGTTCGCATCGATGACGTAGAATTTGGCTGAACATTTGATTTTGCCTATCTGGACGCCCAGACGGATCCATCCTATCGTCATCCTGGAATCGCTTCCAAACCCCATCAGCGGGGATGGACGTCTGACAATCTTCTGCTCCGGGATTCCCGCCAACTTTAGAGTGTTGAGCGAGACCACGTTAACTGCCACTCCTCCTTCGACGAACGCCCTTTTGAACTCGACACCATTGATTACTGCCGTTACGTACAATGGCTTGTGGTGGCTCGCATCTGTCTTTTTGTCGCTTGCGGCGAAGGTCATGACCCTTTTTTTGGAGCGAGATGCTCTGACAACTTTCCCATTGGAAACCACGATGTCTTCTTCATAATTCTCTGCTATCCTTAGGATTGCTTTTGTCATTTCTTTCCGGCATTTATCCGAAAAGTTCATTTCATCGAAGAACCTGCTGAACCCGTGCGATCCTTTCATCCGATCGGCACGTTCGTCCTCCGTATCTACACTGTAGTCCTCCTCATTGTAAACTTTGGTAATGATGGGTAGACCGTCTTCCGCAATCTCTTCGAGGTCCATAATCGCGATCATGGCCACCTCTTTACCTTTCGGGTCTTGTTCCGCATGGGCGGGCAGTGGATTGTTTCGCACGTCCTGTCTCTGATCCCTGACAATCAACTCGCCATCTTTCATCTTACGGCTCACCATGTTTCTGAGATTTTTGCAATCAGCCGTGGGGTGCACGATCTTCCCGTGGCATTCGCACCACTTTGGGTCCCTCATCATCTCCTTGGAGGGTATCCTTTCGAGCGGCGGTAAGATACCGTCTTTACGCCACTGCTTACACAAGTCAATCGCTTCCTCTACCGAACATGGTAGAGGTGGCGCATCCAAGTTTGTAACCCTGGGCTGCTTTTGTGGCGAGACTGTATTAACCTCAGCCTCACGTCCCCTCTTGTAGCTGAACCTCCCAATTTTAAAGGTAGTCCCACTCGGGGATCGCTCATGGGCGTGCTTCTTCTTCTGTCTCTCCACTATAGGCTCTATGTTTTTCATGCACTCCATCAATTTTGAAAAGGTAGGAGTTTGTAGGTTGATGAGCATACCTTTGTATTCGTCTCGCATTCCTTGCAGACATATTTCCACGAGCCTGCCCTCAAGCACTTCATCTCTGCATTCCAAGGACTTGGCTCTGAATTTCTTAATGAATGTCACTCCATCCTCCTCGCGTTTCTGTTAAATGCGAGAAAGATGAATCATTGTCACCTTTTCTTCCACCTGGAAGAATTTGGTATAAAACTTCTGAACCATGTCATCCCAGGTCTTCAAGGATCCGGCCTCTAACGTCCTGTACCACTTGTAGGCGACATTTCCCAAAGACTTAGGGAACTCACGCATCAGTAGCTTAGGATCAGCTCCGTATGGTCCCATCACATCGATGAAACGCATGACGTGCTCGTGGGCATTCCCGTTGACATCCTCGAACTTGTCCCACTTAGGAGCTTTGTACCCTGCGGGGTTAGGCATGAGATAAATTTCTCTTGGGATGGGCGGATCATTATCGACCTTTGGAATGATGGTATCTGCCAACGGTTGATTAGCCAAGATGGTTTCTATGCGCCGCTGCAGCGACGTCATGCACTCCGGTGCACTTTCCCCAGCAGCAGGAGGAAGGGTTGTTTCAGTTGGAGGCGACACATATGCCGCGGTTTGGTTAGGAGCGTATTGTGAATTCACGTTGCCCCACGTTTCCGGCGGAGGAGGCAATGGGTATTGTGAAGACGGATTGGGTACGAGAGTTGGCGGTTGAGGAATATGAGTGGTAAGAGGCAATATTTGAGCTGTTTGCCCCTGAACTGAAGGCAACTGCACCGTTGTCGGTGGGGTTTGCAGATTGGGATTAGGTGGCGTGGGTAATACCCCCATCCCTTGAGTGGTGGAGGCTCCTCCTCCTTGAGAGACGGCAGCGGCCGATTTGGGATTCGGGGCAAGGGTCCCCAGGATGGCCATTATCCGTTCCATCTGTGCGGATTGAGCCTTAAGAGCCCTTGCCTGATTGTGGATGGTGGCGTTCAAGGCCTCTAGCTTCGGAGCCTCACCGGCGGCCGTAGGAGTGTGACGGGTCTCCTCTCCCGAGGTGGTATCCGTGGAAGGCGATCTGTTACTGACATCATCTTCATGAGACATGGTTGCTTGAAGTGGTAAGTTTCACGTCGGGTTCACCAAATGTGTACGAGAGAATACTGCAGAGAGAATTCAATATACACCAAGAGTAGAGGATAGAAAGAACACGGGAAGAGTAAGGTTGTGTGTAGGGAGAGAGTAAGGCAATAGCAGTGTATGAGAGAGAGACGGGATTTTGGCAGAGCTTCCGCGTATCTTAAGTGATTCGCCCCCTGTATGGAAGGGTTAACGATCCTATATATAACGGAGAATGTGACCGTTGTAGTGTGGTTAATGCGCCCATTAATGGCGACTTAATTAGCTTAACCACAACGGCACGTTCGTCAGCATATATAGGGGCCGTTACGGCACGTTCGTCCGCGTATACCGGAACCGTTATGAGGTTGACCGGGTTGACCGGGTTTATGGAGCTCGTGCCATAAATCTCTCAAAGCGGTTACTAGGGGTCGCGCGCGGGCTTGGTTGTCGCTCGCGCGCGACAGGACTTACTCTAGCCTCCAAACCACTAAGTCCCTACAAGTCCCGTGTGGTGGTATGCGAGGGCCCTGTCTCGCAGCCCCCACGTGGATCAGCGCGGCTGGTGATCCAGTGTGTGTGGAGCACATCAAGGTGTGATGGATGGTCGCCACGTGGCTAAGATCTGCCTATCTAGAAAGCACTATCTACAACATCCATAGAAGGTGGAACGTGGGGTGGAACATAGTGTTCGTCCTCGAGATTCGCACTAGATTGGTGGGAGCAAGACGTTGGAGGAAGCACGTGAAAGCAAGCAATCAACAAGATCACAATCCGCTGTGCTAGGAGCTAAGGAAGAAAATGTACACATGAATCTTCCGCTTTAATTCATCTTGTAGATCTATGCATGACTAGATCAGCTCTGCCCGTCATTGGTATCAGAGCCATCAGCTTCTTTTTCTTGCCTCGTAGTCTGAACCCGTAACTGCTGTAGAAAATCGATTTTTTCAATTTTTGGAATAAATAGGCGATTCTTTTATGGTTGGATAGGGTTTTTCACGAGGATTCCAGAAATATAAATTTTATATTTTTTGTTCAAACAACGAGAAAGTTATGTCCCTTTAAAGATTCGGAACTGTAGTAATATGGACTGTTTTGCTCTGATATGTAATTCGATTTTTACAAAACATGTTAAATTGGACTTTCAATACATAATCAAAAACAGGGCGAAGAGACGATTCCATTGATATAAGGATCATCGAAAACGGAGCACAGGAAGGCGGCGCATGGGCTTCACGCGCCGCACGCGCCCAAGGACTAGCGGCGGACTGCTGACGTGGCTAGGCCAGACGTGGTATACGACGTGGCGATGCCACGTCATCAAGAGGATGATGTGGTGCTGACGTGGTAGCCACGTGGCTGAGTGACATGGCAGTCGACAATAGCATAGGTGTGACGTGGTATGCCACGTGGCGTGCTGACGTGGCATACGGCCGACGACAACGCGTGACGGAAGCAGACGCGCCCACGCGCGGCAGCACGTGCTGGCGCGTGCGGCCTCCTCCCTCCGTCAATTTTTGTCTGGTTTTTTCCTAGGTACTCCAAATTGAATTTCCTATTTTCTGGGTTTTTTTCATAATTTTTGGAGAGACGGAAAATTTTATTAATTTCCTGATTAATTAATTAGTGTTTAGTACACTTCCCGATGCAGTTTGACGACCTTAAACACACTATTTTGAGCCCAAGTTTTTTATGGAGACTTAGATCATTATTACCTACTGTCTACCATAGGTGATGAGACCCGAGGTAGTTGGTAGCAATTTTCAATCTTTTTAGTTGATTAGATTATTGCTATTAATTTCCAGTAATTAGAGTTTAAATATGGAAATTTCCAGAAAAATTCAGTATGTTTATTTTTTTTATACATGCTATTGTGGGTTGAATGGATGTGTTTGGTGCATGGATGTGGCATAAATGTTGTATATTTGGTTTTTGTTTTGAATGTAATCGAAATACGGACTGCGTGTCGTGCCTCTCTATACACTCTATTGTCTTCTTCTCGCATCCAATCGCCTCTATGAGGTTACTTCTTATTAGAAATAAGATAGTTAATAGAGATTGAAGATAGAAGGTTCAAGAGAGGTGGCCAAACCGAAAGCTATGGCGCAAGGTGCATGGAGCAAATAGACGAGCTAAAGATCCTCAAGCTTGGAGTCCTCAAGATAGGCGAGATGGCATGAGACGAAGTTCAAGACTTGCTCAAGAAGTATTCCCAATAGTGGGAGTGCACCTTAGGGGCCACATACATTGCATATTTATTTATGCTTTTTCTTGTTTTACGTTATAAACTGCGTGTGATTGGATATATAGGTATAACCTCGCATGCTAAAGAACTAAAACAAAAGAGCTCACATGAGGACATGATTAAAATTGATAAGAAATCGCAAGAGACTAGATTTTATTCTTAGGATATACGGTAGGTTTGGTTGGAGTCCTTGTGAGGAACTATTAAATTTTAATCGATGTCAAATATTATTTTGGAGCTAAGTAAATTCTAGTGATTAACTTCCACAATGGCTCTATCAATCGTGTCTAAATCGGAACTGTAAAGGCTAAGTGGTGACAACAACGGCATGATAAGTCGTCGTACTATGTAACCATCAGTTGGACATAGGTTGTCGAAACAACTACAACATGGTCGAACGTGTGATGATTAGTTGTCACAGCAGCACATAAAGGTTATCTTTAGGCTCACCAATAGTGGGAGGCAGCAGTCAAGATAATGTCATAGAGCATGCTATGAAAAGGTGGGGAAATGACCTCATCAGCAAATTCATGACCACTTTAAAAATTGTAGGGATTGGCCAAAGAAGAACCTTTGATCCATCTTAGCCATTTGCGTACATAAATTGTGAGTAGTGACTCATAATAATCATGTCTTAACTATGAGTTTTGGCTCATGTCATAATATTGAGCACTCGACCGTAACGTCTGAGACGGATGCCATTATGATCAGAAAGTTAAAGTGTGTCAGGTGCATGATATCCGATTAGCAATTTGTTTCAGTCTCTGCCTCGTTTCATGACACATTGTATGACGCACTTTGTAAGTGTCAAGATGTTTAGATAAGACCAAACATCACTCGGTTCTAAGATCGAAGCAACCAAGTGTTTGCTTATAGAATACTAGTCCAGCATATTTCTGATGTCTAAGCAATATATGATTGCTAAAGGCTGTGAATGAAGTATGATCGACAGAAATAATTCGTAGCCCGGTATTAGGACCATGAGGAAATAGGTGGGGCAAGGATAAAAGAAATTTAGGGGCAATATTGTTATAAGACCAATAGCCCAAGACTGGCAAATGCAAAGGAGCAAAGGATTTTTCCTAAGATTAGAGAAAAGGTCAGACCTGGCACTAACTTCTCGTCTAAGGGTCCATTGGATTATCTTTAAGGGAGCAGCCAAAAAATTTTATATTTGCTTACAGTTCTGGTTTGGATCAAGTTATATCACAAATGGATGACGCGTTCTTATATTCTAGCAGCATGACGCCTCAGAATCCTTGGATGTCACCTCTATGTTAGTGACTTATGTGTCTGATATGTGGCGCACTAGATTGCGACACACAATGTGAGGAAGGATGTCCAGGCTAGCTAGGGCAAGCCTGCTTGAATTGTGCCCAAGGTACCCTTACATGTGTGTGGTTCTTGCCGGACATGAAAGGCAAAACACAAACCATACAGGTGGGCATTAAGGACTACTGAGTCTTTGTATCTTATTCATTCTGTTATAGTGTTCCATTAAATTGTTAGAGCTAAGACATGGTGCTTAATGTTCCATCACATCTGTAGATAATTGTACGCGTCTCAAAAATGTTATCTAGATGCCACATAAGTCTGAGGCACTTGAGTGCTTCAGACAGGTATCTACAAAAGGTAGAAAACCATCTGGACAAAAGGATATATCTTTAGGCCAGAGCAAGACTGTGAATATCTATCTGAGCGAGAGCAATGTGATGGAGAGGAAATCGTTAGGTAGTTGGCTATTCCCACGCCCCGTAGCAGGATGCTGTAGTGGATAGAAGGAATAGGATACTATAAGAGATGGTCTGATGTATGATAGCACATGCAGAATGCATGTTCCCTATTTGGAGGAGAGACTTTGCAAAACGGCTATCAGAATACTCAACCAAAAGCCCACCAAGTCTGTAGCCACTGCACCCTACGAGATGTGGACAAAAGGCAACCAATATGAGGTCACCTTAGGCCATGGGGATCGGCATCTTATGAGCTAAGTAAAATTTCAAGTCAGGAAGAGGGAAGTACGTCTCTACGAAATAGAGGTTTCACTGGATGACACCCCATCCCTAAATGATCAATAGGAAATAGTTCCTACAGGTCTTCAGGACAGTGGGAGTAACTTTCCTAGTAAACAACCCACCATAAATTATGACTATGTGGAGGAAACCTCATTGCGTAGGAGTGCTCTTTGGAGTGTACCCCGTCGATGATTTGACATCAAAGAGTAGACTGTGATAGTCACCATGCAAGACAAAGATAAGCCTACGACATAGTCCCAGGCTCTTTCATCACCTGACAAGAAATTTGGACCCTAGATAGAAGAAACGTATCTTCATGGAGTAACGTATCTTCTTGTGCTATTCGGAGCACTCTAGGGGTTGCGTATTCGAAAGGCAACAAGTAGTGTAACAAAAATGGATTCACGAGATATGTGATTTCTCATAGGATATATCTATAATTTAGGGAAATGGTCGTACAGATGATGTTCTCCACGAGCATGGAGGAAACTGTTGGAAGATACCCGTTCCTTAGTCGATTATGAGGGATTAGTTCCCCAATGATCCTTTGGACAGTGGGAGTGAATTTTCAAGAAGGGTGCCCGGGATGAGAGAAAATGTTGATCCTCCTATGCAAAGGAATTTCTCATAGGAGCATACCCCCATCGACTGCTTGAGATTGAAGGGACGATCTTAAGGATCACCTTGCATAAACGATAGGATAGAATGATAAGCCTTATCGTTCCCTAATTATGAAGAATGGAAAGTAAGCTTTACAGGATGAGTTAGATTCTATAAGGGGCCAACCAAGTTTAAGACTAGGTTGACTTTCCGACTGGATGGAAGACTACCGGAGATCAAGGGGTTTCCAAGGTCGATCAGAGACCCAGACGGAAGTGTGGTAAGGCATACGACTTGCATAAAAGCGAATAAGCCTACACTCATTCTAAGTGTAGATATCGACGAAAAATTCTCACGAGACGGATAGTGAGAGTTTGCGTCGATCCGACGAGTTATTTTCCTAATATGGTAGCAATAACTGCGTTGGTTCAACGGGGTATCCTTCCCAGAGTATTGGGTGGTGCGTATTAAGTTTATTTGCTTGGTAGCATAAATAGTTGTAATGATGGAATTAAGGCTCCATTCTCGATAAGCGTGACAACTGAATTCCTCAATGGAGGAATCAAAGAGGTAATCTACATAACTCAGCCAGAGGGTTTCGATATGTAAGATTAAATGCACGAATGAGTACAAGCTCATTAAGTCTATATGTGGTCTTAGCTAGTCCTCAGGACAGCAATATTTCATCATGGATCGTTTACTATATGTTTACGATAACAAATGAAAACTGCTGTGTATCACGCTCACTAGTAGAGGGTTGATGATCACTTCACTTAATATCGATGACACACTATTGGCTAGTGGAGCTTAAGGACTGTTCGAGTCCACTAAGGAGTAACTATACTCCTATAGCTCAACACAAGACTTTACAACCTAGACGTGTTCCCAAAAAGACACCATATGATAATGACCAGATGACCGAAGTGCCTGATGCAGTGGGAGTCTCCTATACATTATGGTATATACTTAGACCCACCGAACGCTATGCAATCGGAGGATTGGATTACGGGAAATTCCAATTTAAGATATTATATTGCAGTCACCAGGATACTCAAAATGATGGATCACGTGCTATGACTATCGGAGATGATGCTTTGACTAGTTAGCCATGCATGCTAACAAGGGTGGGGACCTCGATGCACATGGATCCACCTCACGCTACTATCCATGCTCGATGATAGACTCGGATGAAAAATATGCAATATAAGTGTTGCATGATCGTATTGGACTGCTCAATCGACCATGGAAGCGAAGCACGATTGCATGTTCTGCCATTGGGCATAAATATGTTTAGCTAAAAAGGTTTCCGGTAAGCTTATGAGCTGTCGACAAACCAGCTATCCTGAGTTGTGTTTAGCATACGGATGTAACACTGCGATAAAGTCAAACACATAGGAAGGGTTACCATTTCACAAGAGATAAAATGGCTACCTTAGGAGTAATCTTGGAATGGATCGACTGCGGGCTGAGGTGTTGGCTCATCCCATTCCTAAACTCACTTAAGAATTGTCTTTGTGGATCGCTTAATAGAATTGGGACTCGGTAGTCGATGAATGGTAATATGATTGATGAGCGCACGAGACATTATTGATTGGATTTTATTTAGATTTGTTTATTTAACATATGCATGTTGATTGACACATGCATGATATGTTACATTTCCTGTACTAGCATAGAGCATGTCAGCAGACACCAGGTCGGCTCACTCACACGAACGACCGCCTTTGCAATATCCTGGATAAGTCTGGGTGGGGTTGAAGATGAGATAGAATCCCGATAAGCGCTAGAAGCCTATGATATGATATGAGATGCCTATCATATGAAGCATAAGGCATATGATAAGAGATAGACGTCTATCAGTAGAGCTAGTAGCCTGTAAGACGGACTCAATTGTCGCATTGGAAGTAAGTTCCAAGGTGAGAGTGGTTATGGCCAATCGAACATAGTTAGTACGCCAAGCCATGTATAGTCTGCGTAGAGAAAGCCAGATGCGAGAACTAATTAATGTTCACAAAAGTGTGACATCGCAATACTCGGGCTGGTGGCCATAACGGCTACCAGACTAAGATCTACATAGTGGTCCTTCCAGGATAAGACATGCGCTCTGATCAGATTCTAAACTCTATGGCGCATATTTTCCCAAAATAACGCGTGCTTATGAGTGACAATGAGGTGATGAGTAGAATTAGTACCTGTGATTCCTCATCGTGTGAGCCTCGTCGATCATACAAATATGATTGACAATGTATACCCTTTGTACTTTCATCTGTGTCATGAGGAGACGGGTTGGTGGTGCTACTTTGGCGTGACACCTTACGAATACGGATGATTCAGCCTTCCGGACGCTGCTGGGAAAGCAGCTAAACCGAATCTAAGTGACACATTTATGTAAGGAAAGATTCTCATTGCATCGCTCTTCGTTATCTTCATTGGGCCCACCTACAAGATCTTATGGGATCATGCAGGATATGAAAATAATAAGGGAAATGTGGACTCATAGGAGCATGGCCTACGGGACAAGGCATGTGCTTATGATCTGTGAGATGGCAATTAGAGGAATCAGGGGAATACGAGAGTTACGAAGTGCAATATTACTGTTATTCTTTTTAAGGGTGTCTTCCGGCGATGGCTATACGACTTTGGTGTGTGGATCTTCCGGAAGGGTGCCTTCCCGCGCTAGCTATACGAGTTTGATGTGCGGATCTCCCGAAATTCAAGTACTCTCACCGGTCACACCCCACGGCCACAACGATACTCTTTTTTAGATGATAAATAGTTGGAGATTGATAGAGACTAGATTGATTGTGCAGCCCCACTGTGCGAGTGGGAGATGTTAGCAATTGATGCGCCCATGTGGGTGCGCAATGCAATTATCATAACCTTATGGGGTTAGTTGCACTAAGGCACAAACCTAGAGGGTTAGTAGCAAAGGCTCAAACTCTAGGGGTTCATGTGTAAACCTATGAGAAGTTTTGCCTATATAAGGAGGCAGCCTCCTACGCAATAGAATGAGCTTATTGTAATTCTATTCAGTAAAGTAACTCTGTCTAGATTCATTCTCAAGTTGTAGAGAACCCTAGTCTCTCGACAGCTAAATCGATAGGAGGTGGAACGTGGGTGGAACATAGTGTTCGTCCTCGAGATTCGCACTTGATTGGTGGGAGCAAGACTTTGGAAGAAGCACGTGAAAGCAAGCAATCAACAAGATCACAGTCCGCTGTGCTAGGAACTAAGGAAGAAAATGTACACATAAATCTTCCGCTTTAATTCATGTTGTAGATCTATGCATGATTAGATCAGCCCTGCCCTTCAGTTGTGGTGAAAGACCTGAAGATCCTGCCAGCTCCTTGTTGTTTGGAATTGGATGGACAGTACTTTGATGGATATAATCCTGAAGGCTAGAACTTTGATCACATATTATTTCTTTTCTTGGGCGCCATTTCAGGTGATAATCAAGTCATTTACTGTCGCATCTGATTTATTTAGCAATTATCAACAAAAGGTTAGAGTTGGGCTGCTTGGCCTCCCATCCAGTTGTCTTTCAAGATACTTATAGTGCTTTGTAATTTCAATTTTATTTTGTTGTGTTAATAATTTAGGCATGTAGTCGGCTTATGAAGTATAAATCAAAAAGCTTAAGTTGGGTTTTTAATTTTGCAAACGTTTTGGGGATGTGATGGTTTCTTAAAGTTAACTTTTAAGCCTTAGTTAGCTTCAGATAGTTTGGAGAGGTAGAGTGTCTTTATCCAAAATACATGAAACAAAGTGTTTATATATTTAAACATAATAAGGGGTTAAAGTGTTTTTTTTACATAATTACCTATAATGCCTTGTCCCATGATAATTATATCCAAGCAAACATAATATATCCCACTACTTTATATCTTCTACCATAACAAGCCCGAAAGACCGTTTATATGAGGCAGAGAACCAACAAGTAGGGTTGGTTACGATGAGATACAACTAAGAACTCATAATGACCACTCAGACTCAGTACACACCATGAAACATGACAAAGTGGTCCTTCATCTGATTTTGAAATATCAAAGTCGTCTTCATTAAGGAGCACACTAGTTTTAGGCCGAACTCACGTAATTGTGTTGAAGCTTCATATGAGGTTCGTTCAATTTCATAATTGACAATGGGAAAGGCCAAATGGGTTGGCCAATGGTGGCCATATACACTAATAATTAATTCATTTTCACGTACAGTGCCTATCAAAGCAGTCGAGTTGGGCAGGTTGGCGTCTAATTAATGCTAAACGAACAGAAAGATGAAGGACATACTAATGTCTAACAGAATGCAAAAGGAAATGTAGAATATTGTGATAAATTCTAATCTTAAATATTAAATAACTAAAATCTAAACCCTAAACCAAATACAGTAAAACATCTATAAATTAGTATTCGATAAATTATAACATCGATAAAATTAATAAATTGTCTAGTCACAACATGGGACCAGTACAAAACCGGGCCATAATCGATAAAATAATAAGATAATAATTTCTTTTGAAATTCCAATGTATATATATACTAGTCCCGACGAAACTATAAATTAATAATTAAAAAAAGATTCAGAATGATAAGATTGTCTAGTAAAAAAATGAATCTATAGTTAATTGTTTTTTGTTGAACTACAAATCTATATTCTTGAGTTCATCTTTAAATCTCCTCATTGTTCCTTGACTAATTTTCAAATCGAAAGTTTTGTCAACCCAACAAATCTAATTGAGTGCATCATTGATGATCTCTATTGTATCCGCATAAAAAATTTCATTGTTGATTGGTCATGGTTGATTTTGAACACCTTTTAGTTTATGAGCCATAGTTGATGTGATTTTAAAAATGTTCAGTGAACACTTTATGAGTGCTCAATTTCTAACCATGTTTAATGTACTGCGTTGGTACCATAGACTAGCTTTTTGGTACAATGAACTAATTTTTTACTTAATAAAGAACAATGAACTCGACACATTCAATTATTTTGTGAATGTATATTCATAGAATTTATGCCTTGAAACTTGTTTTTGTATTTTATTTTCTTCTATAACTAATATACATTGTAAATAGAACATTGGTTTGAAAATTCAAAGGTTATAAGTAAAACATTTTTAAATTAATAAATTATTAATTTATCGATATAATAATATCTCGCTAACTTAATAAAATATCTCGATCCAAACATTATTAATTTATAGAGGTTTTACTGTATTAAATTATAAATTATATTTAATTTAAACCCTGACATTTACATTCAACCCTGAAAATTAAACTAACAAAAAAAAACACAGTTCCACTTAAACATTTGCTGATGGTCCAACCAAAGTATCCTAAGAGAATTTAATTGAATAACATAGACTTGAAGAAACATAAACTTGAGTTCTCTGCTCTCTCTCCTCCTAGAGAGAGAAAGCTAGAGAGTTTGTACTCCCCAGAGGAGTTTCCGAGTCTTGCTCTCCTGCAAGGTCCTCTTTCCTTCGCCGTTCTCTTTTCCATTCCCCTCTGCAACTTCTCATCCCAATCAGATCTGTGCTCCTGGTCGTCGCTCGGTCTCGTCGCTGGGCTCGCCGTCGCCGCCTCTCTTTGCAGCGGCGAGCCCTCAAATCATTTTCTTCTTGTTTTTTTTTTCCAGCAAATTCGGTGTCAAGAAGCTCATAATCGGAGGTTTTGGCGATGTTTTCCGGCTTGGGGTGTCCGCGGCTAACGGGTTTGTTCGCTCTTCTTCATGAGGCTGCCAGTTCTTTTCTTCCCCTTTCCGGCATACTCGTCGACCTCTCTATGCTAGGCAGATTGGTACCAGATCTGGGTTTTTTTTGCCTTTCTTAGGGTTTAATTTAGCTTTTGTTCGGTTTCTTGGTTCCCCTTTCGTCTCTCCCCCTCTGATGTCATTTGTTTATGCATCTATGGTGTTGTCATCTTGATGGGGGTTAGTTCACGGGACTTTGGGAAGGACGTGACGTGTTTTTACAATAGTCGAATCTCAGCGCCTTGGAGCCCTATTTTGAGTTCATCCAGATGGTTTTTATTGGTAGGGGTTGCTGCCGGAGTCCTTATTTTCCCTTGGTCGGAACAGCTTTGGATTGCTCTCTCCGGCGGTCTTCCTTTCTCAAGTTCAGGGAGTTCGTCCCAGCATGCAAAAAAATTAATGGAGTTTTATTTTCAACTATTGGGAATATCTACGATTGTTTCTTTTAGTTTTTATTTTGCTCTCTTTGGAGTACTCTCTTCCGAGTTTGTGGGATGTACCACTCTGCCATCCACATATTTTCTAGTCTAGTATTGGTTGTGATAGCCTCTTTGTTTAATGAAGCTACAGTTTCTGTTTTTTTTTTTTTTAAAAAAAAAAAACTTGCAGTTAGACGATTATTATTTTCTCAAAGTTTCTGTCGAACCCTTCTGTCCAATTATTTATGTCCGTTTACCATTTTTCATTAAATATTGATTCTGCTTACTTTTATGTCTTAGTGCATGTTTGGCATCCCTGTTTTTAATCAACTTTGATTAAAAACAGGGTTGCTTTTTTAAACTCATTTGGCACCTCTGTTTTTTTGCCTATTTAAAAACAAAAACATGCCGAAAAACAGCTGTTTAAAAAAAACAGCAAATGTGGTGTTTTTTTGGTGTTTTTTCTTGCTATTGGTGTTTAAAGACATTTCAACTATGATTAGATGCAACAAATATCAAATATAAGTCGGTATTGTACGTTAAAATGATATTCAAGCAATATAAAATTGAAATTTAGTAATGTTGCCAAATGTGTTTTTGATTTTAAACACTGTTTTTAAACGTATACCAAACCGTTTTTTGATTATGTTTTTAAACGTGTTTTTTCGATACGTTTTTTTCCACTGTTTTTCTTGTTTTTAAACGGATACCAAACAAGCTCTTAGAATCTACTATTTGGGGAATCGAAAATAATCAAGACGAAAAATGCATAGTTCATCTTTAATCAATTTCTATGATTTTAAAACTTCTCTATTTTTCTGGGTGAAGGTAAGTTTTATTTAATTGACTTCCATATCGGAGGAGGTTGACAATTTTTAGTTTTGTGTCAAATTCGGTGGCAGCATATGGTGCGTTTGGAAAAGTTATTTATTTCGGTTTTTAGTTTTTCCATCAAATGATTTCTTGAATGAGTTTGTTTCTGCCATATTAAATACTAGTTTTTAAACAAGTTTTTCTCAACTTTTGGCATGTGGAAAAAAACAAGTTCCTATAGTTTTTTTTCGGTTTTTCTTTCTGTTTTTGTACATACAATTTAGTCCTCACATGTTTTTATATTTCTAAAGTTATCCGTTAGAGAACTCGCAAATATGGCAATAGATAAATTAGATAGAGGTCTCTTGTTGTGGTGCTATTATTTTTGGTTAATTGTGTTTGTCCAACATCTCGGCAAATGTTAATTTTACACCCAAAGTTGCTCATACTTTAATTTCATGAAAAAAGACTTGAACTTTGATGTGATCCAAATTTCATGAAATCGTTAACTTTTTGTTGAATTCAAGTACGGAATTTTGGATTTTTTTGGTCTAGCGATAATGTGAATTTGTTCTCAAATCTGCTAACTTCCATCAAATCGTTGACTCTCATGAAATCGTTAACTTTATGCATTTAATTTTTTCTTAGTAAATACGTCAAAAAATGGAGGATACATTTGTCATTTAATATATTACATCTAGTTTGAAACACCACTATCAAAAACATTTCTTCAGTTTTTGATCTAGATTAAACACTATCACCAAACACACTGCTTTAAGCAGAATCTTAAAAACCAACCAAAAAAATTTCCACCAAAATCTAAAAACCATCTTTTCCACCAAAAACAACTCAACCAAACTCACCCATAGTGTGGTTGGGGTTGTCCTAATTTTTAATTTTGGTTTCCATGAAGACTGGGTTCAGCGAGAAAACTTCTAATTTCAGAAGAATTCCATTTGAGAGCGTCACGAGAGCGTCTATATATAATATTTTTTTAATATAATTTCATGAAGAAAACTAATATTTGCATATGATAATGTGATTTTACACATGAGAATATTTTTTATTAAAGGGGTTGCACTATTCATTTGTCAAATAGGTGCTTTAATAAGGAACAATAATGTTTAAATATTTGAATTATCAAACTAACACATAATAAGTTGAGATTAATCATCAATTATAGTCCAAACTCCAAACTAATGATAAATTGGCTTTAAAAAGTAATTCTCCTACGAAAACGAGCTCTCTATTTTCTGGAGCGCCTTTAGTGCGAGGTTTGGTCTCGAAAGCACCAGAGCGAGGTTTGGTAGAGGGAGCGATGCCCCTTCGAGAGGTTTTAGGTGACTTAGAGTGTGACGATCAGAATCTGGGTTTGTTGTGGCAGTTGTGTCAGCGTTGGGGCGGGCAATGGGTGGCAGTTTGCGGTGGTGATGGTGGTTGTAGTGATGGATGTGGTTGTTATATTCACGCTATTGTTATTAGTATTAAGGAACTGCCCTCACAAATTATGACATAAATGTCAACTAATGGAATATTCTTTAACGTAGCTAACAAAATACCTTTTCCAGTTTCAACATAATGAAAACTTTTCAAATGGGGGATGCAGTGAGGTAACTTTAGAAATGGGTGTTGCAATCAGGGAGTTTTGATATAGTAGGGTATGCAGTATGCAATTAATTGAGCCTAAAATAAATACGAAATACATTTAAACAGCCTGGTTTTATTCATTTTTAAATAGAGCAACAATCTAACGACTCCAACCTTTGCAAAATTTTTAATAAACTTTCATAATGTTTGATATTTAATCTGTATTGATTTAGTAAATTTATCTTTTTTATTTATTTTCTTTCAACACATGTTTTTATTCATTGGTAAATTTTATGAGGCAATGTTATTTTTAAGATAAAATATAGGAGACAATATTCATTATAAATAAGCTTTTTTTTAGAATAGGATTAATAAGCTTTTTTTCTAATGGTATTATACCCATTGGCTTTGTTGAAATTTCAAAATATGATACATAATTAAATACATGTTAGTGGAAAAATTTCAACTGCCACTCTTCCCTATTATTTAATAATACTAGTCATTTGGACTTATTGTGATAGCCCGTTATTGAAATGTTTTGTGAATTGAAGTTTTGAGTAAATAATGATCACTGGAGCTATTCAGCATCGGAGCTTGTCGCCTCCTAACAGAAGGTTTCGATCCCTCTCTCCTAAGAGTGGAAGTGGAAGCTATGAGAACCGAGCAAGAGACAGCAATGAGGCTGCAGGAGATCAGTGATAAATCAGGTTTACCCATTCCAATCAATTCTGATATGTTAGAGTCAACTAAGATATTATTTTGGAATTGCCGTGGTGCAAGCAGCAAGAATTTTAAGCGTTGTTTCCGTAATCTGAAAGAGGATCATCATTTCGAGATGGCCATTCTGCTTGAAACGAAGGTAAAGTTTGCTGATTTAGGATATTACTTCCACAATATTGGTCTCTCTGAACGACTCATTGTCGACCCAGACGGTAGATCAGGAGGCATATGGTTAATTTGGAATCCCAGCAACATCGACATTACTCTTCTCAGCAACCACTCTCAGGCGATTCACGCTAAAGTACAAAAAACAAATTTTGAGCCGTGGATTCTGTCGGCCATCTATGCGAGCCCACATGAAGCAAATCGCCGGGGGTTGTGGGAGGATATCAACACCATGGCCAACAACATTACTGAACCCTGGGTTCTTGCTGGCGATTTCAACGATTATACAGGTTCTTCTGAAAGAAGGAGCTTCACCCCTCTAAGAACCTGCTCAAAGAACATCAGATTCGTCAATAACATTCAAAATAGTGGCCTCCATGACCTGGGGAATTGTGGTCCGAATCTGACTTGGACCAATAATAGAGAGGGCCTTGCCAATACACAAGAAAAGCTGGACCGTGCTCTTGGTAACAGTCAATGGAAACTGAACTTCCCGGATTGTTCGGTGACCTGTCTGCCTCGTACATACTCGGACCATTCACCACTCATAATGGAGACTCAAGGTATGGCCTCTTGTCGCACGTTTAGACCTTTTCGTTTTGAGAATTTTTGGTTAAAGCATCCTGACTTTAACAATCTGATTTTGAATAATTGGAATGTTGATGCTAGTGTGGATTATAATCTGTCTTCCCTAAAAAACACTATTAAAATTTGGAATCGTAGTGTTTTTGGTAATATTCACAAGAATAAGAGAATCCTCCTTGCTAGAATTTTAGGTGCTCAAAAGGCCCTTTGTAAAAAATTTAGCAACCATCTCTTTTTTATTGAAAAACAGTTAGTTAAGGAGTTTAATATGATTTTAGAACAAGAAGAAATGCTTTGGCATCAAAAATCGCGAATTAACTGGATTGTGAAAGGGGAGAGGAATACTAGATTTTTTCATCTTTCTACTATTATTCGTCGAAGAAGAAACACCATTGTTATGTTGAAAGATGAGAATAATATTTGGATCACTGAGCCCCATTTATTAAAAGAGCATATTAGATCTTATTTTCTCAACCTTTTCTCTGATGATTCTACTAATGCTATTCCGGATATTAGATATGAGAACTGTGCCAAGAAGCTTACTAATGAGGATAATGCTACTCTTATGGCCGCGGTTAATTTTGATACTGTTAGTAAAGCTGTTAAGACTATTAATAGGAATAAAGCTCCAGGGCCAGAGGGTTATAATGCCGCTTTTTTCCATGATTGTTGGAACGTTGTTGGTTCGGATATAGCTAAAAGTATTGTTGAATTTTTTGAAAAAGGGATTATGCCGGAGGGAATGAATAATACTTTTATTACTCTTATTCCTAAAAAAGATAATCCGGAAAGTATCAAGGATTTTAGACCAATTGGGCTTTGTAATGTTACGTATAAGATTATTGCAAAATTTTTTGTTGAAAGAATCCGGACCTTTATTGATAGAATTATCTCTCCTAATCAGAGTAGCTTTATTCCCGGAAGATCAACTAGTGATAATATCATAGTTGTGCAAGAGATAATCCATAGTATCAAAAAGAAAAAAGGAAAAAAAGGTGCTATGATTCTCAAGATTGATTTAGAAAAAGCATATGATAGACTTTCTTGGAATTTTATTAGAGAAACTCTTCTTTGGTTCGGCTTTGAACCATGCACTGTTGAGCTCATCATGATATGTGTTACTACTGTCAATTTTTCTGTTCTTTGGAATGGGGAACCACTTCCTTTTTTCAAACCTGGCAGGGGACTGAGACAAGGGGACCCCCTATCCCCGTATATTTTTGTTCTTTTCTTAGAAAGGCTTTCTAGTATGATCAATCAAGTGGCAGGGCAGGGTTTGTGGAAAGGTATTAAATTCTCTAATAATTGTCCTTCCATCACTCATTTATTTTTTGTCGATGATATGCTGTTATTTGCTCAAACTGATAGTATCACTGTCCATTTTGTTTCCCAAGTGTTAAATGATTTCTGCGATATCTCAGGTCAAAAGGTTAATCATATTAAGTCTAAAATTTTCATTTCCCCAAATGTTAACCACAATCTGGCTCGTAATATAAGTGCTAAAACAGGTTTCTGTTTGACTCAAAACCTTGGAAGGTATCTTGGTGTTAATCTCAACCAAGCTAGAGTAGGGAAAATTCAATTTGCAGAACTCATTGAAAGAGTCGCTAAAAAGCTTGCCGGTTGGAAATCTGACTTTCTAGGTATGGGAGGTAGGCTCACTCTAATTAAAGCCGTCACGACGGCTATTCCCATATATCAAATGCAGACTCAATTTATTCCCCTAGGTGTTTGTAAAGATATTGATAAAATCAATAGAGGTTTCCTTTGGGGGGATAAAGATGATAAGAAAAAGATTCATGCTATTAATTGGGAGACCGTTTGTAAGAATAAGAAGCTAGGTGGGCTGGGGATTAGGAAAATGAAAAATCAAAACAAAGCCCTTCTTACCAAACTGGGATGGAAAATTATTAATAATGAAAAGGGCATTTGGATCGACTGTCTCAAAGGAAAATATCTAAGAAATTTCACTCTCTTTGATTGGCCAAAAAAGAAAAATTGTACTAAGACTTGGAGAGGAATTATTAAGAGCAATGACTGTTTGATTAAGGGAATTAGATGGAAAATTGGTAATGGAAGTAAAATTTCCATTTGGAATGATAGGTGGATTGGAGATTTCTCCTTGAAAGAGTGCTACCCAAATGTGAATTTTGATAAAAACTTAAAAGTTGATAGTCTCATTGATACTGATAGGAGTTGGAACACCAATATGCTTCATGATATCATTAGTACCACCCATATTAATGGGATCCATGCTAAAATCATTCCCATTGACCCTAACACTTTGGATACTATCTACTGGGGTGGAAATTCGGATGGTGTTTTTTCGGTCACTTCGGCCCATGATTTCATAACCAATACTGATCAGCCGGCTCTTCTTCAATGGGATTGGATTTGGAAACTCAAGATCCCTACAAAACTTATTCTTTTTATTTGGAAAATTCATCATGAGAAGCTTTTTACAAATGTTCAAAGATTCATTCGAGGCTTTACTGATTCTGATTCATGCCCTCACTGCGCAGGTTACAGTGAGAACCTGAATCATCTATTCAGAAGCTGCCCAAAAGCTACGGCTGTTTGGGAAGCGATTAGGGGAGATCAGTGGAATTACCACAACAACAATAATGGGTTCCTTGGATGGTTTGACTCTAACCTCAGACTTTCTAAGATTACTAACAGATGGCACTCCATACTTTTTGTTTGTGGGTGTTGGATGATTTGGAAGAATCGCAATGGAGTTGTTTTCAACAACATTGCGATTCCCGCAAAAATCCTTGCTAGTAATGCTAGAAAGTATGCAGAAGAGATTGAATGGGCCTTCAAATGTGGTAATTCAGCTAATCCCACCATTCATGCGACTAATTGGATTCCTCCTTGTGCAGGTAAAATCAAATTAAACACGGATGGAAGCAAAGAAGGCATCAATGGAGTGGAAGGTTACGGAGGAGTCTTTCGTGATGAAGCTGGACAATGGATCAAAGGTTTCATGGGCCAGATCGGACATGCTACGGTGTTGGAAGCGGAGCTTTGGGCCATCCATAGAGGCTTGGTCATTATCCACAAGGACCAAATGAAGGAAATCACCATTGAAACCGATTCACAAGACGCGCTGCAGATCATCACCAACAAGGAGATTCCTGACAACTTCCCCTACAAAGCTCTTGTTCAAGATATTAAAGTCATCATGCAGGGAAATGGATGTTTCATGGAGTACATCCCTAGAGAGAGCAACGGACTTGCAGATGCTATATCCAAAAGAGGAAGAATGCAGAAAGAAATTCTTGTCATTATGGAAAATGCTCCTCAGTGGATTGAACAGGAGGTTATTAAGGAAATGATCAGAGGCGATCGCTCCAAGTAGTGCCCTCTGTGGGTTTTTGTTTTGTTTGTTGCTTGTTTTCTGTTGTAGGTTTGTTTTCGGACTTGTAGGTCTCTGACCTGGCCTTTGTTGTTTGTGTTTCTTAATCTTCTTAATGATCAAAAAAAAAAGTAAATAATGACGACTACATGCAATAAAAATGGAATGTAAATAAAATTCTTTTAAGCTGAGAGATCATATTATTTGATTACTTCGGTAAATCTTCTATAAGTAAATATCCTTAGAACCGGAGAAAATTATTCAATTAGCATGATTATTCATTTATCTGATTATTCATTAATCGAACATTCATATGGACAAGTTGACCAAGGTGGGACCAGTTTTTTTTTTTTTTATTTGGCTATGTTTTTTGTTTATCGAACATTCATTTATCAAGGTTTTATTAAGATTATGAACTTATTTCCCAGTGTTGTGAAACGAGGATTGACGAGAGAAACAAGAGATAAAAAGAGCGACAAGATGTAGGGAGAAGAGTATTCAGAGGTGTATTATTCTCCAACCCTAAGCCTCCTTATATAGGCATTAGGTGGGCTTGTGGACCAGAATATAATAATACAAAATACACCCAACTATGTGGTGGATATTCACATCAGTCCAATTACATATTTCATAACACTCCCCCTTGAATATTCACAACTACGATGCCTCGTTAAAACCTTGTCATGAAAAACCCTGTGGGAAAAATCAATGACTAAGGAAAAAGAGTACATTGGTGAATCCTATTTGCTCAGTTGGTGATGACATTCTTCTGGAACGCATCTGGATAATCTTCGCAAGCCTCGTTAAAACCTTGCTAGGAAAAACCCTGTGGGACAAAAACCGTAGCGAAGGAAAAAGAGTGCCGCGCTTTTAGCATTTCATTTGATCTCCCCCTCATTGGAATATCCTTGTACCTGACAAACAAAATCCATTGCAAAAACAACAATCTAAAAGAAATAATTAACAATCATGATTGATAAAATGCATATGCACCTAATACTATTCGCGAGTGTACACTTTTGATTTGCTTCAGGCAAATAATATTTCTCATGGGAACCAACCTCCATGTAATTTCACAAATTTGTGATTCATACGATCGTATCGTAACTAGTTACATTTCAACCCATCTTTTTGTTGTTCCTTAGTCCCAGAGACTAAAACAACATTACATCATTCTCACCACGAGATGATTATACTAATGAGAATTTATCATCACCCATAAAATCATGTTTCTCATTTTACAAGTCCCACGCTTAAAAGCGGACATGAACCTCGAGACAAATCCCACGCATACCAGCGGATGTGCAGTCTCAACATAGATCCCACGCTTAACAGCGGATAACGATATCTACATAAATCCCACGCTTAAAAGCGGATATGTAGTTTATGCATAGACTGTAATTTCTGCTTCGGGTTGTTTGTATGCTCTACATATTCAAAATTATTGTACCCGAGCAATTTTCTATGCACTTGTTGACTTTGTTTTGGCCAATAACTATTTAGTCAACCTTCTTCCCATAAAATTATCATATGATTTACATAGCGCTTCCTCAATTCTATCATCATTATTAGTAGGATCATACTATTGTATTACGGTACCTTTAGCTACTTCCAGAGCTATGAGCCTCTCCCAGGGCTATTCAATTACCAACGTTGGTTTTGATCCATTATGATGATGTATATATGAACCCCCAAGATTTCTCCAGAATCTTGTGTTCTTAATTTGTAGAGCATTTTAACCATATCCCAACATTCTTTTGGATGCTTTTAATTTCATATTCCTCTTCTAGAGGATCAAAAATATTTACACAAGCAAACCCATTAATGCTTAATTGTGTATACCCATATAATATACCCATTAGTTGAGAAGCTATCCATTTTGTTGGGATTTTGCATTAGTACATATCCGTAGAGACAATGATATTTCGGCTCATGTCATGTAATAAGACCCATTCTCCCCCTCATGACGTGAGCAATAAGATCATAACCATAATGATACTTTGTTGATGCTTCAGGCATCAATTTGTCTCATATGTACTTTGTATAAACCAATCCTCAAATTTTTAAACAAAAATATTGACAATAAGCAATCTCTTGGACGCCGTAGTTCTCTAATCAAAGTTTCTTCCAAGAAACCCAAAAAGAGACGTAAATGTCAATACCTTTATTTAAATGTGAGTGGTTGTAGATTCTCTCTTCAGGAAGATCTTTTGATGTTATTTTATAACTCCGTGTTATAAACATCGTCATAATTTCATAACTTCTGGTATGAAAATCACTTTTACGCATATAAAATGCGTTTGTCCAATAAACCCTCATGGACTAAGAACATCTTCTGGATGTTCTACTTAAATCAATAACAAGTGTATAAACGGAAAAATACTAGACAAGATTCAAAAAATAAATGTGTATATGATACAAGAAATAAACATAATATAACCTCTTCACGAGGGTGGATCATTATTTGAATTGTAACAATCTCTTCAGGAGATTTAAAATATTTCATAACTTCAGGTTATGAAAGTCATAACTACGGGTTATGAGTGATTTCATATAATATGTAACTTCGGGTACATATGACATGGCCAGATTTAACATCGATGGCGCTTACGAATGCTCTTCTGGAGGTTCGTTTTTGATCCATAATACGAGAACAGAAGAAAAAATAGCAAAAAGAATTATAAAAAAATAGATAAACCTAGGTAACCAAATATGACCTCTTCAGGAGTTTTAGAAGAAAATTGCTGGACATCCTTCAGGAGATCTAAAAGCAATATGTAACTTCAGGTTACAAGCCATGGAATAACCACATCTTCTAGAGGCACTTCTTTAATTATGGCGTAACTTCGGGTTACAACCATATCATCGTGTAGTAAAAAAAATACAAAAAAAGAAAGTAAAGTAGCATAACCTCTTCAGGAGGCTTAGAAAAAAAAATGTAAAACATCTCTTCCGGAGACGAAAACATTACAGTATGACTTCAGGTCATAAAAAAAGTTATGCTGTAACTTCAAGTTACAGTTAGATTATTATATATTTCACAACTTCGGGTGTGAAAATTATACTTTTGTAAGAATGAAGCTTAAACCAAATTGTGGTTTTGATTAAGACATCACCAGGAGGTTAAAATAATAACACATGTTAGACATCTCTTTTGAAGACGTATAATATGACGGTATGACTTCAGGTCACAGAAAAATATATCGTAACTTCATATTACGATTTAAGTGTTATGTATTCATAACTTCCTTTATGAAACATGACTCTTATTAGAAATAGCTAAAAGCTGATTTATAGTCATGGATTGAGACCTCTTCAGGAGGTTCTTTATTTAAGTAGATAAACAACATATAATAATAGATCTTGTGCACTATGAATTGAAACTTGGTCTAATATTTTTTTCATACCAGTAATATGAAAAAAATAAATTTAAACATATTCATATCAATGGATAATCACATAAAACAGGAATTAGAAGTGATGGCGTTGAACCCCTATGTTCAGATCATTGTTTCTTCAGTATGATGAGAAAAAAAATGGATGGAAACAAGTACAAAACCCACCCAGTAGTAATTCAAAAGAGATGGTACAATCAGAAGCAGACGAAGCCAAAGATTGGAATAAGGATTTACCTTTAGAACACATAAAAATATTGGCAGTGATAAAATATACCGCAAACAGTAATATCACAATTAATAAACTGACCTAGAATTGCTAGAATGAATTGCCATAGATCTTGTCTTATGGTCCAAAGAATACATGTGCTCATGCAGTTATAAAAACAATCAATTAAATAATCGTAATCAAAAGAAAAATCCACATGCAGTTTGCTTTCCTTGTCCTCTTTCTCATATGCACAAAGAAAAGTACTAACCTCGTAAGTGTATGGAACCGAACAGAAAGTATTATCCAATTTCGATGGACCCGAGAGCGCTATCGTGCTGATAACGTGTTGTGAAACGAGGATTGACGAGAGAAACAAGAGATAAAAAGAGAGACAAGATGTAGGGAGAAGAGTATTCAGAGGTGTATTATTCTCCAACCCTAAGCCTCCTTATATAGGCATTAGGTGGGCTTGTGGACCAGAATATAATAATACAAAATACACCCAACTATGTGGTGGATATTCACATCAGTCTTATTACATATTTCATAACACCCAGCTCTTTTTGACACAATACTTTGTGCTTTATTAAATTATTTTATGTGATATCTTGTCCTTTTCTCTTTTGCTAAAAAATAAAAATGTTGCTTACTTGACTCCTAATTTAGCTCCTTAAAATAATTACTTAGGTGAAAAGGTAATGTGGAAAATTAAAAACTCAAGTTTTGTTAGACTTACCAAAAGATTAAAAAGTTACATAAAAAGTATCTAACAAACATTTGTAGAATAAAATGATTTAAAGCTAATAGACATAAAAACATTTAGGTTGAAGAATAAATTAGTTTATTTACTTAATTAATTAAAATTAAAAATTAATTTATTCTTCAAACATTATTTCTAAATAATCATTAACTTTAGAACACTTTATTCATATTGATATATACTCAAAGACACATTAGTAATTCCCTCAAAAAAAAAGACACATTAGTAAAAAGACACATTAGTAAAAAGAGATCAGTTTCTTTTTCACTTAGTGGAACCTCAAAAAACTTATTTATTCTCAACCTTTAAATTGAATTTATTATAGAATTTTTAACTCTTCATTCATTTTATGCTCAAGCAAACGCATACGGTAAAAGAAATTAGCATAGAAAATATATTGTTTTCAACTTCTGATGCTTGTATATTTACTTTCCTTTACATAATATCAGATTTGATAAGTAATAAGATACAGATACCTAAGTTGTTCTTGACCCATAGCTTGTATTTACTATTTACTTTAGAATACTTTATTCGCATTTATGCTCGTGCACATACTTTGGTTACCTGGTTACAAGGAGGTTAGTAGAAATGTAACTGGAAATTCTAATTCTCTCTCGTTTAGTTTAGTTGTCTTTTTATAGTAATCAAACAAATAATGTAATAACTGTACATATTTTTAGAGTGATGAGTTGCAATTGTGGTAATACTATTTACATTTTCTTTGAGGAAAATAGTACTAATTTACATGAGAAATAATTTGTTATGACTTATTCTTATTAATATATTTGGGTAGGTGGAACCTTCTACCTTGATGTCACATGTCATGTATGAAACGGTGTGGAACACGAATATATATCTCTATAGACAGTTAGTCGGGTTCTAAATTTTATGTGTTTGTAGACACATGTATATTTAAAAATGGAAGGTTGTGGCAGCCATTTTCCTTTGAAGTCGAAATAGCTATGAAGTCATCCCAAGGCCACTCTCTGATTATAAATAATTTTATCAAACACTTAAAATTTGTCAAATATTGTAATGTTTTTTGTATGTGAAGATCAGAGAGGGAGGAGTACTCAAAAGCTGATTGGAGTTCGCACTGTAATATTTGTGGAACAAAAGTGAATCCACGTAAGTACATTCTATGGTTGACATTCTCACTTAAAATCGTCATATCTTATTTTTTTATTTTTTTTGAGAAATTGTTTTTTGTCGTCAATCGGGTTTGAACCCAAGAACTCATGCAGGGGCTTCCAACGCTCTACCACTTGAGCTAACACCCTACCTGCAAAAGCGTCATATCTTTTAGTTCAGTCAATAATATTTTAGCAAATCTTCAAAACCCACACCATCAGTTGACGTCTATTTCCCTCAAAGAAAAAGGAAAAGCCTTCAACTTTTGCTATCCAAAACTTTGTTTGACATTGGACTGGTATAATGGAGGACTCTATGTCAGCACGACAAAGCTCAAATTGCTCCTTGGAAGAAACCTATGTAAGTTTCTCTTCACCAAGTATTTCAAAAAACATCAAAGATTGCAACCAGAAGGAAGGAATTTTTGGGATAGTTTCTTAAAGAGTAATTTGTTGATAATAAATCAACCCAAACTATAATTGATTTAATCTACCAGTAGTGAACATCTAAAACAATGATCCAAGCATATCCAGTGCACTCTTTACAAATTGTACCAAGTTGACGGAGAATTATAATTGCAATAAAAAAAACTCACGTAACTTTTTTTGTCCTTAATAGGTCACATGAATATAGAAAAATATCATGTCAACCCACAAGGATAACAAATAATATGAATTAAAATGAGGAGTTCAAACCTTGATCGTGTAGCTATCTGCCATCATTGTCACTCTTCCACAATAAAACAAACAACTTAGAAGTCATAAAAGTTCCCTACATAATAAAATCACGATGTAGCAAGTTATAGCAGGTAGATATTTAGAGGAAACTATTGCATTTCCGAACATTGGAACGAAGTAGATGAATAGAGAATGAAAAAAATGCAAACATAATACAGTGGAAGAAAATGAACATAGAATGAGAAATCCGTAAAGTATTGATTCCATTTAATGTACAGTTAGTTCTTAAAATCTGATATGTTTTTGCCTCCTCGGTGATAGACACAAATTTGCCTCCGCGGTGACTGACAGAATAATAATTTTGATTTCTTGCGAAATGAACGACATGTAAATCAAATGTATTATGAAAAGCTTGACAATCACACTGAATACATACATGAAAAACTTATACAGACTGCTATTTTAAACATAATAACAGTTCATGGAAGATGAGGATTCAACCCCTTGCTCGGATAACAAAAATACATTTTTGATCTGAAATGAACTCTCTGAATACTCAAGTAATATGCGATTGTGAGACAAAGTACATCACATCCTGTTATTTCAAGTAAAATGAGCATCTTGCCGAAAAAAGAAGAAGTAAAATGAATAACTAAAATGTAGAAATAAATACATTGAATGTTGTTGGATGATATGCTAGCCGACTGCCAACTAAAATCAGTTTGAAACTGTAATAGAATAAGCCATCTGTAGAAGATCAACATTTCAGTAAAAAAAATCTCCAATCATAATACATATGGAGATATGAAGAAGAGATGAGTGAGTGACTTCTAACAGATTCAAAAATTCAGTCATTTGATTGTATGTTGTTAGTTTCAGTGGTATACTTTTTTTGGGGAAGAAGAAAGGTAGATGGGTGAACTGAATTTAACAGTTGGTTAATATTCTTTGCATCATAATTCAAGCTTCAATGCATAGGTAAGCTAAACCATAACTTCATCAATAATACTAATACTTGTTCTTCATTCTTAATTCATAGTGTAACTAACTTATACGCTAAACCTCTCTCCTATTAGTTAGGGATGTCAAGGAGAGTGGGTAGTTAGAGATGTACAAGGAGAGTGGATAGTTAGATATGTAATAAGTACGTGAGATCTTATGGTGGAAATGAGATTGATTTAATCTAACGGTTGAAAAATCATAAATTAGTTAAACCATGCTATTTTATAATGCTCATCACATACTTGAAAGTTGTTGTTTTTTACCACATTTGTAAATATACTTTTTAGATAACACCTCTAAATTTATTAAAAAAAAAACACGTCTAAATTCAAAAACTATCCTATTTAGGGATAGGCACGGGCAATACTCCAGTTTTTATTAATGTAAAGGTTAAAGTTTTTTTTTTAAAGACTATGAAAAGGTTCAATTGGTTGGGAAGACAACTTCTAAATTCTAGCATAGTGGCATTGTTGCAAATCGTTGAAACTTGGAGGCTATTTATAGCTAATCAACCTTATATAATGATCCACTTCCTCATCCCCTCCATACCCCATTTCCTCACCCTTCAACTTCTAACCAGAAGTTGCTTAAAGCAGCAACCCAGAACCAAGCCCAAAGATGTCATCAACACTTGTGACTGATGAGATCAGAGCCAAAGCCAGTCAACTCTATCATGGAGATGATCTATGTCAAGAGAAATCAAGGTCTTTGTTGAAAAAAGTGGGGCTACCCACTGGTCTCTTGCCCTTGAAGGACATGGAAGAGTGGGGTTATGTGGAAGAGACAGGGTTTGTGTGGCTGAAGCAGAAGAAGAAGACAGAGCACAAGTTTGCCAAGATCAATGGGAAGCAAGTGTCTTATGCTACTGAGGTTACAGCTTATGTTGAGCCCAACAAGATCAAGAAGCTCACTGGTGTCAAGACAAAGGAGCTCATGGTTTGGGCAACCATCATTGACGTATACGTGGACGACCCGCCCAACGGAAAAATCACTTTCAAGTCTCCGACCGGCCTGTCAAGGACTTTTCCAGTGACGGCTTTCCAGGAGGAGGAGGAGGAGGAGAAGGTGAAGGTGGTGGTGGTGGATGACAAGAAAGATGTTCAGGTACCATCTGTTCCTGCAGCTGCTGTTGTTCCTGCTCAGGAAGTAGCGAAGGAGGTTTAAGAATCAAAGATCATTATAATTAATGTTTGATTGTCCTAAATAATAGCCCCTTTGGTTATCATGTTTATGGATTGTGCTCCGAGGGAAACAAAAAATGTATGGAACGATGTTGAAATTGCATTAATGCGGCAGTAATTATGATGTTTGTTAAGGGTTGACGATGAACTTTGTCGATATTTATTCAACATTAAGTTCTTGGTGACTTTCTTTTATTATGGTTTCTTTCCGGAAAGAAAAAAGAAAACCGACACAGGAACAACTTCGTTTGTTGACTCTTAATGATGCGTACACCCCTATCGTTTAAGGTGTCAAATTGAAGTTTTTCAGTTTTTTTTACGATTTTCCGTAATATTATCGCGTACTAACTTAAGCTAGGAAACTCAATTTAAGATTCCGTAAATTGAGATAGTCTTAGAATTCTTCCCTATGTCAAAAGTTACTTAACGTGTTTACTTGTTTGGTGGACTAAGATTCATACCACTAGTGAAAGTATATAATTGGCTGTTACCTCCAGAGCAGGAAGATTCACATGATGAGGTGTTACTTCCAGAGCCACCAGATCCAGATGTTACAGAGTTGAGAAGATCGGGCAGAGATCGGCAACCCTATTTGAATTATTATTCGGCAACCCTATTGATTGGATTTTATTTAGATATGTTTATTTAAGATGCATGTTGATTGACACATGCATGATATGTTACATTTTCTGTACTAGCATAGAGCATGTCACGCAGACACCAGGTCGGCTCACTCACACGAACGACCGCCTTTGCAATATCCTGGATAAGTCTGGGTGGGGTTGAAGATGAGATAGAATCCCGATAAGCGCTAGAAGCCTATGATATGATATGAGATGCCTATCAAATGAAGCATAAGGCATATGATAAGATATAGACGTCTATCAGTAGAGCTAGTAGCCTGTAAGACGGACTCAATTGTCGCATTGGAAGTAAGTTCCAAGGTGAGAGTGGTTATGGCCAATCGAACATAGTTAGTACGCCAAGCCATGTATAGTCTGCGTAGAGAAAGCCAGATGCGAGAACTAATTAATGTTCACAAAAGTGTGACATCGCAGTACTCGGGCTGGTGGCCATAACGGCTACCAGACTAAGATCTGCATAGTGGTCCTTCCAGGATAAGACATGCGCTCTGATCAGATTCTAAACTCTATGGCGCATATTTTCCCAAAATAACGCGTGCTTATGAGTGACAATGAGGTGATGAGTAGAATTAGTCCCTGTGATTCCTCATCGTGTGAGCCTCGTCGATCATACAAATATGATTGACAATGTATACCCTTTGTACTTTCATTTGTGTCATGAGGAGACGGGTTGGTGGTGCTACTTTGGCGTGACACCTTACGAATACGGATGATTCAGCCTTCCGGACGCTGCTGGGAAAGCAGCTAAACCGAATCTAAGTGACACATTTATGTAAGAAAAGATTGTCATTGCATCGCTCTTCGTTATCTTCATTGGGCCCACCTACAAGATCTTATGGGATCATGCAGGATATGAAAATAATAAGGGAAATGTGGACTCATTGGAGCATGGCCTACGGGACAAGGCATGTGCTTATGATCTGTGAGATGGCAATTAGAGGAATCAGGGGAATACGAGAGTTACAAAGTGCATTATTACTGTTATTCTTTTTAAGGGTGTCTTCCTGCGATGGCTATACGACTTTGGTGTGTGGATCTTCCGGAAGGGTGCCTTCCCGCGCTAGCTATACGAGTTTGATGTGCAGATCTCCCGAAATGCAAGTACTCTCACCGGTCACACCCCACGGCCACAACGATACTCTTTTTTAGATGATAAATAGTTGGAGATTGATAGAGACTAGATTGATTGTGCAGCCCCACTGTGCGAGTGGGAGATGTTAGCAATTGATGCGCCCATGTGGGTGCGCAATGCAATTATCATAACCTTATGGGGTTAGTTGCACTAAGGCACAAACCTAGAGGGTTAGTAGCAAAGGCTCAAACTCTAGGGGTTCATGTGTAAACATATGAGAAGTTTTGCCTATATAAGGAGGCAGCCTCCTACACAATAGAATAAGCTTATTGTAATTCAATTCAGTAAAGTAACTCTGTCTAGATTCATTCTCAAGTTGTAGAGAACCCTAGTCTCTCGACAGCTAAATCGATAGGAGGTGGAACGTGGGTGGAACATAGTGTTCGTCCTCGAGATTCGCACTTTATTTGTGGGAGCAAAACTTTGGTAGAACCACGTGAAAGCAAGCAATCAACAAGATCACTGTCCGCTGTGCTAGGAACTAAGGAAGAAAATGTACACATTAATCTTCCGCTTTAATTCATGTTGTAGATCTATGCATGATTAGATCAGCCCTGCCCTTCAGTTGTGGTGAAAGACCTGAAGATCCTGCCAGCTCCTTGCTGTTATGAATTGGAATGACAGTACTTTGATGGATATAATCCTGAAGGCTAGAACTTTTGATCACATACTATTTCTTTTCTTGGGCGCCATTTCAGGTGATAATCAAGTCATTTATTGTCGCATCTGATTTATTTAGCAATTATCAACAAAAGGTTAGAGTTGGGCTGCTTGGCCTCCCATCCAGTTGTCTTTCAAGATACTTATAGTGCTTTGTAATTTCAATTTTATTTTGTTGTGTTAATAATTTAGGCATGTAGTCTGCTTATGAAGTATAAATCAAAAAGCTTAAGTTGGGTTTTTAATTTTGCAAACGTTTTGGGGATGTGATGGTTTCTTAAAGTTAACTTTTAAGCCTTAGTTAGCTTCAGATAGTTTGGAGAGGTAGAGTGTCTTTATCCAAAATACATGAAACAAAGTGTTTATATATTTAAACATAATAAGGGGTTAAAGTGTTTTTTTTACATAATTACCTATAATGCCTTGTCCCATGATAATTATATCCAAGCAAACATAATATATCCCACTACTTCATATCTTCTACCATAACAAGCCCGAAAGACCGTTTATATGAGGCAGAGAACCAACAAGTAGGGTTGGTTACGATGAGATACAACTAAGAACTCATAATGACCACTCAGACTCAGTACACACCATGAAACATGACAAAGTGGTCCTTCATCTGATTTTGAAATATCAAAGTCGTCTTCATTAAGGAGCACACTAGTTTTTAGGCCGAACTCACGTAATTGTGTTGAAGCTTCATATGAGGTTCGTTCGTTCAATTTTATAATTGACAATGGGAAAGGCCAAATGGGTTGGCCAATGGTGGCCATATAACTAATAATTAATTCATTTTCACGTACAGTGCCTATCAAAGCAGTCGAGTTGGGCAGGTTGGCGTCTAATTAATGCTAAACGAACAGAAAGATGAAGGACATACTAATGTCTAACAGAATGCAAAAGGAAATGTAGAATATTGTGATAAATTCTAATCTTACATATTAAATAACTAAAATCTAAACCCTAAACCAAGTACAGTAAAGCATCTATAAATTAATATTCGATAAATTATAACCTCGATAAAATTAATAAATTATTTAGTCACAACATGGGACCAGTACAAAATCGGACCATAATCGATAAAATAATAAGATAATAATTTCTTTTGAAATTCCAATGTATATATATACTGGTCCCGACGAAACTATAAATTAATAATTAATAAAAGATTCAGAAATTACAAGATTGTCTAGTAAAAAAATGAATCTATAGTTAATTGTTTTTTGTTGAACTACAAATCTATATTCTTGAGTTCATCTTTAAATCTCCTCATTGTTCCTTGACTAATTTTCAAATCGAAAGTTTTGTCAACCCATTGCAACAAATCTTATTGAGTGCATCATTGATGATCTCTATTGTATCCGCATAAAAATTTTCGTTGTTGATTGGTCATGGTTGATTTTGAACACCTTTTAGTTTATGAGCCATAGTTGATGTGATTTTAAAAATGTTCAGTGAACACTTTATGAGTGCTCAATTTCTAACCATGTTTAATGTACTACGTTGGTACCATAGACTAGCTTTTTGGTAAAATGAACTAATTTTTTACTTAATAAAGAACAATGAACTCGACACATTCAATTATTTTGTGAATGTATATTCATAGAATTTATGCCTTGAAACTTGTTTTTGTATTTTATTTTCTTCTATAACTAATATACATTGTAAATAGAACATTGGTTTGAAAATTCAAAGGTTATAAGTAAAACATTTTTAAATTAATAAATTAAAAGTACATTTGCTGATGGTCCAACCAAAGTATCCTAAGAGAATTTATTTGAATCACATAGACTTGAAGAAACATAAACTTGAGTTCTCTGCTCTCTCTCCTCCTAGAGAGAGAAAGCTAGAGAGTTTGTACTCCCCAGAGGAGTTTCCGAGTCTTGCTCTCCTGCAAGGTCCTCTTTCCTTCGACGTTCTCTTTTCCATTCCTCTCTGCAACTTCTCATCCCAGTCAGATCTGTGCTCCTGGTCGTCGCTCGGTCTTGCCGCTGGGCTCGCCGTCGCCGCCTCTCTTTGCGGCGGCGAGCCCTCAAATCGTTTTCTTCTTGTTTTTTTTTTCAGCAGATTCGGTGTCAAGAAGCTCATAATCGGAGGTTTTGGCGATGTTTTCCGGCTTGGGGTGTCCGGGGCTAACGGGTTTGTTCGCTCTTCTTCATGAGGCTGCTAGTTCTCTTCTTCCCCTTTCCGGCATACTCGTCGACCTCTCTATGCTAGGCAGATTGGTACCAAATCTGGGTTTTTTTAGTGCCTTTCTTAGGGTTTAATTTAGCTTTTGTTCGGTTTCTTGGTTCCCCTTCCGTCTCTCCCCCTCTGATGTCATTTGTTTATGCATCTATGGTGTTGTCATCTTGATGGGGGTTAGTTCACGGGACTTTGGGAAGGACGTGACGTGTTTTTACAATAGTCGAATCTCAGCGCCTTGGAGCCCTATTTTGAGTTCATCCAAATGGTTTTTTATTGGTAGGGGTTGCTGCCGGAGTCCTTATTTTCCCTTGGTCGGAACAACTTTGGATTCTCTCTCCGGCGGTCTTCCTTTCTCAAGTTCAGGGAGGTCGTGCCAGCATGCAAAAAAATTTAATGGAGTTTTATTTTCAACTAGCATTGGGAATATCTACGGTTGTTTCTTTTAGTTTTTATTTTGCTCTCTTTGGAGTACACTCTTCCGAGTTTGTGGGATGTACCACTCTGCCATCCACATATTTTCTAGTCTAGTATTGGTTGTGATAGCCTGTTTGTTTAATGAAGCTACAGTTTCTGTTTTTTTTTTTTTTTTAAACTTGCAGTTAGACGATTATTATTTTCTCAAAGTTCCTGTCGAACCCTTCTGTCCAATTATTTATGTCCGTTTACCATTTTTCATTAAATATTGATTCTGCTTACTTTTATGTCTTAGAATCTACTATTTGGGGACTCGAAAATAATCTAGACGAAAAATGCATAGTTCATCTTTAATCAATTTCTATGATTTTAAAACTTCTCTGTTTTTCTGGGTGAATATAAGTTTTATTTAATTGACTTCCATATCGGAGGAGGTTGGCAATTTTTAGGTTTGTGTCGAATTCGGTGGCAGCATATGGTGCGTTTGGAAAAGTTATTTATTTTGGTATTTAGTTTTTCCCTCAAATGATTTCTTGAATGAGTTTGTTTCCGCCATATTAAATATTAGTTTTTAAACAAGTTTTTCTCAACTTTTGGCATGTGGAAAAAACAAGATCCTATAGTTTTTTTCGGTTTTTCTTTCTGTTTTTGTACATACAATTTAGTCCTCACATGTTTTTATATTTCTAAAGTTATCCGTTAGAGAACTCGCAAATATGGCAATAGATAAATTAGATAGAGGTCTCTTGTTGTGGTGCTATTATTTTTGGTTAATTGTGTTTGTCCAACATCTCGGCAAATGTTAATTTTACACCCAAAGTTGCTCATACTTTAATTTCATGAAAAAAGACTTGAACTTTGATGTGATCCAAATTTCATGAAATCGTTAACTTTTTTGTTGAATTCAAGTACGGAATTTTGGATTTTTTTGGTCTAGCGATAATGTGAATTTGTTCTCAAATCTGCTAACTTCCATCAAATCGTTGACTCTCATGAAATCGTTAACTTTATGCATTTAATTTTTTCTTTGTAAATACTTCAAAAAATGGAGGATACATTTGTCATTTAATATACTACATCTAGTTTGAAACACCACTATCAAAGACATTTCTTCAGTTTTTGATCTAGATTAAACACTATCACCAAACACACTGCTTTAAGCAGAATCTTAAAAACCAACCAAAAAAATTTCCACCAAAATCTAAAAACCATCTTTTCCACCAAAAACAACTCAACCAAACTCACCCATAGTGTGGTTGGGGTTGTCCTAATTTTTAGTTTTGGTTTCCACGAAGACTGGGTTCAGCGAGAAAACTTCTAATTTCAGAAGAATTCCATTTGAGAGCGTCACGAGAGCGTCTATATATAATATTTTTTTAATATAATTTCATAAAGAAAACTAATATTTGCATATGATAATGTGATTTTACACATGAGAATATTTTTTATTAAAGGGGTTGCACTATTTATTTGTCAAATAGGTGCTTTAATAAGTGTAGATACTGCTTTCTGACATGACAGATCTTGGCCACGTGGCAACCATCCAGCACACCATATTGTGCTCCACACACACAGGATCACCAGCCGAGCTGATCCATGTGGGGGCTGCGAGACAGAGCCCTCGCATACCACTGCACGGGACTTGTAGGGACTTAGTGGTTTGGAGGCTAGAGTAAGCCCTGTCGCGTGCGAGCCAAGTCCGCGCGCGACCTTTAGTAACTGTTTTGAGAGATCTATGGCACGAGCTCCCTAGACCCGGTCAATCCGGTCAAACCCGGTCAACCTCGTAACGGTTCCGGTACTCGCGCACCACGTGCTCTAACGGTTCCTATATACTCGGACGAACGTGCCGTTATGGTTAAGCTAATTAAGCCGCCATTAATGGGCGCATTAACCACACTACAACGGTCATGTTCTCCAGTATATATAGATCGTTAACCTTTCCATACAAAGGAGGACACACTGCCATACGCGGAAGCTCTGCCAAACCTCTGTCTCTCTCTCAGACATTGCTACTGACTTACTCTCTCCCTACACACACCCCTGCTCTTCCTGTGCGATCCCTGATCCACTACGCACGGTGTACACGGAGGTCTCCCCGCCGGAATCTCTTGTGCACATTTTGGTGAACCCGACGTGAAACTTACCAGCAAAAGCAACCATGTCTCAGGAGGACGATGTCAGCAACCGATCGCCTTCCACCGAAACTCCCTCGGGAGACGAGGCCCGCCGTACCCCGACGACTCCCGGCGAGGCGCCAACTTTAGAGTCTTTGGACGCCACTGTCCAAAGTCAGGCAAAAGCTCTCAAGTCTCAGTCTGCGCAGTTAGAACGGATCTTGGCCGTTCTGGGCACCCTTGCGCCAAATCCTCCACCAGCCACCGCTATCCCTCAGGGAGGAGGAACCCCTACCGCTCCAGGATTGGGAGTGTCAGCCACGCCTCCCAACCCTCATCTGCAAACTCCACCGTCAGCCACGCAGTTGCCTTCGGTCCAAGGGTCGACGGCACAAATGCTGCCCCCTGCTGCTCACGCCTCTCAGCCCCCGGCTTTGGCGTCCAACCCAGCTCTGCAGTACACTCTGCCTCCACCAGCGACAATCTGGGGAAACGCGGGTAGTCAATACGCTCCCAATCCTCCGGCGGCATATGTGTCGCCACCGCCTACGGCAACCCCTCCGCCAGCTACCGAGGGGAGCATTCCAGAATGCATGACGTCTTTGCAGAAGCGCGTGGACTCCATCCTGGCTCATCAGTCGTTCGCGGATACCATCATCCCGAAGCTAGACAACGATCCACCCATTCCACGAGAGATCTATCTCATGCCTAACCCGGCGGGGTACAAGACTCCCAAATGGGATAAGTTCGAAGACGTCAATGGGAACGCTCATGAGCATGTCATGCGTTTCATCGATGTCATGGGTCCATATGGAGCCGATCCCAAGCTGCTGATGCGAGAATTCCCAAAAACTCTTGGGAATGTAGCATACAAATGGTACCGAACATTGGAGGCCGGATCTGTGAAGACTTGGGACGACATGGTCCAGAAGTTCTATACCAAGTTCTTCCAGATGGAAGAAAAGGTGACGATGATCCATCTTTCGCGGATGTATCAGAAACGCGAGGAAGATGGAATCACTTTCATCAAGAAATTCAGAGCGAAATCCTTGGAGTGCAAGGATCCAATGCTCGAAAGCCGGCTCGTAGAGATATGCCTGCAGTGCATGCGAGATGAATACAAAAGCATGCTGATCAATTTGCAAACACCTACGTTTTCAAAGCTCATCGAATGCACGATGAACATCGAGCCCATTGTCGAGAGACAGAGAAAGAAGAGCGCTCCAGAACGACCTGCGAGCGGCACCACCTACAAGATCGGCAGATTTGGCTACAAGCGGGGACGCGAAGCTGAGGTCAATACAGTTTCGCCCCAGAAGCAAGCAAAAGTTGCAAGCTTTGACGCACCGCCTCTACCATGCTCGGTGGAGGAAGCTAGCGATCTCTGCAGACAGTGGCGCAAGGACGGCGTCCTGCCACCGCTCGAGAAAGCACCCTCCAAGGAGATGACGAGGGACCCTAAGTGGTGCGAATACCACGGCAAGGTCATACACCCCACGGCCGAGTGCAAGAAGCTCAGATTCGCGTTCGATCAGAAGATGAAGAACGGCGAACTCATTGTCAGTGACCACCGGAAGGATGTGCGCAACAACCCGCTGCCTGCCCATACAGACTCGGGCTCAAAGGGCAAAGAGGTCGCCATGATCTCGATAGTGGACTTGGAAGAAGTCGCGGAGGATGGTCTACCCATCATTGCTGAAGTCCATGAAGATGAAGATTACAGCATGGACACGGAGGATGAGCGTGCCGACCGCATAAAAGGGTCGCACGGCTTCAACAAATTCTTCAACGACATGAACTTCTCTGAAAAGTGCCGAACGGATATGACAAAAGCAATCTTAAGGATAGCGGAGGACTACGAGGAGGACCTCGTGGTCTCCAATGGGAAAGTCATCAGGGCATCCCGTTCCACAGAAAAGATTATGACCTTTTCTGCCAGCGACAAGACGACAGATGCGAGCCACCAGAGGCCCCTGTACGTAACCGCCATCATCAGCGGCGTCGAATTCAAGCGAGCATTCGTCGATGGAGGAGCAGCGGTCAATGTTGTTCCACTCCACACACTGAAGCTAGCAGGGATCCCCGAGCACAAGGTAGTCAAGCGTCCATCTCCACTGGTGGGATTCGGAAGTGATTCTAGAATGACGATCGGATGGATCCGCCTAGGCGTTCAGATTGGTAAAATCAAGTGCTCGGCGAAGTTCTATGTCATAGACGCGAACACCACATATCACATGATCATCGGTCGGGCCTGGATTCATCGCTTTGACGCAATCCCTTCGACGGCTCACCAGGTGATGAAAGCTATCTGGAACGACAGGATTGTCGAGATGCCGGCCTCAGCTAACCCGTTCAACTTGGACGAAGCACATCTCAGCGAGGCGGTGTGGTTCACCGAGATGGCGGACGAGCAAACACCCGGACCATTCAACCCTACTCCTTTACCTCTCTGGGAGGACATCAAGGACCAGTCACCTGCGGGCGTGATGGTGACAAGGGAAGATGCCAAGGAAAAGCCGCCTACACGCGAAGAGGCGCCGCGTATCGCATATCATCGGAAGAATGTGTACACCCTGAAGAGGATTGCAAAGCATGACCCCGAGGGTAAGGAGATAGAGAGCTTCTACGCCAACGGGAAGAAATGCTATCGCATATGAAGGTGCGCGGGGACGTCCTCACACGGGCATGGGGATGTCCCTGGGCAAATCAATCAAATCGAGCAAGTTGCGCTGACAGAAGAGCCAACACAGGTCACTCCAGATGAGAAACTCAAAGAAGCGCCCGAATGCATGGAAGACAGGCCAAGACCACAAAAGCAAGAGCTAAAGGAAGTGTTCCTCAGCTCGAACGAGGAAAAGAAAAGGCCAGTCTTCCTGAGTGCGGACCTCACAAGCGAAGAGGAACAAGGACTGCTGCAGCTCCTAACTGAATACAAGGACGTGTTCGCATGGGAATATGATGAGATGCCGGGTCTGGACACGAGCATCACCATGCACCGTTTAGACATCATCCCAGGGTCTAAACCGGTCAAACAAAGCACCAGAAGCTTCAGGCCAGAGCTCAACGTGAAGATCAAGCAGGAGATTGTCAAACTCCTAGACGCCAAGTTCATAGAGCCAAATCACCATCCCACATGGTTGGCCAACATCGTGCCGGTGGTGAAGAAGAACGGACAGCTCCGCATCTGCGTGGACTTTCGAGATCTCAATCGCTTCTGCCCTAAGGACGATTTCCCACTGCCTAACATCGATTTTCTCATCGATTCAACGGCAGGCCATCGCATGTTCAGTTTCATGGACGGTTTCAACGGGTACAATCAAATCAAGATGGATCCCGAAGATGCACGGAAAACTGCATTCATCACTCCCGTGGGGGTATTCAACTACACGGTAATGCCATTCGGTCTTAAGAACGCAGGCGCAACCTATCAGCGGGCCATGATGGCTCTATTCCACGACATGATGCACAAAGAAGTGGAATTCTATGTGGATGACCTGGTAGTCAAATCCAAGCATGAAGCAGATCACCTTGCAGACCTGCGAAAGGTGTTCAACAGATGCAGGAGCTTTCAACTGAAAATGAACCCCATGAAATGCGCATTCGGCGTGACCTCGGGGAAGTTTCTGGGATGCGTGGTCCATCGCCAAGGGATCGAGCCTGACCCTGCGAAAGTGTCAGCCATCACCAGCATGACGCCACCTCACAACCAAAGTACCTTGAAAACATTCTTGGGAAAATTGTCATACCTGCGGAGATTCATCCCAGCGATCGCTGAAATCACATGCTGTTTCAGCACTCTTCTCAAGAAGGATGCCGCGTACAACTGGGCTCCTGATCACGAAGCCGCATTCGAAAAGCTAAAGGAGCTACTCACATCCCCAAAGATAATGATCGCGCCTCAACTGGGATCACCGCTTCTGCTATATCTTACATCAACAAGGAAATCCATAGGAGCACTCTTGGCTCAGGTGTATGAAGGCCAGGAGAGGCCCATCTATTACATCTCTCGCATTGTGCAGCCTGCTGAATCAAGGTACACAGACATCGAACGTCTTTGCCTTGCTTTATTCTTTGTGATAGAGAAGTTGAGGCACTATTTTGCATCGCACAAAGTAGTGGTGGTCACCAAAAGCGACCCCATAAGATATTTGCTAACTCACACTACTCCGGGCGGGAGATTGGCGAAATGGTACATGACCATCTCTCAATACGATATCACATGCGTAAAACCAAGAGCGATCAAGTCGCAGGCGGTAGCAGATCTGTTGGCACAGTTTCCCGACAACAGCCACGAACCCGTGATCGAGGAAGAGCTCGAAGGCCCTGAAATCTACGCGATCGACGTGCCCTATTGGACCCTCCACTTCGACGGTTCGTCAACCAGAAAAGGCGGAGGCATTGGGATAGTCTTGACAAAGCCAGACGGGGAAGTCATACAGATGTCCGCAAAACTCAACTTCGCAGTCACGAACAACGAGGCGGAATATGAGGCTCTTATCGCGGGGCTCCGTGCGGCGAAAGCTTTGGAAGTAAGCAACTTAACGGTCATGGGAGATTCCAAACTGATTGTTAAGCAAGCCTCGGGCGAATATGGTTTAAAGGAGATCAACCTCCTGTCATACCGCACCCTAGTGCAAAAGCTGATGCAGCAATTCTGCGACGTGAAATACGAGCACAAGCCCCGAGCGGATAACAGGCATGCAGACGCCTTAGCAACTCTGGGATCTAAGGTTAGCATAGACAAATGCCCCGCAAGGATTTCCATCGAAGTGCGAACATCGTCGGCATTAACAGAAGATGTGTGCGACGACGAACACATGGATGACGCAGACTGGCGAAAAGCAATCCTGCAAGCTATTGCGAAAGGCACCAGCAGCGAAAGCTGGGCACTCACGAAAGGATATTGCATCCACGACAACACCCTTTACTACAAGGGTCCTGGAGGAATACTCATGCGATGTGTCTCCGAGCAAGAGAGACAACAGCTGTTAGAAAAGATTCACCAACACGCTTGCGGAGAAAGCGAGGTGTCAATCTACAGGAAAGCTCAGAGATATGGCATTCATTGGCCAGGCATGTCAACAGCTGCAGCCCTGATACAAGGGAAGTGCGAAAGTTGCGCACTAATCAAATATTCTCTACTCGTCGCTCTAACCGATGACGACACAGACTGGAGGAAGCCATTGTTCGAATTCCTCACCCAGGGCACTGTGCCCGAATCGAGAAAAGAAGCCGACAAATTGAAGAGAAAAGCGTCTCAATATGTGGTTCAGGAAAACCTACTTTGGCGAAAAGGTCACGAGGGCAACTTGCTGCGACGCCTAGACGGCAGGGAAGCACAAGAAGTCATGGACCTTTCTCATCAGGTGGAACACCAGGGAGGTGCGAAATTATGCAGACAGCTCCTCTCAATCGGATACTTCTGGCCCACGATGGAAGTCGATTGCCGCACCAAGGTGCGACGCTGCCAAGAATGCCAATTCAAAGGGAACCTAGTGCACGCTCCCGCCGTGGATCTACATGCATTAGGGACGCCATGGCCATTTCACACATGGGCTTTGGACTTCATCGGCCCCATCCGACCAACGTCACATGGGAACCATTTCATTCTCACCGCAACCGAGCTGTTCACCAAATGGGTGGAAGCAATACCACTGAAGACGGCAAACGCGCTGGCTGTGGTTAACTTCATCCAGGAAAACATCGTATGCAGGTTCGGAATCCCAAATACCATTCTTTCAGATAACGGTACTCCTTTTGTTAATCGCCAGGTAGCTACGAAGCTCGCGGAGTACAATATCAGGCAGATATGCTCTACCCCCTACTATCCAAAGGGAAACGGACAGGCCGAAGCGACTAACAAAACGCTGTTGAGAATTCTGAGCAAGATGGTCGCAGATGACCACAAGAAGTGGGCCGACTCCCTTAACATAGCTCTGTGGGCCTACAGAACTTCTCCAAGGACACCCACAGGGGCCTCGCCATTTCTACTATGTTACGGGGCCGAAGCTGTAGTACCTGCGGAGGTCAGAGTCAATTCGGCAAGGCTGGCCTTCCATGCACTCTATGAAAATCAACGCGATCATGACTTAGTCTTGCTGGAAGAAAAGCGAGAACAAGCCAAAAGGACTAACAAGCGGTACCAAGAAAGAATCGCTCGCGCCTACAACAAGACAGTCCAGCGACGGGATTTCGCAGTCGGCGACCTGGTCTTGCGCGCATCCGACCACTGCATGCGAGAAGCAACTCACCCAAAGTTCGCAGCTAATTGGGAAGGACCCTTCGAAGTCACAGAAGTCTTCGATAGTGGCTACTGCAGCATACGAAGGTTGCACGGCACAACCTCAACTCCAAGCTCAGTCAACATGCGCTGGATCAAGAAGTACTATCCCTGACTTCTCTTATTTCATACGTTTTATGATAACGTTGCTTAATGTCTCATGTGGCTATGATCGACGCAACCTCCTCTCCCATATGAGAGCGTTATAATAAAATAAATCTCCCAAACGAGAAGTTCATATTTCTAGCCGTTCATATTGCTCTATTTAATTTGTTATTACTGTTAACAATGAGTTATTCGCTGCAATAGCAATTTATACAACTGCGATCCTAAGTGATCATCAAAGCCTATCTCTTACGATAGCAGCCAATACAAACGCGATCTTAAGTGATCATCAAAGCCTATCTCTTACGATAGCAGCAAATACAAACGTGATCTTAATTGATCATCTAAAGCCTATCTCTTACGATAGCAGCCAAATACAACTGCGGTCCTAAGTGATCATCAAAGCCTATCTCTTACGATAGCAGCCAATACAAACGCGATCTTAAGTGATCATCAAAGCCTATCTCTTACGATAGCAGCAAATACAAACGTGATCTTAATTGATCATCTAAAGCCTATCTCTTACGATAGCAGCCAAATACAACTGCGATCCTAAGTGATCATCAAAGCCTATCTCTTACGATAGCAGCCAATACAAACGCGATCTTAAGTGATCATCAAAGCCTATCTCTTACGATAGCAGCAAATACAAACGTGATCTTAATTGATCATCTAAATCCTATCTCTTACGATAGCAGCCAAATACAAATGCGATCTTAATCGATCATCTAAAGCCTATCTCTTACGATAGCAGCCAAGCGCCAATGCGATTTTAAGTGATCATCGAAGCCTATCTCTCACGATAGCAGTCAACACGAATACGATCTTAATTGATCATCTAAAGCCTATCTCTTACGATAGCAGCTAAATAAAAATGCGATCTTAATCGATCATCTAAAGCCTATCTCTTACGATAGCAGCCAAACGCGAATGCGATCTTAAGTGATTATCGAAGCCTATCTCTCACGATAGCAGTCAACACGAATACGGTCTTAATTGATCACCTAAAGCCTATCCCTTACGATGGCAGCCAATGCAAATGCGATCTTAAGTGATCACCCAAAGCCTATCTCTTACGATAGCAGCGAAATACAAAAACGATCTCAATCGATCATCTAAAGCCTATCTCTCACGATAACGGTTTATACAAATGCGATCTTATATGGTCTTCTCAAGCCTATCTGTTACGATAGCAATTTATACGCAAAGTGATTTTAGTTGATCACCCAAGCCCGTCTGTTACGTTGGCAACGAAAGTGCAGAATCATCTTATTGGACCTTCTAAAGGTCTATCTGCTGCGATAGCAATTTATTCGAGAAACGATCTCAAGCAATTCTCTAATAAAGCCTATCTTCTATGATAGCAATTCGCACCACTCAACGATCTTAATTGATCTGTTAAAAACTATCTGTTACGATAGCAAAGTTGTGAACATGATCTCATATGATTTACAACGACCAACTACAAGCCCATCCGTCAAGATGGCACAGCTGCGAAATTACGATCTCGAATGATCTAGCGAAACATCTGCGAATTGACATCGCGTATGTGAAATCATTACATGGCATTATGCAAGGCAAAACAAGCCGAAACGCATGCGAAATTGTATTTTGTTGCAAAGATAGCAGATAATACATAAGCTATATATCATTACGAGTCAAATGACTTACAATTTATCTATCTAGATAACAGCTTACAAGCGAAAAGCTCGAATCTAACTACGCAGCCAACATGGCTTACAATACATTCGAAAAATGGCTGATAAGCCAGCAGAGATACGGTACGGAAACCCGGACTGCAAAGAATGAACCCCCCTGGCTTCAAACGCCGGCTACACAATGCCCAGATCTGCGGGTGAACATCTGTAGCAAGGGGGATCTTGCTCTAAAAAGAGCCACATGAAGCCGTACGCTCGACATCCTGCTATCCGACAAGACCGTTGTCAGATATGCTCCCCATAACATTTGCCCAAGGAACCACCGGTTCCAGCAATCAAACTGCAAGCAGAAGCTCCAAAGGGCAAGGGCTCCTTGTAGACGAGGATGAACACAGCGGTTCGCAACCCTGAGTTCAAGAACGAAGAGGCAAGAAACCCTCCTCCAGGGATGCTGGAGGAGAATCCCGCCGTTCATTACGAGACGGTAGCACGGTCACTTCGGCGCTGCACCTTGCCACGAGGCGGCCGGAAACATGACCTGCACACATAATACACGAAGAAATTTCTTCGAACACACATGAGGTATTATCTGCATCCTCTTTATGATGGTTATAAACAGCAATAAGCCTCATAAAGTGGATCTTGGAAACTATTTCTATAGCACAAAGCGCAAACTCAGGATTCAAAACTTGAAGTTGCCATGAATCAACGAAAAACAAGCGTTGAAGCCAGCAGTCGTAAGGACTCACGGCAAAGCACATGTTTGGGATGAAGAACCCAAATGGCAAAGACAGGGTTTATATAGACCCTGTGGAGACTCTTCGGTTGCCTAAGATGAGTCAGCAAAATTCAAAAAAGAGGGTAAGTTCAATCACTTACGCCTTGAAAAGCGGTAACAATCAATTACCCTACTAAAGGCTACGACGATTCAGTTGCGTATCCTAATAAATGACGGATAGTCATGATTCGGATGGACTTCCCAACGGAAGTGTGCTTATCTGCCGAGAAATTAGCGCGAAAATCAAGCAGAGAATCAATTGCTGACGTCATAATTGGATATGCACAGAAATGTCCAATCAAATCCCGAAAAGGGCAAAACGGGCAAACTCATTGTTTGTTGTTAAAAAAAGAGGGGAAGAAATCGTAATTCCCTTTTGCCTAGGTCTCTTCACTCTCGGCGCTGCAGTCGCTGGAGGGGACGGGTCATCTCTAGGAGGAGACGGAGCCGGAGGGTTGTCTATCAGCGAGTCAGCAAAAGTATTCATGACTGCGCGAACCCTTGTTTCGACCTCGGTATCCATCCTCCATGCTAGCCGGAACGACTCCCCTTTCCTTCTGGTGGCAACAATGGTGTTCACCAGCGACTTGGAGCGATCACCAGCTGCGAACCTCCGCACATGACACTGAAACAGTACAGAACGAAAAGCATCAGTTAAAGGAAATCAAAAGGCTTAAAGCACACGAAGGAATTGCTTACCTCAGCAAACGCCTTACTATATCTGACGACATGCGTGTCGCCCTTCTTGATTGCGTCGACTTGCTCCTTCAGAATGAAATCGGGGCACAAATGGTTCTCGCGGTCCCACAGCGAGTAGCAACCATACTCAGACTCGCTCAAGCTGCAATTGGGGCGAAACGGAAAAGAGTTTCTCTTGATCAAGGGGGCCCTTCCTGGCTGCGCCGCCGCCTCCGTCTCAATCCTCGTTTGCTGGGCAACCCAGTATGCGAGCCAGTTCTGGGAACAACCACCCTTGCGAGTTCCCGCAGGCTGCTCAAAGGGAAGATTGCTCATGAGGACCGTCTTGCACTCCTTTGTCAGCAAACGCTTGTAGCACCCTCTGATAATAGACTGGGGCCAGATCGATGGGGCCACCGCATCAAAACCAAACTGAGGAGAGACCCGAGTGGGGTCAACATCCACTGCAAGCCTTTCATACCGTGGCGCGAGCTCACGAATATGCTCTGCGAGGGCAGGAAGGGAACCTCGCAGACACCAACAAAAGAACTCACGATAGCGTTCGTGGAAATGCGGCCCCTTTTCAAAGAGAAGGTCTTCTGACAAGACCATACCTTTGGAAGGGTATAGCTTTGGAAACCACCGCACATTCTCAACACGTGTGGCATAGGGCCTGGCAGTAAACTCCTTTCGTTTGTCGCATATCAAACTCCAAGTACACTTGGTGTTGCTTGCTCCAAACCATCTCGCAGCCCTTCCGCTGTTGCGCGCTTCCGTCTCGCCTGGGGGACACCACTTATCAAGTGGGAGGGGAGTTGGAGCATAAGACGGCCAGCGCTCGAAAACCCACATTGTCAAAAAGCTGATATTGACAAAGGTCAGAACATCGAGGCGGCCACGTGATTCCCTCATCGCCAGAACCAGCTGATCCAGCCTATAATATAGCGTGCCCAAGACCAAGGGTCCGAGTGCGACTCTCTGGCCAAGAGCGAGCCTCACGGCAAGTGGCAGCACATGGTAGAAGACCCCGTCATGGGGGTGACCATCAATCAGATACCTCGACAGCCAAGCACAGAGAAAGGCACAAAGAGTCAAATGATAACCCTTGCCCTCTACGTAATTCTCGGCCTCCGGGTTCTCGCTCAAAAGCTTCTTAGTAATGCTGCTGTTCGCATAGTCTCGGAAGAAGTACTGCAACCACTTGTTCCAGGTATTCTTCGCAGACGTATCAACCAGCTGCCAGTTCGGAAGAGGCTTTGTAGTGGTCCACCGAGTGGAGATTTTCTTTACCTCTGCTAGGCACTCCTCCATCTGCGCGTACAAGGCCATTTCCGCAGATGTCCTCAAGTGACTCAAGGGGTCCACCTCGCCCATGGGGGAAAGCTCATACAGCATTTGAACGTCCTCGAGCGTGGGGGCAGCCTCGAACTCAGCAAAATGAAACGTGTGAGTCGCAGGCGAGTAACGGGACAGAAGGTCTAGAAGCATGGACTGATCCAACTTCACGGCAGCACCCTTCATAGCACGGATAGCAAAGAAAACGCCGGCTTCATTGAGAGTCTCGGCGTGATGATCCAACACGTGGTCAATCCACTCATCCATATAGTCCAATTTCTGGACAAACGCCTGAGTAGAAATCGCAGTGTATGGGAAGTGCCCATTCTCGATCCCCAATCGAACCACATCCTCGGAGCCGACCAACTCGAGCAAGGCTGAGTTAACTGGGCGAGTCAGTGTCAACAATCGCTCAACTGGAACAGGATCAGGCATCCTCTTCGCCTTCACCCTCGCATGATAAAAGTCTTTCCCACCCAGAAAGGGGGCTTTTCGCCACAGAGCCTGCGGAAGCTCGGGCATCTCTTCATCTTCCTTGACGGTCTGGTTACCCTTGTCTTGGCCATTCCTGCGAAAGGGCAAGAAAAAGGGGGGAGAAGTACCACACTTCAGCTTGAATTTTGAAATTTGAGATCTATGCAAAGGAAAGCAAAACAGTTCCAGTACCGATTTCAGAAATCGGGGAGTCGCAAGATCCAACATTGTTGAAAGATTAAAACAAGGCAGGTTCAAAGGTCAAAGCCTCTTCACAAATTTCATGGATTTACAGATTCAACGCAGTTCAAGGCAAACACTGGTATTTTAAATCAAAAGTAAGCAAGGCCAACCTTGTTTCCTTGAAGCTTGCTTGGATATGCACAATTGAAGAATACGATTTGCAGTTCTGAACTGGTGATTGATTATCTGGATCTGCTCTCGAAGATCTCCGGGTACCATTCACTTTAAGAGAAAGAAGTGATGCTTTGCAATAATGGGGATACAAGGTATTTATCCAAAAGAATGAAGGGTTGCGTCCCTTCCGTAGTCGAATCGCAACCGTCACCGTCGTATCGCGCAATCACAGGACGGGGTGACGTCACGCCTAAAACCCTAAAGGTCAGACGGCACGACTCTAGGGGTTTTAGGACATAATGACACGCACGGGGGCTGAACTTACCCGTATTTGAATTGGTGCGTGGCGACGACGCGCATGTTGGTTTCCGCGCATGGAAGCCTATACAGCTATGAGCCTTCACACGCAGAAAGGGGGCTAATGTAGATACTGCTTTCTGACATGACAGATCTTGGCCACGTGGCAACCATCCAGTACACCATATTGTGCTCCACACACACAGGATCACCAGCCGAGCTGATCCATGTGGGGGCTGCGAGACAGAGCCCTCGCATACCACTGCACGGGACTTGTAGGGACTTAGTGGTTTGGAGGCTAGAGTAAGCCCTGTCGCGTGCGAGCCAAGTCCGCGCGCGACCTTTAGTAACTGTTTTGAGAGATCTATGGCACGAGCTCCCTAGACCCGGTCAATCCGGTCAAACCCGGTCAACCTCGTAACGGTTCCGGTACTCGCGCACCACATGCTCTAACGGTTCCTATATACTCGGACGAACGTGCCGTTATGGTTAAGCTAATTAAGCCGCCATTAATGGGCGCATTAACCACACTACAACGGTCATGTTCTCCAGTATATATATAGATCGTTAACCTTTCCATACAAAGGAGGACACACTGCCATACGCGGAAGCTCTGCCAAACCTCTGTCTCTCTCTCAGACATTGCTACTGACTTACTCTCTCCCTACACAATCCCCTGCTCTTCCTGTGCGATCCCTGATCCACTACGCACGGTGTACACGGAGGTCTCCCCGCCGGAATCTCTTGTGCACAATAAGGAACAATAATGTTTAAATATTTGAATTATCAAACTAACACATAATAAGTTGAGATTAATCATCAATTATAGTCCAAACTCCAAACTAATGATAAATTGGCTTTAAAAAGTAATTCTCCTACGAAAACGAGCTCTCTATTTTCTGGAGCGCCTTTAGTGCGAGGTTTGGTCTCGAAAGCACCAGAGCGAGGTTTGGGAGAGGGAGCGATGCCCCTTCGAGAGGTTTTAGGTGACTTAGAGTGTGACGATCAGAATCTGGGTTTGTTGCGGCAGTTGTGTCAGTGTTGGGGCGGGCAATGGGTGGCAGTTTGCGGTGGTGATGGTGGTTGTAGTGATGGATGTGGTTGTTATATTCACGCTATTGTTATTAGTATTAAGGAACTGTTTTGCCCTCACAAATTATGACATAAATGTCAACTAATGGAATATTCTTTAACGTAGTTAACAAAATACCTTTTCCAGTTTCAACATAATGAAAACTTTGCAAATGGGGGATGCAGTGAGGTATTTTTAGAAATGGGTGTTGCAATCAGGAAGTTTTGATATAGTGGGGTATGCAGTATGCATTTAATTGAGCCTAAAATAAATACGAAATACATTTAAACAGCCTGGTTTTATTCATTTTTAAATAGAGCAACAATCTAACGACTCCAACCTTTTGCAAAATTTTAATAAACTTTCATAATGTTTGATATTTAATCTATATTGATTTAGTAAATTCATCTTTTTTATTTATTTTCTTTCAACACATGTTTTTATTTATTGGTAAATTTTATGAGGCAATGTTATTTTAAGATAAAATATAGGAGACAATATTCATTATAAATAAGCTTTTTTTTAGAATAGGATTAATAAGCTTTTTTTCTAATGGTACTATACCCATTGGCTTTGTTGAAATTTTAAAATATGATACATAATTAAATACATGTTAGTGGAAAAATTTCAACTGCCACTCTTCCCTATTATTTAATAATACTAGTCATTTGGACTTATTGTGATAACCCTTTATTAAAATGTTTTGTGAATTGAAGTTTTGAGTAAATAATGACGACTACATGCAATAAAAATGAAATGTAAATAAAATTCTCTTAAGCTGAGAGATCATATTATTTGATTACTTTGGTAAATCTTCTATAAGTAAATATCCTTAGAACCGGAGAAAATTATTCATTTAGCATGATTATTCATTAATCTGATTATTCAGTAATCGAACATTCATATGGACAAGTTGACCAAGGTGGGACCAGTTTTTTTTTTTTTTTTTGTTATATGGCTATGTTTTTTGTTTATCGAACATTAATTTATCAAGGTTTTATTTAGATTATGAACTTATTTCCCAGCTCTTTTTGACACAATACTTTGTGCTTTATTAAATTATTTTATGTGATATCTTGTCCTTTTCTCTTTTGCTAAAAAATAAAAATGTTGCTTACTTGACTCCTAATTTAGCTCCTTAAAATAATTACTTAGATGAAAAGGTAATGTGGAAAATTAAAAACTCAAGTTTTGTTAGACTTACCAAAAGATTAAAAAGTTACATAAAAAGTATCTAACAAACATTTGTAGAATAAAATGATTTCAAGTTAATAGACATAAAAACATTTAGGTTGAAGAATAAATTAGTTTATTTACTTAATTAATTAAGAATAATTTATTCTTAAAACATTATTTCTAAATAATCATTAACTTTAGAACACTTTATTCATATTGATATATACTCAAAGACACATTAGTAAAAAGACACATTAGTAAAAAGAGATCAGTTTCTTTTTCACTTATTGGAACCTCAAAAAACTTATTTATTCTCAACCTTTAAATTGAATTTATATAGAATTTTTAACTCTTCATTCATTTTATGCTCAAGCGAACGCATACGGTAAAAGAAATTAGCATAGAAAATATATTGTTTTCAACTTCTGATGCTTGTATATTTACTTTCCTTTACATAATATCAGATTTGATAAGTAATAACATACAGATACCTAAGTTGTTCTTGACCCATAGCTTGTATTTACTATTTACTTTAGAATACTTTATTCGCATTTATGCTCGTGCACATACTTTGGTTACCTGGTTACAAGGAGGTTAGTAGAAATGTAACTGGAAATCCTAATTCCCTCTCGTTTAGTTTAGTTGTCTTTTTATAGTAATCAAACAAATAATGTAATAACTGTACTTATTTTTAGAGTGATGAGTTGCAATTGTGGTAATACTATTTACATTTTCTTTGAGGAAAATAGTACTAATTTACATGAGAAATAATTTGTTATGACTTACTCTTATTAAAATATTTGGGTAGGTGGAACCTTCTACGTTGATGTCACATGTCATGTATGAAACGGTGTGGAACACGAATATATATCTTTATAGACAGTTAGTCGGGTTCTAAATTTTATGTGTTTGTAGACACATGTATATTTAAAAATGGAAGGTTGTGGCAGCCATTTTCCTTTGAAGTCGAAATAGCTATGAAGTGTTTTCTTATTAATATAAATTCTCCCTTTCTACTCAAAAAAAAAATAGCTATGAAGTCATCCCAAGGCCAAATCTCTGATTATAAATAATTTTATCAAACACTTAAAATTTGTCAAATATTGTAATGTTCTTTGTATGTGAAGATCAGAGAGGGAGGAGTACTCAAAAGCTGATTGGAGTTCGCACTGTAATATTTGTGGAACAAAAGTGAATCCACGTAAGTACATTCTATGGTTGACATTCTCACTTAAAATCGTCATATATTTTTTTTTTTTGAGAAATTGTTTTTTGTCGTCAATCGGGTTTGAACCCAAGAACTCATGCAGGGGCTTCAAACGCTCTACCACTTGAGCTAACACCCTATCTGCAAAAGCGTCATATCTTTTAGTTCAGTCAATAATATTTTAGCAAATCTTCAAAACCCACACCATCAGTTGACGTCTATTTCCCTCAAAGAAAAAGGAAAAGCCTTCAACTTTTGCTATCCAAAACTTTGTTTGACATTGGACTGGTATAATGGAGGACTCTATGTCAGCACGACAAAGCTCAAATTGCTCCTTGGAAGAAACCTATGTAAGTTTCTCTTCACCAAGTATTTCAAAAAACATCAAAGATTGCAACCAGAAGGAAGGAATTTTTGGGATAGTTTCTTAAAGAGTAATTTGTTGATAATAAATCAACCCAAACTATAATTGATTTAATCTACCAGTAGTGAACATCTAAAACAATGATCCAAGCATATCCAGTGCACTCTTTACAAATTGTACCAAGTTGACGGAGAATTATAATTGCAATAAAAAAAATTCACGTAAATTTTTTTATCCTTAATAGGTCACATGAATATAGAAAAATATCATGTCAACCCACAAAGATAACAAATAATACGAATTAAAATGAGGAGTTCAAACCTTGATCGTGTAGCTATCTGCCATCATTGTCACTCTTCCACAATAAAACAAACAACTTAGAAGTCATAAAAGTTCCCTACATAATAAAATCACGATGTAGCAAGTTATAGTAGGTAGATATTTAGAGGAAACTATTGCATTTCCGAACATTGGAACGAAGTAGATGAACAGAGAATGAAAAAAATGCAAACATAATACAGTGGAAGAAAATGAACATAGAATGAGAAATCCGTAAAGTATTGATTCCATTTAATGTACAGTTAGTTCTTAAAATCTGATATGTTTTTGCCTCCTCGGTGATAGACACAAATTTGCCTCCGCGGTGACTGACAGAATAATAATTTTGATTTCTTGCGAAATGAACGACATGTAAATCAAATGTATTAGGAAAAGCTTGACAATCACACTGAATACATACATGAAAAACTTATACAGACTGCTACTTTAAACATAATAACAGTTCATGGAAGATGAGGATTCAACCCCTTGCTCGGATTACGAAAATACATTTTTGATCTGAAATGAACTCTCTGAATACTCAAGTAATATGCGATTGTCAGACAAAGTACATCACATCCTGTTATTTCAAGTAAAATGAGCATCTTGCCGAAAAAAGAAGAAGTAAAATGAATAACTAAAATGTAGAAATAAATACATTGAATACCACTTATTCGGCCGGTTGTTGGATGATATGCTAGCCGACTGCCAACTAAAATCAGTTTGAAACTGTAATAGAATAAGCCATCTGTAGAAGATCAACATTACAGTAAAAAAAAATGTCCAATCATAATACATATGAAGGAGATATGAAGAAGAGATGAGTGAGTGACTTCTAGCAGATTCAAAAATTCAGTCATTTGATTGTATGTTGTTAGTTTCAGTGGTATACTTTTTTTGGGGAAGAAGAAAGGTAGTTGGGTGAACTGAATTGAACACTTGGTTAATATTCATTGCATCATAATTCATGCTTCAATGCATAGGTAAGCTAAACCATAACTTCATCTCAATAATACTAATACTTGTTCTTAATTCTTAATTCATAGTGTAACTAACTTATACGCTAAACCTCTCTCCTATTAGTTAGGGATGTCAAGGAGAGTGGGTAGTTAGAGATGTACAAGGATAGTGGATAGTTAGAGATGTAATAAGTACGTGAGAACTAATAGTGGAAATGAGATTGATTTAATCTAACGGTTGAAAAATTATAAATTAGTTAAACCATGCTATTTTATAATGCTCATCACATACTTGAAAGTTGTTGTTTTTTACCACATTTGTAAATATACTTTTTGGATAACACCTCTAAATTTATTTTAAAAAAAAACACATCTAAATTCAAAAACTATCCTATTTAGGGATAGGCACGGGCAATACTCCAGTTTTTATTAATGAAAAGGTTAAAGTTTTTTTTTTAAGACTATGAAAATGTTCAATTACTTGGGAAGACAACTTCTAAATTCTAGCATTGTGGCATTGTTGCAAATCGTTGAAACTTGGAGGCTATTTATAGCTAATCAACCTTATATAATGATCCACTTCCTCATCCCCTCCATACCCCATTTCCTCACCCTTCAACTTCTAACCAGAAGTTGCTTAAAGCAGCAACCCAGAACCAAGCCCAAAGATGTCATCAACACTTGTGACTGATGAGATCAGAGCCAAAGCCAGTCAACTCTATCATGGAGATGATCTATGTCAAGAGAAATCAAGGTCTTTGTTGAAAAAAGTGGGGCTACCCACTGGTCTCTTGCCCTTGAACGACATGGAAGAGTGGGGTTATGTGGAAGAGACAGGGTTTGTGTGGCTGAAGCAGAAGAAGAAGACAGAGCACAAGTTTGCCAAGATCAATGGGAAGCAAGTGTCTTATGCTACTGAGGTTACAGCTTATGTTGAGCCCAACAAGATCAAGAAGCTCACTGGTGTCAAGACAAAGGAGCTCATGGTTTGGGCAACCATCATTGACGTATACGTGGACGACCCGCCCAACGGAAAAATCACTTTCAAGTCTCCGACCGGCCTGTCAAGGACTTTTCCAGTGACGGATTTCCAGGAGGAGGAGGAGGAGGAGAAGGTGAAGGTGGTGGTGGTGGATGACAAGAAAGATGTTCAGGTACCATCTGTTCCTGCAGCTGCTGTTGTTCCTGCTGAGGAAGTAGCGAAGGAGGTTTAAGAATCAAAGATCATTATAATTAATGTTTGATTGTCCTAAATAATAGCCCCTTTGGTTATCATGGTTATGGATTGTGCTCCGAGGGAAACAAAAAATGTATGGAACGATGTTGAAATTGCATTAATGCGGCAGTAATTATGATGTTTGTTAAGGGTTGACGATGAACTTTGTCGATATTTATTCAACATTAAGTTCTTGGTGACTTTCTTTTATTATGGTTTCTTTCCGGAAAGAAAAAAGAAAACCGACACAGGAACAACTTCGTTTGTTGACTCTTAATGATGCGTACACCCCTATCGTTTAAGGTGACAAATTGAAGTTTTTCAGTTTTCTTTACAATTTTCCGTAATACTATAGCGTACTAACTTAAGCTAGGAAACTCAATTTAAGATTCCGTAAATTGAGATAGTCTTAGAATTCTTCCCTATGTCAAAAGTTACTTAACGTGTTTACTTGTTTGGTGGACTAAGATTCATACCACTGGTGAAAGTATATAATTGGCTGTTACCTCCAGAGCAGGAAGATTCACATGATGAGTTGTTACTTCCAGAGCCACCAGCTCCAGATGTTACAGAGTTGTGAAGATCGCGCAGAGATCGGCAACCCTATTTGAATTATTATTCGGCAACCCTATTGATTGGATTTTATTTATATTTGTTTATTTAAGATGCATGTTGATTGACACATGCATGATATGTTACATTTCCTGTACTAGCATAGAGCATGTCACGCAGACACCAGGTCGGCTCACTCACACGAACGACCGCCTTTGCAATATCCTGGATAAGTCTGGGTGGGGTTGAAGATGAGATAGAATCCCGATAAGCGCTAGAAGCCTATGATATGATATGAGATGCCTATAATATGAAGAATAAGTCATATGATAAGAGATAGACGTCTATCAGTAGAGCTAGTAGCCTGTCAGACGGACTCAATTGTCGCATTGGAAGTAAGTTCCAAGGTGAGAGTGGTTATGGCCAATCGAACATAGTTAGTACGCCAAGCCATGTATAGTATGCGTAGAGAAAGCCAGATGCGAGAACTAATTAATGTTCACAAAAGTGTGACATTGCAGTACTCGGGCTGGTGGCCATAAGGGCTACCAGACTAAGATCTGCATAGTGGTCCTTCCAGGATAAGACATGCGCTCTGATCAGATTCTAAACTCTATGGCGCATATTTTCCCAAAATAACGCGTGCTTATGAGTGACAATGAGGTGATGAGTAGAATTAGTCCCTGTGATTCCTCATGGTGTGAGCCTCGTCGATCATACAAATATGATTGACAATGTATACCCTTTGTACTTTCATATGTGTCATGAGGAGACGGGTTGGTGGTGCTACTTTGGCGTGACACCTTACGAATACGGATGATTCAGCCTTCCCGACGCTGCTGGGAAAGCAGCTAAACCGAATCTAAGTGACACATTTATGTAAGGAAAGATTCTCATTGCATCGCTCTTACTTATCTTCATTGGGCCCACCTACAAGATCTTATGGGATCATGCAGGATATGAAAATAATAAGGGAAATGTGGACTCATTGGAGCATGGCCTACGGGACAAGGCATGTGCTGATGATCTGTGAGATGAAAATTAGAGGAATCAGGGGAATACGAGAGTTACGAAGTGCATTATTATTGTTATTCTTTTTAAGGGTGCCTTCCTGCGATGGCTATACGACTTTGGTGTGTGGATCTTCCGGAAGGGTGCCTTCCCGCGCTAGCTATACGAGTTTGATGTGCGGATCTCCCGAAATGCAGGTACTCTCACCGGTCACACCCCACGACCACAACGATACTCTTTTTTAGATGATAAATAGTTGGAGATTGATAGAGACTAGATTGATTGTGCAGCCCCACTGTGCGAGTGGGAGATGTTAGCAATTGATGCGCCCATGTGGGTGCGCAATGCAATTATCATAACCTTATGGGTTTAGTTGCACTAAGGCACAAACCTAGAGGGTTAGTAGCAAAGGCTCAAACTCTAGGGGTTCATGTGTAAACATATGAGAAGTTTTGCCTATATAAGGAGGCAGCCTCCTATACAATAGCTTATTGTAATTCTATTCAGTAAAGTAACTGTGTCTAGATTCATTCTCAAGTTGTAGAGAACCCTAGTCTCTCGACAGCTAAATCGATAGGAGGTGGAACGTGGGTGGAACATAGTGTTCGTCCTCGAGATTCGCACTTGATTGGTGGGAGCAAGACTTTGGAAGAAGCACGTGAAAGCAAGCAATCAACAAGATCACTGTCCGCTGTGCTAGGAACTAAGGAAGAAAATGTACACATTAATCTTCCGCTTTAATTCATGTTGTAGATCTATGCATGATTAGATCAGCCCTGCCCTTGAGTTGTGGTGAAAGACCTGAAGATCCTGCCAGCTCCATGCTGTTATGAATTGGATGGACAGTACTTTGATGGATATAATCCTGAAGGCTAGAACTTTGATCACATATTATTTCTTTTCTTGGGCGCCATTTCAGGTGATAATCAAGTCATTTATTGTCGCATCTGATTTATTTAGCAATTATCAACAAAAGGTTAGAGTTGGGCTGCTTGGCCTCCCATCCAGTTGTCTTTCAAGATACTTATAGTGCTTTGTAATTTCAATTTTATTTTGTTGTGTTAATAATTTAGGAATGTAGTCTCCTTATGAAGTATAAATCAAAAAGCTTAAGTTGGGTTTTTAATTTTGCAAACGTTTTGGGGATGTGATGGTTTCTTAAAGTTAACTTTTAAGCCTTAGTTAGCTTCAGATAGTTTGGAGAGGTAGAGTGTCTTTATCCAAAATACATGAAATATAGTGTCTTTATCCAAAAACTATCCTATTTAGGGATAGGCACGGGCAATACTCCAGTTTTTATTAATGAAAAGGTTAAAGTTTTTTTTGTTTTAAGACTATGAAAATGTTCAATTGGTTGGGAAGACAACTTCTAAATTCTAGCATAGTGGCATTGTTGCAAATCGTTGAAACTTGGAGGCTATTTATAGCTAATCAACCTTATATAATGATCCACTTCCTCATCCCCTCCATACCCCATTTCCTCACCCTTCAACTTCTAACCAGAAGTTGTTTAAAGCAGCAACCCAGAACCAAGCCCAAAGATGTCATCAACACTTGTGACTGATGAGATCAAAGCCAAAGCCACTCAACTCTATCATGGAGATGATCTATGTCAAGAGAAATCAAGGTCTTTGTTGAAAAAAGTGGGGCTACCCACTGGTCTCTTGCCCTTGAAGGACATGGAAGAATGGGGTTATGTGGAAGAGACAGGGTTTGTGTGGCTGAAGCAGAAGAAGAAGACAGAGCACAAGTTTGCCAAGATCAATGGGAAGCAAGTGTCTTATGCTACTGAGGTTACAGCTTATGTTGAGCCCAACAAGATCAAGAAGCTCACTGGTGTCAAGACAAAGGAGCTCATGGTTTGGGCAACCATCATTGACGTATACGTGGACGACCCGCCCAACGGAAAAATCACTTTCAAGTCTCTGACCGGCCTGTCAAGGACTTTTCCAGTGACGGCTTTCCAGGAGGAGGAGGAGGAGGAGAAGGTGAAGGTGGTGGTGGTGGATGACAAGAAAGATGTTCATGTACCATCTGTTCCTGCAGCTGCTGTTGTTCCTGCTCAGGAAGTAGCGAAGGAGGTTTAAGAATCAAAGATCATTATAATTAATGTTTGATTGTCCTAAATAATAGCCCCTTTGGTTATCATGTTTATGGATTGTGCTTCGAGGGAAACAAAAAATGTATGGAACCATGTTGAAATTGCATTGATGCGGCAGTAATTATGATGTTTGTTAAGGGTTGACGATGAACTTTGTTGATTTTTATTCAACATTAAGTTCTTGGTGACTTTCTTTTATTATGGTTTCTTTCCGGAAAGAAAAAAGAAAACCGACACAGGAACAACTTCGTTTGTTGACTCTTACTGATGCGTACACCCCTATCGTGTAAGGTGTCAAATTAAAGTTTTTCAGTTTTCTTTACAATTTTCCGCAATATTATCGCGTACTAACTTAAGCTAGGAAACTCAATTTAAGATTCCGTAAATTGAGATAGTCTTAGAATTCTTCCCTATGTCAAAAGTTACTTAACGTGTTTACTTGTTTGGTGGACTAAGATTCATACCACTGGCGAAAGTATATAATTGGCTGTTACCTCCAGAGCAGGAAGATTCACATGATGAGGTGTTACTTCCAGAGCCACCAGCTCCAGATGTTACAGAGTTGAGAAGATCGCGCAGAGATCGGCAACCCTATTTGAAGTATTATTCGTCTGAGTATATTACACTCACAGATGAGGGGGACCCAGAGAGCTATGATGAGGCTGTGACAATCGTTAAGAAAGAGAATTGCTGTAAGCCATGGAATCTAAGATGTGGTCGTTACATGAGAACAACATATATGAGTTGGTGGAGTTGCCTAAGGGTAAGAGAGCACTCAAGAACATATGAGTCTGTAGGTTGAAGAGTAGAACTCAGAACCAAGGTATAAAGCAAGATTGGTTGTGAAAGGGCTTAAGACATAGGAAAGGAGTATACTACATGGACATACTTTCACCAGTGGTATGAATCTTGACAAGTTCAACCTGTATACCTGGATAGACGACATCTTCACCACTTCTGGCAGCAAGAAGTTTTAGAGGGGTTCCGGCACTTAAGGTCTTGGATGCTTGCGAGATGGTTAGTTCCTATTGGTTTTTTCCCTATCAATTAATGGATAAAATGGAAATTTTTGGTTGGATTATTATTATTGAAATTGCAACGTTGTATTTTTATTGGGAATTTTTAGAGATGGAGTTTGATTATGAATTAAATATGGGTTCTTGAGAATTTTTGGATTGAGGCAAGAATTTGGAAAAGTCTACTATTCCACTGTGCTATATTTCCGATGTATTTATACTTGAAGTTTTATTACTTGTGAAATTTTTCTCTTTATTTAACTTGACTGAAAACATCTCGTATCTAGTTTACATACATTCACCAGTGGTATGAATCTTGACAAGTTTAACATGTAGACCCGGATATATGTCATCTTCATCACTGGTGAATCTCCTTGTAGTATACTCCTTTCATATGTCTGAAACCTTTCACAACCAATCTTGCTTTATACTTTGGTGATGAATTCTCATTCTTCTACCTGTGGAACCTTATGTTCTTGAGTGCTCTCTTACCCTTAGGCAACTCCACCAACTCATATGTGTTTTTCTTATGTAGTGACCACATCTTAGATTCCACGACTTGCACCCATTGTCTTTCTTATCAAATGTCATGGCCTCATCATAGCTCTCTGGGTACCCCTCATCTGTGAGTGTCACGTTACTTCAGCGACCAGTTTCCTTCCGACTACCTGGATTATGGTCTTTAAAAGCAGTACAAACAGTCTTTTTTATCAGTTAGTCGCCTGCCTTGTCGTCTTTTAGATTTTTAAAGATCAACTGTGTTTCTGTCATGGGGAAACGACTAGTCATCCGAAATAAAAAATTATCAACGACTTGCAGTTTTGTCGGGAATGGATCTAAAAAGAAATTTGACCAAACTTTTGGGCGGGAATGAAATTTTCGCTAAATTTTGGGGAGGAAAATGAAATCTCCCCAAGTGTTGGAGGCAAAATCAAATCATACAAAAAATTAATTCACCCTATCTGCTGTCCAACTGACAACTCCCCGCCATTACTCCCCCTTTCGGCCTCCACATCGAATTCACCTATCCAGAACCCTAGCTAACTCATCAGCTTCCACTCGACACCACTGCCGCCTCTCTGTATATCTCTCTAGCTCTCTCTCTCTATCTCCGCACAACCGAGGTCCTCTCGCCGCCACCGTCTTTCTCCTTTCCCCAATCGATCGTTCTTCATTCCGATTGACTCAATCGGGCACCCGCTGGTTCAAATCAGAGAATGGAGTTTTGGCGCAGGAAGAGAAATTCCATGCCTCACCCTTCACAAACATATGTCCTCATCACTGGTCCGTCGCACTCTGTATCTCTGTCTCATTTTGCTTCTCAGTTTCTATTGATTATACATGCGCTTTCCAGTTTGGGTCTGAATGGTGGCTTCAGCTCAAATCTAACAAGCTCTTTTCATTTATATGACTTAAAAGAAGCAATTTTACTGTGATATCTGCAAACATTAAATCATGTGTTCGGATCTGCTAGCTGAGTGTAGAATGTGGTATATATATATATATATATATATATATATATATATATATACATATATATATATAATTGTTTCTCACATAACCAAGTGGTTGTTGTTTACTGATTGGAAAGTGTGTATTCATGGGCTGAATGCTATCTATGCAGCAACATACGGATATGAATGTGTGTTTTAATGTATATATAATTTGGCTAGTTAAATGTGATGTCGATGAAACTGAGGTAGCTGAAAATGTGCATGTCTCCAAATTTATGGTAACGGTATGAAGTTTTTAAGTACCCTATGTCATTGCTGCAAGTTCATAATCTGATGTGTCCAAACATTTAGTTGTGTAAGAGGCCATGATGATATGGATCTACCGAATTCACTCATTGAAGCTGTTAGAGTGTAATATGTCAGGCAAGGAAAATTAATTTTTGCAGCCTGCGGTTGTCATCTCTTATTTGTTAATGCGTACTGATCTGATCCTCTTCATGCTCACTGAAGAGGCCGTTATGATATGGATCGTTCGAATTCACTCTGTAGCCGATACAGTGTCATAATATGCTTGGCGAGGCAAAATCCTTTTGCAGCCTGTGATCATGGATGTGTTATTGGGTTTTCACGAGTACAGATTTGAGCCCATTTTCGTATTTCCCTTCATTCATTCCATGTTTGTTATTTGTTATTATCTATTTAATGCGTTCAACCTCTCTATTCTGCCGGGTCTTGTGAAGGTCATTTTGACCCGCTCATAGTGTGGGCAATTTAATGCAAACATCTGTGCATGAATTTCCTCCGTTCAACCTGTGTATTCTGCCGGGGCTTGCGAACGTCATTTTGACCCGCTGATAATGTTGGCAATTTAATGCAAGATTTTGTGCATGAAGATCTGGTCGAAGTGGCCTTCGCAAGTGTCGGCATTCGGTAGCGTATGAACGGATGAATTTCCAATTAATGAATGCTAGTTCATTAATAAGTCAGTTTATTGCAAAAGGAAATTATCAATTAATAAAAATAAGAGAAATATATGAGATAAATTACAGTACATAAAAGTCTTGACCTTGTTGCTAGGTGTACTTCTGAAGGGCATTTTGACCAGCTGATAATTAATGTTGACAAAATGATTCAATCATTAATTTGTGTGCCTCCAAATCGGGTTGAAATGTCCTTCACAAGTACTCGTAGACTCTAGAGGATGAAAGGTTAGAATTAGCAACAAATGGTATTTTGGTTCACTTCAAGTCTATGTTATGGCTTAATGCTTCGACCGCTTGGGAAGTTATGAATGATCTCATGAATGAAAATATGAAATATAATAGATATCTTAAACGGATCAATGTTGAGCTGTATTTGTAGGTGCTCCATCTTTCATGATTCTAATTTGAATGAGGTGCATTGTCTCAGAAATAACTAGTGCGTTCAAGATATTAGTGGATGCTAATTCAAGATATTGGTTGTCATGAGTACTGATTTGGGCCTCTTCATGATATTATGATGTTCTTCATGCTCACTGCTTGCTGAATGTAAGAGGCCGTGATGATATGGATCATCCGAATTCACTCTTTGTAGCCGATAGAGTGTGATATGCATGGCAAGGCAAAATCCTTTTGCAGACTGTGATCATCCATCTCTTATCTGGTTTTCATGAGTACAGATCTGAGCCTCTTCATTCTCACTGAAGAGGCGATGATGATATGAATCTATTGAATTCACCCGTTGTAGCCCATAGAGTGTGATATGCATGGCTTAAGGAAAAATCCTTTTGCAGCCTGTGATCATCGATCTCTTATCTGCTAGTTTTAATGAGTACTGATCGGAGCCCCTTTATGTGATTTACCCAGAATGGTCAAATTTTTCTTGTGCAGTACTGATATGAGCCTATTATTGCTTTTTATGATGTTCATTATGCGCACTACTTGGCTAGTGCTTGGTCACTATAAGAAACCCTGATGATATGGATATACATATATGTAATTCACTCTATTATTGCATGTGTGTCAGTAATGACATCAAAATCCCCACCCTTTAAAGAGGAGGAGGTGACCAGTGCTCTCACACGCGGCCTCCAATGTATTTGAATGCTCCAGTGGTCGCCTCTGATTCAGAGGATGAAAAGGATGACCCACCGAAACTGACTGTATCCCAAGAATGCATGAAGCCTGCAGCTGAACGTAAGAGGAAAGTCAAGATACTTGAAGGTAATAGAATTGTTGAAGTGCCTGTGGAAATCTTCAAAGGAATGGGTGAATCTGTCGATTAGAGAACAACAGATGTGGGGGGCATAGGCAAAGGAACCAGATCGCTGGATGCTGCTATCTTTGTTGTAGCTTTTGCTTATTTTCATATAAATATGTATATATATATATATATTTGTAATATTGATTCTTTTCCTGTAAGTATTCCCGAAACATTTTCTGTGACAGATATTTGAACAATGCTATAGCTATGTGTAACTACTACTTGTGTGTTATATATTGACTTACATTCATGTTCAAGGACCATACAACGTTTTGATAATTAGGTAAAAACTTAAGTGTTCACATATGTCATCAACAAGATTCGAACTTGGGTCAACTTTGTGTAAAAAATATAAAATTCCACAAACCAATATACAATTATTGAAGAAATTTCATCAAAATATGCAATTAGTTGAGATAACGATACAGTTCTCTTTAAAAAAATAATTCCTAATAAAAATCGGGCCCTCGCCGTATTGGGGGCCTAAAGCGGCCGCCTCAGCTACTTACTATAGAGCCGGACCTTTTTGTGAATTATCGCATAAATAAATTATGGTCAAACATAAACCGAAATGTCACCTCTAATGTGAAAGTTGGTCTAGAAGGTTTGGTCAACTTTAATTTCGGTTTCGACTTAGTCAAATATATATATAGAGAGAGAGAGTTTTTGACGAATAAAGTCAAGGGTTATTGAAAATGTCAACTACAGTCAAATGTGAGCTCATAAGTCAACTCCATTGTCAATGAAGGATCCTATACTTGAATTTTTGAGGTTATACTACGTCAACTATGTAGTGAGCATATAACTTTTTGGTCTCCACTTTGTCAGATTAGTAAGTTCGCACGAAGGAAGTCAACGTAAAGAAAAAGGTCAACTGTACAGTCAAATTAGTTGATCGAGCTCATAAGTCAACTCCACAGTCAGTGCATGATGGTCTACCCAAAACCCTAAACCCTAAAATTGACTTTTTAGGTTATACTAAGTCAACTATGTATGAACAGACAACTTTTTGGTCTCCAATTTGTCAGATTAGTAAGTTCGCACGAAGAAGTCACCGTAAAGGAAAAGGTCTACTGTACAGTCAAAGGTGATCCAGCTCAAAAGTCAACTCCATAGTCATTGCATGATGGTCTAACCTAATACTTGGCTTTTTGAGGTTATACTAAGTCAACTACGTTGTGAACATTAAACGTTTTGGTCTCCACTTTGTCAGATTAGTAGCTAGGTTCACACAAAGAAAGTCAACGTAAAAGAAAAGACCAACTTTACAGTTAAAGGTGAGCTTTGTAATTCAACTATATATGTTATGCATGGTATACGTACGTATATATATGTGTGTGTGTGTGTGTGTGTGTGTGTGTGTGTGTACTTGGTAGACCCTAAACCCCTCGTATTGAGGTAAGAAGGCAACTCTGATGTGAACGGTCAACTATTAATTCTCCACCTAGCTAGTCAAACATAAAGGTTTGGAAAAATGTGAGCGGTAGTCAACTCCACAGTCAATGCATGGTCTATTATGCGGTAGGCCATGAGAGAATATTATCGATTCTTACCATAATTTAGAACCGACATTTCGATTGTCTTGTAACCTGTATATTCCACAAACAATGTTCATGTCAGTTTTTCACCAAAAAAGAATGTTCGTGTCAGTTTCTAAAGCAAAGTGAAATTTGTTTCAAACTGCGGGAAATAACTGCTATGAAGAAAATGCATTTACATGGGAGGGAACTTGCATTACAATAAAAATTTGGGAGGAAAGTATAATTAACGAATATATTTGTAGGGGAGGGGAATACAACTACATCAAAATATAGGGGAGGAAAATACATTGAATCAAAATAATTTGTAAGGAATTCAGTTAAACAAAATGCCATATGGACCGACTAGTACTGTTGTATTTGGAGGTTTGGTATGCTCTTTGGATTAGGGATATTGTTATTTCTATAGTTGGGGACTTACTCTTCAGCTAGGGTTGGTCCGAAAAAAGTCGTTCAATTTATCCTTATGTGTTGGGCTGAGTGTTTGTTCTTCATGGTGATATTGCTAATGCAGATTTTCAGTTATACAATTAGAAACTAGAATAATTAGAATAATTACTAGAATGATAGGGGGAAAAATACTTATTATTATATATAAGAACTTTCAATTGCTAGAATAATTAGAATAATTACTAGAATAATGATTCAATGATAGGAAACTAGAATAATAAACTTATTTTTATATATATGAACTTTAAATTACTAATGCAGATTATTAGTTATACAATTAGGTATAGCTTATGAACATTGATAAAGTCCATTTTTGGGAAAAATAGTTAATACATGGGGAATAAATAACAACATATATGTAGGTGACTATGTATATTTTAGGAATAAATAACAGCTAGCATAAATAAAAATTGTCAAATAAAACCACAAATACAGGAGTAAAAAACCACCCCTTACAACCTCAAAGCGTAACCCCCTCCTCAAACCATGGGAGGGAGGTTCAAAAACTATTTTTCAACATTAAATTAAAAAAACATGATTATTAAAGGGATTTAACACAGGAAATGGAAGCTACGGTAGACGATCGATGGCAGAGGAGCTTTGTTGGCAGAGCTGTGCCCATTCTCCAACTTAACCTGTGGCTCCATTAGTTCCAAGCAGCCTGCACTCATGGAAGCACACATGCATTCATAACTAGTAAGTAGGAGTTTCACATCTCGAAAACATAAAGATTAATGTACATATATATGCGCTAAGGCATGTGATTGAAAAATTATAGAACTACTAGCTTTGGTGTTCATATCAAACCGGGACTGAGGTATGGATCTCTTGTTGAGACACAACAATGACATCCACCTACACCTCATTTGGCTCCCAGAGAATCCAAAAGCCGCCACCAAATCTATATGGATCAGCCACAAAGCATCTCTCAAAGCCAAGAGAGGCGCAAATGCATCTGACCCTGTCCCCAGACATTCTGGTTCCAGTTACATAGACAGTGTCTCGCTTGTGCCTACTAACCAGAGCCATGAAGTTGCTTTTAAAAGCACCAGTGCCCGCATCCTTACAATTCCAGAGAAGAAACCTCATGGGAAAGTTGGACACCCTCACTCCGTCCTGCAGCCCCCCTGGTGCACTTCTTCTTTGGTCTTCCACCTTTACTCTGATCTCCTCCTCCTCTACCACATCCATCAAATTTCCTCCTTCCTCCAAGAAGCCCCCCTTCTGTAGGATCGTATGAAGGTATTCCCCTGAGTTTCTCCGAATGTTGCAGGAATACTCTAGTATCCAGGTTGCTTGTAGTCCTCCATCATTACATGCTTTGCTTCTCCAATGTCGGATGGAAACTGGACGATGTAACAGAGGTTTGAGCTCAGGCTATCATCTGTGGTTACAACCTGGTTGTCTCGAACAACGTCGCCTGCCACCCTTGCTTCCCCCTCAACGATCATCTGATTGATTTGAACAGATGTCCAATTGAACTGTTCAAGGAGGCTGTTGAGGCTCCCTTGCTCCACGATCCATGTTGTTGGGGCCTTGAGGTGAGTCAAGATGGTGTCTTTCTTTGTTTTGTGAGATGGTATGAGTGGGAGAGGAATGCACCAGGTATTAGTGATCACAAATTGCTCTCTTCTCTCTTTAAAAGACCAACCTGGTCCCCTTTTACCTGGAGCATCCTCCATATTGACTTGAGGTAATGTGTTGTCCCCTGACATTGACAAGCTTAGCAGATGGATAAAGCATGTAGGCTTTTGGGATGAAAGGTTCTGTCAATGGATAAAGTCTGTAGGCTTTTGTTTTATAGTCATTATATAGGTTCTCACTGCAGGAAGATAATGGAGGAGGTTGGGGTCACAAGAAGATGGAGAGTTAGAAGATGGAGAGGTGGGGTAGTTAGTGGAGGTTAATTACTGCATGTTTTCAAGGGGAAATAACTGCTGCTCCTAAATTAACTGCTATGGATTTTTTCTGGACGCAATAATAACTCCATATTATTGCTTGTTTGTCATAAATTACTGTCTCCTGGTCTCATTTAATTATTTCATTATATTGAATTTTTGAATTAAGTAATATTTTAATTAAATTAATACTTAATTACATTTCGATGGCTAATTTGCATTTTTTTTCCAACATAAAATTACTGAAGGTGCTATTAACACAACTTATGCATGTTTTGTGTGTGTGTGTGTCTGTTTGTTTGTTTGCCAAAAAAACACAACTTTTGCATATTGTGTACATGAGCCGTGTAGTCATCTGCCAAAGACTGATGGTCTCAAGTTTTAACTTTTTGGTGCTTTTGTGAGAACCTGCATAAAGCATATTCTTATTCCCCCCTTTATTTCCTTTAAGTCCAGTCAGTCTCTTCTTGATGTGGAAATTCCCTTTTGGAGGGAAAACTTGTCTTATGTGGCAGCTAGTCTATAGCTTTTACTTTATTCTGTTGATGCATTACTTGTGACCTATGAGAATATTGACAGAAATGGACAAGGCTGTAGGCTTTGGTTTTATACACAGTTGGGAGGCTGTGGGGTTAGGAGAAGATGGAGAGTAATAAGATGGAGAGGATGGTGGTTAGTGATAATAAATACTGGTTTAAAGATGTGGTTTCAGAGAAATATGTGTTGCTCGGTTTCAAGATTACTACATCTTACTAGGCATAAGTTCATGAACCACCTCATTGATTAGGGGTTCCAATGATATATATGCAACATGTTTAATTTGAGGTGTGCCTTGTTCACTTTACGGGATTGACTTCGATTAGTTATTTCCCCCATAATGCTGGCTAATACGAGCATGTGAAGGCTCTTTGACCCGCTCATAATGCTGGCTAATACGTTGTTAAGTTGTGTGTCTGCAAACCTGGTCGAAGTGGCCTTCACGAGACCCCGTACATGATAGAGGATGAAAGGAGGAGTTTCAAATGGATTTTATTTCAGTACAGTTGAAGTATGATATATATGGCTTAATGAATCAACTGCTTCGAAAGTTACGAATGATGCATATGGTAATTATTTTTACACCCTTTTCGTAACCTGCCAGATAAGGGTTGCATTATTTGCAGCGTGCTGTGATCATCACTTATTTGCTTTTACTGAGTACTAATTTGAGCATTTCTTGCTCAGTGTTAGCGCTCACTGTGAGGCCGTGATGATATGGATCTATCGAATTCACTCGTTGAAGCTGTTAGAGAGTATTATGCATGGCGAGGCAATTTTTTATTTATTTATTTTTTTTGCAGCCTGCTATGATCATCTCATATTTGGTTTTAATGAGTACAGATCTGAGCCTCTTCACGGTCACTGAAGAGGTCGTGATGATTTTTATCTACCGAATTCACTCTCTGTAGCCGATAGAGTGTCAAGGTATGCATGGCGAGCCAAATTCCTTTTTGCAGCCAGTGACCATCGATCTCTTATCAGGTTTTCATGAGTACAGATCTGGGCCTCTCTCCGTATATCCCTCTGTTCATTCAATATTCGGGTCTGTATCTGTTCTACGTATCTCTTCTTTATTGGCACATCTTTGTAATGTCGTCTCTGCCCCCAATTGCGTGTTGAGGGGACGTTCATATCGCGTGCAGATCCTTGTCCTAATAGATGTGTAGCCCATCGCATATATTAGTTTTCCTAGAACTTGAGTGTGATAGTTGTTATTTTACCGTTCAACCTCTCTATTCTGAGTGGAGTTGCGAAGGCCATTTTGACCCGCCGATAATATTTGCAAAATATTAACAACACTTTGGTGCATTCAAACCGGGTCAAAATGTCCTTCGCAGCTACTCGCAGACGGTAGACAAAGAACGGATGAATTGACAAAGGAATTTATTTCACTAATTAGTCAAGTAATTGCAAATTAAAGAAAAATATCCATTAAAGACAACCAGCCATACACATATAGAAAACAATTTATTACAATGAATAAGAGAAAGATAAGAAGGAAATTACAGAAAATAAAAGTCTAGTCCGCTTAGTCCTCTTTGAGTTCTTCATCTGTCGGGTCCTTTGCCTGGTCCTTGCTTGTGTGAAAGATTTGTCCCGGTAGCCCCATGTATCTCTTTTTGATTGGGAAAACGGATTCACCGGTTTCTTCATAGAATTCGAGAGCCACAATAAACCTATAATTTTCAATCTTCATATGCTCAATTAACTGGATTCTTCATTCTATTTCTTGTATTTTCCGCCGGATTTCCTCCATTGCAGTTTGCCTCTTCTTATACAACCTCACTCAAGGGGAGTCCTCGCTCCTTGAATCTTCATCCGATGGATCAGAGTTGAAAATTGGAGCATTCTTATTGGACCCTTGCAGCCCTGTGAAACGACTGGTAACCTCCTCCTCTTAACGCAGGCGTTTTCGAATTGGTTTCATGGTAATGGGATTTTGGGGACTAAACTTTGATGGAGTCTTGGAGAAGTGATTTAATTTACTGTGACTATTTTGAAATGGATGTATGCGATTAAATAGAGTTAATCAGCTGTCAGTTTCTCTTTTTTTCCTCCTCATTAAACATGCAAGTAATTGACTAATTGATTGCCTTGTACATTAATGTTGTTCAATAAGGCAGTTTAGGGAATTTGAATAGTTACTGCAAATTTTTTTTGTGAATGGTCATGATGATTAGTGGCTTATAAATTTATTATGATGTCCTTCATGCTCGATGTTTGTTTCCATGTAGTACTGAACTGGGCCTCTTCATGATTATTATAATCTACTGAATGCTAACTGTTTGCGCTCTAGTGATCCCCAATTTGTCATCACTAGCAACGATCCATGAATTTACCATTGAATTCTCGTGACTTACCAATGCCCTGGTCCAAATTACTTTATTTTCAATCTCACGTTCATTTTCGATAATGGTTGTGCACTGCGTGTAATTTCAGCAGAGGTAAACTTTGTTTCTTTTATCTTGTTGATCCATAATTTTCACATCAACGTAAGATGAATAAACAAAACTAAACTGTATTTCCTATCACCTGTTGCAGGTAACATTTCCAGGTTACAGAACATTAATCGATAGTATGGATGAGTGGGCACTGTTTGGACTTTCGCCGGAGGTAAACACATTTTTGTGCCCCCTTTCATTTCTTTTAATTCCACTCTCTTATTGATGTTGATATTCCCGTTTTGAGGGAAACCTTGTCTTATGATCAGCAACAAAGCTTTTAGAGTAACATAGCTTTTAGAGTGACTGCATAGGAAAGTATCTTGGCATCTCTTTAGACTCTAAAGGCTCAAGCAAAACTATTATCAAGAATACCATCGAAAAAGTCAGAAATAAATGTGCTTCTTGGCAAGGCCTTCTTCTTAACCCCTTAGGAAGAGCCACTCTAATTAAATCCGTGCTTAATAGTTATCTTGTCTATCCCATGTCTATTTGCCTCTTCCCAAAGAAAGACTGTAATACTATTAAATCTGTCTTCTCCCAATTTTACTGGTCTGGGGTTTGCAATAAAAGGCGTATTCATTGGCTCTCTTGGGATTTTCTTTGCAATAAGCCCAAAAATGGAGGTTTGGGTTTTAAAAACCTGCAGTGTTTTAATTCTGCTCTTTTAGCTAAAAGCAGTTGGAGAATTCTCAAGGACCAAAACTCCATTTTCACAAAATATTTTTCTACAAAATACTGCAAAAGAAAATCTTTTTTGAGCCTCAATCCTGCTTCTACCTCTTCTACTGCTTGGAAAAACATTTGTAAAGGCAGAAGTACTTTGAAATTGGGGCTGCAATGGAAAATTGCTTCAGGCCAGGCCATTGATCTGGGTGATGATGGATGGATTAAAGAAGTTCCTGGTGCTTCTATTAAGGAATGCTTACTTCACACACATCACCATAGCACTCACCATAAGGTTGGCCATCTGATAAACCAGCAGCAAAAGGTGTGGAAGGTTGAGCTAATAACTGAGCTATTTCCAACATGGTTGCGAGATAGAATTCTTAGCAATCCTATTGAAATGCATGAAAGCACAGATACCCCCTACTGGGGAGCCTCCTCCAATGGAAATTTTTCTGTTAAATCTGCTTATTCCCTACTCAACTATAATAACTCCTCCCCATTATCAACTGCTACCACCATCCACTTTAATCCCATAATTTTTAGATACAACTGGAAGAGACTTTGGTCTTCAGGCCTCCCTTCTAATATCACTCACCTCTTCTGGAGAATTTGCACTAACTCTCTGCCTTGTCTATCCAATATTAACTCTAGAATTTCTATTTCAAACCCCTACTGTCCTCACTGTCCTAACCATATTGAAACTGCTGATCATATTTTCATTCATTGTCCTAAGGCTCAGGAGCTTTGGGGTAGAGCCCCCCTTCAACCTCATCAGAAACCAACTCACTCTAACTCAGATATTAGTAAATGGATTTTGAGATGGATAAATAAGAAGAAGAAACTCCAAAATCAGAATAACTGGCATTGGATCCCAGCTATTTTCTGGATCCTTTGGATTACCAGAAATAAGCTATTATTTGATAAACAAGTGTCAACTCCTTGTTCTTTATTTCTACAGACAGAGGCTCTTGCAAACTTTCTTACTTTATGTTGATCTTCCTTGGGATTTACTTTGTAAGTTTTTATTAGCTAATGAAGGTTGGGTGGAGGTAGAGGTCAAAAAGGGAAGGCCAGAATGGCTGCCAGGACAAGTGCAGTTCTACCCCCAGGCCTTGGTGGAAGTGTCTCAAGCAGTCCCTCTAGCTGTGTTGCCCCCTGTGCATGAAGCTTTCAACCTCAAGAGTGCAGTCTCTGCTGATGTGTCTGCTAAGGGCAAAGGAGGAGGAGGTGAAGGAAGTTCTGGTGCTACAGATGTGATCCACTCCATTGAAGCTTCAAGTGTTAGTGCCTCAGGTGCTGTCTCTGGCGATGTGAGCTCATGTCTGCAGTCATCCCCTTCATTGACGTTTAAAAGCTCTCGTTTTATGTGGATATCTCTCAGTTTCTCTCTCAGTTTCTATCTTTCATGTGTTAGTGTTGGTTTTGAATATTTTCAGTTTGGTGTAGTTTTGCTACTGAATTGTTCATGGCTAGGCTCCCTCAGCTAGCTTAAGATCTTGATGTTTAGTGGTTGTGGCTAGTAGTTTTAGTACTCCTACTACTCGTTGTGTACTTATCATATTCGCTATCTATTGAAGTTCTCCTTTTACCGCAAAAAAAAAAAGAGTAACTACCTTGTCTTATGATCGCGCAACCTTGCCTTAAGTCCACTCTCTTCTTGATGTTGATGATTCTCCAGTTTATTCTTGATGTTGAAATTCCCTTTTAGAGGGAAACCTTGTTTTATGATCGTCTAACCACTACCAGAGATAATGCCTATTCCCACGTTTAATTAATGCTAGGAAAAGCTCTACTACCGTGGAAAAATGTTTTACCCACGGTAGAACCCACGGGATGAAGGCACCGTGAGTTACACCGTGACAAAAGATTCGCCCGCGTGTAATTACCGTGGGGAAAATATTACCACGGGGGCTAACGTGGGGAAAACCATCGTCGCAAATACCGCTCTATTCCCAACAGTATTTAATATCCTGTGTCTATTGGTTTAATTACCGCAATAGCTACCGTGACTAATAATAGTTTATTTCCCAGCAGGAACTCATGTGGGGATTGCCACCCGGCGTCAACAATTTCCGCCAATTTTTTCCTTTACCCGCGTTATGAGCTGTGGGGAAAGGTGAGCATGTTTTGAATTCCTGTTTTTCTCCCACTGAACCTGTGAGAACTAAAATTTTGTAACCTATGATTTGTCTCATACATCAAAAGCGAAACAATACAAACATATTTCCCGAGCACATCCATCCTTCGCACCATTAACAATAAAAATATCTCAGTACAAGTGTCAAACTAAGATTACGAAACGCCAAGTATGTTCAAATTAAAAGACTTGGTGTTAACGCTTAACGATCTTATCCATGAAGTCATGCACCGACAATTTACCAAAATATACATTACAAAATAAGAGAAGTTTGGAAGAGAGGCCAGCATCCCAAAAGTGTAACGACAATTAGTCTAAATTTATAAGCATCGTCGTCATAGATCAACTCAAGCACTCCCACATTCACGGAGCAAGTACCTACAAAAGCAATAGCAATATTAATTCATGCAATTAGTAATTGAGAGAAAATAATATTCGAGTTTGCACAACCAAAGAGAGTTTGGTGAACTTACACAAGTTGAATGCCAAGGAACGACTTTCTTTATACTCTCCCCAAATGTGTATCGACCTTGTTGGGGCTTCAGGAACGGGTAATTATGCTTCCTAACACTCTCAATACGTACTGCCCAATTAGCGTCACCTAACAAATCTCCATAAATTGTAGAACTCTTGTCCTTAGAAACTAAGATGCCGCTTGCCACAACCTCTATCGGTGCTGTCTGAGTAACCATGTCAACCCTACAACCAATATTGGCAAAAAAACAAAGAAAACAAAATAATTAATTAGAAGCAACCTTAAAATGGAATGAAAGTTTAACAGCCATTTATGTCAGTTATTCAAACTGCTTTTGAAGAACAAAACCAATTAGTAAATGGTTTCTGCATTTCAATGACTCTTTTAAGGTTTCAGAATTCAGTTGTTAATTTGAATGGCAAAATACAAGTGTAAGAAGATACTAATTTTACAATTAAAGTTAACAAGAAAAACTGACTGTCACATAAAAAAGGATGTTGAGTAGCATAGCCAAAAGATAGTGTAATACATGCCAAGTTCTCATGTTATCTTGCTGATCAGATTAAACTTAAATAAATACTATTAACAATTATAAAACTAAGTTGCGACTTCTGAACCAAGCCATGTCCACTGGAATTAATACATTTCTTATGTCATGTAAACATTGATGGAAACATTCCAGCAAGAAAACATTCTACACTATGATGCTGATGCTATTGCTAATGTGACAGCCATTATTTTGTCAAATACGTTCTGATCACGTTTTCGTATTCTAATATCTTCCCACAACTCATCCGTCAGGTAACTGTCAACAAATATAATTTGAGAGTGCAACAGCTCCATGAGCCCAAGTAATCAGTAACAACCCAATGGGTTAGTTAAGGGGTCTTCTAAAAAAGACCACTACGATTACAATTCTAAAATAATGACCCTTCTACAAAATGTAAGTAAAAATAACCTACATCTGACGGCCGAACGTCAACTGCATTCACTTTATGTTCTTTTAGTCTGGGTTTTGTGATAATACTTGCTGGCACTGTCAGGTTTCTAGCGTTGGGGGAGTTGATTTGGGTGTCTTAATTAGTGGTTGCAGTGCTGATGGTGGTGGTGGTGGGTGTGGTGGAAGCCATGGCGGGGTGTGGGTATGGTGGTGGTGGTGGAATGGTCTAATCCAGATTAATGGTCCACGTGAGCCACAACACAAATTATGAAGGATCTAACTTGGCTTTTCTAGGTGAGGTTGGGTTTGTATGCACAGGTTCTTATTCCACTCTTTCTTCAAAGAAAACTCCTATACCTGGGGTCTATACCTATTTTTTTCAAACTGCCGCGATACCCTGAGCCCTGACAACCGGGGAAGCACTCATTTGAAATGATTGGGAAATTTATCGTCTTCAGACATCCAGTAAAATTTACTTTTGGGTTAAACTGTCTTATATTAAATTGATATAAGACAATTTATTTTCTGATCAGGAATGCATGCATATTAAAACCTCCTTATGGCAAACTGATGAAACCAAATCCAAAACTATCAATCTGCAAAGGGTGTCGTGTCTTTATGCCTAAACAGAATGGTGTAGAGTGCCTTCTACCCAAGTAAATTTGATATTTCACACCTTTTTACCATGTTGCTGCATGAACATATACCGGTAACCAAAATTCATAACCAAAAGATTAAAATAACTTATAACTTTGTAGAGAATTCATTGTATGAACATCTTACCTCCATAACATCATCTTCATTGAAATCTATTGGAGTTGATAATCTCCAGCAACTTCATCTGCCTCATAGTAATCTTCATCAATGTCATGTTCCTCAATGTCATCTTCCTCGTCTCCTTCTTGATTAAGCATGTCTTGATCAGTAGACACATCAGCTTGTGAACCACCTTCTAGAACTCGCAACCTGTCATATACCTCTTTCATTTGAGCTGCTACTCGTCGTTCAACCTCAGCAGCAACTCGTCGATCAAGCTCTTCGCGCATGGCGGCCACACTAGATTGAGATGTACGTCGACTCAATCTACTCCCAAACACTTGTGTCGGGCACACTCCAGCCCCATATGTACGCACGCTACCATGAGTGTCAGGCCCCATAATCTGACTGTATATGGTGTCTCTATTTTCTTTCGTACGCTCTAGTTCGGGTAATTGATCCTTCAATGTATTCATTTTACCCTGTGTCAAAGTAACAAAATGTTGTAATATCTGGAAGTATCCAATTCATTTTCGGAAAATAAATTTAAGAAACTGCAGACTTTTAGGATTAGAAATACTAGAATTCTCAGACAAGCAGCTAAAATGAAACTAAAAAAGGAATAGCAGCTTACTATTTTCTCAGCAGCCATTTATCATTTCTTGTCGTGTCTCAATAAATACATCCATTAGGGCAACATGATCTGCTCCATGTTCCTTTTCAAGCTAAACAAAATTTCAATAAAAGAATGTTGGCTATGTTAGGCAACATACGATGTGAAAATACGGTTCCTGTTGTATATGCGTAACAATCGCGTGACGCTTACGACCACTTGTATGTAGCATAGTCAAATTCTTCCTGATTTCCTTGTTCCTTGCACAAAGCGCCTGTAAAGAGACGCTAAAAAATATCATCTTACCACTCAGATTGTCAAAAGTATATAGTTCCTGAGTATCTATTACCTGGCGTTCTTCTTTATGTTCATTATCGACAAACATGGCCCAGTGCGCCGCTCATACTCTTGAGCGAAAATTTCTTAAGCACTCTTCTTTACTTGGAAACCGGCGCAATTCCTTTCGAAGTTCAGCTTTCCAACCTCTCCACAATTCCCCTACTTCCATCAAGCAAACATCCCTATACTCATCTGGTGCATTGGTATTCTTCTTGACATTCTCCCAGATTTTATCCTCAAACGGATCCATTTCCTTCTTGTCCCATGATATAATTGATATCGGAGCCAATGCATGTTTTCTTGCAAGTATTCCTATCATAGTTGATAGTTTGCCTGTATTTCCACCAATTGGTTTCCAATAATTATTGAACTGTAGCTCCAATTTTGTGCCGGAATCCCATATTGCTAAGGGACGTGCAATGCCTCCCTTCTTTGACCTGCTAGAGGACCCTGAACACGAACCTGAAACAAGAACATAAGAAAAAACTTTGTCAAATCCTAATATAATTGTAGTATATAAATAACTGCTTATGTATTTACATCATACCAGCGCAACTCTCTTGTGGAGACGAAACATGTTGATTGTCTGCAGCATTCTGAGTCTGAACTATTACGGGATGAATAACAGTGGCGTTAGCACGAGTTTCAGCATGTGTCTGCACAACATTAGATTGGGCTTGAAGGTTTTGAATGTCTTCTTCACATCGATGAGAAGGCAATTGGCGCGTTTGAGATGTAGGGGGGTGTCTGTGAGCAGCGGGGAGACATGTTTGAGAAGACGTCGACGAGTTAGAGATGCAAAAAATGTACAACGTGAAACATTAAAATATACCTTCAGAACTACAAGATTCGGCTTCGTGGAAGAGGTCAGATAATGCGACTTCAACAGCGTTGGTCCTGAAAAAGCAAAAATAGTCTCCAATAACTTCGCAGATTTGGCTAGAAAAATATTATAAGAATAAAACAAGTAATTCAAAAACTGTTTTTCTCACTTTTTACTTGTTGTGTAATTTTTTACTCTTTCCGAACAAATCAGCTGCTAAAAAGTTACAATCCTACATGAATTAGACTAAGCCTAATTGCTTAAATAACTTAGAAGCCCTAACTAATAAAACTCTAATTATAAACTATGCCCTAACAAGCTTAAACTGTCTGCTTGTCCCTATCAAAGCAACTAAATAAGCAGCTCACCCCAAACTTGGGCAAGCCACCCACCTTTTTGTAATGACATTGCATTTAGTGGAACACCTGATGAAACTAAAACTCCCAAAACGTCGAAAATCAACCCTCTAGGAGTAGTGCTTTTGTTCTGTTTTACCCTGAAAACCAATACAAAAGGCACTGCAGTGTGTGGTCAAGCACAAGTGCTTAGCCAATTTCCGCTCCCTGAAATTGAAATCAGCCTGGTTGTTTACTTGGAATAAATTCAAAGGACTGAATAGGTCCTACAATGTTTACATTCTGCAAGCGAGAGATTGGAACCCCAAATCCGAACGGCATCGAGTTCAACAACCTTTATCTCGACGTGAATGGGATAATTCACCCATGCTTTCATCCTGAGGACCGGGTATGCTTCAATTGATGATTTTAGTTTTTCTCTTCTCAATGCTCGTGAATTAGCATTGATTGTATTCAATTTTACTTTGTTAAGAGAATAAAGAGTTGTATATGCACTGAGTATTTGCAAAAGTAATGGTTAGCAGCTGTTGGTTTAAATTCTCGGAAAACTGCTCTCGAGACAAATTTATGTCTCCTAATTCCTGGAAGTTTATGAGCTGTTTCCTTTCATTGAATCGGCACTCGGAATTTGATACTGGGTTGGTTAAAACTCTGTTTGAAGGATGATCAGAAATATCCCCAGACCAATTTTCTATATTGATATGAGATTCCCTAGATCATCACTGAACCTAGTCATGCACCGAATGAATATTCAGCAATCTTTCATCTTAGTGTACCTAAGGATTCATAAAGCAGGCCTTAACCCAAACCAATTGTTTGAAGAAAAAAATTTCAGGATTCACAAATTTACACTTGATCGCATGCTATGATCAGCTTGGTTAGTCCATTCTTCTTATAAGATCACTTGATGAGAGAAACCAAATACACTTCCTCACTAGACTCATAATCAAGACTTCAGAGAACACGAAACTTCTCAATCTGGATCAGTGCATAATTCTAAACGTGTGCTATGAATGAAACATCAAGTCCTATGAAGGAATCCTATTCCAAGGGTGGAAACATAAATTAATTTTAGGTATTAGCAGTCGCTATAACTTGCAAACACACTGGTCTCCCATGTCATTTGGTAGAGTACGGGTAATACCGAAAAACAGTGGTAACATAACAAATACTCACAATTATTTTGTGTTCGATTAAATTTTATTCCACAGAGTCACAATCTACCACAACAATTGCAGTTACTTCCTATTCTACCACACATTGGTCTCCAATGTCATTTGGTAGAGTACAGGTACTACGCAAAAACAAAGGCAACATAAGAAATAAAACTCACAACCATTTTGCGTTGGATTAAAGTTTAGTCCACAAAGTCGCAATCTACCACAACCTTTGTAGTTATTTACTATTCTACCAGTTTCGCTTTCTTCTGTGCACCGAATGAAATATTCAGCAATCTTTCATCTTAGTATACCTAAGGATTCATAAAGCAGGCCTTAACCCAAAATCAATTGTTTGAAGAAAAAGATTTCAATATTCACAAATCAGCCCGAAGAAGATAAGAAGAAGAAACCCAACACAACTCTGAAGAACAACAGAAGAAGGAACTCAAATCCACTGTCCGGAGAAGAATCCTAACTGGACTGTCCCTAACCCGATTCAATGAGCCCTAAAGAAAAACTAAAGAAGAAATCGACTGTCCGGGACAAGCGATTCAAATAGAGATCTGTCGTCTTGGTGAGAGGTCTAGATCATAACTTAGAACCCAATACACCCGAACCAAAAGAAGGGAAAATACTGAATTTTGTGAAAATTCAGAAATCAAACTGAGTACGAGTTAGAGAAAGAGAGAAACTCATATTGAGAACAGACGGATTGCGCGTGTAGTGAAAACTCCGAGGGTCGGGCAGTTGTAGCCGTCTAGGGTTGTGAGTTTTGCAGCTATTGGTTGCGCATTAGCGTACGTCGCGGGTTTATCTGGGAGAGAAGCTCGGAGAGAAGTTGGGGATTTTGAGAGAATGAGGGAAACTGATGATATACGTACGATGAAAGGGTAAAGTTTAGATTTTTTGTTTTTTTTTTTCTAAATAATTAGTTTGCCCCATATTAATGACCGTGGGAAAAATTTCTATTCCCACAGTTAATTTCATACCATGGTAATAGGCAAGTAATTCCCGCGGTATATTAGAAAATGCGGTTAAAAGATACTTTTAGTCACGGATTGTAGGGAAGCTGTGGGTAAAAAAAAGGCAGATGCCACGGTAAAAAAACGTAATAAATAGGTTTAATAGCTACATTACTTTATCGTGGGTAAAACTTCCATGGGCATAGGCCCTGTTTCTGGTAGTGAACATAGCTTTTAGAGTAACTACGTTCTGGATGCATTAGTTGTGACATGTGAGAAAAATTAAGAGCGAGTAGAAAGAAAAATATGTGAAGTAATAGCACTAAAATCCAACAGCTTCTTCGTGGTTATTCAATGCATCACAAGAAAGATGGGTTGGAAGTCCAAAACCTATGGGGTTACTGCATAGTACGGTTCATCGACCTTCGAATACAGCAACATATTGGGTTGGGGCATAATATGGTAGATGAACCATACACGCAGCAACCCATTAGATTTTAGACCGCCATGCCAGCTTTATCTGTGATGATTCTCCGTGCCCGGGTGGTGGTAGACGAGATTCTGAATATCTCATTGTGGAATTGCCGTCGATGAGGAGTTGGGCTATGATAAACAAATGTTGGCATCGTTATGTTCTGACTACCTGAAGCAACATCTTTGTGATCATTCCATGCATAACAATGCTGCATCAAGACAACCAAAAATAACGAAATCAACCTTGTGGAGATCGTTGACATCGACATGCTTTCAGACAAGCAAAACACTATATAGGAAGATGAAAGGTGTAGAGAAATGTACAAGAGTGTAGGCTCTGGTTTTATACACAGTTGGGAAGCTGGGGGATTAGGAGAAGATTGAGAGTTTAAAGATTGACAGGTGAGGGTTGGGGGGATTAATTGAGTTTAATAAATGCTAGTTTGAAGATGTGGTTTCATATCAAACTTACTGCTAGTTTAAAGAGTAGCGCAGGTCAGTAGGTATAGGTTAATGATGAACCTCATTGATTAGGGGTGGCAATGTTCTGAAAATAGTTTTAACATTGTTTTCTTCTGTACAAACGTTTGGCTTTGTGATGTCCGTGGAGTTTAAAATTGGGTCTTTAACCGGCTGGCGAATTGGTCTTTGCAATATACTATCGGTTGACTTAGTCGGAATTTTGTTTCTTTAAGCTGATACCAAACAGTCTCTTAGTACCACTTTGTTTCTTCTCTTATAGCAAAATGATGCAATTTTTTTATTTATAATAATGACTCAAGAATGATGCTCAATCTGCAGAGAGATGGGGATGTTATTTGGAGGGTGGTTGACCCTCTCTGCAGTTGTTTGTTTTGGAGCCGGTGATTTCTGAACTCTTTCAATCAACTGCCCTCCCTTATGTGTATTGTTATGTTGCAAACAACATACATACATAGTGAGTCATATCGGTAACTTGGAACTTTCTGGCGAAGCAGACCAAAGTATAATAATACATGGGTTTTTAGAGTAACATAGCTTTAGAGTAAAAAATTAAATAATAAATGCTGGTTTAGAATTTTAGTTTCAGAGTAATCATTGATGGGTTTAAAGATGTGGTTGCAGAGAGATCATTGCTGGTTTAGAGATTAGTGCAGTAGGTATAGGCTCATGAACCACCACATTGGTTATTAGGGGTGGCAACATTACAAAATTATACTTACTTTTTTTCCACTCACCTGTTGCAGGTACAATTTGAATGTTATAGAACATTGATACTAGTAGTATATATTAGCGCCTTATGTGATGTCCAAGAAATACCAGGCCAGAAACTCCAAAATATTTGCAGAGTATTTCGTTGAAGGACGAGTTGCGTCGCCAATAGAGGTAAATTACCATGCAATACTTTAAATCATGTGACTGTTCCTCGCATTTGAAAATCGTGAACAAAACCCCTGCGTGGTGTGGGAGGAGGCTCCTGCTAGGTGGAAGCTATGCATGGAACACGCACTGAAACATTCACTATATATGTCTGACACTTCCACTGCTGTATGCTGCATATTGCTCGCTCGGGACCCCTGCGTAGTGGAGACTCCTTCCTGGTGGAGACCATGCATACAATTCACACACTTCACGCACAATATTATATGTACACTGTATGCGCTCAGAAGTTATGGAAGTTTATCGGTATAGTTGAATTGATATAAGGGCTCCCTGAGAGCTGAAAATTGCATTTGACAATGTCACTGTTGCGCCTTCTTTCGGAAGTTGTCCATTGTTATCTGTGTGAATCATATTTAAGAATGTGAATTGTGTATATCGGGTGAACAGCTAGCTAGCTGAGTTTAGTTTAGCATACACCTTGTACTGCATAACATAATTCTTGTTCATACTTGTCAGAAAATTTATATGCTGTTTGTGAATGTCTTCAGGTTTTGTGAATCAGACTCCCAACACGACGATTGCATGACCGTGTAGCTTGCAAGAACTCAAGGTCGCCTCCACCTCCTATGCACGATACACGTTCACATCGGGGCTTCCCTACTCACAACTACATACCTAGCTAGTGTAGATTATGCTAAGTTTGTAGTTTTGGTTAGGATGATATATAGTTTGTTAGGATGTTATGTTGTAGTTGATGTAAATGTACAAATTTTTGGTACACTGGGTTCAGTTGATATTAATAAAAATTTCATTTCTTTTCAAGAATTTAGTATTTATTTATAAAAAAATATTATTTTTATAGACGACCACTACTCGACGAACAATTAGTGAGCAAAATGACTATATAAAACGAGTAAAATTGTCGTTTTAAGAAATAAAGACAAGTACTGTGGTCGTCTTTTCACGAAAAAATGGGCAAACAGCACAAAATTTATGAAAATAGATAATAAATAACGACGAAAAAAGCAGTCGTGCAGAGACAAAAGACGACGAGAAAAGTTGCCGACATAAATTCAACGACTACCAAAGCTTGTCGAAATAATAGTCGGCAAAAGTTTTGACTACGATTTTTTTGGTCGGGAAGTCGTCGGCAAATTATCAACGACGAAACAATGTCGTCGGAAAAGGTGGTCGGTAAAAAACTTATACCGACCACTGCGATATGTTGTCACCCCGTCGAACGAATGAAGGAGCTATTCCGACGCACTTTGGACGAACTATTCTCGTCATCTTATAGTTCTAACGACGAAATTTTGGGTTTTAGCGACGAGTTTACTCGTCGTAGTAAACCGATTTTTTTTTGTAGTGCGTACTCAGACGAAGAATACTTCCAATAGGGTTCCGATCTCTGCTAAACCTTCTCAAATCTGTAATAGCTGGAGTTGGTGGCTCTGGAGGTAACACCTCATCCTGTGAATCTTACTGATCATCAATTGTAGGTGGATCATCATCACCTGCATCACCCTGATCAGCATGCACAATCTCATCACCATCACCCTGCTCTGCTGAAGTAGGAACCAGACGAATCGTGTCCACCAAATCATCACCATGAGGCTTCTCACATTTCACAATATCCTCGATAGTCTTAAGGTACGAGTTAGAAAAGGAAAAAATTGAACTGTCATAGCTACTGGTATTTGGGTATGATCAAGATATGCGCCCAGAAAGGCACGAAGTGAATAGTCACAACTATTGAAGTTAAAACATAGCTAAAACTAAATTTGAAATTACAATTCTGACTGAATAGTCACACACGTCAAATTGGTAGATTTCTAAATTTCAAGGGTAATTTAGGTAGAGGAGGTTAAAACTCCGAGTAAATGGGTGTTTGCACTCAGCCACACATGCTTTAAAGAACTACTGTTAATGTTGAGTGTTCAATCGCACTGTGACAATAGACGAGAATTTTGTTGCTCAACCGACCTCGCCACGTGAAACAAAAATTATTTATTTACAACTCCAGTAAACCTGTCAAAATTGGAATAGCACAATAGCTTGGTTTGCACATACTGACTGAACAAACTAGCTACCATATCGCTAGCATATGCATCGTCACTAGACGTCAATCGCCCTTCCACAATTTATCCTTGTACAAATTCTTCCTTGCCTGAATCGTCTTTCTTATTTTCCCCCTTTTTCATGTGAGGTGATTTTGTTTGCGTTTCTGTATCTCTCTAACTCTTTTCAGCTTTGATGAAATGTAACACAACGGAAGCCCATCATCCCACCGCAGTCTACTTGCATTCATGAGCAACACAATGTTGCTTTTTGAAGGACCCCGTTATCATCCCTGAGTTGAAAATGAGATTTGTAGGGTTGTATTCCTCATTCGTAAGTAGGACAGGATTTTGCGCAAATCTTGTGTAAATTTACGAATGTACCATGCGCGTTGTGCTCCAACCAAACAGTTTACAAAATGTGAAACGATTTCGAATGTTGAGGTACGAGGGTTTGGAGCTTTGAGGTTTTGACTTTTATGTTAATAGCAAAATGAGTGAAATGTGGATCCTACAAACTTCGGGTCGAGGTTTCGGTCATGTTTGGAATGAAGTTTACAAAACCTCTTCATCCAAACAAAGCCACTAAAAATGAATCTGTATGGATGATACTCATGGCATACATAAACATATCTCTTTCTTAATAGTAGTATTTAATATGGTAAAATATAAAAGACATTATTAAACAAACTGCTATAGCATAAAACGAATTTGTAGTTTAGGGGCTGTGTAAATGCAATGAATACGGTGTCTAATCCATATAAATAATGGGTCAGTTGAAAGCGTTTTTATAACTTCTGATTCACCACGGATAACGTCATGTAAATGCACTATGTTGAATTTCAGACTATTCTGAACTCATGTCGTTTAAGGGTCCACTTATTTCTGCGTAGGTTTTAATTAAAATATTATTTTTAAGAAATAAAGTAATTTACTTGTAAACCACCACTAAAAATATAGACAACACTTGATGGTGAACCTATGGTGCTTCAAGTGCATCCTAAACAAATCAAAATTACTACTATATAATGAGATTGTGATATATCATAGTTTCTAATAGCAACCTTCTCCGTTTTTTTTTTTTTTTTTTTTTTTGCAAAGAAATCAATCTTTTTTATTTAAGTAGAGGCTTTATCCATAGCCCAAATATCAGATACAAAGTCAGGGCATACTATGGCCCAATACATATCACATGGAGCAGATAAGCCCACTCTTGCTAGACTATGTGCGAGGGCATTTCCGTCCTTTCGCACGAAATTAGGTTTACTACAATTAAAGCTTCTGGAGAGCTCTCTCACTATTGAGAAGAGACTCTCCATTTCTGAGCCGCTCATTTCCTCTGTCATTCCGTTCTCTTCTCCTCTAGCAATCTTCTGTACCAGCTTGAAGTTATCGGATTCAATGATTAAATTCCGATACCCTCGACCGTGTGCCATTAACAAAGCTTGACGCCAAGCAACAGCTTCCGCAAGCAATGAATCAGTTGTGAAAGGGATCTGAAATGAGAATCCAAGAACAAACTCGCCTTTTGAGTTCCGTATGATTGCTCCTCCACTAGATCTGTTCAGGGGAAGGGAGATGGCGGCATCTACATTGATTTTCAGGCGACCACAGGGAGGGGGAAGCCACCGCCGACTTCCTTCTGGCCGATTCCCTGCATGCACATCATTATCCGAAAGATAAGTACTGATGAACTCCTCTTTTGCCGAAATTGCTTCAATAACCAGATCCTCTTCCTTCTTATCTGCACAATCGAAAATTTTTCTATTTCTAGAAGTCGAAATTAGCCACAGAGTGAATAGAAATAGACATCTCTTATCTTTTGAGAGATTGAGGAAATTTTCACGAATTCTTACTGGAAATGGGATCTGAGAATGATTTAATTGCAGGTCAAGAAGAGGGGAATCAATAATCTTCCTAGCATACGGACAGTCGAGGAAGAGATGTGGCAGAGACTCAACCGCAGAGTAACAGTACACACAATGCAACGTTAAATTAACACCTTTTTGATACAGTCTTTCCTTTGTAGGAATACAGTTTGTTAATAAACGCCAGAAAAAAAATTTCATTTTACCAGAAATTGTTAAATCCCAAACAAGATTAAAGAAATTGTTATTGCTAGAACTTGTACTGCAACTATCAGAAAAGTTTTTGAAATTTTGATTTAGGATAGTAAAAGCAGCATGATAGGCAGTTTTAACAGTATAAACTCCGTCTGAAGTTTGGGACCAAACAGGTGAGTCAATCTTATTTGGATTTGAAAGAGGAATGTTAATAATGCATTCAAACTCGTCTTCTGAAAAATGTTGTTTAATCAAATCATGATTCCAGGTAAAATCATCTTTAATAAGGGCAGAAACTTTTGAGTTCAAAGGTAACGAAGGTGGACTAAGAGGCTTACGACCAAATCCTATTGGCAACCATCTATTATAATAAATCCAAGTGTTTTGGCCATTGCCTATGCCTTGTCTGACAGCTTGAAAAATAGTATTTTTGGCAGTTATTAGCCCACGCCAAATAGTAGAACAGCCACTGTTAGCTTCTGCAGTAATAATGGAATGGTTTCGAAAATATTTACCTTTCATGACTCTAGATAACAAAGAAGTAGGGTTTTGGAAAATTCTCCACACTTGTTTTCCTAAGAGGGCTATATTAAAAGCATGCAAATGTCTAAAACCCAGCCCCCCAATGTTTTTAGGAGTACACAAAGAGTTCCAATTTTTCCAATGAATTTTCGTTTTGTCCAAATTATGGCTCCACCAGAAATTAGAAAACAGTTGTTGGAGTTGCTTACAAAAATTTATTGGAAGAAGATAGACAGACATGATATAAGTAGGTAGCGATTGAAGAACTGATTTTATAAGAATTTCCTTACCTGCAGGTGAAAGAAATTTATTTTTCCAACCACTAACTTTATTCCAAATCTTGGCTTTAATATCTTTAAAAGTGTTTGTAGTTTTACGGCCATAAATAGTGGGTAAACCCAGGTACTTGTTATGATTATCCGCTATAGGGATTTGAAAAATACTAGAGATATCATGTCTGGTTTGATTAGAAACAGTTGGTCCGAAAACAAGTTTGGACTTCTCTTTGTTTATGGACTGACCCGAAGACTTGCAGTAAAGATAAAGAATATAATTTAAAGTAATAGCATCATCAATCTTTGCTCTTGAAAAAAGCATGCAGTCATCGGCAAAAAGAAGTTGAGTAATAAAAGGTGAAGATTGGCTGGCCCTAACACCTCTTTTATTAGTTTAACTTAATTAAAAAATGAGTCGGAATGTTTTTTGATTAAATTAATTATGTTTTTAGAAGCGGTTAGAGACCGAAATCTCCATTCTGTTTATATAGATGGTCATTTTACTTAAAATTTATTCTTGCAGAAATATATATTTCTTGAAGGAATGGAAATGGAGTTTCATTCTCATGAAATGGAGATTTCACCAGTAGAAATAGTGGCTAATACAGCGGTTTTATAAGACGATTTCAAAACAGCTCTATTTTGGATGAATAAATGAAAGTTTCATAAACAATCATTTCTTAATTTAAAATACAGCTGTTTGGATAAATCAACTATTTGTTTCATCCTTAAAAATAGCGGTTCCTAAAACAACTATTTTCTGGAATGGGTAAACAGCGGTTTATTGAAACCACTATTTATTTAGAGCGTTCCAAGTGAACCGTTGTTTATCTCGTCTAGTGGTTTGAACACCAAACCGCTTTATAAGTCAAATTTCGCATTTGGAATCCAATAGGTGACTTATTAAAATTAATGAAATTAAATCATCTCTAAATTATACCAATAAAAATTCAATAGATTTTTGAATTGAAGTAAAGAAAACAACTACCATTTATATTCAAAGTAATTATTAGACACAAAAATGTATGCAGTTCTCTTATCCTTGGGACATCATGCTACTCCTTTCAGCTACTACATGCTACTCTTTCCAGCGGCGATTAGTCAATTGCATCAATAAAAACAAGATATACACGCTGTCTTATCAACTCTTGCTAGCTAATTTTTTACAAAATAAAATTGCACATATCTATGTTGAAAAAACATACCTTGTGACGCAACATTTTCATATCGTAGATATTCTCCATCAAATCCATGATATAGCGTGGGAACAAACGAAGGATTTGATTCTCAATATACTCGTCTCGGAGCAAATCGCTTTTTGCAGGAAGATTCCTATAGTGGTCGTCGAACTTCAGAAGATGTTCATGTGTTCCTAAGGAAGCAGAAAAAGACATGCTTCTATCGGCATAGCCCTTGGTCCAATTTGAAAAATAAGGTATGCCTTTTTAATTCTTCTACTTATGCGTATAACACAATACGCGATATAGGGGGTGGCCATCGGGAGCAAAACCAGTCGGGATTATGTCTCTCTAGTCCGTTACACCAGCATGCAGACCGTTAATGCCTGAAAGGGGGTTGGTTTGCACGAGACAATCTTCCGAGCGATACATTCAAAATTTTGTAGGGCTTTGATATGGATTACGCACCAGAATAACAAAGTCAAGTTCCGTTCAATACCCTCCAAGGATCACGGGACTAAAAATTCATAACGATGATAAATGATGAGAACATCAAGTACATTAGTTTGTCTCCTTGATGACTTCACATGAAATAGTGTCCACCCCTCTATGCAAAGTCCACGCCTAGGTATGATCCCTGATCCTCCAACACCTTTGTGCTAGCTAGGGAAGGAGTATGAAGAAGAAGATAACGCAAAACGAGACAAAAAGAGGCCACACCTCTTTGGCCAACGGTGAGGAGGGACGGGGGGTGTCGGGTTTGGCCCTCCTTTTTCGCTCTCTCCTTTCTTTTTTCTTTCCTTGTGTGATAACAATTATGACACACTCTTATGAGAAAATACGCTAGGAGTGTTCTTTATATAGTCTAACAACTCATTGTTAACTACATATTAGCCCATCTACTAATCATCTCCTTACATGGATTCGTTCACCTTGCAAATTAGTCCTACTAAGTTTACAAGTGGTTGCGTATTGATCCTTCAATTTAATTAATCAAATTAATTAATTCTCAAGTCCGTTTTAATCCATAGGGAGTGTGACCCCATAGGTTTCTATTTAGTTGGTAGTTACAATTACTAACATAGAGCGACCCCTAACAAGACATCTATGCAACCCAACTAATCGAAATAGTCAGTAATCCGACAAACCTTGTGACCAATGTTACCGTATTGCACTACAAGAAGCACTTGTGACTTTACATAACTTGTATGTAGCCTTCTCGTTGTGGGTCAATCCAGTACGCCATTACCCCTAGTGCATACCCAAGTGCTAGACTTGATATCTCCATATCAATATACCCACATAATAGTCTATAGTTGATCGTCATGTTAATCAATATAATTGACGAAGGATATTTAAGATAAACAACACATTTGTAATATGAGGACTTCATTATATTAAATATCTCCATAAATAATACACTGATTGTTCTAGCCAAAAACAATGTTCATACTAAATAAGATTACCTTTAGGGCATCTATTCCAACACTTGTCACATTCAGAGTTTTGGGTAGGTACATTTCTGTCCGGTATTCTCTCTAAACTTGTAACATTTTTTCCATCCTCTCCTGCCCCGACCACATCAACGAATGATGAACGCACAGTGAAAGATAAAGAATAACCTGGTAAGGGTCCTCATGGGTCAGAGTGTCGTGTAAATATTTTACGTCAGCAGGATACGTGTATGTTTCAGTCTTGAGAATATTCTTGAAAATAGTGTGGAACAACCCCCACATTCCTGCAGGGCTCTGCATTTCTATACGAAACTTAACACTGGCCTGGCTGCTGGTACAATCATGGTCAACCTTCATATTCAATGGAAATATTGTACATGCAAAGATCATATCTTCATCTTTATGATGGACATCACTGCCCTTTTTCACATTAATATGTTTGACATCACTGCCCTTTTGCTGATAGAGTCTCTTAGAAGCCATATCTTATTGCCCTTTTCCACATTAATATGAGATATTTGAGCATAATTGCAGAGAATATGAGTCGTTGTCTCACTTGATGCACCTTATGCGCTATATGGTTAGCCCTGGCGTTTCCATGCATGTTTCGATATTGTTTGTCAAATATGATCTCTTGGTATGTTTGTTCATGTTTTCTTGACAAGAACAGATACTAATCGGTTGGTAGGAGGCATGAAACGAACTTCTGAAACAACGGGAGCTCAAGTGGAGTAAATATAAGGAAAGTTGGAGAAGCTAAAATGATAAGGTTGCATTCATTTGATGATATATGGAGTTATGCAATGAATTTAGGAGTTATACTGGTGCCAAAAGAAAGTAGACTCAAAGAGCTTTCCAACGATAGGTCCCGGAGCTCTATCGGAGATCGGACGAAGAAGTTATGGCCTGGAGAAGTCAGAGTCCATTTCCATTCGCACGAATAGGAAAGCATTTCACATAAAATCATTTCGCATGAAATAGTCGGGCATTTCGTACGAAATATTCTGAAGCTGGAGCGGAATTTTGAGATTAAAATGGAAATATTGAAGAATAATGACGGGAATTGACTCAATAACGACGACCTAGGGGAATGAAAATCAGACATTCTCGCAACACAAGGCAAGGAAGAGGACGAAGATGACGAAGGAGAAGACGAGGAAGCTCCGATTCTAGTTTAATTTCTTCTTTCCCCTCTTCAATCGACTTATGGAGAAAATTATGTGTTTTACTACGTTTTCATACGATTAGCTAGAATTTTTTCTAGGCATCTCTAGAGAGCCTAGGGTTTATGTAGGCGATTGGTTTTCCGGATTATAGACTTGTCTCATGCTTTTGGATTTGATCAATTGGATGACGTTTGATTTCATGAACTTGATAATGAGCGTAATCTATTGACACGGCTATGTTAGAATTGATATTCATTGAAAATATGTGTTCTTCCTAGATTGTAATCTTGCTTAATGTTAACGGTCATTTTAATTAATTGTTCATATGATGTGTTGAATCATTGGCAAGAACGGAGTAATTAATCGGTCTTCTTATTTAGCTAGCGAGTGCGTGAAAGCGGAATAGACCAAGTTGTGATAAGATATGAACTGAAATACCCCGTTTTGATAGCAGGGGCAATTTTATAATTTTTCAGCGGCATTGGGGGTTAATTCCTGTTAAATTAACGGGTTATAGTAGTATTTTTAGAAGTTATGTTTCCAAAATCTAAATTTCATATTCCTAATTTGCTTTTATTTAAATTCCTCATACCCAATAATTTCCTCAATATTAACCCAATCCAACTACCCTCCTAATTATTTCCCTATTGCCCCTATAAATATTATGCATCGTGTATGTCTCATTATTACTAGTCACAATCTCAAATTTTTAAATTAGTTCCTCTAAATCAGCCCCAATAATGACAGATTTTTACCCAAATTAAACCTGCCTTAATTCCGAATTAATCACAGTTAAACTCTCCTAATTACTCGGTCCATTTTCAACCTCACTAACCCAGCTACTACCAAAATTTTAGGTCAGACAAATCTTCTCCATTTATGTCCCCTTCACTGCCCATCTCATCCCACTTTTTTTTAATCATCATCATCACCAAACTCCTTCATATTCTTCACTTTCACCCCGTCCACCACCACTACAGCAGCAGCTGAAGCGCGCACCGCCGGTGCTCGCTGCTCATCCCTCTTCTTTCTCATCTTATTTGCGTCAAACATGCAGCACTGTCGACGCCAAGAATAAGCGGCGTCCGACATCATTTCTGGCACCCGGAACGACCGTTTCGAGTCCCGATCATCCGATCACCTTAATAAATCATGTAAGTCCCACTTCGTCGATTTATATAAGAACCTTATTCTCTCGCTAGCGTCCTGCTCATGTGTATATAACTGTGTGGGTTGTCTATATGTACATGTATGTGGAAGGGTGTTGTGGGTTTATGTATAATTGAGGGAGTCTATTGTGAGTGTGTGTGGGTTGAGATGTGTGCGTAGTGTGTGTACATACGTGTGCATGGGCAGTATGGGGACAAGAATGTGAATGTGAGTTCATGTTTATGTGTTGTGAAGTTGGTGAAGATTTAGGGGTAATGGGAATACGTGTGCATGGGCAGTATGAGGACAAGAATGTGAATGTGAGTTCATGTTTATGTGTGGGGCGAGTTTCATATGTATGAACCGGTTGTGAAGTTGGTGAAGATTTAGGGGTAATGGGAATTAGAGGGGAGTTTGTTTTTAAAACTTACAAGTACATAAGTAGTATCAGTAGGCTAATGATGTAGTGGTAATTTTGTCAAATACTTTCACACTTTTTTTCACAGTTCAATTTTTTTACAGTTTTGGAGAATCTACGTTTGGTTTCATAATTATGTGCAAGACAACAGATTCTTCAAAAACAAAATGTTAAAAGAAGACATTCCATTTTTATAAAAGTTAGAAAAAAATGTTCTTTTCTTTGGAACAAATGTTAAAAAATAAATTTTGATTTCTATCTAGCTAGAGGTTTATTTTTTTTTATCAGTCCGTTCTTCAGAACTTAAAGAAAACCTTTTATGACATCTCTTATTTGTTCTAAATTATATTTCTCTTCTATAAACTATAAATGTAAAATCTGTTAGTCAAATTAGAATAATATGTCCCCAATTAATTGTTAACATAAATCTCTTATCCTGTATATAAAACTACGACGCCTTTTATTAATTTATTTTTTTCTTTTTATTAACTTACTTCGGAATCTACTACTCGATTTTAATCTTATAGTCTTATTTTAGTGACGATCTAGCGGGTTATTTTGAAAAATGTGGACATTATGTATGGGGGACACGTTCATTGGTTTAGGGCTACATTATTTACATTAGCATGCACTAGTTCTGCCCCGCGGGCGTTGAGCGCGCAGGCCGACTTTGCCTGCGAGTGTATATTATACGACACATTGAGATCACTATGTATAGAAGTTGATCCGATTGTACTGATTAAATTAGCATGAGAATGTGTTGGAATAAAGTGACTGAGATCGCATCATCAAACTAATACTCTGCTGCGTACAATTTAAAAATTATCGGTCTAACAGTTATGGTATGTTAGGAATTCATAGTTTTACGCCTGCTACTACACAGTGCAAAACAAAGAATACGTTGTGGGGGCATTCTTCACTAGGAGCGTATTATTTTGCAGGATGTGTTTAGGCAGTGTGCATGTGATAATGTTCTGTGCAATGTACACCAAGTTACTGATAACGTAAACTAAATGCAATGCACTTTTAGAGTTTATTACTACTGAAGGAGAAAGGGGAGGTAAACACAGTGAACATTAATACGGGGAGATAAATCGCCGCATATGATAGAAACAAGGATTGGTAGACGGTAATCTTATCATGATGCCCTCAATAATTTGGTCAGTACGAGGATGGAGTATCATTTTCACCATGCTTCTTTTCACTACTAGTCAAGTGCCTTATTCCGCTCGATTTGGATATGTGTCAAGTGTGCTATCATATCCAAGGAAACTTGAGGAAGTGTTGATTTCCTGAGCGTTTAAATAAATTAGTCAGTGTAGCCTGAAATTGCAGATTGTTGGCACTTCGGCAGTTCCGGATGAGCAGTCTGATGGATGATAAGTTGCAAAAAAACAGGTATGTTCATTGTGCGATCCCATTGAAGTATGCAAAACACGTTTACCTCATTTTTTCTTGGTGCTTCAGTGGAACAGATCGTCATGTGGTGGACGGGGCCAGCTGGTGCATATGAAGGGTGCTGTTGGCCATGAAATTTTATTTGATCGATAGTGCAGTTGACCCAAATGATTTTGGCCCCTGGGTCGGCATCTGGATTTTTTTTGCATCCCAATTGGTTCGAGCTGAAGGTTTTACCTGGTTGTGTCTATGCTTCGTAGGCTATAATGATTGATGGCTAGCCGTTAGGATGTCAGAGTCTACAAGCATGCAATTGGATAGATTAGTATGACAACATTGTGCGAGTAAAACTGATTCGAATGAAGAAATAGAATTAAAGGTAACAGAGAGATGATATGTAGATAATAGTGAGGAGCAATACATGTACTAGATGTTGCTATGTTTGTTAGTGGCTGCATTACATAGATGCATACAATTATGTTGTCAGATATTGCATTGTACAATTTCCTATGTGATTTTTGGGCAGTGAGGGACTGATCCCGAAAAATATGTGATCTCCATGTTGTTCCGGAGAGTGTTTCGATGTATGGACTACAACTCAACTCAACATCGTAATAAAAATTACGAACCTGCAGAACTAAAGGATTGAAAGATTGGAATGCCAGGTCGGCAAGTCTTTTATGCAACTCCTTTCTTCCGACTTCATGAAAACAATTAATCAGGGTATTAGTAGTTCAAATCAACTCGAAAAGATACAGGTAGTAATGATTCGAAATATGATACTCATGTGAAGAGAGTTATATACATGTAGTGAAATTACCTAGCTATTGTGAAAAGCTGTCACTTTTTTTCCAGGTAAGAATAACTCCTCTCTCTCTGGTTGCATCCCAAAGCTCCAACTAGCCTCATCCCCATAGAGCATCATTCTGTTGATACAAGCACTACCGTGGTTGCACTATCATGATTGGTAAATTTGTTGATATCTTTTTCGCAACTTCTCGTTGATAATCCATGTATTCAGGAAAAGCTATTGTGTTCATAATGATGTTAATGGGGTGGTTGCTGATCATGATCGATAGTTCGAGGAATTGACCACATTATTCAACTTTCTCTCTATCAGGTTTACCGAGGCATAGACATATGAGAGCCTTCATGAAATTAGTTTTCGTAGCGAGAAACTTTGGCTGTTTATTAAATGGAAAGAAATTACTCTGCCATCCTGTTGTTCTTGCCTTAATTTCGTAAATGGAAGTCCTTAATATTCTCCGTTAGAAACGTTCCTAAAATTTCAAGTTATCTAAGAAAAAACAGTTCAATCAATTTATCATGTTCAAGTGATCTCACTAAACTTCACGAAAAGTTAGACAACGGAACTTTAGGAAAAGTTCAAAGTCCACCCAAGATCATTTTTAGGACGAAGAGGTATGCTAATTAGCTTTAGTACATGTAGTAACAATAATTTAAGATTTCTAAAAATAAATGGATGGACGATGAAGTACTTATCTTATTTCAACTGTAGCACCCAGGGCACGGAGCCCACCGATGTGCAGACCAACTGGGCGGGCACCAATATCACATCCCCCAGGCAGTGCCACCACGGCCTCACCCAACGGGCCTAGCAATGCAGAGAAGAAAATGAAGGCTGACTTGGCTATTAGAAAGCACAGATGAGGGCAGTCGACGAAGGTCACACACCGCGGAACAAAAACGATTGCATATGGAATGGTTGCTTGGCAGCTTAACCCAATAGGTGGATTAACTTTTAGAATACTCCATTATAGAACAACTTTGGTGATCTCTCCAGTATCTTCCGCTACCTTGGATCTAGTACCTCATAGAAAACCTAATATTCGCTGATGGAACGTGGCTAAGTGTTAGCAGAAAGAGGGTGGGGGATGGAGAATTGTTTAGTACCACGATTAACATGCCTAAAGCTCTTATTAAATCATCTGTTCACGCACACAAATGTGATATTCATAAAGAGAGTGTTCATAACCCAAGGAATTGTATCATTCTAATAAACTCACCTGAATGTCATAATAAACTTATCGAACAACGTTAACAACTTCCGGAGGAGGACGGTGGAGGGACTATTGATTTTGAGTGAAAGGAAACCACTAATGGTTTCTGTTCACCCTTCTCTCTGTCAAGGAAATAGGTATCTCGTGGAAAGTGACAATCTAGAGAAGCTGATATTGGACTACGATGGATGGGAGAAATCTAATCTAATTGTGGCCCTTATATGTCTATGCATGAGTAAACCTAAGATGGAAAAAATATTTAACTTCAGTCAATCTATCAATATATTGAACTTGATCAGATACCACCTAATTGAGCATTGCTATAGAAATTAGGAGGTTTTTCCTAATACGAGGATACATCAACCAGAAGTAGAGAAAAAATTATGATCGATAAACTCAACTATCATGACAGTGTGCAGCTGGGGTAGTGCCTGGATCGCCAGAATTAACAGCATTTGCAATGATACTTGAAGGACAGTACAGTAGGAATAACTATAGGATCCATACTCTAGAATGGGGGGGGGGTGAATAGAGTATGGCAACTTTTTCTAAAAGAGTAGTTTCAACGAAGTTTTTGAAGTGAAGCAAGTATTTCAAGACCTTGAAATGAGTTTGAAGTCCTTGGGATCAAAACAGATAGTATAGAGAAAGCTAATGGTTTTCAAGGCCTTGAAATGAGTTTCAAGCCCTTGAACTTAAACTAGATTTGAGAAGTGTATAAAATAATTAAAGTGCAGCAAAGTAAATGCAAGAGACACAGTGATTTATAGATTTCAGTCCACTTGGACCTACGTCTCTACCTCAAGGACTTAATCCCTGCATGATTTTCAACTCAATTCATATTAATCAAAAGCTAAGCCCTAGATCTCAAGCACAGAGAGATGCCTTACTCTGTTACATCTTGTGGTTCTCACTAACCTATCTAGTACCTGCTCTAGCTAACTGATTAACTAAGAATTCTATATTGTTCATCTTGAACAATCCACGAGAATAAGAACTGGAAGTATTATACAAAAGATATACAAATGAAGATCAGAAGAGAAGAATACTGAGAACAAAGTCTTCAATGATCAGACAGTGTTCTTCAGATGATTGGATTGGGTGATGTAGATGTGCTTCTTGGTTGCTTGTCGATCCTCTGTGGATTTTGAATATCTCTGTTTGTTCTGCACTGCTGTGCCTCCGAAATTCTTCATTCAACATCCCTCTTATGCAGCTTGTTTGAATTGAAGACCTGCAGGATCTTCATTAACCAACTTTCCTAAAATTCAGCTGCAAGTGTTTGACTCTTCTAACAGCTCTCCCAACGGATAGTTGCTCAGTATCTTCAAATATACTGACTTGATCTTGTTTGTGACAAGTTTGGGAAGCTTTAGATGCAGCAGATCAATGTTCATAATATCTTTGACAGATTGGTTTCCATCATGCATTCAAATAAATTAGGAAATATACCTGCAAATAGGAAACCAAATATCCCTGTACAAACTGAGTCAAACAAATAGATTAATCACAGTTTAGAGTGTAAGAATAATTGTCTTTCATCATCAAGTAACATATAATCCAGCATAAGAGATCAGGAGTCAGAATAGAATCATAAGCTCCCCCTAAGTTCATGCGACAATCTGCTGTGTTTGTTTCAAACCCTTGAAATCAATTTCAAGGCCTTAAAACAGACATGCTGTTTCAAGCCTTTGAAACAGGCTGAACTTACAAAATCCCCCTTGATGAAAGACAAAACCAAAATCGTTTTAGGATTTGATTCCATGCAAAAAAATATTTATTAGATCGTATCATAATCCATGATAGTAAACTGTAACACCAGATATCCAAGTAATCCAACTTATTAGCAACAAAACAAAGCAGTAGTGATGTCTAGAAAACCCTATTGATCTAAACCAGATCTCTAAGCTAGATAACAGTGCCAAAAGTAAGAAAATAAACACCTAAATTTCTCCCCCCCCCCTTTTGACTTTCATAAAAAAGACTGAGAAAATTTTGGATCATAATTTGGAAAACTTAGTAGAAAAGTTCTAAAAAGAGATAGATTTTCAAGACTTTGAAAATGAATTCAAGGCCTTGAAAAAGAAAGAAAGAATAGGCAAGATCTAAGGGGTTTGGTCTCCATCTCCCTTTGCCTCAGCATCTTCTTCTCCACTATCTTCTTCATCATCCTCATCATTTTGTTCTTCTTCCTGATCAGCATGACCACTACCAACATTAGTTTCTTCAAATAGCTTTCCTTAAGTCACCATCTCTGGAATGACAACTTCTTCTTCTTCTTTTTCTTGATATCCTTGATCAATATCCCAGAATCTAAACAGTCAGCATCAGCTTGTTCTTGTTCTTCATCACCCTGTTCCTGCACGACTTGTTTTCCTTTATCCACCACCCCAGTTGCCTCATCCTGAGTTGTACTCACAGTGATCAAATCCTTAGTTGAACATTCTGCATCTTTCTTTGATCCTTCTGCAGCCTGAGATACTTCTTCTTCCACATGCAGTACATTGATGCTTTTGAAGATGCTTTCAACTATATACTTTACCTGCTTGAATTTAGTGCCAAAATCATGTTGATTTCCTTCAGTTCATCCATGTACTTCTCAAGAATGTCAAGTATATGAATCACCAAATAAGGGTATTGAGGTTGAGAGGGTAGGCTTCAAGAAGGGTTTTAGGAAACTTCTTTGATTGCAGTTCTTTCTCAGATAGATAAGTGTACAACTTCCAGTTACCCTCACTGGTTTTCACAACACCAAATCTCTCAAATGCTTTCTCATCAAGCATACCAAAACAAGTAGTAATGGTTTCTTCTCTGTCAGAAGTACGATCAAGGTGAAGAAAGAATGCAGAGAGAGAATTAGCATAAGGAAAAGGGTGCTTTCTTTACTTGGTCTGAGAGTAGAGCATGTGTTCCATCACAATTTTTTGGAAAATCAATCCCATAACCATGCTGATCAAATACATCAGATTAGTCTGCAGCTCTTTTGAATTCTCTCTAGGCCCTTCACACCTCATCAAGATTGTGAACAAAACTTTAGCTTCAATAGTTAGCAGAGAGTGTGTTGACTGTTTAGAGGAGGTAGAGACATTAGGTAGAAAGAAGTCTTCCCTAGCCAGTTTCAATGCTTCAACCTGGTTGGGATAGTTTTCAATACTATACCGTTTGGGACAGCCTATAACATTAGCAAACTCTGAATGATATAACTCCATTGTAACACCAGCAACTTTAGATTGAATCACTAGGTTAACAGATGTTTTGATTTGCACCAAGTTCAGATAGAAAAGTCTAGTAAGCCTAGGGTAGGCAACTTCACGAGGGTTCAAAACTTTTCACCGAGAGCTTTTCTTCAGCCTCTTAACACACTCCAGGTTCATGGTTTTCAACATGTTAAAAATAACCATGCTATAATAGGCTACTGGTATAGAAGCAAAACCATCTAACCACTGAACTCTAGCAATTTGAGAGATAAACTACTTGGTAGAAAGTTTCTTACCAGGGGACTGAGGCTTTTTTGAATAGATCTGCAATTCTTTGCCAGTATTTTTCTCTTGTTCAACTTCTACAGCTTTTTCTTTTCCCTTGTCAAGAACTGTAGGCTTCTTCTTCTTCTTCAATTTCTTTGGACTAGCCACTTGTTCTTTTGGATTTTTATTAGGAGCAGACTGATCTTCTTCTTGCTAGAAGTTGGTGTCAGATCTTTCTTGCTCTTCTTCTTTGGAGGAGGAGAAGGAGCCTTGTCTTCAGTTGGAGTTGTTGAACTAGAATCACCACTAATGGTCACCACATCTTCTGCTGTCTTCCTCTTCTTTTCTGAAACCACCTTTGAGCCTCCAGCCATCTTGATTCTTTTTTGTTCTCTTCTCGTGCTCATTAGGGTTTGGGGGTAGAGAATAGATAGGCATGAGTGATACGGAGAGATGAGCGAGATATGAGAAGATAAATACTAAAGAGTTTGAGTTAGATAAGGAAACATAAATATTTCAAAATCTTTTCATCTTTAAAATTTGAATTCAAATATATGTGTGTGTAACGTGGGAAAGGAAAAATAATACTAAATTAAACGAAAATAGGTTTAAAAAGGTAAATACAATATTGAGAAAATATCTACAGAGATAGCACCCAATATTGAGAGATCCAGTTTTTGACTATAAAGCATACATACTTATTTTTGAGGCTTTGAAAAGAGTTTCAAGGCCTTGAAAAACTATATTGCTGAAACAAATAATATCAAGGTTTTGAAATATTTTTCAAGGCTTTGAAAATAATTTCAGCACTTTGAAAAACATAAAGATTTACCTTAACTTACCTGTTACGCCTCCTAAATCATAGACAACTCTAATCTGAGGGTTGTAAATCTTTCTTCTGGCAATGGTTTAGTGAAGATATTTTGTGATTGAAATAGCGCTGATGTTGTCACACTTGATAGGTATTTCTTTGAAAGAAAATCCAATATCCCTCATTTGCTGAGCAATCCACATCACTAGTGAGCAGCATGTTCCAGCTGCTATATATTCAGCTTCAGTTGTTGATAGTACCGCAGAGTTTTGTTTCTTTGAATGCCAGCTCATCAGGGATGAACCAAGGAATTGGCAATACCGTGGAGTGCTTTTTGTGTCTACTTTATATCCTGCAACATCAGCATCTGAATATCCACAAAGAGAGAAGTTAGACTGTTTTGGATACCAAATCCCTAAGTCTTTAGTACCATTGAGATATCTGAATATTCTTTTGACAACAATTAAGTGTGACTATTTGGGATCAGATTGAAATTTGCACACATAAAGACACCAAATATAATGTCTGGTCTAATAGCAGTGATATATAGCAAATATCCAATCATACCTCTATACTGTTTCTGATTTACACTCCTACCAGCTTGATCCTTATCTAAGGATAGTGTAGAACTCATAGGAGTCTTTGTAACTTTGGACTGAGACATATTGCACTTTTTAATCAAGTCCTTAGTATACTTGCTTTGATGCAGAAAGATTCCTTTATTCATCTGTTGCACGTGCATTCCAAGAAAAAAGGTTCTATTCTCCCATTAAGCTCATCTCAAATTACTTGTTCATAAGACTTGAGAAATCCTTGCAAAGAGAATCATTAGTAGCTCCAAACATAATATCACAACATAGATTTGAACTGCTAAAATGTCTTTCTCATGAGTCTTTATGAAAAGAGTTTTGTCAACCAATCCTCTCTTGAAACCATTTTCAAGTAAAATCTTTGACAGTCTTTCATATCAAGCCCTTGGAGCTTGTTTAAACCAAAGAGAGCTTTTTCAAGTTTATAAACATGATCTGGAAACTTATCACTTTAAAATCCAGGAGGTTGAGCCACATAAAATTCTTCTTGTAAGTAACCATTCAGAAATGCACACTTGAAATCCATTTGAAATTTTTGTTGGAATAGATGCCCTAGAGGCAATCGTAGATTTAGTATGAACAATGTTTTTTGGCTAGAATATTCATTTATTATTTATGGTGATATTTAATATAATGAAGTCCTTAGATAAATTGTGTTATTTATCTTAAATATCCCTAGTCAATTATATTGATTAATAGGACAATCAAATATAGACTAGTATGTGGATAGATTGATATGGAGATATCAAGTCTAACACATGGGTATGCATTAGGAGTAATGGCATACTGGATTGACCCATGACGAAAAGGATACATTAGATTATGTGAAGTCACAATCGCTTTTCGTAGTGCTAATATTATTGCAATCCTTAGACTTGAAGTCACTAGATACTCTAGTTGTGAAATATTGCGCTTTGATGTTATCAAACGTTACACCGTAACTGGGTAATCATAAAGGTGGCTATCGGGCGTGATAGGAAGCAAGCTTAGAGATCGTAGTGATGTAGATAGGATTTGTCCCTCCCACATAATGGGGGTAAATATCCACGGCCACTCGAGGGATGAGGCTTATTGAATGTCTGGCCAGACTCAGATAAATTAATATGGAGATATTAATGTTATCTGCAAGCATAAGCATATTCCCAGGATCGAGGAACTATGGATTGGATATACGAGTGTGACTATTTATGTCTCGTGTCCAATTCGGATATGGAGACAAAGGGATAATGCAATATGACATATTGGGCACAAAGGTTTGTCGGGATCACTGACTATTTCTATTGGTTGGGTTGCATGGATGTGTTGCTAGACACCGCTCCATGTTAGTAATAGTTACTACCAACTATATAGAAACCTATGGGGTCACACGTCAAATAGAGTAGAGCTAGATTTGGGATTAATTAATATGGATTAATTAATAGAAGGATCATTGTGCAACACCTTGCAAACTTAGTAGGACTAATTTGCAAGGAAGGGAATAGTTCTAGTCCTACTAGAATAAGAAAACTCTTTTATGGAAACAACAAGGAGTTGTTGGAGTATATAAAGGAGGCTCTAGCTTCCTTCCCACTACATGAGTTATTAGTCATAACACACAAAGAGTGGGAGAGAGCAAAAAGAGAGAGCAAGACAAGAGCTAGGGCCGAAACCCTAGCCCCGTCCGCCCCCTTACCCGACGGCAAGAAGGGAGGCCGCCCCTCCTTCGTTGCCTTGTTGCTTGGTTGCTTTGATCTTCATCCCTCTTCCTCCAAGGTTCAAGCTAGCACTTGATTGAAGGAAGAATCTAGATCTCACCTCTAGACGTGGATCAACCGTAGAGACGAGGACATCATTCTTCGTGTGATCTCACAAATCAAAAGGTACACATCTTCTATGTCCTTAATCATGTTATGATGTCTCTTCCTGTGATCCTTGGTGGGCTTTGAGTAGGATTAATTTTTGTTATTCCGCTGCGTTACCTACGTCAAAACCCAACAGTGGTATCAGAGCCACAGGTCGTAGAGCATAACATGATATTATGTGTTTACGATTTCAGTTCATACACCGTATTATTGTTTATTACGCGAAAACTGAAAAATTGGCATAGTAGATGCAATATTGAATTTGATTCAATCAAACAAGACCCAATTTAACATTGGATGTTGGAATTGGTGAGTTTAATCACATATGATGTGAATAATTGGGTTCTTGAAAAATTAGGGTTCATGGGCACATGATTGAAAAGGGGTTTTCAATTATGGAAACAAAATTATGGAATTAAATCCATAAGGAAACAACCTTGCTTGGGCAACAAGGAAGGAGGAAGGGGACTAGGGCCGAAACCCTAGCCGCCCGCCCCCTCCCTTGGGCGCCAAGCAAGGCCGCGGCCCCCTTAGGCGTGCGGCGGTCCTAGGGTTCGGGCCACTTGTTGGCTTGGACCCTTTGGACCGTTGTGAAACCCTAGTTACCCAATTTTATTAAAATTAAACAAGCGCGTTAAAAATTGGTTTTAACTGTATTATGTGCTTTATTGCATGGTGAATGGATATGGCCTAGGATTGTGGATGTTTATTGTTTTTGTGGTTTGGTTTACGGCCTGCGAGCTGATCAAATTAATGTAATAATTAATTAAGTTTTACGGCCTGCGAGTCGTTCTTTTTCTCCTCGACATGTGAGGCTTTTATTATTTATTTATTCTAGATGTTAGGCTAGAATTAGAAATATTTAGATAATAGCCAAGAGCATGGAGAAGAAGACCTGAGAACCAAAGGAGCCAAAAGACATCCCTAGGCGCGCAGCTATGGTGGAGCACATGGAGATGAGCTCGGCACTTTAGGGCAATTAGATATTATCATTGGCTTGATAATATCATTAGTCTAGAGGCCATATCCATGCCACGTTTTTTTATTTTGTGGATGTTTATTATTCATGCCTTGTTATTTATTTTGTGTGTATGGCGCTACAAGCAAAACGATAACAAGATAATAATAAACAAGGTTGGTCTTTTATTGTGGATAGCCCAATCCAAATAAGTAGACCATGTTGATAAAGATCAACCAAACAAATTAAAAGGAAATCCCTCAATTAAATATTGCGTTTTGCCTTCTCTTGCCAAAACACCCTTCATGATCGTGGACTATTAAAATTCGGGCTTGCCAAAGCAAGGCGATTTTAATTTTTCATGATGTGTTGCGGACGACGCAAGCAAGTAATGCGTGTATGTTGAAAACAAGAGGTTGGACGCAACTAGGCAAGAATCAATTGGATTGATGAGCTTAGAGGCATGACAATTAGGAGTTATCCAATTGGATAAAGAATAAAAGAAATTTATTCACCTAATTGGACCAAGAGTTGCATGGGATGCAATTGGAATGGTTCCTACCTAAATAACCAATTCTTGGGTGACTTGCCAAAGCAAGCTCAAGAAGAAGTGAAATAAGGATCTTGGACCCACTAGAAAGTATAAAGATATTTTCCGCTTTAATGGTGAGGGCTATTAAACCGAGAAAAATAGTGGGAGCTATATTTGATGATCTAGCCATTGTTAAATATAGTTAAATTGTTCAAAATACTAAAATTGCATATTTCCCGTTTTGTAGAATTCCAAATGGCAAACAACAACGCATCGAGTTCATCCCTACGATCTGTCCTTGAGAAGGATAAATTGTCTGGAACAAATTTCCTTGACTGGTACAGAAACTTGAGGATTGTCCTCAAGCAAGAAAAGAAGCTGTACGTCTTGGACACTCCAATTCCAGACCCACCACAAGATGATTCTCTATTAGCGGAAGTAAGGGCACGTCAGAAACATATTGATGATTCTAATGACGTGACTTGCCTCATGCTTTGTACCATGACTAGTGAGCTTCAGAAGCAACACGAGAACATGGAAGCCTATGATATGATCATACACTTGAAACAATTGTTTCAGGAACAGGCAAGGCATGAGCGCTATGAAGTGTCTAAAGCATTGTTCAAAAGTAGTCTTGCAGAGGGGAATCCAGTAGGCCCTCATGTACTCCGAATGATCGGGTACATAGAGAACCTTGAGAGACTGGGGTTCCCACTCGGCCAGGACTTGGCGACTGATCTCGTCTTGCAATCGTTGCCTGACAGTTATAATCAGTTCATCATGAACTATAATATGAATGAGATCAACAAGTCTTTGCCAGATCTATTGAACATGCTAAAGACAGCTGAGCAAAGCGTCAATAAAGGCAAGGGCAAAGCCATAATGATGGTCCACAAGAAGAAAGGCAAGTCAGTTGCATCGACTTCAAAAGGAAAACGCAAGAAAGTTGCGAAATCCAAGGATGCCCTAAAGCCTAGTGGAGGCGTGGCTAAAGGTGAGTGTCACTACTGCAGCCAGCCGGGTCACTGGAGGAGGAATTGCCCTAAATATCTAGAGGATAAGAAGCTTGGAATAGTGATTCCACCACCACCAGGTATTTATGTTATAGACGTCAATCTTTCTATTTCATCATCCTGGGTATTAGATACCGGATGTGGTTCTCACATTTGTCGTAATGTGCAGGATTTGAAAAGAAGTAGAAAATTGCGAAAAGGGGAGATAGACTTGCGCGTCGGGAATGGAGCAAGGGTTGCTGCATTAGCTGTAGGCGTTTATGAGCTATCTTTGCCTTCTGGACTTATTTTAGAATTAGACAATTGCTTTTATGTGCCTGCTATGAGCAGAAACATTATTTCCATTTCTTGTTTGGACGAGAAAGGTTTTTCTATTTCAATAAAGGACAAGTGTTGCTCCATTTATTTTGATAGTATGCACTATTGTAGTGCGCATTTGTCTAATGGATTGTATATCCTTGATCTAAATAATCCAATCTATAACATAAGTACTAAAAGGATTAAAACTAATGATTTAAATCCTACATATCTATGGCACTGTCGTTTAGGCCATATAAATGAGAAACGCATATCTAGACTCCATAAGGATGGACTTCTAGACTCATTTGATTTGGAATCATATGAGACATGTGAGTCTTGTTTATTGGGAAAAATGACAAAGTCCCCTTTCAATAAGAAAGGCGAGCGGACTAGTGAGTTATTGGCACTCATACATACTGATGTATGCGGACCATTCCCCACGCCTGCCAGAGGTGGTTATACCTACTTCATCACGTTTACTGATGATTTCAGTAGATATGGATTTGTATACCTTATGAAGGCCAAATCCGAATCATTTGAATTGTTCAAAGAATTCAAGAGTGAAGTAGAGAAGCAACTTGGCAAAAGTATTAAAGCTCTACGATCGCATAATGGAGGAGAATACTTAAGCCAAGAGTTTGATGAGTATCTTAGAGAGTGTGGGATAGTATCCCAGCTCACTCCACCCGGAACACCACAATGGAATGGTGTATCCGAGAGGAGGAATCGCACTTTATTAGATATGGTGCGATCTATGATGTCTCAAACAGATCTTCCGATATCCTTTTGGGGACATGCTCTAATGACTGCAGCTTTTACCATTAACCGTGTTCCATCCAAATCAGTCATGAAGACGCCATATGAGATATGGACTGGGAGGCGTCCCATAGTGTCGTTTATGAAGATTTGGGGCTGCGACGTGTATGTAAAACGTTTACAAACAGACAAGCTCGGGCCTAAAGCGGATAAGTGTAAGTTTGTGGGATATCCTAAGGAAACTAAAGGATATTACTTCTATAACCCTACCGAAAACAAAGTGTTTGTTGCTCGGACCGGCGTGTTTCTAGAAAGAGAACTAGTCTCTAAAGAATCAAGTGGGAGGGTTGTAGAACTTGAAGAAATTCATGAACCACAAACCACTGAACCAATAATGGAACATGAACAGGAACCACAAGAAGTTGTGGAAGAGCCTGTTCAGGTAACACAGGAACTCCGTAGATCAGGTAGAGTGCGTCATGAGCCAGAGAGGTATGGACTTCTCGTGACTGAGCCCGATGACGTACCACTCATGGATGATGAGCCTGCAAACTATGGAGAAGCCATGAGTGGCCCAGACTCTAAAAGGTGGCTAGAAGCCATGAGATCCGAAATGGATTCCATGTACACCAACAAAGTATGGACTTTGGTGGAACCACCCGAAGGGGCTCGACCCATAGGGTGCAAGTGGGTCTTCAAGAAGAAGACCGACATGGACGGCAAGGTAGTTGCCTATAAGGGGCGATTGGTGGCCAAAGGTTATAGACAGATTCATGGTATTGACTATGATGAGACCTTTTCACCAGTCGCCATGACTAAATCCATTCGAATCTTACTTGCTATTGCAGCATACTACGACTATGAGATTTGGCAAATGGATGTCAAAACAGCGTTCCTTTATGGGAACCTCCTTGAGGATGTGTACATGACACAACCAGAGGGTTTTGAGGATCCGGAGAATGCCAATAAAGTCTGTAAGCTGCAAAGGTCCATTTATGGATTAAAGCAAGCTTCTAGGAGCTGGAATCGACGTTTTGATGACGCAGTCAAAGAGTTTGGCTTCATCAAGAACGAAGATGAGCCTTGTGTTTACAAGAAGGTTAGTGGGAGCTCTATAGTATTTCTGGTCTTGTATGTGGATGACATACTAATCATTGGCAATGATATTCCTGCTCTGCAATCTGTTAAAGATTGGCTAGGAAAGTGCTTTGCGATGAAAGACTTAGGAGACGCAGCCTATATACTGGGTATAAAGATCTATAGAGATAGATCTAAAAGGTTGCTTGGCCTAAGTCAGAGTACATATATTGACAAGGTGTTGAAGAGGTTCAACATGCAAGATTCCAAGAAGGGATTCTTGCCCATGTCACATGGAGTCACTCTTTCCAAGAATGACTGTCCCTCCAACGAGATGGAAAAGGACCGCATGAGCAGGATACCCTATGCTTCGGCCATAGGATCCATCATGTACGCCATGCTATGTACTAGACCAGACGTATCATACGCGTTGAGTATGGTGAGCAGATATCAGTCCAATCCGGGTGAGAGTCACTGGATTGCTGTCAAGAACATCCTAAAGTACTTGAGAAGAACTAAGGATGTGTTCTTGATATATGGAGGAATGGGAGAGCTAAGTGTAAAGGGTTACACTGACGCAAGCTTCCAAACCGACAAGGATGATTACAGATCGCAGTCTGGATACGTGTTTTGCCTGAATGGAGGAGCTGTGAGCTGGAAGAGTTCCAAGCAAGGCACAGTTGCTGATTCTACAACAGAAGCTGAGTACATCGCTGCTGCGGAAGCAGCAAAAGAGGCAGTATGGATAAAGAAGTTTATCACTGAGCTCGGTGTGGTCCCTAGCATAGTGGATCCCGTGGAGTTGTACTGTGACAACTCTGGGGCAATCGCACAGGCAAAGGAACCAAGATCGCACCAAAAGTCAAAGCATGTACTTAGGAGATTCCATCTTATTCGTGATATGATCGATCGAGGAGATGTGAAGATATGCAAGATTCCGACAGATGACAACGTGTCAGATCCGCTCACGAAACCTCTTGCGCAGCGAAAGCATGAAGGGCACGCCAGATCTATAGGCATACGAGATGCGCCAGATTGGCTCTAGTGCAAGTGGGAGACTGTTGGAATAGATGCCCTAGAGGCAATCGTAGATTTAGTATGAACAATGTTTTTTGGCTAGAATATTCATTTATTATTTATGGTGATATTTAATATAATGAAGTCCTTAGATAAATTGTGTTATTTATCTTAAATATCCCTAGTCAATTATATTGATTAATAGGACAATCAAATATAGACTAGTATGTGGATAGATTGATATGGAGATATCAAGTCTAACACATGGGTATGCATTAGGAGTAATGGCATACTGGATTGACCCATGACGAAAAGGATACATTAGATTATGTGAAGTCACAATCGCTTTTCGTAGTGCTAATATTATTGCAATCCTTAGACTTGAAGTCACTAGATACTCTAGTTGTGAAATATTGCGCTTTGATGTTATAAACGTTACACCGTAACTGGGTAATCATAAAGGTGGCTATCGGGCGTGATAGGAAGCAAGCTTAGAGATCGTAGTGATGTAGATAGGATTTGTCCCTCCCACATAATGGGGGTAAATATCCACGGCCACTCGAGGGATGAGGCTTATTGAATGTCTGGCCAGACTCAGATAAATTAATATGGAGATATTAATGTTATCTGCAAGCATAAGCATATTCCCAGGATCGAGGAACTATGGATTGGATATACGAGTGTGACTATTTATGTCTCGTGTCCAATTCGGATATGGAGACAAAGGGATAATGCAATATGACATATTGGGCACAAAGGTTTGTCGGGATCACTGACTATTTCTATTGGTTGGGTTGCATGGATGTGTTGCTAGACACCGCTCCATGTTAGTAATAGTTACTACCAACTATATAAAAACCTATGGGGTCACACGTCAAATAGAGTAGAGCTAGATTTGGGATTAATTAATATGGATTAATTAATAGAAGGATCATTGTGCAACACCTTGCAAACTTAGTAGGACTAATTTGCAAGGAAGGGAATAGTTCTAGTCCTACTAGAATAAGAAAACTCTTTTATGGAAACAACAAGGAGTTGTTGGAGTATATAAAGGAGGCTCTAGCTTCCTTCCCACTACATGAGTTATTAGTCATAACACACAAAGAGTGGGAGAGAGCAAAAAGAGAGAGCAAGACAAGAGCTAGGGCCGAAACCCTAGCCCCGTCCGCCCCCTTACCCGACGGCAAGAAGGGAGGCCGCCCCTCCTTCGTTGCCTTGTTGCTTGGTTGCTTTGATCTTCATCCCTCTTCCTCCAAGGTTCAAGCTAGCACTTGATTGAAGGAAGAATCTAGATCTCACCTCTAGACGTGGATCAACCGTAGAGACGAGGACATCATTCTTCGTGTGATCTCACAAATCAAAAGGTACACATCTTCTATGTCCTTAATCATGTTATGATGTCTCTTCCTGTGATCCTTGGTGGGCTTTGAGTAGGATTAATTTTTGTTATTCCGCTGCGTTACCTACGTCAAAACCCAACAATTTTTTACTGTTCATGTAAGATGCAAATGCAAGTAACATTCTAATTGATTCTAACATTGCAACATGAGCACAAGTCTACTCATAATCAATACCTTTTTCCTGATTGTAGCCTTGAGCTACTATTCTAGATTTGTTCCTGATTACCTTGCCATTTTCATCTAAATTATTTCTAAACACCCACATTGTTCTAATAACATACTGATCTTTTGGGGGAGGAACTAGATTCCACACCTTATTTCTCTCAAATTCATTGAGTTCACTTTGCATAGCAATGATCCACTCTGCTTCTTGTAATGCTTCACATTTTTGTGTTCTACAAGAGAAACAAAAGCATTAAAAGCATACAAATTTTCAATTGTGATCTTGTCTGTGTACCAGTGGATGGATCAAATATAATGTTGTCAACTGGATGAGATGACAGATATTTGAATCTCTTTCTTGGTGTCCATGGCTAAGGTTCTCCAGGTAACTTTTCAATCCTTTGAGATCATGAGGAAGTGGCTTAATCACTTTGATTCTTCCATTGCTAATTTTCAAGGCTTTGAGAACCATTTTCAAGGTCTTGAAAATTCTTTCTGTTTTCCTGCAAGCCATCCTTGAAACCATGTGAAGTTTATGCTTCATCTTTTGACTCATGCTTGTTCAAATTCATGCCTACAAAACTTTCCCTCAAAGTACCATCATATCTTTCATCAAAAATGACATGAATACTTTCTTAAACAAGCTTAGTTATTTTTTTGTAAACTCTATAAGCTTTGCTAGTCACAGAGTAACCAAGAAAAATACCTTCATCACTTCTTGCATCAAACTTACCAAGGTTGTCCTTAACGTTGTTGTGAACAAAACAAGTGCAGCCAAAAGGTTTGAAGTACAAAATATTTGGCTTTCTCCCTTTGAAAATTTCATAGGGGGTCTTCTTCAAGATTGAATTAATCAAGCACCTGTTGAGTATGTAGTTGGCTGTGTTCACAGCTTCCGCCCAGAATGATTTTGGTAACTTGTTTTCTAGAAGCATTTTCCCTGACATGTCTTCAGGAGTCCTGTTCTTTCTTTCAACAACACAATTCTGTTGAGGAGTCTTGGGGCAGAAAAGTTGTGAGAGATACCATGCTTAGCACAAAATAAATCAAACTCAAGTTGATCATATTCTCTACCATGATCACTTCTTATTGAAGCAATTTGCAGATTTTTCAAAGTTTGAAGCTCCTTGCGAAGTTTTGAAAATTCAGATAGAGCTTCAGATTTATCTCCAAGAAACATAACCCAAGTAAATATAGAATAATCATCAACAATAACCAACATATACTTCTTACCCTTTGGAGCTGGAGTCCTCACAGGATCACAAAGATCCATGTGAAGTAGTTCAATGGGTCTATTAGTACTTACAAATTTCTTTGGCTTGAATGAATTCCTTTCTGCTTACCTTGAGCACAGGCTATGCATACTTCATCATCTTTGAATTTCATAGATGGCAGACCTCTTACTAGGTCTTTAGAAATAAACGTGTTCAAAGTATGCATGCTAATGTGTCCAAGCTTTCTTTGCCAAAGATTTGAGTCCTCTTTCAAGGCCATTAGACACTTCAAGCTTTCACCTGCAACTTTGTTAGTGTGTAAAGTATAGACATTGTTTGACCTTGAGGCAGTGAGAATGAAAATTGCATATTTCTCATTTTGCACCACACATTTCTCTTTATCAAAGATAACCTTGTTACCATTATCACAAAGTTTAGATACACTAAGCATATTGTATTTCAAACCATCAACTAAATAAACATGAAAAATATAATTTTCAGAGTCTGAACCAACTTTACCAATACCTAAAATTTTGCACTTTCCTTTGTCACCAAGTGTGATTAGCCTTCAGATTGCTCTTTCAGTTCAGAGAATAAAGATTTATACTCGTGTTTCTGGAATATCCACTGTCCATGAACTGTATTTGATCTTTACTCTTGGTGACATCCTGCAAACACCATTCGCTGCCTTACCCAGATGTTAGACCAAGTGTGGAATTTAGATTCATATTCATAGTCAACCATGTTAGGTGGTCTAACCCCTTTAGGAATCCAAATCTGTCTAACTTGTCCTTTAAGTTGAAATGAAAAAGTGTTCCTCATTATTTGAGGGTCTCTTCTTCTAAAAGCACAAGTCATTTTAACATGACCAATTCTGTTAGAGTAATGACACTTAGGAGAAGTTTTGTTACTAGCCTTCACAAATCTGGTGTTGTTTTTTCTATGAAAGTTGGATTGTATCCAATTCCAGTTTTGTGAACAGACTGTAAGCTTCCTTCAAGAATCAAGTTCAGATTGTGTTCTGAGCCATCAAGCTTTGTCAATGCCTTCTTAGCATCTTGAAGTTTCTCAGTTAGAGTAGTCTTTTGTTCCTCCAATTCATCAGAATGATGTCTTAAAACAACCATTTTGTCACTCTAAAGAGAGTTCTCAGTGACTACTTCCTTGACTTGAGTTTTCAAGTCCTTGAAACTGGTTTCCAAGGCTTTGAAATCTCAGTCAGAATTCTTCTGAGAAATTTCGAGGCTTTGATTTTTAAACGAGTTCCAAGTTCTCTTTTTCTTGCTCATGAACCGTTTCTTTCAAAGTTCTAATTTCTTTCAGACATTCCTCCTCATTTAAAAGCATTGTTCTAAGATTTTCAACGAGGATATTTGTTGGTTTATAAATTAAAAATGTTACCAATACCTCAATGCTCTTTTCAGAACTTTCATCATTTTGGCCGTAAGCCAGAGATTTGCTTGTTCTTCTTCAGATTCAGAATCACTCCAGGAAGCTACCATAGCTTTCTTTCTTCTATCATGGTCTTTCTTCTGAAAGTGTTTGCTCTTCTTGTGTGGACAATCTCTAATTAAATGATCTGCATCACCACACTCAAAGCAATTCATTACTTTAGCTTTATTACCATGAGAGATAGCTTTACCCTTGTAGCCTCTGCTAGTGGAGGATCAGTGTTTGTCCTTTCTGAAGTCTTTGTGTCCAAAGTTATTTTTCATATTTAGAATCCTGGTCAAGGCTTCTAAAATGAGAGAAAAAGGATCTTCATCATCATCTTCTTCTGTTTCAGGGATTTGAGAAGGTTAATTCACCTTGGCCTTGAGGACTAAGTTCATGACACTGTCTGGTAAATCTCCATCAGCTTCATTCACAGAGATCTCATGTGTGAACAGCTTTCCATGAAAGCCATCAAGTTGAAGAGATGATAGATCTTGATCTTCTTCAATAGCAGTAGTCTTTGGTTCCCATTTTGCTTCAGGAAGACTTCTCAGAATCTTTCTAACCTTTTCTTTATTGGATATATGTTTTCCCAATGAATCAAGGTTGTTGACAATATCAGTGAATCTTTTGAACGTGCCTCTGATTGATTCATCTCCATTCATCTTGAACAGCTCATATTGCCTAAGGAATATGTTGATCTTGGTTTGCTTGACTTGGCTAGTTCCTTCAAAAGTCACCAGAAGATTATCCCATATCTCATTGGCAGTCTTGCATCCTGAAATCTTGTTAAATTCATCTGCACTCAAAGAGCAATATAAGAGATTCATAGCTCTGTAATTTTTAGAAAATTGTTCTAATTCATAAGCAGAAAGTGAATCCTCAGTTTTGCGAATTATGATCCCATATTTATCAGTATAGAATATGTGAGGACCCTTCTGAATGATAGTCGTGAGATCCATATCTTGATCAATGATGAACATTTTTGTTTTGGTATTAAACGAGGGCCAAGGCCCTAAAGCAACAATCTAACACAGCCTAAACTCTCCAGATCTTTATCAACAAGATCTTTACAAATAGAAGGGACTTCAAAAACAATTTTTTTTTTGCAAAATCAACATTGGAAAGGCCAAGATGAGCAAGAGCATCAGCAACCTTGTTCACTTCCTTGTACCCAAAGATTAGACTACTAGCGGAATCAGTCATAAGCTTCCTAATCTTATCAATAAGAAACCAGATAGAATGCTGATTTGAAGACTTCAAAATGAGCTCCAAAGCTGAGAGAGACAGATTCCACCACTGCACCATGAATCCCCATTTCAACCAAAGTAGAGAAACCTTCCAAAATAGCCCACACCTCTCCTACCACAACTTCAACCAGATCAATCCTTTTATGCACACCCCACTTCCAGCAACCTTTAGCATCTCTACAAACCACCCCCATAGCCATCTTCTTAGCATCATTCAGCGCACAATCAACATTAAGTTTATAGAACCCAGTAGAAGGAGAATGATGAACATTTTCATCAGGGCTTTCCAGTGCACAAAATTGTCACCACAGAATAAGGGAGGTCTGTTAGCAGCTCTTCCCTGGGAGAAACCATCACCTCCTGTTGTACTCATAATCACAAGATTGTTACATCTGTGCAGTGATACAAGCTCTGATACCAATTGAAGGACGGTACATTAGGAATAACTACAGTATCAATACTCTAGAAGGGGGGTGAATAGAGTATGGCAACTTTTGCAAATTTTGATAAAAGAGTGGTTTCAAAGAAGTTTGTGAAGTGCAGAAAGTATTTCAAGGTCTTGAAATGAGTTTCAAGTCCTTGGAATCAAAACATATAGTAAATAGAAAGCTAATAGTTTTCAAGGCCTTGAAATGAGTTTCAATACCTTGAACTTAAACTAGATTTGAGCAGCGTATAAACTAAATAAATTGCAGCAAAGTAAATGCAAGAGACACAGTGATTTATAAAGTTCAGTCCACTTGGACATACGTATCTACCTCAGGGACTTAATCCCTGCAGGATTTTCGACTCAATTCTTGATAATCAAAAGCTAAGCCCTAGATCTCAAGCACAAAGAGATGCCTTACTCTGTTACCGCTTGTTGTTCTCACTATCCTATCTAGTACCTTCTCTAGCTAACTGATTAACAAAGAATTCTCTTTTGTTCACCTTGAAAAATCTACGAGAATAAGAACTGGAAGTATTATATAAAAGATATACAAATGAAGATCAGAAGAGAAGAACACTGAGAAAAAAGTCTTCAGTGATAATGCATTTTTCTTCAGATGATTGAATTGAGTGATGTAGGTGTGCTTCTTGGTTGCTTGTCGATCCACTGTGGAGTTTGAATGTCTCTATTTGTTCTACACTGCTGTGTCTCCGAAGTTCTTCATTCAACATCCCTCTTACGCAGCTTCTTTGAATTGAAGATCTGCAGGATCTTCGTTAACCAACTTTGCTAAAATTCAGGTGCTGTTTGATTCTTCTAAAATCTCTCCCAATGGATAGTTGCTCAGTATCTTCAAAGATACTGAATTGATCTTGTTTGTGAAAAGGTTGGGAAGCTTCAGATGCAGCAGATCAATGTGCATCATATCTTTGACAGATTTATTTCCATCTTGCATTCAAATAGATTAGGAAATAAACCTGCAAAATAGGAAACTAAATATCCCTGCACAATCTGAGTCAACAAAATAGATTAATCACAGTTTAGAGTGTAAGAATGATTTGTCTTTCATCATCAAGTAACATATAATCCAGCATAAGAGATCAAGAGTCAGAATAGAATCAAAAGCTCCCCCTAAGTTCATGCCAGAATCTGCAGTGTTTGTTTCAAACCCTTGAAATTAGTTTCAAGGCCTTGAAACAGACAAGATGTTTCAAGCCTTTGAAACAGGTTGAACTTACACTACTTACCTTTGTCAATTTGTAATAGGTACGGGGTTACACTGAAAATCTTACTTTGCACCTGAGTCAGCGATACGGCGACCGCTATAGTAAAGCAGCGATACATTGTAAAAAACCAAATATAAATATGTGAAATTCATAATAACAGCGACACATCAATACCTAAAACACCAAATCAAGTACGAGCAGAATAATTGCTTGGTTTTGTATAAAACAGTAGATCGAAATTAATCAGACAGAGTAGACTTCATCTCCCAGTGTATTTCTTAGATCTAGTACGTAGGCTGAACTCTTCGATAGGCCAAAGTAAATATAGGCATAAAAATCTCTATTTTTTGTGTTGTTGCGACGGAGATAAGAAGGAGGCGAAGTATACGTACCAGTAGTTTGATTCGCAACTGGTACCCTCTCAGTTATAGGAATTTGTTCTTTCACCCTGCTTTTCAAATCCCAAACCAGTATTTTACATAAAGTGCCATCTTATAATGATAAAATTAGAGATATAAAACACCTATAATTTAGGTCATGCAATATTGGGAAGATGGATGAAGGAAGCATCGCTAATACTAAACAGTATGCCAGAAATGATAACATTCTGGGAGACATTTGGACGGACACAAACGGTAACTTTGAAGCTCGGCGTTATCCAAGCAGTCATTCCTAAAACAGAAGCATTCCTGATGTTGACTACACCAAATCTTGTGAAAGGGTAGCAATTCCAACACCGCGACGGATAAATGCTAGACTGACTCGCGAGGGAAAACGCACTCGGAAGCGTAGCAACTCTAACTATTACTTTAATTTAAAAAACGATTGAAAGTCAAAAGATAATCAGAGCTATGACTAAAATAATTAAGAGTACGAAGCAGGCCAATACATAAACACACACACACACACACTTACATATATGTATATATATAAAATTTCCTACTTTTTGACTGCCTTCAAAGGAGGGAGCGATGATGGATCATTATCTCCGTACCCTTTTTGCATGGATGTTTTCCCCGCAGTCGTAATACTCTTTGTCAAACATGTATTCCAGATATTCAAGTTGGATGATAAACTCTATTTCCATATTCGATTCTCGCTTCCTAACATTAGCACGGTGATCCAGAATGTCAAGTTTATCTTGGATTCGCTTCATTTCTCTCGCAGCTTCATTTCTTAATTGTGTGTATGTTTTCCCACTAGCAAATAGGTGGAAGCAGATGCTTCTGCAGATGTGCTTGCATGAAATCGTGGCATGATGCTCGATGGTGATCCGTCGATATCAGTTTGGGTACTATTAAAAATCTCAGGTTTCTTCTTCCCTGAACACGACCTCCCCGTTACATCTTTGTTCAAAGATATTTGTTTTCTCCAGTGCAATGGTGAGGCGAAAGTTGCTTGGCCATTTTGATGCCATCACTAAGATCATATGCTTGTTTATCTTCGTTTGGCATGGTGGTTGCAATGGTATGCACACTCTGCATTCAGAAAAAATCAAACAACATCCATAACCATGAATACATATAATGCATGTATGGTGCTTACTTATTAGGTGAAATATCATAAATTCGATGTGATTGCTATTGCAAATAAACATCATCAGCATGAATCTACTACAATACAACAGTTCTTAGTTGAGATAGTAGTGAACTTACAAAGCGGAAATATAACGCACCTCTTAGAAAACAGGATCATCTGGTGGAAGGGGATAGTTTTCAAACCAGATAAATCTAAATACCAGTTGGAGATAGAGGAAAGAGAATATTGTACACAAGATAAGAGGCTTATTGGAGAAGTTGAATTGGATGTGAGGAAAGAGGGACGATTCTTCTTGAAGAAGGAAATAAGGGCAATAGTGGATTACATATATCGCAACTGATGTGACGTGGGAATAGTTAAAATATACAAAATGACGTTAGTGATCGTATGAAAATGGCACATTACTCACAGATTTGGCCAACTTATATAGAATAAGTTAACTGCAAGGTAACTGCGAGAACGATGCGAAAGAAAAAGAGGAAGAATGATGCAGTGTACCTTATGTGCAATAAGGAAAAATTAATCACCAATTATTCTGTATTTAAAATTTTGATTTTCCATACAAAATAGCGGTCTATTTCGACATACAATACGAATGCAACATATGTTTACACTCGTATGGGTAGTAATGCAGCATGGCAACATACTTTGTACCACGATTATAGTAGAACAGACAGTTTATTTTGCAAAACATTAAATAACAATATATGTTTGTGTTTGCCACTCCAAATTAATAGTTTCGATTAAGCATGCAATATATGGGTGCAAAATATACTCTTCTGCCAAGATCTAGTGGCACCATAATTTATCGCAGGATATTTACTAATGTAGTAGAATGAGCAGGGTATTGGGCAACACATTATGTATGCATTGGCTGCATATACGATCTGATTATATTACACTCCAAAAATAGTAAAAGTTAAATAGACTTGCTAACATGGGCAACCTATATTATATACGAGAAGACATAGATACAATATGTGTATGTATATATATATATACATATACATCTCTTTATATAATATATATATATACACACATCTCTTTATATATATATATATACATTTTTTATATATGTAATATTTATTAGGAATTTACAGCATTCGACGGCGCAAAAGTTGTGGGGATAAAGAACCATGATCTCTCGACCCTTTCGGAGCTGCATTTTCGTACGCCATAGTTTCCGGGGGACCATCATTTTCCAATATACATTCAAGGTTCAACAAACATTTTTCTTCCACCGCCACTTCTTCTCGCCTATCCGCGATAGTGCATTCTGGTGTGTTAATATCTTTCTTGTTTTTCTTAACTTTCTTTTTAATCAATGCGACCATTTCTTCTACTGTTTTACCACTTGAAAAGATATGTTTGCAAAACCTTTTCCCCCTAATCTTACCTTGGGGCATAATTTGCCTCTGCGGAACCAATACTATCAAACTTTTAGGAACTGCTGGTTCCCAAATTTTGTATCGACGACCTTCTGTCGCGTCATCGTCTGAATCCTTTATCATAACTAGACATTCTTTAATTTACTGCCACTATGTTCAGCGATGGTTGAATGGTGATTATCCATATGTAAGCACAACACCATGCAATGTTGAATCTTAACAGCAGTGTATGTTCATTATTGAGAAAGCTATGTTTGTATACTCACAATCTATGGTTTATGTGTTCCAGACCGGAATACCATGTAATGATAGAAAATCACAACCATTAGTAAACAATGTTGTTTTTTGTGTTTTGTTTAGAGATGAGAAAGAGATATTTTCGAAATTCCTGCACATTTCCTCCAAAAAAAACACAACATGCAGGTTGTATACAACCAAATGTTATATACAGTATGCATGCACGATGGTCTACTTGACTCACTTATTTTGCAGTCGTTCTTATGGATCATAATGTAGATGACATCAATATGTATTTTAATTCCATGAATTATGCATGAACATATGTACTACCCAAGGTCACACACAAATTAAATTGGGCAAGAAAGAGTTATTTTCGGGATTTTGACGTCATTTCCCCCGAGAAATTCAGCATGGAGGTTTCATACATCTAGATGATACATGTATTTATATGTATTTCAATGCATATGAATTATGCGTTGCATCTGTACCACCCAAGGTTACATATAGATTGACCAATTTCAAAAATAAAACAGATGAAAGGGGATAACTATACACGAACATAAATTAATCATCAGAATGTTTACCGTTCTGCAACCGCGGGTACAGCGACGGGGGATGTTACAGGAACTATGGTTGTGTATGTTTCTTTGCATTCTTTATGATCTCATGACTCTATGCACCCCTACTTATAAGTTAACGAAAGTGGCATATAAGAATTTATGTTATTTTTTATTCGCGTGAATGTATTTACTTTATATTAAAGATGGACCTGATTGCGATTAACAGGGAAAAAAAACAAGTACCAATATTCTTCAAAAATAAATATGCTGATTGGTGATAAGGGGCGGTGGTCGAGATGTCAGTGGAGCAGTTAGATTTTTTAAATCGCATTTATTTATGCGAGAATTATTACCACGAGTATAATGACTTTGTAAATATGAAATTTGACTTTACATTATGGAAAACAGCATCTTCCATATTAAAAATTGTTCAATTATTGGAATATTGTTGTAATGCCAATTTAAGTTTTGGGTAATATTTTGCAAATCACATTTCATCAGTCTGAACTTGGTCGGCAACAACACTACAGAAAGACTGAATGTCGTTTGAGGGGGGTGGATGACAAAGCGGCACTGATAACAAAAAAATATTAGTCAGCACGGATACTTTTGCTGCGTACATATATATGAGCTTGTTTCAAACTCAATTCATACTTTATGTAACATGCCATAGTAAAGAAGCAGCACCCGAAAAAATAGTGTTTAAGTCTATTCAGCACGATATATTCTGCTCATATATAAAAAACAGTACCTGGGATGAAATGATTACAAAGTTAATGGATGAGAATAATACCATGAATGACCACAAGAAGAATTATATCATGGTTGAACATAATATCTGCACATCTCAATGGTACACCATCACCGTAATCCTCTCCGGTTGTCAGCATCGACAATGATACAGCGGCCTGCAATATTATTACCATAAGCATGCCCACCGAGAAAGATTCGTACTGCGTCGCAACTTACATATTAATATCGTGTTCTACATGCGCACCATACAAAATAATATGTATGGAATATACAAAACAAACAAGTTATCATACTAAATTTAGAAAACATTCGGGCTATCAACAACAGATGAAAATAATAAACGCAACACAAATTTTTCAAGGGGTACGCAAAATATCCAGAGCAAATATACTATTTAATGTTATGACTGAAAATAAAAACTCATAAACTAACTGAATCTGGTAGCCAATACCCTACCAACATTTTCAACTCATTTGCTGAACACAGTGATCTTAAACTTCGGTATGGAAGCAACAGTCAACTCCACAACACAAGCATCACCAACATTGAGTTCATCTCACTAACGAACTTTAGCCACCAAAGGCGTCTTCTTGTGATGTCATTTCGCCGGGGAAAACTGCAGGTAACCTTCCACTTGTGTTCACCACTTGCAAATTTCAGTTCCACTATGGTATGTTCTTCTTCAAGGTGTTTCCTCCTGAAATCAGCAGGTATGCTCTTCAAACAAATATATCATCGCAATAATTAAACATAACATTTCAATAGTAATTGTATTATACAGATAAGTTCAGTATTAATCATTTACCAGACCACCATCAGGTTTCAGATGCGTCTTCATGACCCACGCCGTGAAATGTGGATTTTCAGATTTGTAGGTACCAGCTCTCTGGAGAATATCAGCTTGTTGATGAGAGCTTGAGCCACCATCTTCTTTAATCTCATCCACGTTAATGATGTCTACCACATGACTCTGCCGGTAAGAAATTTCGTACGCATTGGGATGGAAGATAGTGACCTTGAAATTTGAGTAGCCCTCGCACTTCAACATGACGAAATACCAGCATGATATGAAATAGAACTGCGCAAATTCTTTCCAACCCTTTTCAAGATAAACATTTGCCTTTTTCTTTAAAATTTGCAGGTCTCAGGTCGATCCATGTGGAACCTTGAGATAAACAATCTCTTGCAAAATGTTCCGATGGTATCGAACAAACTCTTCTGGAAAAAGTTGCCGCCATGCAGTTATCGAAATATTGGTGTCAGAGTTATTTGAAGCATAAAACAGATAGAGTCGCATTATTACAATTTTCAAGTGTTAGTGGAAGAGCATATATTTAAAACTCCCACTGCTTGCACACTAACCACCCTATAGTTCGTTGCTGCCTCCGGCGTGATGAACTTGAAAAAGCTAGGCATGACAAGTGATAGTTGCTAACTGTTTTTGGTTATGTAGAGGCGAACAAACGCAAGAAAATATTACCAACCATGAAATTGCTCATGAAAAGGAAAACAGACAATAGTTAGTGAGTGGAAGAATCGTTACACACCATGCCTCGATTCACAAATAAGAATAAGATAATGCTGCAACGGTACGCTAGGGAAGCAAATAAAATAAATTAATAATGATGTTAATTTCCAGCAACTAAAAGAAGAAATTAATTAACATCAAACATAATAAATTAATAATGATTTCCTGTTCTAACTCGCAAGTGAAATAACAAAAGGGATAGTTGTTGCTAGTTCTTCTGTGATCATTTGTCACTCAAAAAATCATTGGTCTTACTTTGGCATTTTTTTTGTCGTTGGCGGTCCAAAAACTGTTCATTATATAGTCAACTACAAATTTCACAAGTGTCCACATATATATTAAATAAGAGGAAAAACACGGGCCACGAAAAAATAACACGCACGATGAAGTAGCAAAATGAATCAACAATATAAGCATCACAACACTGAAGGAAAAAAAAATCAACAGAAACGGAAAAAATCCTTTTCGCTATTTAAAAGAACCCCAGATCTAAAATAACACAAAAAAAATTAGAGAAATTAAATAAAGCATGACTACATGGTGCACACAGAAATTAGACGGACCACACTACACGTGCGAACAACTGGTATCATAAACCCCCATACGGTATTAGACAGAGGCCACAGCAGAAATTGTAGTATACTTAGAAGCTGGCTAAAAGAGGGAAAATCCAAATTACACCGACATGGAAAAACAACAATGAAGTGCAAATCACCAGAAAATAGCTCAGATAACAACAACACCATAACGCATAATTTAGATCTCGAACCGCAAATAGAAGAATTGGACGATACATTACCAGCAATGTCAATGCAGAAACAGAGATCGTACAACTACTACTTTCTTCAAATGGTCGCCGTTTATCTGTTCCGCCTCGCAGGACCACAAAAGATTGGGATAAGAATTGATGACGGGTTTAAGGCAGAGTTTACTAATACCGAGGAGAGGTTTCGGAGAAAACGAGAAGGCCAACTATTACCAGTCTTATTGCTTAATGGTTAAAAAAAGTTACCAATTACTATAGCGACCAAGTGGTAAGACTGCCAATTTTTTCCTCCGAGATATGAACTTCGATTCTTATCACGTATCACGTGCAAAATGTAATTCATTATTCTTTAAGATGAAGTAATCTGTATCTTTTTTTTTTTCTTTTCCATATTTTTTGTGGATATTCATTTTTCCCCATATTTGCATAAATACGAAAGTTATCGAGAAATGTATACATTATAATATAACTCCACACATATAATCAGTTCCATTTATGCATATGTAAATATGAATGAGCGTGTTTGCATTTTTTTCTAGCATGCACAACTTTCTCACAATCTTACAAGAAAACATAAAAAAGGGGAAAACATAAAAAATGAGAAAAACCTTAAGCAAAATTTGAGTGTACGAATGACGATGTAGTCCTTTCAACTGTTGTGCCATTTTGGTTTTTGGGGTATCATTACTTCAATGAATTAATGTGGCGATATATGAAAGTGTCGTTTCCCATATTGGAAGGGTGAAAGTGTCTTTATGTCAAACCTGAGAGAGAGAAAGTGTCTTTTGCCGCTACCTGTATACAAAAGTTAGATTTGCATGTGATGTTTTTATGCGAAAATATGATTATTGTGTTCAATGAGGAAAACATAAACAACTATCACGGCACCAAGGTCGGACTACCTTCCCCAAGACGCTATGATCGCCATACTCTGCCGTCTTCCTCCCAAATCGCTCATGCGTTTTAGTTGCGTATCGAAAACATGGTGCGATCTCATTAAAACCCCCCCAATTTTATCGCCACTCATCTCAACCCAACCAAAACCAACGACCTCGCACAGAAGCTTCTCCTCATCAGGTACAAATCCTCTCCCTCACGATGTGAATAATGCTCTCTCAATTTCGACATTGATTCATTCAATGGGTATGCTAAATTCAAGTGCCCATTCAAGATAAAAGTCTATTTCCGCATTGTGGGTATTTGCAATGGGTTGAGTTGCTTATTCGATGACCAATTCAGGTATACCTACACCGTGCTCATCTGGAACCCTGCAATTCATAAGTACTTGTCACTCGTCAAACCCTCATTTAACTTTAAGAATTGTGGCCCATACATGTTTGTACTGGGGTTTGGATTTGACATGAAGAAAATGATTACAAAGTGGTGAGGCTGGCTTACTTGGTTCAACCCAACTCCGATGAAGATGGAATGAGAGATCATTACTATGCTACTCCGAAGGTCGAGATATTCAGTGTTAGCACCTGCTCTTGGAGGATCATGAAGATAGGTGTACCTGAGATTGGTGTCATTGATTTTACCTCGACGCAAGTGCATCTTAACAGTTCTGTCCACTGGCCTGCTTTCAAGAAGGAGGGCAAGTTTCTTGAGAATGCGGTGCTATTGTTTGACATGACCCAAGAGAAGTTTAAGGTTATAGTGTTTCCTGGCGTTCTCGCTCATATTTCTCCGGCGAACTTTACCATTGGGTTACATAAGGAGTCCCTTGCTTTATTTGCTTATGACTGACGCAAACAGTGTACTTCCTTTTGCATTTTATGTCATGAAAGAGTATGGTGTCGTTTAATCCTGGAGTGAAATGTACAGAGTTCGTGATATTATAATGGGTGGGATAAGTAATGTTACTTCAAGACAGTCGACTCGACCAACAACAAATTTTCTCAAGGATTGAGTTGAAACTGATGCACTTACGGTGGTCAACCGACTGAACAGAAGCTAAGAGGACAACCGGTAAGAGGTGACATTGATAATGGAGGACTGCTGAAGTCTCTCCAGATGCTTCCATGGAGTTGAGTTTCTGTATACAGGAATAAAAGGGAATAACATGACACACCATTTTGAAAAAGCTTGGGCTTACCGTGACCAACAAACACGCCCGCCCGCCCAACATGGAGCCCACTTGGGTTACCCAATTTCTTAGTGAGGATGTAATTGGCCTTTCTCGCCCACCAATTATCCCATAATAAGACATAGTCAACGGAAAAAAAAGGGCAATGATTCTTACAGAGCAAGATTTGCTCCTTACAGAGCCACTATATGCAATTTTAGCCAAATGACAAATTTAACCCTTAAAGGGTCAACTATTCAACTTCCCCTGTTTGGCTCAGAAAACTAACTTCTCCTGTCCGATGTCAATAAACGTTTAGAACCCAATTTCTCTCATCTCCTCTCTCATCATTTCCTCTATTGTCTGAATTCATAAATTCATACTGAAAGTAAAATGTTTGTTTTAAATAACATCAGACTGATCTGAAATCTTTGCTAGTTCTAACACAACTACTTCTAATCATGAAAAAAGAAACAAATCAAGAATTCATGAAACATACCCCTACCCCTACGTTTCTTTCGGAAAAAAGTTACAAAAAACAGAGCATAAACATTTGAAAGAACAATTCATAAATAACTTTATGCTGATGATGAAGATGATACTGATTCTAATACAGGAACACATCCAACAAATTCTCAAACTCTTTAGCCCCCGAGATCATTTTTATGAAGATAACCTCCATTCCTCCAACATTGATCTCCTAAAACCATCGAAGACACACCTTGAAGTTACATCACCAAAGCACGAAGCTATCTCTCACATTCATGTGTTTTTCTTTGCTATGTTTGTTCTACACCATGTTTATTGAACTATGTAGAATTGCTGACGTTATTCTCTTCCTCCTTCATCACTTTATTTACGAGAATCACTTAATTGTTTAATCCATTATCACTTTATCCAGCTTGGCTATCTAGGCAAACCCAACCACCTGATGCTCTCTCAATCCTCTGCAATTTGAAGTTCTCCTCGTCAACCTTCCTCTTCTCACCTCCAACTTCACCATCTTCTTCCCTTTTCACCTTTGGCAGATTCGCCTCTGTTTGTTGCACCCCAACATCTCCTTTCAAGCGGTCCCCACACTCAAAATTGGAGCTATCGTTGACCGCCGAGTTGTGGGTTGGTGAAAAAAATTCGAACTGAAGAGACGGTGTGTGGAAGAGAGGGAGGACAAAAATGGTGTCCATCAATCTTCCAAAATAAAGTCCCTCTGAGATAGGGTTAAATTTGTCATTTGTGCTATAAATATAATTAGTGGCTCTGTAAGGAGTAAACATTGCTCTGTAAGAATCAATTTAAAAAAAAAAGGATAACTACAGCTTGTCAAAAGATTTTTTGCAGCCTACATCCTGCTTTGATCATTAGGTCCAAATTACCCCCCGAAACTATTTCAAGAGCAATGTGTGCCGGAACGTTAATGTTATGTAGTGCCACCGTTATTTGTCGTAGAGAACGTAAAAGTCAGTCCGATACTGGCTTTAGAGTGTCTCAACTTCTTATAAACAAACAGCGAAGACTTTAATCCAATGTCATTATTACAAGGATATCATCAGTTAGTTGCAGCTCATGCAGTGAAAAGGAAAAGGGCTAGCTACTGCTAAACATGGTACAAAAATAAGGATCTTTTTTTTTTCTTCACTAGCTGTGATGAAAATTCTTACAAGAATGAGTACAGTACATATACAACAGCTTTTCAAGCTTTGGCGCACTGAACTGGGTCATCACAGCCCTCACTACAGTTGATTTACAATCGGTATATGAGATAAACAATTTTTTGGAAAAAGAAGATGAAAGAAAGAACCCTAAAAGTTACTCCCTAATCCCTATAGAAAAGAATTGGAGAAAGGAAAAAACGAAAAGAAGGTGTTGGGTTAAGCAGGGGGGATCACGACTTGTGAAGTTAGCGCGGGGTGTTTCTTTGTCAGTTTCGACCTCAGTTGCCTGATGGACGCATCAACTCGCGCAGAGAACCCAATCTTGGTCCTCTGTCTTGCTTTAGAAGACTCTCTATTCCACATATGCCGATCCTCCACATCTTTCTTGTAATGCTTGATTTCTTGAATGATGTGGTGGTCCAGCGGATTGATACATCTCTGGTAAGCTATGTGAGTAATATAGGGGATGACACAAGTGAGAGTCACCAAAAATGTTGTAATCCAGTATATTAGAGACGGCCCAAGAACTTCAATCAGGAGATGGAAAGCAGTGTGGGACCAATAAGGGGGCAACGCGCCATAAACCAGAAGAAACAAGTACCAGGAGGCGATGCTACCCCAGATGAGGGCATGTTGTATCCATGTGAAGTGAGACATGGTCAGCGCAATCTGACAGTTGACTGTCCAGATGATGCAAGTGAACATGGTGGTGCCCACAGTTGCCATGTCAGCAGTCTGGCCGTTTGATCGGAAAGCTTGTTCGTAGAAGATGATGATGTTTAGAAAGTATATGACGAGGGATGAGTATATCCCATTCCCAATCCATCCAAATATCCTGTACCAGTCAAAGAACAAGTTCCTTGGCCCTTGCTGATAAAGTGCTGGGAACTGCAAATAAGATCAGAGTCATATCAGTACTAACGCATTCTTATTATTATCAGTTAGTGCCTTAGTTCAGATTTCAGATGAGCATATACCTGTAAGCAGACCTCAGATGAAACATCTTGCTCAAACACTCCAAGAGCAATGACAGGTAATGAAGTCAGGCAAACATTGAAGAGCAGCATGTACCAGTCATCGTAAATAGATTGCCCAGAAAAACCAGCAAATGCTTCAAAGTAGAAGAGCGTGAGGCCAAATGCTATGTTCTTGTAGAAGAAATAACATATCTGAGAGCAAAGAGTTGGAACTTGAATTAGAGATTATTAAATGGAAAAAGAAAGATCATGCATAATTATAGTCAATAATTAGAACAGAATTATGGTGATATTATCTGTTTATTATGGTGATCCAAAATTTCTTCACAAGAAGCAACCAACATCCCAGTAAAATCAGGTACTTGAGGAGGTTGAAGTTAATGGAGAGCACGACGCAATTTTTTTTTTTTTTTTTTTTTTTTTTTTTGTGCTACAGGTTCTCTCGAGCCTCAATAGCCCCGTGTGTATGTCAAAACAGGCCAAAACAATATTCAACAGGTAGGGAAGTCATTACCATCTGAGCGATTCTCTTGTAGCACCAGTGTCCGTGGACAACCAAAAGTCTTTCTAGATACCGGAATTGTGCTATAGAGAAGTCACTAGCCATCACAGCCTGCAGAAAGCTACATCTGTGTGAGTGTGGAAATGCAGAATTGAAAACCATGATATATTTAGCAATTTGAAAACTCTTTTTTGGTAATCTCCAGGGACAAGAAAAAAAATCTAATAAATTAGATATACTGACAAGATCACACGTTCTATGGATCCATCGCAGATAAATAAAACAATGGCTTGAGCATTTTACAAACCTGCATCCCTTCCACCCCACTAATGCCAATGCCAATATCAGCTTCTTGAATCATTCCAACATCATTAGCACCGTCGCCAATTGCTAATGTGATCTTCCCAGTTCCTTCTCTCACCAATCTAGTTACCTGGTACCAATATGTACGTACGCTAAGCAGGAACACATATAACTTCGTAAGTGAGAACACAAAGTAGTTGTAAATAGAATACATACCAGAGCTTTCTGCTTGGGTGAGACACGGCAGCATATGACAGAAGCACACTCCACTGCTAAATTTAAAAACGAATGCTTGACATCATCCTCTAAAGCATATGCCAAAGTTTTCCCATCAATTATTAATGCAAAGGCCGCATGAGGATCTTCTTCGAGCTTGATCATTTCTGTGGCACGATTGATTTCCAACAAAATGTTCTCTTTCACAGCCTGATGAGCAAATAGCAGCAAACAACCACTGTTAGTTCCTTTTTATTCCAGTAATTTATTCAAGAACCTTATTTATTATCTACCTGCTTTAAGTCTTGCTCTAACAATTCTTGATTTACTGCTAAGCAGATCTGGGTCATGCCCTGTCGAAGCAGACTGCAGGAAAATCTGCAACAAGAAAATAATTATTTTTAGTGAATTCTTTGAGCATCCACACACATATGTTAATACTAATTTTTTTATGAATATTACAGACCCTATGTTGATTGCAGTTTCCATCTTATCTCCTGTCAGAACCCATATCTTGAGACCAGCTTGTGCTAGTTTGTCTATGCATTCAGGCACCTGAAGAAAAGTGAACAGTTAAATCAAGAGAGGAAAAGAAGGAAAAGAAAACCACTTATACAAACAATGGCTCTCTCCGATAAACAAAATATGCTTACCCCTTTCTGTAGCTTGTCTTCAACTGCAGTTGCGCCAACAAGGATCAAATCCTTTTCCATCATATCAGCAACTTTTTCAAGCATTGCCTCTCTATCTCCCCCGATGGAAGTCTTAGCTCTAAGAAACTCCTCGTTCCAAGCGGAGTATTCAGACTCTTCAAGCTTTCTGTAAGAAAGTGCTAATGTCCGCAACCCAGCATCCCCATATTCATTTAGGTGCTTTGTGGTAGCCTCCTGTAGCATTCTTCCTTCCCTTGATAGCCGGTCGAATATGATACTGCATGATTAAGGCATTACTAGAGACGTGATGCAAGATCCAAAATAAAAGTAGATTATTTGATTTTATAAAACAGTTAGGTTGACAAAGCCGTATAACTGAGTTATAAAAAAAGCTTTTAAAACAGATAAAGCTGAAAGAAAGGGGACCAGAAAATTGTCAAACCTGTCTGCTCCTTTGCAAAAGAGAAAAGTTTGGCCATCACTGTCCCTGCATATAACGGACATTCTCTTCCTTTTGCTAGTGAAGTCCAATGTATTAAGAATTTGGTATTCCCTGCAAATTATTCCCAGCCAAAAAATGTGACTCTTTACAATGATAAGAAGGAAAACAAAGAATCCCAATTTGCTTGAGAGACTACCTTTCAGTTGGCACTGAGGCATTCGGATATTTTTCCCGGACAAATACGCTTGACTGAGTTCTTCTACAGAACTCAAATCCGAATTCTCTAGCAGCAACAAGAAAAGCACCTTCATCGGGAGATTCTGCTTCATATGTGAACTCACCAGTCTCCTCATTTTCCTCTGGTATTGCAGTGTGACAAACAGCAAGGATCCTGAAGAATAATAATATGGTATCTGCACGAGGTTGCTTCATCCAACACCCATCCATGAGGCGACTGTCTTCAAAGCTAAATCCCTTAATCTCAGCTTTCTTAGTAACAGTTGCCTCCTGCTCAATCTGTGCAACATCTGAATGTGACTCTTGGTTAAAATCAGAGACCCTCTCATTGAAGTCGCTGGCCATTTTCGCAACAGCAGCGCGTTCGACCTCACTAGCACGTGTTCCATACGATGTACCAGCAATGGAACACTTGAGAAAGTCCATCTGGTTGCAAGTCAAAGTGCCAGTTTTATCAGAGAGTATGGTGTCAACCTGACCTAGCTCTTCATTCAAATTTGAGGTCCTGGCTTGAGCAGGAGTTCCAGTCACTTCGTCATACATTTGGAGGTCCTGGTTAATGAATGTCGCCTGAAGGACTTTCACGATCTCAATTGAGACATAGAGTGAGATGGGTATTAGATAGCCGTATAGGATAAGCGCAGTAACCAAATGAAATGCACCCGACATGATTGGACGGTCCGGATCGAACAGCATGGATTTTTCTGATGGTTTCAAGTAATACCAGTCTAGCATTTTGAATTCAGTCAGCGCAGCAAACCCTATTGAGCTGATCAAGGAGATCAACACGAGGAGGCTGAAAAGAATGTAAATGATTTTGTCCATCTGCTTTTCGATTGTGCTCCTTTTGGATGGAGACTTGGTTGAGTTTTGCATCACCTTAGTGTCATGGCCACTGAATATTACAACTCCATAAACATATTCTGTATTCCTAAGTTTTGAATCTCTGAGGAGGATTTGACTGGTATCCAGAGGATACTTTTGGTTATCAAACTCGAGATTACCCACAAAATGATAAAGGTTGGGATTTGGGTCTTCACAAGTTATTCTTCCCTTGAAGTCCTTGAAAGCAGCATCATCATCTAAGGACAGAGTTTCTGATAAAGCTCTCTTCACTTTCAAGTTAGTCTCTCCATCCAAGTTCATGGTTTCCACGTAACATATGCCGTCCTCATAGCTAGAAGACAAGAGGAGTAAATCCGCAGGGAAAAACTGATCCTTCTCCACTTTCACGACATCTCCAACACGAAGCTTTTCCCATGGCTTAAAGTCAAATGTGCCATTCCCTTGATGAACACTAATTTTTCTCAAGTTCACTTTCATGTCCTGCATAAACCTCTTCCAGTCTTCCAATGCCTCCTTTCCCATACTAACCCCAACCACAAATGCAAGAGGGGCAATCATACTTACAGGTGAGAATGGAGAGACCGGCGTCAGAGACATGGCAGCTGCGAGGAGAAAATACAAGTTGGCCACCCTACGAAACTGCTCAAATATTGCTTTGGGTAAGAAGGAAGCAACATTGTACTTGGTGGTTGATATGTGGTTCGAGCAATACTGGAGGGGTTTTTTCTCATGCTGGCTTGGTTCATTGCAAAATACAATTCTTGAGAACCCAGGGCTAGGGAGTTCACGGGGCTCCTCTCTCTGATTACCACGAGGCCTAATGCATGCAAATGTGTATAGATGGCTCCTGCGGATTTTCGCCCTTATCCTTCCCTTTCTCATTATTCCTGAGGTATCTGTTCAATCAACTGTTTATGCTCATAACCCAAGCCCCTGTGGGAAAAAATCCCCCCAAACTTCACCTGGTCTAATAGTTACTGGAGTCCTTGTGCACAAGAATCTAATGTCCTCCGAGACCGGGTTCAACAGGCTCGGAGGTGAATCGCAGTACAGATGACCCCAACCTGGGATTGAAGCAAAACACTATTAGTTACCAGATTACCCCAACCTGGTGATACATGTTTTTCACCCAGAAAAATAATTAACAGTGCTTGCACATGAACTAATCCACTTTTTCATCAAGATGCATTGCCAGAATCCACAAGAATTGACCATTCAAACAATTTACAAAACAGAAATCACATAAAATTATATAATAGCCAGGCACATCATTTAATTTCTTGATTAATGAGAACAAGATTGACCAAGAACTCATACAATCTCATACTAAAACAAAAAATTTGAAGGAAACCCAGAAACCAAATTACACAATTTCACCTGTAAAGGAATAAGATTATATAAGAACGGGAGAAAATATTCGCAGCGTGAAGACGGACAAAATTCCCACACCCGTAGGAAAAGACCCACAGAAATCTGAAGGAAACCCAGAAGCCAAATTGCAATGAAATTGCAGGATTTCATCATTTTTAAGGTGTAATAAAATAATCAGTTATAAGAAACTGGGCAACTTTCCCAGCTGAAGTCATGGAGGACAAAATTCACACATTGAAAGAAACGTAAAAAGAAAGAAAAGACCCAGAAAAAGTCACCTCGTGAAATAGCAAAAAATGGGTACAATTGCAGGCCATGAGAGAGGATCAAAATAGGGAGGGACGTACCTGGAAAGAAGAGCGTTGGTTGCTCCTCTTTCACGGGTTATGTGGGACAAAACCCGTCAAAGAAATGTGGAAGAACGGAAAAAGGTTCGGAACAGAGCGGAGCAGGGATCGCAACCGAGAGGAGGAGGAAGATGAAGGAGAGAGAGAGAAAATCTAGAGGGGGGTTTTAGGCAAACAAGGTCTTCCCTCCGTAGAAATCCCGAATAAAATGGCTACAAGCAATTTTACGGGGTCGTCTCTTCTCTCCCTCGTTTGTCTCCCTCTCCCCCCATTTCTCTCTCTCTCTCTCTCTGCTACTGCCTACTACCTATTTTTTATTTTATTATTATTATTTTCTTCCTCTGTAATTTACGTACACTTTGTACCTATCTTTATTACAGTATTCTTTTTCATGTGAAAAATAAAAGGAAGAAAAAAATGCAAATTTTGTGAGTAATAAGGAAAAAAATGTTTCTTTATTTATACAATTTCATCTAACCTCCTTGACTTTTACAACTATTGACCTAGTGATTTGGAGAACAAAATGATGCGAACTTTTAATAATATTTTTATGATGTTGTACAGTAAAAATTGTTATATAATACGGTGAAAACATTATTAAAAAATTGTATCGTTTTGCTATCCAAACCACCCATAAGGCAGCTAGGCTAGCTATGTTTGATAATCATCCTATATAGCTTGTTTGTTCCGATGGCTTCCTTAGAATATCATGGTTGATGGTTATTTCAAAAATAAAATCACTCAGTCAAAGTGACTCATATAATAAACAAAAAGTCAACTTGGTAAGAAAGAGATGAGACATAGTGATATCTAACAAATACTATTACTAAAAAAATTACCACCACTACTAATGTACGGAAAATTTGACCGAATAAGGCTTAGTATTAGCTTACACTTAAAATTATATGAATAAAATAAATCAAAATTCTCGCTGAATTCCTTTTTATGTATTTTAATATATTTTACTAATTATTTTATTTATACAAGTTTCTTTTTTATAATTTTTTTACAGAAAATGTTTCATCGTCAACCGGATTTGAACCTAGAACCTCTTGCAGGGACTTCCAACGCTCTACTATTTGAGCTACCAGCCTAGCTGATTTTTTTTCTACTTTCTTTTATATAAGTTGAAGTCATGTAGACGAATTTTTTGAATTTGATACAATTTTGAGTTTCATTTTAAAATATACTCATATCATGAACATATATAAAACACACTAATCTATTTTATATATCTCAATTTACAATATCCTCAATTATAACCGCTCAAAAGAAAATCTCAAATATTAAGATTTTCAATTTGTCTTAAAATTATTTTTAATTTTTAAGCTCTCTGAAAATAGGAAGTATAGCTAAAATAAAAATAATACAGGATCTTTCAAAAAGAAAATAATACAGGAGGGCCCACCTAACTGGACGCAGTCAGACTTTCCTACTCGTGCGAGTGAGGAATTCACCTGTGCTCAGACGTGGGACCCATTTGTCCACGTGTCAACTTGAGAACACGAAAAGCTTATTTGTTGGCTGACGCTACGGACCCACGTTTGTTAATTAAAGGAACACGGACGAGACGGTAGGACGAGTGCTTGCCTGCGGCAGTTACACCACTTATATGTATAGCAAGATGCCTGATTGATAGCCACGTCATTTGCCTACTATCTGAGGTTGTCTCCCAATGCCCCACTCATGTTTGCTTAATTATATAAAAACTCACGAATTGGATGATCCGGGTTCGGTATGTATTAGGGGTGTAAGGAAAACCGAATAAACTGGCCAAATCAATCGACCCAAACCGAAACCTTTGGTTTTGGACGGTTTTTCAGGATGTCCAGTTTATGGATGGTTCAAGTTTTCACGAACCGGTCTAATCGGTTCGGTTTCGGTTTGTATAAATAACACACCGCACCAAACCGAACCGAACTCATATGTGCATAATGTACTTTTATTAAAATATATATTTTGTAAAGTATATTAAATAATTTAAAAAATAGAACACAAGTAGATATATTCAATTAAAATCATCTTATTAATCTTAATCTTTTCCATTTCTCTCACGTTCCATCGTAAACTATAGTCTTGCAAAAAAAGATTAAGTCTATTTAATCTTTTTTTCTCTAAAATTTGAAATTCGTATACAATAATGTTGTATTTTTATATCCATTCAATAATGTTTATGCAAACCGACCGAACCGAACCAAATTGATTTTTGTCGGTTTGGTTGGTTTCCGTTCATCCTTTAAAATGGTTTGGTTTGGTTACAAAATTAATAAACTGATGTATTCGGTTTGGTTTATGGTTTTCGCACAAACCGCCCCAAACCGAACCGCTTACACCGCTAATATGTATGTAAGGGCATGTCCAATAGTAGTATGTTTGCATGTTTTATATTTTGCAGGACATGCATTTCTAGTTTTGCTCCAGCAGTAAAATGCAATTTATATATTTTCTAATTATGAGAAGTTAAAATAAATATATTGATGATGCATGAGAGGAGAGAAATAGACACAAAATTTTGCATCTCTAAATTTTTGTTAGCTGTTGATGGAGAGGAAGATGCATGTTCTGCAAAATGCATGGGGATATGCATTGTCTGTTAGAACTCATTTTTTTCTTATTTTCTTTATATTTTTCATAAAAGTGACTTTTGCATGAACTATTGGAGATGCCCTTATCATTTCAAACACCAAAGATACTATTGTATGGACTCACGAAGTCAGGAGTCCTTCATGCTTATATTAAAACGGGGACACCATCAATGTGTGAAGTAATTAGTGGTCGTGATAACCATGGGAGTATTTCTTCGATACTTTGAAAACTTTATGCTATGTGGATGTTTTTCTAATTAAATTTGATTTATTTCATATTATGTCATAACATTCTTGTAGGGTAATTTACAGTCCGCACCCTCGTGTTTATGTAAATAGGCAGTCTCTATCCCTACTGTTCATCAATTGACAGTGGACACTCCTATTTTGCGCAATAATAGTTATAAATTATATCCCTCCGTCTATTTCCGTTAGGGAGTTGTGAAGTTAAAGTGGGGCTCACTTTTGGGTGGTTTTTCATTCCCATTTTGCCCCTTAAACAAATTGACAGTGATTGATATACACTCATTGGTTGTAGAGCACCACGTGGTGCTCTTTTGGAGCACTAAAAAAAATTTCGCAATAACGTTATTGAAGTCTTTAATGAACCAACAAATCATGGTAGATTGGTCTTTTTAGACTTTATGTAACTTGCAGATTAAACATTGTATAAAGATTGAATGTAAAATAGTGTTTACCCATTTTTCATTGAAATGTCTAAGTTAAGGGTATCTCCTGCCGATTGGCAAACAGTAGGAGTACCCAATGCTTATTTACCATAACTTGAGGGTGTTTTGTGTAAATTGCCCTATAAATATTGAGTACAGACATATGGACAAATTAGTACTTTCCCATTTTCCGTCCGTGACCGTTACAAACCATCCAACATAGGGTGTCTCCTGTCAATTGATGAACAATATGGGTAGAGATTGCCTATTTACATAAACCTAGGGGCTTAAACTGTAAATTACCCTACTCTTGTATGTCTATCAAATACTTCATCTGTTTCTTCTCTTTCCTCCTATTTGTCTGAAATTGTTGTTTTCTTTCTTTCTTAAACCTTCCATTTTTAGTAACATTTGTAAGGTTAATTGGCCAAAAAACATATTTTCTAATCTCAGGCATAGACCAACCAACTACCCCCATTTTACACTCAAACGTTCATTCTTTTCTACCTTATCATATACCAATTTTTTCCCTCTCTTTTTATCCATTTAAATTTTTTGATTCGTATCTGGGTCACTTTGATCGAGTGATTTGGATCACAAAACGATTTTTGATAATTTTTTCACCGTGAGATAGAGCAATTTTTACTCTTCAACGCCATGAAAAGATTATCAAAAACTTGCATCATTTTGCTATTTAAATCACCGCGTCAAAGTGACCCGGTGAATAGTGGTAAACTTTAATTTGGTTAGAAAGAGAGGGAACATAGTGGTACTCCTCTCTCTCTACCATATCATCTTTCCGTCTATCTCTCTCTCTTTAACACTAATAGCTAGATAGACAGAGAGAGACGGCTGGAGGCGACATAGAGAAACAAAGCGATGGCGGTGGTGACCACCATTATCTTGACACTACCAACCTCCGCCACCATCTCAGCAGGCCAGAGTTCTCTCTCTCTTTCTCTCTCTCTCTCTCTCTTCGTTTTCTTCTCTAACGATATTTATAAATACTATTTTGGACCAGTTTTCAGGTCCTCTCTCTACGGTGATGGCTCTACCAGTTCCGGCGACGATGGAGATGGTGATGTCTCTCCCAGATCTCGAGGTTGAGGCGATATCCTTTTCCTCTCCCACTCTCTCTGTTACATTGACGAGTTATGGAGACAACGCCATAGGATGAGAGGATGAGACCAGACCAGGAAACGTCGGCGGTGCTGAAGATGGAGCCTTCAAGCTCCCTCATCGCATACCATCTTCTTCTTCTTCTTCTTCTTCTTCTTCTTCTTCTTCTTCTTGTGACTTCATAGATCTGTATCAGATATGTAATTTTTTTTATATAGGTTTTTAATTTTTGGTTTAATCTTTTTTTGTGTTTAGATAAGTTGGTGTTGGTGGTTGTTGAGGTGGAGGAGGATGAGAGAGATTGAGGCAGAGTGGGAGGGAAAGTGAAGAAATTAAAAGGGGAAGGGTAATCTAGAATTTTCACTCAGTTTCTTAATCTATGTTTGTATAGTAAATTGAAGAAAGATAGAACAGAGGAAGTATGATACATAAAGTTTGGACAATAAATGCGCCAAGATACTAAATATGGTACTCTCAAATCAACTTAACAAAGCCCACCACCAAGGGCATTTCACGAAAAATGTGACTTATGCTATCCTTCAATAATTCCAAAGGTATTTCTGAAACTTCAAAAACGAGTCTCTCCATTTCTAGATCCTTCACTTTCGCACATACCCTTTCAACCAAACTGCTTTGATTTTATCCATTTGATTCTTTGAATAAACTATAGCAGAGTCTGATTCAATGGATAACTGATGGAATTAAGAGAACTTGACCAAACTAATTGCACCTCGGCTTCCAACATTATCGATTTGTCATATAAGTGAATCGAAACATGAAATTTCTCACAAAATGATCATTTGAGTTTCGCACCTGTACCACACCACATGCAACCTCCCTGGCTGGTGAACATACATCATTTATGTCCATCTCCAAGTGTCAGGCGGTGCAGGAATCCATTTCCCACGAGCCAATATCTGACCTGAAACAAAAGAACTAAATAAGGGGTAGGTGAATTATACGACTTATATTTGTAACACCCCCAAAATGACCAAGCCGGAAACCCGGGGGTGTCACTCCGTACCCGAGATTAAACCCGGATACAAGGAGGTTTAAAACAGAGAATCCAACAACACATCCATAAACCTTAAAATAATACTTTATTGACAATTCAAATCCTCGTGCCACTAACACGGGCAAATCTGCTAAACAGAGTTCTATGATACTAAATGAAGGTTCAAATAATTTAGATGTGATCTAGTACTTGTATAAGTGATGATTCGCGTCCCTGCTAATCTATGTCCCCATCATCTCGACCTGTGGTGCAGAAAAAAAAAAGAGAACACCACAGTTCCAAAAGTCAGCGGAATACTGAGTAAGTAACACCCAAGCATGTAAACATATTATGAAGAAATTTGAAAACCAATTTGTAGTAGTTTTGCTAAAACAAAGTGAAAGTAAAAGTTTTGACCCTTTTATAAAATAAATAAGATGAGAGATTCCAAGTTCATTTATATTTTCCAAATCACATCCATTATCCAAGTAATGGGATTCCAAAACTTATAATATTCCATTTTCCATTAAAAACATCCAATCCAAAACCAATTCGTTACTTTGTTGATACGGGGAAATCCAACCATCTCGCAAGCATCCAAGACCTGAAGTGTCGACACCCCCCAAAGACTCTTGCGGCCAGAGGAGTGAGTACAGGGAGCTATCCGGGGACTTGCAACCGGATTAAATAAAAATAGATTGAACGGAAGACCGAAGTCAACACGCCCAATGCCAGTAGTAACCAATAACAAATCCCGCACAACTCTTCCACTTTACGTTATCGTCGATTAATAGATTACAATGATATTTTTCAGAAGACAAGTTAACAATTTGAAACAAGCATTCAAGTAGCACATATTTCAAGTAAAATCATTTTGAGACAAATATGAATGGAAAACTTTTGACACAAAAGAGGAATGGGCGCTAGGCCTGGCATGTTTACTTACCTCAACAAATAGCAATCACAGCAAATAAATCGTAGAATTCGACGTATCCTTCGTGGGAGAATTCGTTTTCTACAATTCGATAATATTCTAATCAATTATCGCTAACACACAAAAAAAACAAGTCATATATGCAATGCAAGTGTAATCCCCTTATTATTTACCCAAATTTTAATAATAATATTCCTACTATTTCAACACAATATTTAATGTATATTGATTACTATTATAAAATATAACTTACAATATTATCTAATTTTTACTACTATAAAGCATAACCCTAAGAGTATTATTTTTCAAAAGATTAACCTTTAAACAAGAAAATAAACTTCCTAAAGAAATAATTCTCAAGTGTTTTAACAAGATTTTCATTCCCCCAAAACTTCTCTTTTAAATATTGAGTGTAGATTAGTAAAAAAAAATAGTTGTCAATGGAGAGATTCGAACCCAAAACCAACACTAACACTAACAATCACTTTAACCACTGGGGCACTGCCATAATTGTTACTTCCTTCCCACTACTATTTTTAAATAACCTATCAAGTCATCTACATGATGAGCAAACAAATAAAACAAGCAATACCAAAATTCAGAGAGAGAGAAGCAGCGGGTTTGTACCCGAACAGAGACGAGGACGGAAACGTCGCCGGCGGTGGCGACGAACGGAGGTGGTGGCGGACGGAGGCGACGGCCGACGGCAAGGACGGCGGCGACGGGCAGCGGGCTCGGGTCCGGTCGGGTTCGTTTGCAAATCCGAACGGGAGAGAGAGAGAGATTGGTGAGAGAGAGATTGAGAGCTATGAATTGGTGTGAGAATTGCTCTGATATTGGGGGGTTTATATAGGCTAGAGGGTGAGAAATCCGGCGAGGATTAGGAGACCCACTTCGAAAATTTTGGTTTTGAATCGGGACCAAAAATTGGCGAAATTGGGTTGCTTGATGCTAAATTGTCGAACTTTGTTGAGTTTGAAACGTATTGGGATTGGATTGGGACGAAAATCAACAAGTTTGAAGAGAATTTGGAGTGGTGATTGTGGTGGATGGTACTCTTCCGTCCATGGAAGAGTTGGAGGAAGAAGATGATTCTTTTTAGGGTTAAAGACACTTTCACCCCACTAACTTTAGGCTTAGTACAACTACCACCCCTTTAGTTAAATAAAAGACACTATAATAGTTATAGGAAAATACATAAAAGCACCTAGGTAGTTTATAACATTAAAAATTAAATTTTAAATAATTATAACTAGTACCCAAATTTATACTAATTTTATTTTCACACCTAATATTGTTATAAAATACCCGATTTAACATACTAACACCTAATATTACATAAAATGCACTTAATACTATATAAAATACACATAATACCCGTTTCTAAATAACGGGATATTTCATCCTTCCCCCTTACAGAAAACTTCGTCCTCAAAGTTTAAACCACATTCTAAACGACCATCAACTATGAGTCTCCCTTCTAGGGTATAACTACTAATAACTACTAAATGCAAACCTAATGTCATGCACGATGAACAAAATTCTATAAGGATGTTCTAGGATTATATGCTTCAAAACCAATGCTTCAAAACCGAATGGTTACATCCTTCCCCCCTTAAAGAAGTGACGTCCTCGGAACTCAAAATATCTCGTCGAAAAGGTGAGGATACTTTTTTCTCGTACCATCCACTGCTTCACATGTTGCCTCCCTTGTGAGGTAATTTGTCCATAAGCCCTTTAAAATCCTTAACCCGTGGTACACATGCCCCTTCTCATGATATCTAGAATCTTAACATGGTCGAAACTTCTGGTTCGGGATCCAATACATGAAATGGTATGGAACACACTTTCTAAGTTGCTACACATTGGACAAAGTATTCCCCGAAATTTTCAGCTTTCTCTTTAAGACATAGTCGTACGTGATCATCTGATCAGGTGGTAAGACTATGGGGTAGGGATCACAACTATCGCCTATTGATCATTTTCTATCTTATCATGCAGCACTACGAAGATGTAATAATATCACATATATCATGCAACTCAAATTTGATCATCATTGGTCATTTATAACCAATCTTCCAAGGAAAATATTTCTCCTGGGCTTACATTCCCATAGTAGGTCTCACAACAATATTAGTGTTCTCCATGTAGGAGTAACATCGTAAAAACAATCACAATAATCTGAGCCAGAGTCAAGATTACTACATAAATTTATTTGTTCGAGTATTCCAAGTATATAACAACAATGTCAAAAGAAAGTTCACATGCGGATTTGTCTCTTAGTTGTTGGGTCTAACCTTTGAACATGGTCTTTGGTATCATATATAAAAGTCTTTATTATAATCACACTTCTAAATGATTACAAGCACACTCTTACAACCACTCAACAAGAGGTAGAACCTCCAGTAGCCCAATAAAAGATACAACTTTTAGATTAGCTCCTCCGTGGACATCCATCGCATGAATCGAACAATGATTCGAGTGACAAGACTCCAATAATACACAACCTATGACAAAGTGCCTCAATTACATCAAGATTTAGATTGTAACGTAACTAGTGAGATCACGTCCACAACTTAATCAGTGCCAAAGAAAATATTTTCATTGCTTCAATCATTTACCAAAGTAACCATTGCTATTGTCTCATAAGCTGTTCTTCACAGAGAGTAAGGTCATAAAATCTCCCAAGTTTGAAAGCAAGTACTCTTAGTGAACCTAAGCATAAACAAAATTAAATATTCTATATTACGATTCCCTCAAAAATGAAAACGCGTCAAAATGAATCATATGACTCTAAAGACGATTCATAAATAAGCAAAAATCTCGTTCCCCTAACGATAGCTGAAACTCCAAAACTCCAAAACTGACTTCCCAAAGTCAGGACTGTCATTCAAATGGTACAAAACGTCTCATCTAACAAGACGGAAAATCGAAGAAATAGTGTACAGGACTCTAAAGCGGCTTGGTTCTATTTTTCCTTTGCTTTCCTATGACATCAGTGATAAAACTTTGCTTCCAAATTAAGTAAATAAAATAATTAAACCATGTGTAACCAAAAGAATACGATACCGAGGCACATGCTCTTAGCAACTTATTCATATTCAAATAGGTTCAACAATAACGAGACTCGCAAGCTAGTATCCGAAGTCACATTTGGTGATAAGTCCTTAAAAACATATTTATGTTAACAAAGCTCCAAGTACATCGTCCGAAGAGATTACAACAACTGAGCGGACTCATTTATCCCGGTACACCATCGATTTATGTAACTCCAAGTAATTAAGCATAAAACTCGACAAATCTTCTAGAGGTTAATAACCATTCCATTATCCTAAATAGTAATTAGGTGACAATGCTCCAATCATATACGCCAAACAACGTTATAAGCCAACTATTCCATCGTGAGACTATACTAAAATAAGTTAGACTACACTAAAAATTTATCTCATTGCTAGCACCAAGGTATTAGAAAGCTTCCAAAATTTAAATAATAACTCCAATGATAACCGTTACAACATCATAAACTGTATATCACAAGAAACAAGGTCCGCAAATCGGCTAAGGTTGAAAATCGGAACTCTCATTCAGATTGAAAATAAGCAAATGGATGAACTATATTACGCTTATACAAGAATGATGACACCAAAGGGCAAGCCATGAACAAAGAAACGTCTCTTTTCTCAAATAATAGCTTGTAACAAGGCTCCAAACATAAATTCCCAATTAAAAATTTAACATTCTAGTGACCCAAGATACTGCACCTGGTAAGTACAATTGTCTAAAAAAAATAACAAACAAGTCCTAGCCCCTCACCCTCAACTTTGATTTTACATGAGCGATACCCCTCTTTTTCCTTACCCTTCTAAGGTCATCTATAGAAAAGAACGGAAAGAAACAATATAAATATAATCCTCCACTAACTATAGACGAGACAAGATAAGAAGAGACACAAACACTAGTACAACAATGTGATCCACCAAGACTAGGTAAAAATACTCCAACCAAAAGGGAAACTCCAATATTCTTTGATAGACATTTCAACTAGAATCCCAAGATGACATTTTCCTAATCACTTTAAAGTTGGCTCTAACATAAATTTGATTATTTGGAGAAATCCAAAGACATGGTTCTCAAAACACTTTCAAGGCGAGGGTGGGTGGGAAACCTCTATCGTCCACGCTAACTCTTTAGTCTATCACTTCTCCTGGGTCTTCCATAGGTTCCTCACAAGTCTAGTGAGCTAACAACAATATACACTTTATGAAGTGCGGTTTTATCATCCATTGGCCTTGATGTAAATATTTTTACTTGGGAAGGTACCAGCATCCCTCATCAGCTAAATCATTATACTATCTCTTAATTGGAAATCCAAGAATTCTCATCAAGTAACGACTCCACAATGCAATAAATCTGAATCAGGACGTTGTTGTATACTCATCTTCTGACAAAAGTGGAAACCCGATGCTCACACCTATCCAAGAGTTCTCCGATAAATTCCCAATTTGACATACCCTCCAAGAAAGGTGTTCTTGTCGGGTGGCTTGGCTGAAAATCTTCTACGGGTTGATTCACTAGATTGACGGTCATATCTATGAGAGAAGAATAATCTTACTAGACAACAAACATAAAGATTATTCTACCATAAGGGTATTCTAAGTCTGACTTACAAATAAATACACACTTAGCAGCTGCCAACTAAGAATTTTCCCCAGCATTCCTTAAAACTTCGCAACATTTATAATAGATAGCACAATATTGGAGATCAAACTCTTAAGAAACGTATTAAGATCCTAAAACTTGTTTAACAACGAAACTCTGAAGCCTAAATCTGAGTCAATCATAAATGGTAAAACGCTCAAAATTATACCCCGAAAACAAGACTCTAATGAGATGGTTGTGAGAAACTGTCATCAATGAAAGAAAATTAAACTCCTCATGTACATTAGCGATCAATAGAGCTCCAAGTATAATGTCAATATTTTAGTATTTCCCGACAAATTAAAACTCTCAACTATCTCCATAACGAATTATTATAACGCAATCTCCCAAAGTAGCCAACTCAACAACAATAGGATTTCATATAAACATCCCAAAGTCTAAACTGTTGGGTTTTGTCTCGAATTCCGCAAGACGAATCGGTGTACCCGATGCGTCTGATTACTTCCTCTGAGGAGGTGATCTCTGAGGAGGTGATGGCTAGGGCTTGGTGGGCTTTTCCACCTCCTCTATATTAGTATAAATAGAGGTGCTAGCTATTGTTTCTAATTGAGTCGAGTCGAGTTGAGAGAGATTGGTGAGAGATATCTTTGAGCGGATGTGAGAGGTTAGGGTTTCATAGATGTAGTCTATGAGGATGAGAGTACCGCGTCGACATGGTCTGCAGATTGAGCCGTCTCTCCCCTACGATGTATTCCCTCATTGATATAGTGAAATTCTCCTCCTCCCGTGGATGTAGGCGGTTTTGCCGAACCACGTTAAAATTCTTGTGTTGTCGTTTTTCTTCTCCTATATTGCGCGTGTGTAGTGTGTGATCGTGTGGCGTTGTTTTTTTGCTTCCGTTGCGGCGGGAATTCGACGAATAATTCCCCAACATAAACTTCCACAAACTGGCTAACAAGCATCTAAAACCACCAAATTGAAATCAAGTCGCCAAACATCTCTCAAACACTTTCGTCTTGACTTAATATAAATACATCTTGTTCCTCCTACATTATTATAAAACTCGTAACCAACCCAATGCGTAGGTACTTCAAAATTCCTCGATACGAGCTCAATTATCCTCTTTTCCCGCTCATACAAACTTTGTTGCTTAACTACCAAAATTATTTTGAATCCTCATTCGTCGGGTTCGAATAGGTAAGAAATTTTAACCCTCTTTGTAACAACTATTTCTAGTGTTGTATGTGTGGTCTAATGTCCTACACTATAGCCTATTGTATCATTCATAAAGTATCATGGAGTTCAAGTAAACATAAATACATGGCATCTAATATCAATTATGCATGAAATATAACACATTGATCATCATAAAATCAATTACACATACAATTTTCACATAGACGGAACACATCTTATTTCTCATGCTTCTTTGAAAATTATAAAAGTGATCAAACGGGTAAGCAAAATTATCATATTTTGTGTGGATCGACCTCACTGAGTCTAATTCATAATCAAGAAGAATCATCTCAAAATAATTCATAGAATTTAAGTTACGCAGAGAATAGCATAACTGCTGTTATAAGCCATCAGAACAGAAACTTCAACTTCACCAAGTCTTATACTGACTTCAACTTCCTCAAAATGGTCTAGGATTTCACCTAGATATAGCCATATGTGTCTAATCACCACCATAAAGAGTTTGAGATCTATCCAAGATCTGTAGGATAGGTAAACTCAAAAATACTACAGATGGCCATTATGAAATTCTGCTGCTGAATAACAAACTTTGGAAATTCGTATCTAAGTCTCCACAACTTATTTGATATTGAAATTCTTATGGAATGTGTCTGAACATGTCTACTACCTGGGAAAAATTCCGAGAAAAATAATTAAATATTTAAACACGTCTGCTACACCAAATACCATCTGCTGTACAGATTCAAACTCCACAAACTTGACGCTCTCGCGTTCTAACACTGTGAATGTCTTCTATGCACTAATCAACGATGACGAAACACAAGACAACCTTAATTCTTCAATCCATACTCCAAATAAATAAAACATAAATTTATTACATTTCAAGATGGATCCTCGAAACATAAGTATTATCCCTCATGAAAGCAATATTTAGTCTATGCAAATCACCAATGATTATCTCTAGCCCAAAAGTGGCTTATGCAAAAACATTCTAAGAACCTTAAAGTATTGTTTGGCTTCATAGTTTTATTCCAAGGTAAAACTCCAAAAGCATTAGAAGTCTACGAAATCAAAGAATCCCAATATATCTATTCCTCATTGTTATTCACACTTGCTTCCGATTCCACGTCTTCCCTATGGTTATCCTCGAACTCATCATTCTCAATAGGGTCTTCCTCAATCGCAATGTTCTCGCTAGGGTCTTCCTCAATCTAATCATCTTCATTAGAATATATTTTGATCATCATGCTCCTTTTCCATTTCACATAAGCCTCCATCAACAATTTACGCATAGAGTCGGCATTCACCATCCATTCACCTTGATAGAAGTAGTCTTCGTAGTTCAACCTATTGAACCTAGTCATAATATTGTTATACTTGGCGATAATCTCCCTAAATATGGGCCCCATACGTAGAGCCTTCACCATACAATAAGCTTGGAAAGTGGGATTCCGATATCGAATAAACTCCAATGCATTAAACTTATCCACACAATACAGACATAACACGCTTCCTTGCGGTTCTCTTAGTTCTAGCCATCTATAAAAAGGAAACGACTCCATATACTCTCTTACTCCACCGTTTGTATCATGAACCTAAAATATTTGCCCTTATGAAATAATCACATTCTCCCAAAACTTCAAATTTTGATCACACGAGACTTTTGAAAACAATTCACAACTTTGATTACCCAAACAATAGACACCTAACCCAAACTCCAATGAAAAACTTTAAACCCAAATACTTAGGTAATCGGGTAGGTCAAAATTCTTAGGTAGGAGAGGGTGGGTAGGGATACTTGCTTACTAAGCCTATTTTCTAAAAACTTAAACACATAATAGTCCTATCCTAAACTACCCAAAGTCCCAACGGCTTGTCAAATTTTAAATTCTTTTCCTATGTCCATTTTAAATTCCCCTACAGGTTTTAAATTTTCTTTTTGGATTGCCTGGCTCTGATACCAACTGTAACACCCCAAAATGACCAAGCCGGAAACCCGGGGGTGTCACTCCGTACCCGAGATTAAACCCGGATAAAATGAGATTTAAAACAGAGAATCCAACAACGCTTCCATAAACCTTAAAATAATACTTTATTGACAATTCAAATCCTTGTGCCACTAACGTGGGAAAATATAGCTAAACAGAGTTCTATGATACTAAATGAAGGTTCTAATAATTTAGATGTGATCTAGTACTTGTATAAGTGATGATTCACGTCCCTGCTAATCTATGTCCCCATCATCTCGACCTGTGGTGCAGAAAACAAAGAGAGAACACCAAAGTTCCAAAAGTCAGCGAAAATACTGAGTAAGTAACACCCCAGCATGTAAACAGATTATGAAGAAATTTGAAAACCATTTTGTAGTAGTTTTGCTAAAACAAAGTGAAAGTAAAACTTTGACCCTTTTATAAAATAAATAAGATGAGAGATTCCAAGTTCATTTATATTTTCCAAATCACATCCATTATCCAAGTAATGGGATTCCAAAACTCATAATATTCAATTTTCCATTAAAAATATCCAATCCAAAACCAATTTATTACATTGTTGATACGGGGAAATCCAACCATCTCGCAAGCATCCAAGACCTTAAGTGTCGACACCCCCCCCCAAAGACTCTTGCGGCCAGATGAGTGAGTACAAGGAGCTATCCGGGGACTTCCAACCGGATTAAATAAAATAAATTGAACGGAAGACCGAAGTCAACACGTCCAATGCCAATAGTAACCAATAACAAACCCCACAAAACTCTTCTACTTTACATTATCGTCGATTAATAGATTACAGTGATATTTTTCAGAAGACAAGTTAACAATTTGAAACAAGCATTCAAGTAGCACATATTTCACGTAAAACCATTTTGAGACAAATAGGAATGAAAAACTTTTGACACGAAAAGAGGAATGGGCGCTAGGCCTGGCATGTTAACTTACCTCAACAAATAGCAACCACAACAAATCAATCGTAGTATTCGACGTATCCTTCGTCGGAGAATTCGTTTCCTACAATTCGATAATATTCTAATCAATTATCGCTAACACACAAATACAAACAAGTCCTATATGCAATGCAAGTGTAATCCCCTTATTATTTCCCCAAATTTTAATAATAATATTCCTACTATTTCAACACAATATTTAATGTATATTGATTACTATTATAAAACATAACTTACAATAATATCTAATTTTTAATACTATAAAGCATAACCCAAGAGTATTATTTTTCAAAAGATTAACCTTTAAATAAGAAAATAAACTTCCTAGAGGAAATAATTCTCAAGTGTTTTAACAAGACTTCCATTCCCCCAAAACTTCTCTTTCAAATATTGAGTGTAGATTAGTAAAAAAAATAGTTGTCAATTGTGAGATTCGAACCCAAGACCAACACTAACACTAACAATCACTTTAACCACTAGGGCACTGCCCCACTTGTTACCTCCTTCCCACTACCATCTTTAAATAACCTATCAAGTCATCTACATGATGAACAAACAAATAAAACAAGCAGTACCAAAATTCAGAGAGAGAAGCAGCGGGTTTGTACCCGAATAGAGACGAGGACGGAAACGTCGCCGGCGGTGGCGACGAACGGAGGTGGTGGCGGACGGAGGCGACGGCCGACGGCAAGGACGGCGGCGACGGGGTGAACGGCGGCGGCGGGCAGCGGGCCCGGCTTCGGTCGGATTCGTTTACAAATCCGAACAGGAGAGAGAGAGAGAGAGAGAGAGAGAGAGAGAGAGAGAGAGAGAGAGAGAGAGATTGGTGAGAGAGAGATTGAGAGCTATGAATTGGTGTGAGAATTGCTCTGAGATTGGGGGGTTTATATAGGCTAGAGGGTGAGAAATCCGGCGAGGATTATGAGACCCACTTCGAAAATTTTGGTTTTGAATCGGGACAAAAAATTTGCAAAATTGGGTTGCTTGATGCTAAATTGTCGAACTTTGTTGAGTTTGAAACGTATTGGGATTGAATTGGGACGAAAATCAACAAGTTTGAAGAGAATTCGGAGTGGTGATGGTGGTGGATGGTACTCTTCCGTCCATGGAAGAGTTGGAGGAAGAAGATGATTCTTTTTAGGGTTTAAAGACACTTTCACCCCACTAACTTTAGGCTTAGTACAAATACCACCCCTTTAGTTAAATAAAAGACACAATAATAGTTATAGGAAAATACATAAAAGCACCTAGGTAGTTTATAACATTAATAATTAACTTTTAAATAATTATAACTAGTACCCAAACTTATACTAATGTTATTTTAACACCAAATATTGTTATAAAATACCCGTTTTAACATACTAACACCTAATATTACCTAAAATGCACTTAATACTATATAAAATACACATAATACCCGTTTCTAAATGAAGGGGTATTTTAATATTGGTGTAAGGAAAACCCAATCAATCGCTCTAACCCACAAAACCAACCCGAATTTCGTAATTTTGAATTGTTTTTATGCCATCCACCATGGTTTTCTGACCCCCGTGGGTTATAGCAAATGTCACCAGGCAAACCATGCCCATGTGTATCCCTCCTTTTTATCGCGGATGACAGGTAGCTGTTCCCTTCGTCCAAACTTTATCCTTTATCATGTGGTAGTCAAATTCAAATCACAGAGGAACGTAAGTAAAATATATACAGTCAATAGCATACATTATACGCAAGGGGAAGTCATAAACTCTACCATCCCTACCCAATAGGATGTCATTGTGTTTCCAGCCACCGAGAAAAGGTTCTAAGAGTCTAAAGGTTATTAGTCTAGCACAGGAGGTCCAACAAAGTCCAAATGTTCTACTTCGAACAGAGAAGACCAGTTTAGTTTCATCTGTTTGAATTGTTCCCTAGAGGCAATCAATTTATCGTGACATTAATATGAACTTACTATTCATTATGTTATCGATATGGAGATATGCTAGCATGAATGGAGTCCTTACAATATAAATGTTATATTCTTAAATATCCCTAGTCGAGTACTACAGTTAATAGGACGACTGTATTTCATCAAGACTAGTATGTGGGTAGATTGATATGGGTATATCAAGTCTAACACATGGGTACGCATTAGGAGTAATGGCGTACTGGATTGACCCACCATGAGAAGGCTACATGGGAGTTATGTGAATGTCACAACAGCTTCTCATAGTGACAATGGTGTTGTGATCCTTAGACTTGAAGTCACTAGATACTCTAGTTGTGAATTATCATATTTTGATATCGTCAAACATTACACCGTAACTGGGTAACTATAAAGGATTGAATCGGACATGATATGAAGCAAGCTGATAGATGGTAGTGATGTAGAGAGGATTTGTCCCTCCCACATAACGGGAGTAAATATTCATGGCCACTAGATGAGTGAGACTTAGGGAAATGCATGACCATGCTCGAATAAATCAATATGAGATATTGATATTATTTGTTTATCGTCTACTTACATATCGAGAAACTATGGATTGGATATGCAAGTGTGACACTCCATGTATTGTGTCCACTCCGGATAGATGAGACAAAGGGATTATACAACACGGTAACATTGGTGACAGAGCTTAGTCAGATCACTGACATTCCTTTTTTTTTGGGAGCATTGATGTATTGCTAGATACCACTCAATGTTTTTAATAATTGTTATTACTGCCAACGTAATTAGGAACCTTCAGGGTCACACACAATAATATATTAAGCTGGGATTATTACTAATTAGTTGGACTAAATAGAAATAATGAATTGATTGGACTAAAGTGTAAACTGTGCTCATTAGTTAGACTAAAGAGAAATTGTGGAATATTATGTAAATAGTCCCACATTGTTGGATTTATGGGCAAAGATGAATTTCTCTAGCTATAAATAGGATTTATAGGCTATGAAAATTCATACTTAAATAATCCTACACCAAACAGCACACTAGAGAGAAAAGAGGAAGAGTGAAAAGGAGTTTTTCACTCCTAGGGTTCGTCCACACAAGGAAGACGCCCCTCTAGGAGCCGTCAGCCTCCATGGTGCCGCCGCCTATGAAGATCACAACCATGGTGATGTCCGTTCGCCTCTCCCGCTGTCCACGGTCAAGGTGCTGGCCGGCCGTCTCTTCTTTCTGCCACGGGTTGGATGTGATTCAGTCGCCGTGCATGTCCATGTTCCTCCTTCTTCTCACGATTGCTAGCACCATTCGAGAAGAATACCGGTTGAGGTCTATTCGTGTGGATACCGTAGAGACAAAGATGCTATTCTTTGTATGTGATCGTCACCAGCCTGGTATGGCTGATGTAACATTTCTTCCTTCATCATGTTATGATGTTTCACTTGCGATTCATGGAGGGTTTTGAGAAAAATAAAATATTTGTATTTCCGCTGCGTAAACTACATCAAACCCTATAGTGGTATCAGAGCCACAGGTCGATAGCGCATAACGTGATTTATGTGGTTATCTGTTTTTATTAGTCCGTATCTGTCAGATTGACCGCAAACTGTAGTAAAACTGATATGCGTATTATGATGCTCCATGAATATGATTCATGTGGAGATTTAATTATTTTACATATGATGTGAAAATAATAAATTTTTGGGTGTATATTTGATATACTAATTTTATCAGTTTTAACTGTTTCTGTCAGTTTGACCATAAACTGTAATAAAATTAATATGCGTATTTTGATATGCGATGAATATGATTCATGAGGAAATAAGCTAATTTTACATATGATGTGAAAATTAGCATTTTTCATGTACATATGATGTAAAAATTAATTGGTGACATAAAGCTAGGGTTTAGGCACAATGTAGGAAGAAAATGTGTTTTTGTCCCACATTTTGGAGTTTGGACATGAAGGGAAGGAGAAAAAATTGATTTTAATCCACATGGGGTTCGGCCTAAAAGACCCGTCCCCTCCCTTTGGTTCATCTACCAAGCCGGTTCGGTCAGCCGACCGGTTTGACCGGGCGGGCTGGTCCGACCAGGTGGGCCCGGTTTGGCAAGTCAATTCGGTTCGGCTAGTTGGACTAGCGCGACCGTTTTGACTATTTTGCCCCTAGTGTCCCAATTTAATTAACTAACACTGAACAAGCGCGTTAAAAATTAGTTTTAACTGTATTATGTGCTTTGTTGCATGGTGAATGTATATGGCTTAGTTTGTGGATGTTTACTTTGTGGTTTGGTTGACGGCCTGCGAGCTGATCAAATTAATGTAATTGTTAATGGGTAAAAGACATTGACCACCCCTGAGTTTAGGAAAAATTCTTCTCCGCTACCCTGGGTTTTGGATAAAGACACTTTGCACCCATTTAACGGAATATTCCGTGGACACTTAGCACCCTTCTGTTATGTTCTGTTAGAAAAGTGGTTGCTTGATTTTTTTCGGACCATATTACCCCGGTGTTTTTTTTGGACTTTTTCCCCATGTTTATCATCAAGATCGATCATCAAGAACACCAAGAACATCAAACCAATAATATCAAGAACACCCAAAAATTTCTCAATAAATCATAATACTAGATTGAACTTCTTTTATTGAGACAATTGTATCCTTCAAATACTCAATAAAACAAAGTAAAACAAAACAAACTATCCTTACTCATTTACTCATTTGATTGTGTAAGAACCACTGGTAACATTTTCAACAAACTGAAGATTTCATTAAGGGAGGCTATTACAGCCAGTACAAAGAGGCTAAAAAGCCAAAATTACAATGAAATATCACAGGAAATCTCATTTTCACATTGATGAACTGAAAGATTAAAAGATCTGGGAACAAAGAAAAAGAACAAGAAGGCAGAAGTGAAGATATCTGCTTACAGTCTTCAATAATGGCCATGATATCATAATTGCAAGAAGAGCTCTTAGAGGAAAGAGCAGAAACCACAGTTTTTGAATCAAAAAGTATGCAAACCTGCGGAAAGTTTCTGTCAACAGCCAAGAGGAGAGCTTCTATTACTGCTAGAGCTTCCAAAGTCAAAACTTTTGTAATGTATTTAACTGCTTTGGATCTTCTCTCAATTTCCACAGATCCTCATTAAATAGAACTGCAGCAATACCACATGAATTAAGATTTTTGCAGATTGGGGGGAAGTCCACCCAGCAGAGGAGGTGACCAAAATAACCACTGATAACATTGTTTGAAAAAAAAAACCCACTGATAACAAGTAAATCTTCATCAATGTTATTAATATTACAACCAGTTTTTCCATTAGGATGAAGCTCCTGTACATGTACAACAACCCCAAAAAGGGTTCCGAGGAGGGAAACCCAGAGCTTCAAGCCGAATCAACCCATAACCTCGCTAGCAATCCCGGTAAAAATCGAATAGAGCAAACCCTCGATTGCGTTTTGAGTTTTGACATTTGACAGGGAAGAAAACCCGTTGATTTGACCTATTGCATATGAACACAACACAGTTCACTCCCTCATAGATCAAAAATGAAAAACGACTTGACCTCGAACAACATACGAGAGGCTAAGTCAGATCCGTGAGAGAGAGAGAGGCTAACCTGGATCTGTGGAACCCTCGTCGAATGGGCTGGGCGGCGCTGGAGGAAACGGCAGAACGGAGTCGCCGGACCTGGGTTCGGCTTCGTCGGAGCTGTGCTCGGCCTGACGCTGTTAGCGGCTGGGTTTGCTCGGCAACCAGGACAAAGCCACAACCGTCAGTCGATTCAAACACTGAGTATCCCCAAAACCAGAGTACCCAAAAACCCTCTGATTTCACGGTGGTTGGGTGTTGAAGGAGGAGGAGAGCAGGAGAGGTGTGGACTGGTGTGGGCTTCTGATTCAGATCTCGAGAGAGAGAGAGTAGAAGATGAAAGAAATTAAGGAGAAGAGCTCCTGGCCTGGGGCGGCTGGTTTCACCTTAAGGGGGAAGAGAGAAAAGAGGGAAAGGGAGAAAGGATTAGGGTTGGAAATGAATGAGAGGGGTTAGGGTAGTGTATATATATATGAGGTAATTTTATAACACTTCAGGGGTAAAATTGTCTTCTTACCCGTTCTGTTAGTAAACCGTTACCTCCATCCACAATTTGGGTGCGGAGTGTCTTTATCCAAAACACAGGGTAGCGGGGTGGAATTTCCCCTAAACTCAGGGGTGGTCATTGTCTTTTACCCATTGTTAATTAGGTTTTATGGCCTGCGAGTTGATCATCTTCTCAATATGTGAGGTTATATTTATTTATTTAATTTAGATGCTAGGTAGAATTAGATAATTAGATAGTATCCAAGAGCATGGAGAAGAAGACCAAAGAAGCAAGAAGCCACAAATACGATGGAGGACTTGCACACATAGAAAGCGTAGCTATGGTGGAGGAACATGGAGATGAGCTTGTCACTTTAGGGCCCATAGATATTATCATTGGCTTGGTAATATCTTAGGCTTAGGGGCCATATTCATGTCAAGTTAATTTTATTTTTGTGGATGTTTATAATTTATGTCTTGATATTTATTTTGGTGTATGGTTGATGCATGCAAATCGTAACAAGATAATACGAAACAAGATTGGTATTTTATTGTGGATTGTCCAATTAAAATAAGTAGATCATATTGATGAGATCAACCAATCAAATTAAGTAATGACACTAAAATCCCTCAAAGGAAATATTACATTTTGGCCTTCTCTTACTTATAACACCCTTCATGACCAGGGTTTTTTAAATTCGGGCTTGCCAAAGCAAGGCAATTTTAATTTACCATGGTGTGATGCGGTGACACAAGCAAGTAATGTGTGGTTGTTAAAGTAAGAGGTTAAACGTAACTAAGTAGTTTCAATTGGATTGATGACTTAGAGGCATGACAATCGGGATAATCTATGAGATAGATAAGTAAGGAGTTATTTTCCCGGTTGCACCAAGAATTGCATATGGATGCAATTGGAAGATGTTCCTGCCTAAATAACAAACTCTTGAGTGACGTGCCAAAGCAGACTCAAGAAGAGGTGAAATATGAATATTTCCCCCCAAGAAAGTATATGATATTTTCCGCATTAATGGTGAGGGCTATTAGTCCAAGAAAAATAGTGGGAGCTATATTTAACGGTTTAGGTCCTTATTAAATATAGTTCAAACGTCACAATATTTTGCATAATCCTTTTGTGTCGAATACCTATGGAAATTAAACCAACAAACTCGACTTTATCGCTATGATCTTGAGAAAGACAAATTGTCTGGAATCTGTTTTATAAACTGGTATAAAATTGAGAATTGTTCTCAAATAAAAGGAAAATGCCGTATATCCTAGAGCATAAAGTTTTCTTCCACCAGCTACCAAAACACACTAAAACTAATGGAAGGAACATCAAAGAATGGATCTTTGGATGTGACTTGCCTCATTTTAGCTACCATGAACTCTGAGCTTTTGAAGCAAGATGAGAACATGGAGGCGTATGATATGATCATACATTTAAAGAAGTTCTTCTCAAGAGCCGGCTATACATGAAAGGTTTGAAGTGTTGCTCCATTTGCGTTTTACCTTCTCTTGCTTAGCACTCGTTATGATCAAGATGTAATAAAAGCTCGGGCTTGCCAAAGCAAGGCGACTTTATTCATCAAGATGTGACGGGACGACACAAGATAGTAATGTGTGAATGCTGAAGTAAGAGATCAAACGCAACTAAGCTATTTCAATAAGATTGAAATCATAGAAGATGGGAGTTATCTATGAGATAGATAAAGAATAAGGAGTTATTCTCCCAATTGGACCAAGAATTGCATTGGATGCAATTATAGTTTTGTTCAAAGGCGATTTTCTCAATATGATTGAGAACCGCTCAACAAAGTGCTAGCCAAAAGGGTGGTGTAGTGAAAGAGGAACTGCCCAAAGTACATGGAAGGAAATGGGAATTATGAATTCCAATTTAAGGTATCTTTGTTATAAAAGGCCAATGTGTCTATCTCATCATCGTAGGTATTTGATACTAGACGAGGATCTCACATTTATAGAAATGTGCAGGATCTCAATAGATGTAGACAATTGGAAGAGATACACCTACACGCGGGACAATGAAGCAAGGGTTGTTGAATAAGCCGTAGGAAATTATCTCTACCTTTTGGAATTATCCATGAATTAGACAAGTACGATTATGTCCCTGCTATGAGTAGGAACATTATCACAATTTCTTGTTTGGACCAGAAATGATTTTCCTATTAAAATAATGGACAAATGTTGTTCCATTTATTTTAATAAAATGCATTATTGTAATGCTAATCTGTGTAATGGATTGTAGATCCTTGATCATGATAATTTCATCTATAACATTAAAGATATAACTTTGGCATTGTGATTTAGGCCACGTGAATGAGAACTCATTTCTAGACTCTATATGAATGGATTTATGGACTCATTTGATTATGAATCATATGAGACATGTGAGACTTGTTTATCGGGCAAAGATATGATCTTTTGGACTCATACATAGTGATGTATGTGAACCACTAAGCACAAGTGCTAGAGATGGTCTGCGGTACTTCATCATATTTACTTACTCAGTAGATATGGATTTGTGTCTTATCAAGAAAAAATCAATATCTTTTGAAAAGTTCAAGGAATTTAGGAATGAAGTAAAAAACTAGATTTGCAAGAGTATCAAGACTCTACGATTATATCGTGGATGAGGATACTTAAGCCAAGAGTTTGACAAGCATCTAAAGGAGTGTTGGATATGATCCAAACTCACTCCACCTAGAACACCATTATGGAATGGCGTGTCTAAGGGGAGAAATCGGACCTTGTTGAACACAATTCGATTATGATATGTCAAACAGGACTTCCAATTTACTTCTGCGCCTATGCTCTACTTATAACAATTTCGCCCTTAACCTTGTTCCATCAAAATCAGTTATGAATACAAAATATGTGATATGCACTGGGAGGTGTCCTAGTACTTCATAAATATTTAGGACTGTGAAGTTTATGTAAAGCATTTACAGTTAAACTTGGACTCAAGTCGGATAAATGTATTTTGTGGAATATTTGAAAGGATATTATTTCTACACTCCAATCGAGGACAAAGTGTTTGTGCTCGAACCGCTGTGTTTCGAGAAAGAGATTGTCTCTAAAATAAACAGTGGGAGTATAGTAGAAAATGGGAGGAGTTCAAGAACCACAACACATTCATCTTTTGATGGAACATGAGCAGGATCACAAGGCGCTGTGAAGAAACCTACTCAGGTAACACAAAACCTTGTAGGTCAGGAAGGATATGTCAAAGAGCTAAGGAAATATGGATTTCCCATAACCCTGTGATATATTACTCATGGAGATGAGCCTACAACCTATGAGGAGGCCACGAGTAAGCCAGAATCTCAGAAATGACTTAAGGCCATGAGATCTGAAATGGAATCCATGTATACCAACAAATTATGGACTTTATTGGAACCACCTAAAACGGTATGACCCATAGGGTGCAAGTGGGTTTTAAGGAAAACTAACATGGATGATAATATGATTACTTTTAAGGGACAATTGGTGGCTGACTTTCCTGTGAGCTCATAGTATGGACTATGAAAAAATCGTTCTCCCCAGTTATGATGCTTAAATCCATTCGCATCTTGCTTGCAGCAATCTGTCTACGGATTGAATCACGCTTCTTGGAGTTGAAATCTTCGATTCATTGATGCAATCAAAGAGTTTGGTTCCATTAATAATGAAGATGAAGCTTGTGTTTACAAGAATGTTAGTGGGAGCATTGTTATATTTCTGGTCTTGTATGTAGAGACATACTGTTCATTGGGAATGATGTCCCTACTCCTAGTCTGGTAGGCTAGGAAATCGATTTTCAATGAAATTACTTAGGCGACGCAACCTTTAAAGATTTATGGAGATAGATCAAGAAAGTTGTTCGGCTTAATTCAAATTGCATATAATGACAAAGGTGTTGAAACGGTTCAACATGCAAGAATATTGATTCTTACCTAGGTCACATGAAGTTAGTGGAAGGCTAATTGTCCTTCCAAATAGATTGAGAACGGACCATATAAATAATATTCATAGGATACACCATATTATGTGCTATGGCCAGATTCGAAAAAGATACCAGTTATATTGAGATGAGAGTCATTGAATATTGATCAAGAAAATCCTTATGTACTTGAGAAGAACTAAGGATAAATTCTTGATAAATGGAGGATAGGAAGGCTTCACTGTAAGGATTTACAATGATGCGAACTTCCAATCCAACGAATATGATTCCAGATCATAGTCAACTATTGTGTATTGCCCTCGTTGAGGGACTGTGAGAGGGAAAGGTTCTAGGCAAGATTCAGTTGCCGATTCTATCACAGAGGACTGAGTGTATTGTTGCATTAGATGCAAATACTCAGAATATTCGATCTCATTCCATTGTCGATAGAGGATATGTGATATTTGCAAAGTACCAGTGAATGTCTCTCTTACCTCTTGTGCAGCGAAAGCGTATGGACCGCGCTAGATCAGTAGGCATATGATGCATCAGATTGACTCTAGAGCAAGTGGGAGACTGTTGGAATTGTGCTCTAGAGGCAATAAATTTATCGTGACATTAATATGGACTTACTATTCATTATGTTATCGCTATGGATATATGCTAGCATGAATGAAGTCCTTAGAATATAAATGTTATATTCTTAAATATCCCTAGTCGAGTACTACAGTTAATAGGACGACTGTATTGCATCGAGACTAGTATGTGGGTAGGTTGATATGGGGATATCAAGTCTAACACATGGGAACACATTGGGAGTAATGGCGTACTAGATTGACCCACCATGAGAAGGCTACATGGGAGTTATGTGAATGTCACAAGCGCTTCTTATAGTGAAAATGGTCTTGTGAACCTTAGACTTGAAGTCACTAGATACTCTAGTTGTGAATTATCAAATTTTGATATCGTCAAACGTTACACCGTAACTGGGTAACTATAAAGGCTTGAATCGAACATGATATGAAGCAAACTGAGAGATGGTAGTGATGTAGAGAGGATTTTTCCCTCCCACATAACGGTAGTAAATATCCATGGCCACTCGATGAGTGAATGCATGGCCATAATCGAATAAATCAATATGAGATATTAATATTATTTGTTGATCTAACTCTACTCACAGATCGAGAAACTCAGGATTGGATATGCAAGTGTGACACTCCATGTCTTGTGTCCAATCCACATAGATGAGACAAATGGATTACACAACACGGTAACAGTGGTTAGTCAGATCACTAACATTCCTTTTGCTTGGGAGCATTGATGTATTGCTAGATACCGTTCAATGTTTGTAATAATTGTTATTACTGCCAACGTAATTAGGAACCTACAGGGTCACACACAATAATAGATTAGGCTGATATTATTGCTAATTAGTTGGACTAAATAACAATAATGAATTGGTTGGACTAAAGTGTAAACTGTGCTCATTAGTTAGACTAAAGAGCAATTGTGGAATATTATGTAACTAGTCCCACATTGTTGGATTTATGGGCAAAGATGAATTTCTCTAGCTATAAATATCCATAGGCTATGAAAATTCTAGGAGCCGTCGGCCTCCATGGTGCCGCCTGTTGGAATAGATGCCCTAGAGGCAATCTAATTTAGTATGAAAAATAATTGGCTAGAATATTTATTGTATTATTTATTGAGATATTTAATATAATGAAGTCCTTAGATTTACAATTGTGTTGTTTATCTTAAATATCCCTAGTATTATACTGATTAACAGGACAATCATCTATAGACTAGTATGGAGTTGGATTGATATGGAGATATCACGATCCAAAACATGGGCATGCATTAGGAGTAATAGCATAATGAATTGACCCATCTCTGAGAAGGCTACATACTAGTTATGTAAAAGTCACAAGCGCTTCTCGCGGTGACAACGGTATTGTCATCCTTAGACATGAAGTCACTAGATTATCTTGTTGAGGAATATCGTATTTTGGTAGCGTCAAATTCTACACTGTGACTGGGTAGTCATAAAGGCGCGTATCGGATACCATATGAAGCAAGCTTAGATATCGTAGTGATGTAGATAGAATTTGTCCCTCCCACATAACGGGAGCAAATATCCGAGGCCGCTCGAAGGATAGTGCTTATAGAATGTCTGACCAGACTCAAATAAATTAATATGAGATATTGATGTTATTCGCACGAATAAGGCTATTCCCAGGATCGAGAAACTATGGATTAGATATACTAGTGTGACTTGTATGTCTCGTGTCCAATCCGAGTATAGAGACAAAGGGACGAGACAATACTTGCACAAGGTATGTCGGATGACTATTTCTATTAGTTGGGTGAAATGGATGTGTTGCTAGACACCGCTCCATTTTAGTAAATAGTTACTATCAACTAAGTAGAAACCTATGGGATCACACGCCATATGGATTGAACTAGAATTAGGAATTAATTAATATGATTAATTAATTAATTAGAAGGATCAAAACGCAACAACTTGCTAACTTAGTAGGACTAATATGCAAGTTAGACTAATCCGAACTTGAGTAGGACTAGGAGAGGGAATTTATGTAGTAACAAGGAGTTGTTGGACTATATAAAGGATGCTCCTAGCTTCCTTCCTACAGACTAATGCTCATAACATTACTTGCGTAGGAGAGAAGCAAGGAGAGAGTAAGACAAAGGAGGCCGACCGACCCCCTTGTCCGTCCCCTACCCGTCGGCCACAAATAAGAGGTCGAGCCTCTCTTTTGGTTCTGTTGCGTGATTTATTCTTCCTCTTTTATCATTCCTAGCTAGCACAATGAGTTGGAGGATCTCGATCTCAATCCTAGGCGTGGATCAACCGTAGCAACTCTATTTGTGTTTGAAGTCATCACAGGAGACCTGCAAGGTACCTTTTATGAATCCTTTACTATCGTTATGAATTCTCTTCCTGTGATCCTTGGAGGGTCTTGAATGGATAAATTATTGTTTATTCCGCTGCGTATCCATGATCAAAACCCTACACCGCCCCCTATAAAGATCACGGCCATGGTGATGACCGTTCGCCTCTTTGCTGCCCACGGCCAAGGTGTTAGCCGTTTGTCTCTTCTTTTTTCCACGGGTTGGATGTGATCCAGTCACCGTGCATGTCCCTGTTCCTCCTTCTTCTCACGATTGCTAGAACCATTGGAGAAGAAGCCTGATTGAGGTCTATTCGTGTGGATACCATAAGGAAAAAGATGCTATTCTTTGTATGTGATCGTCACCACCTTGGTATGGTTGAGGTAACGTTTCATCCTTCATCATGTTACGATGCTTCACCTGCGATTCATGGAGGGTTTTGAGCAGAATAAAAATTTTGTATTTCCGCTGCATAACCTGCATCAAAACCCTACATCATCTTCTTGCAAAGATTTACTGGCACCACTCAAAAGCTAAGTATAACTTGTTAGGAGTAAGAAGCCACTCGTCAAGAAATTTCCTAGAATTCATATCGGCGAAGCCGCTCAAACGGAGACACTCCATAACTAACTCCCACTATCTCTCTATTAATGCAATGGGATATGAGAATCCTAGCGGAGCACGTGACTTCCCTTTTTTAGACATAGGTCTTTGGAAGGGTCACACAACCACATCACTAAGGGAAGGAATCCTTGTTTAGACATAGGTCTCATGTGACTAGAATCCCACACTGCATCTAACACCTCGTTTAAATACATGTTGGCACCATTGTTGCAGAAGGAATCCTTGTTCTCTGAACAAATCCCCACAACTCGATTCATTCATATCTAATAGGGATGCCCACATACGCTACTCAACATATGATGTCATGGGAACATGCTTCCTACCAACTATTTTTTTTTGAATGACTGTGAAGTGCACGCTCCCACCAAGAACACACCACAGAACGAAAAATGCATATACTTGGGTTTTGGTACTCCGCGCCAGTTTGGGTACCACTACTCACATTATTCCATGTTGAGCGTGGCAAGTAGGGGAACACCCTACTCACTCCATAAGGAGGTCGACCATGATCAGTTTGGTCGTCAGTTGGCCCATGGAATGCACACATAATTGGTTCTATGCTCTAACCTGGATCATGAGAAAGGATTCAGGGCGATCAACATGGCCGCGATGCCAAGAAACATGAAGATGCACACACCAAGACCGGTAATTTCCTATAATGAAGTCTAGACATTTTTCCTTTAAGGAATTGCTTGCAAACGGAAGCAGCATCACTAAAACCAGTAGAATGTTTTGATAATTGAATACAACTTGAAGGAATAACTTTAAACAAACCAAAAAGGATATCTTATTTTCTACTCGTAAATGATTTATGAGATTTAGGAAAGGGTTGAGTGTTAGCTTGCTAGTTAACTTGACTTGGATTGAAAAGTGATCAACGTCAAATACCAAGTAGCAGTAATGTTATTTGAAAAGTTTAGAGACTGGCGGCATATAAGTATATAAATTAGGAACATACAAGGTATGGTGTAAAGTGAAAAAATAGGTCGAGATTAGTCGCAATGAAGTACTACAATGAGCTATAGGAATGGTGCGAGCATTACATACATGTACTTGATTAGGCGCATAATAAGCATCAATGATAGTCAGGTTTCTAAAATTAGAAGTAATATGATTGGTTTGACCGCAATCAGTCAACCACTAACTAGAGTGTGTGGATGTAGATTAGGTGGTAGCAATCATAGCAGATAACATTTCAAGAGGATGGCTACCTTGGTAACCAAATTCCACCTTTGGCCAACCGTCCAAGGCAGAATGATATTCCTTACCACAAATTTGACAAGTAACCACATCACAAGCCAGGTCATGCCCAATTATATTAAAACATTTTGATCTCCCCCTAGAACCATCATTTCGATTTGTGTTATTATAATTCATATTGTTAAAATCGATAACTAGAAATGTGACTTTGATTATAGATAGAACCAAGTCGATCATTGAGACCCTCAAAATGACTATATCTGGAGTTGAATCGAGCATAAGGATTCCTATCAAGACCAGATATGGGACCAAAATAACCACGAACTCAACCAGGCCCAGTATGAACATAGGAATACTTTGAACCAGAAACAACAATAAAAGAAGAAGCATTAAAAGAGTCGGTTTGAAATGACCCTTGAGATCGAACATATGTTCTTGAGCATGAAGCAAAATATGCAACAATTCTAAAGAAATAGGCTCGGAAGGAGTTTCTAATACACAATCTAAACTCATTATACTCAACGTATAATCCATTCAAAGCATAGATAAGCATGTATTTGTTGTCAATATAGACCATATCCACATCATGTTTATCTATAACGGTCTTTACTTTATGATATTCGTTTAACATGGAGGGACTACTGCAAGTCGGTAATGAGAAAAGTTTCTTCAGTTTTAGTACTACAAATGTGTGTTCTCTCTGAATGTCAAAATATGAGAAGTTTTGTTGATGTAAATATAATTAATACACTGTGCGTATACATAGGCAATACCATTTAGAAAATAAGAGATAAATTAGGCAACATAATAGTGTCAATCTAAACTAGTACACCACACAAATGATCTAACACAACTAAGAAACATATATTCTTCTATCAAATTTGCCCGAGCCTGCATGGATGAGAAATAGTGGGCAGCCTCCAACTCCACTAGTTAATTAGTTTGATACTAACCCTTCGTTAATCATGAAAATCTCAGGAGTACTCATCAATTCCATATTAGTAACTTTTTTTCAACAACTTGAGAATTAGAATCATATGATGCAAATGAGAGAAACAAAAAATATGGAAATCTATCAATTGTCAGTTTGTAAATACCTTGTAGTATATTGACAGGAATTTGTGTGACTATACTTCAATAACATAGGTTAGAAGCCTAGAAGTTATATACTGTACTCCTTTGTAATACAAACAATAATATAGATTGGGGCCATGTCGACTATTGTTGTTTTCATGTACTATTTTCCCTACTATTAATGAATTTCTTACATGGTACGGGAAATATACATATTAGAAATTATATATTCTTGTGCGTCTATGTGTTGTGACTATGAAAAAATATATATGCTCTCTAGCTTACGTATCGTTATCAATTTTCACCTTTCAACCATTTTTGTGTAGGAAACCTTTTTTTGTCAACCAAGGATATATTAAGGAGCAAAATTCAAGCAGACTTACACAAATCAGATTCCAAAACCCTTACAAGATAAGAGTCTGAAATCACAGAAGCAACATCAACTTCTACATTAGAAAGTAATTTAACTAAAAGATCTACTGCACCATTAGCCTGTCTCCTAACCCAAGAAACTTACAACTTTTCATTACCTACTATAAAACTCACATCATCCAACACCTTCTTCACTTCCCAATCTCCTGATCTATTGTTCCTCCATTTATGAACAATATGCAAGTTGTCACCTTCAAAAATACTTTTGTGCCAGAAAGTAGAATTCCGAAACGCATCTTCCCTCAAAGCAATGGCCTCGGCAAATGAGCTTGAATTAGCAAAGTCTTGCCTCCATACACTGTCAACATTTTCCTTTTCCAAAAAAAAAACCCCCTTCATCTCTAACTATCCACCCTGCAAACATTTTCTTAAACTCTCGATTCCAACTCGCATCATAGTTGCACTTAAGCATCCCTGGAGGGGGTCTTTTCCAGAACACAATTCTCTCTAACTTGCTAGTATCCACATCTTTCTTGCAAGCCTCCTTCTTCTCATAAAGATTTCTGTAGAAACCCATAAGGTATTCTAAATTCTGAACTACCATAATTGGTGACACTTTCTTTGAGAGAAAATGTAATTATTCATTTCTTTCCATATCAGCCAACAAGTAAAGACAAATTTTTCAAGAAAAATGCACTACTGTGAAGAGTAGAATCTTTCTCCCACATAGCAATCTACCAAGTCTTGAAATGAGCTTTTCCATTCTGAAATTTATCATGAGTTTGGAACCCTGAACAGACTGCCGGTGATAAGCCGGAGGAAGGTACCAGGACACCCACATGAAGCCAAATTGGCCTTGTCCAGCCACAACCCAGAAACAGATGCCATATATCTTCACTGTCTTCAAAACATACTTGGAATTTGTTAGAGAAGCCACATCCTCTTTTCATGAGATTGTATTGTGTTGCTATAGCATCCTTACACAGCCTCCACAAATTTTTTTTTTTTAGCTTAGGAGGAAACTGCAAAGACCAGCTTCTTCTCCAGAAATCTTTTGTGAAATTCAGAGAAGAAAAAGATCTATTATAAATATCATCAGCAAACCCACTTCTCTTTTCACAAGCAGCGCTAGCAAATAATTATTTAGCTATAACAATGCGTGTCCTTACAGTGTATTCCCCAACAGAAGTTGCTTCCCATTTAATCTGATCTGTAATATTACTCCAGGGAATAGAAATTACCAGAATGGCATTCCATTCTTGAGGAGAGAATCAATTTACAATGGTGTTGACTTTGCATCTCTTAGAACCTGAATTTATCAAATCACAAACCCTATTTAGACCTGAATTTAGAGGGGATTTATGAAGTCTGATCCCCCCTGATTTTGGGATCCAAATATCTTCAAATATTCTAATGTCTCTTCCATTTCTAACTTGCCAACAAGAACAATTTTTAATAACTTCAAACCCAGCTTTTAGGCTTCTCCATGTCCAACAAGGATTATTACCCATTTTAGCTTCAAAGATTGAAGAAGTTGGGAAGTACCTAGCCTTCAAAATCCTAGCACAAAGAGAACCTGGGTTCTGAGCAAATCTCCTCACACTCTTGGCTAGCATTGCACTATTAAAAGCTCTAAGATCTCTAAAAGCTAGCCCCCATTCATGCTTAGGGCCAGTAAGCTCAGTCCAAGCAACCCAATACATCTTTTTCTCAAGAGGCTTGCCACCCCACCGAAAATCCCTCATGAGCTTAATCAATTTAGAGCAAAAGGATTTAGTCATCTGAAGGAAGCTCATAGCATAGCCAGGCATAGCCATTTCCACATCTTTAATTATTAACTCTCTACAAGCAAAGGAAAGGTACCCCATTTTCCAACCTTGAAGAATAAGTTCCACTCTTTCAATAATATAGTTGAGACAATCAGCTTTAGATCTTCCCCAAAAAGCAGGTCTCCCCAGGTACTTAATGTCTAAATCAATAGGAGGAATGACACACAAAGCTTTGATTTCTTCAACCACTGTAGGAGGGGTATTAGGAGATAAAAAAAATACCAGATTTATGAAAGTTAATTTCCATACCTGAAGCTAGGAAAAAATCCTTCAAAATATCCATAAAACGGAGCACATCATATATATCAGCTTTCAAGAAACATATTGCATCATCAACAAATAACAGGTGATTAATGGCCTCAGCACCCCTACTGACTTTAATAACTTTAAGCAAACCAGTCCTCTAAGCTTCCTTCAAGTTTCTGGACAACACTACAATAACCAGAACAAAGAGGTAAGGTGAAATTGGATTACCTTGTCTAATTCCTCTTTTAGGAGTGAAATACTCTCCATTTTCTCCATTAATCTTCACACACAATGAAGTAGTACTGATGTATTGTTGAATCATGCTCACAAATTTTGTATAAAAACCCATACTTGATAAAATTTGAAGGAGAAACTTCCATTTAACTGTATCATAAGATTTTTGTAGGTCCAGTTTGAGAGCTAAAAAACTTGAATCACCAGTCTTATTTTTTTTTATCACATGTAAAAATTCTTGAGAAATGAAGACATTGTCTTGAATAGCTCTGTTTGGAAGAAAAGCAGACTCCTCTTCTGAGATCAACCTCGGGAGAATCCTTTTCAGTCTATTAGCTAAGATTTTGGCAATCACTTCATACAAGATAGTACATAAAGCAATTGGTCTGTATTCCTCTATCTTTCTGCACATTCGACCTTAGGAATTAGAGAAATCACTGTCTTGTTGTTGCTAGCAAGAAGAATCTAAGTTTCAAAGAAGAGTTGGATAACTTTAACCACATCTTCCTTGATAGTACTCCATTGGGAATGGTAAAAAGTTCCTGTATACCCATCAAAACCAGGAGCTTTGTTGGGGTTTATAGAAAAAACTACATGCTCAATTTCTTCTGGGTCAAGAATGACACTTAGCTTGAGATTTTCTTCCTGGGAAACAACAACATCCAGATTTCTAAAGCAATGATGATCAGCTTCACCTTGATTAGAATCAAATAGTTGAACAATTGATCCTTGGCCATCTTTTGCAAAACTTCTTTGTTCTCTTGCAAAAACCCATGACCATCCTTCAACTTGTTAATGCAATTTTTATTTCTTTTCTGCAAAACAGATAGAAAAAAGAACTTTGAATTTCTATCCCCATTTTCAATGAGCTGGATTCTAGACTTCTCCTTCCAAAATTGTTCCTCTTTATACCACAAATCACTTAGCTATTGTTTGAACTGAAATTGTATTTTCTCATTTGCAATACTCCAAGGTTGCTGCTGGACATGTAATAACTCAGCTTCCAAATTTTTGATCATCACAGAGGAATTGCTGCATTCAGATTCGCTCCAAGATTGTAAAGCTCTTCTGCGATGAACTAATTTTGCAATCAAGTTAGAATAAGAGTTAAGAGATCTCTTTTATTTCCACAGCTTCTCAATAGTAGGAGAGCAAGTAGGATACTGTAACCATCTGCCACTAAAAACAAAACCTCTTCTAAATCCACCTTTCCTCCAATCAGTATCCAAGACTAAGGGGGTGTGATCAGATCCCATAAAGTACTTTCTTGATAACTTAGCTTTCGGATAGAGCAGCCCCCAAGAAGTACTAAAAAACATTTTATCAATAAGCTCTCTAATGTTAACTTGCAAACGATTATTAGTCCAGCTATAGTTGAGACCCTGAGACTCCAGTTCTATCAACCCATTTCTATTGATAAATTTTCTGAAATGTTCACATCTCCAAGACTTACAAGGAGCACCCCCTGCTTGTCACCTATAACAATCCAGGGGATTTGAAGATTAATTGCCACTTGAGCTATTTCTTTCCAAAAGAATATTCTCACAGCAGCTTTTGCAGGCGCATAGATAAGAAACGAGATTTTTTACCCAAATCAGGACTTTCTACCAAAATCTGAATTAGATTCTGAGATTTCCATTGGACTACGATGTCCAATTCACTCGACCAGCAAAGAGCTAAACCACCACTTAAACCAACCGGGTTCACATATTCAGCATTCTGAAAATGGAGTGATCTCCTTATTCCATCTATTTTTGGAAATTAATTTTTTTTTTCAAATAAAAACACCAACTTTGGACGATAGTCTCTCACGACACCTCTTATTCTCTGCACTGTCAGGCTTCGCCCCAACCCCTGACAGTTCTTGTGGAGGCTTAACATTGATCTTGTGGCTGATTTAGGTCAACCACCACAACCTTTCCAGAATGTTTGTTAAACAGACCCATTTCTTTCTCAAAATTCTCCATGAACTTAGCATATAATTCATCAGCTTCATCGGTAAAATGATGAAAAAAAACTCACCTTTTGTTCCATCTCTTGAGCTATCTGTATTTTCCCTTTTCCATCCTCCGAATAAATTTTACGAGTTTGCTGACACACTAGATTGACGTATCGTCTTTCTTCATCCGTGACACTTTCGTTGCTACATATTCACACCTTTTCTTCTGTGCTGATCGAGCTTTGACAGACCTTCTTACTTGGCGATTCATCCTCTCCTTTTTCCGTCCCTTTTTTCTTCAGAAATGTCAATCTTTTGAACACTCTAGACAAGGTGATGTCTGTGAAAGGGTTACAATTCTTATCTGTAACTACAGGAGCACTCAAAGGTCCAAACTTCCCTTCTCTAGTGCTAGGTTTTTTTGGAAATAACCTTCTCCTAATTGGTACCTTCCTCCCTGCATGGATCAGAGTTTTCTGACTTAGAGAGGCCTTTTCTTTCTCTTGGGCTTTAGAAGATGGCCTGCTAACATTTAGGAGCTGATTCTGCTGCCCGTTCAATAAAGAAAATGGCCCACTATCTTCTCCAGAAATTGCAATGACCCCCTTATCCTTTTATAAATTCTCATAAGAAAAGTCCTTACCTTTATGAGAAACTATAACTGTCACCCCTCCCAGCTGTTTTTCTGGTACAACTTCCTCGTACTCCTTGTCAGCTAAAACCACGTTTTCTTCAGAATCTTCCGAATCATTTCTCAAGATTTGCATAGCTGTATCCACATGATACGGGTCTTGGCTCACCACCTGGTCTATCTTATCGTCCTTCTGTGTTGCCTCATCACAATATAGCCGTTGAATTTGACCTTGTGACATCATCTCCGTACGAGGAAAAATCTCTCTGTGATTAGAATATTCCTCCTTTTCCCTTAATTGCGCCACGCGCTCCTTACCTCCTAGAACCTCATGCTCCGGCTCCGAAAGTTCCTCCATCTTTTTCGGTGCCCCCCAAATTCTTAAGAATTTCTTAGATTTTAGCATGAGAAAGGCTGGTTTAGGACCTTTACTTTTCTTTGGGGAACATCGCAGAAACATACCATAATCATGACATCCTCTTTTTTCTGGCTTTAGAAAATTGCAATCTTTATCCCTATGACCCAATCTTCCACAGTCATAGCAGTAGTCTCCTATGTGCTCATAATGAATCCCCTCTCTAATTTTCCGGCCATGTCTCATGTAAAAGACCGCTTGAACCAGAGGTTTGTCAACATTCACCAGCACTTGAAAACGCAAAACAGAGGAATTTTGTTTGTCACCGATCGTATCCTCATGCACGTCGATAATTTGGCCTACTGTGTTACCGATGATGCGAGTATTCTGCACTTTTTTTAACGCCGGAGGGACAATGCACACTTGAACCCAGTAAGGGCTGTATGAAAAATCGATTTTATTCAAAGACGTGCTTGGCGGCCACTTCTTCAGAATCAGCAGATCATTGGAGATATTCCAAGGAATTCCTTTCAATACTCGCCGGTAGTCTTCAATGTTTTGAAATCTGAAGATATATTTGTTCTGATCGCACATCTCAACCCTCATACCTTCTTGAACCCCCAGATCCCCTTTGAATTTTTTGCGATTGTAGCAGCTGAGAACCTTTTATGCAATAGTAATTGTCCTACTAACACCTTCTGTGACACCAAATCAGCTGCTTGTATGTCTTCCTCCAAATCTAGAATAGTCTCCTTATCACCCGTATCTTCGTGGTCTTCCATGGCTAGTTTAAACAGGCTTACTTCGGAACAGAGCACCCAAAAAAATAGAAAATTTGTGAGAACTGGAAAAACCCAGAGAAAAACAACGAGCTAAAAATTTGTGAAGGAAGGAAGAAACCCAGAAAACCAAGATGATGAATTAAAAGCAAGAGTAAGAAACTCCAAAAATCGATGAGAACAAAAATGGCAGGGGTACAAAATCCAGAAGCTAGAAGATGAGGAAATTGAGAGAGGACTTTCTCTCTCTCTAACTTTCTCTCTCCAGATTGTAGGAAACCCTTTCAAGCATTCCTTTTAGGAAACCCTTTCAAGCATTTTGAAATTATTATCTAATTGTAACATAAACATTCTGTTATGGAATTCTTTTAGTATGTTTTAATAATTAAATGGATTTAGAGGTACATACATGCGTTCAAGATTAATAGTGAACAATTCTGAAAGTCCAGATACAACTTTACCAAGAGATTAATAGTGAACAATTCTGAAAGTCCAAATACAACTTTACCAAGAATATTTTTTACGAAATTTTTCGTGGTGTTCGAGCCAACTTGCGCACACCTCGACAAATTTATAGAATCATGGGGTATATATATAGTTAGATAGTCATGTCAATCCCTTGTTGCCTCAAAATTCAAATAATGTGAAAGAGAAATATAAACATGTTATAAACTCTTTTTTCCTTCCTTTTAAAAATACACATAACTCTGGTATACATATACTTCCTCAAAAATCAAATCTAATATAAGTGGTGGACCTATTAAGGGGAAAAGGGTGGCAATTGCTAACCCTTGTATTGTTTAAAATTGCACGTTTACTTTTATAATTTTGACTTTCGACAAAAAAATATATTTTAACTGTTGAGAATCAAGGGTGTCTTGAATGTACTTGGGCTTGGTGAGGAGTTGGCGACGAATTGGGGCAAGAACGAACCAAACGAAGGAGCAAGACGAAGAGATAACAAGCAGTGGAGCAGACTGTTCGTGTGAAGAGCACAAGTCTTCGTACGAAGGGCAAACAGTCACTGTAGTCGGCGAAAAAGTTATTTCCTTGTTCGTTAGATCAATTTTTGGTATTTGTTTTGGTACAAGTTGTATAATAGACTTATATAAAGGCTATATGTCGTGATCTACAATGTGTGGGTTGTATTCGTTGTGTTTCTTTCCAATAAAAAGGGGGTTTTCGGGTCGTGAAGGTAGCTAGCTCATCGCTAATGAACCATGTTACATCTCGTGTTCTTGTTTCATTGTATATCATCATTCTTGAGCTCTGTCCATATCATAACAAACTAGTAATAGAGCCAGGTTGGGGTGTTCCAAGATCAAGGTGGAGCTAAGGGCATCGATCACAATTCCGTGATAATCGAAGCTAGGGTTTCACGACCAAGGTGGAGATCGCATTCGGGGGTTATGGATCTGGAAAAGGAGTTGCAGAGAAGATGACTGGGTGATGACCAAGATCGACAAGTTCATGGGGAGAAACAACTTCAGTTTATGGCATATCAAGGTACGTGCTTTGTTGAAGCAGCAAGACCTGTGGTTGCCATTGGCTGAAGATAAAGAGGGGGGCTTCTACAACAATCACCGCTGAGTTTGAGTCTCAGCAAGAGGGGATGCGACACACGGCTGCGTATGGGAGTTCAGAGAGCCAGGGTTCCACCACATTGATGGCGGTCAAGGGAAGCTGCGGTAACGTCTGTTCAAACGGTAGAGAAAAGAGACACCCGTGGACGAAGGATGAACTCAGGATCTGCAGGTTTGGCTGCAGGTGGAGGGTACTTCGGAGGATGGTCTAGTTCTCTAAGCCCCATTGGGGGGGGGAAGGGGTAATCCGTTCTCTTGACGAGGAGGCGGATGGTGGAATAGGGGAGTCACTGACGGTAGACACGACACGTGAAGGGCACACGTATTGGGGGGGGGGGTTGTTGTAGGGACTCGGTGGGAGTCGGAACACCAAACAAATTTGTTGTAGGAACTCAGTGGGAGTTGGAAAAACAAACAAGGGTTTCAATTGCACGAACTCGGACGTATTTGGAGCATCGATAGAGTTTGATTGTAGGAACTAGACGGGGGTTGGAGCATAGCTGGAGGCACACGTTGCAGAAACTTGGCAAAGTTGGAGCAACTTGTGATATTGGGGCTACTGGATAGAACCGGCTAATTCAAGCGCAAGCGGACGAGAGGATTCAAGGAAAGGTGGAGATTTGTTGGGAATCAAGGGTTCCTTGAATGTACTTGGGCATGGCGAGGAGTTGGCGACGAAGCGGGGCAAGAAGCGGACCGAACGGAGGAGCAAGACGAAGAGAAAACAAGCAGTGGAGAAGACTGTTCGTGCGAAGAGCACAAGGTCTTTGTACGAAGTACTTTGGCAAAGACAACATGTCTTCGTGAGAACAGCCACTGGAGGTGGCCAAAAAGTTGTTTCGGTTTTTGGTATTTCTTTGTGCACAAGTTGTATAGTAGGCGTATAGAAAGGCTATAGTTCGTGCTCTACATTGTGTGGGTTGTGTTCGTTGTGTTTCTCTCAAATAAAAAAGACTTTTTTTTTGGTTGTGGAGGTAGCTAGCTCATCGCTAGTGAACCACGTTACATCTTGTGTTCTTGTTTCATCGTTTATCACCCACTCTTAGATCCATTATTCAAATAATCAGAATTCCTGTAACTAGAAATGGAACTTTCTAGATCACTCATAAAAGAACGAGCATTGTTAATTTCAAAAATATGATTTCAATATCAAAATATATGGGATAACTGTCCCCATTACTATCTCTAACTAAAAAAGTCTCATTCGAGATGAATTATGAATGTCTTTGACACTAACGAAATGATCAACATTACTATAACAAGAACTCTCACTATGAATGTTTTTCTCCCTCTCATTTCGATTCGGATCTCATTTTCAATGGTATTTTCAATAGGACTGTCCGTTGATTTACTTAACCCACAACTGTGTTCTTGAGCTCTGCCCAGATCATTACATTAACAAATACAAAAATGTCCAGACTGAGTTCACTAGTACTTACGAGAATACATCCTTTTTTTTGTTCCTGGCTGCTTTAATGTTTTGGCTCCGCCACTATATGCTATGACTAATCATAATAATTTATTTATTCAAAAATTCATGTTAATTTATTCGGGCGGCATTTTTCACACTTCTCATTTGGTCGCATTGTTTTTTCCTAATTTTCTTGTCCATTTCTTGGACAACTTATTATTGTAAAGAGGCAATTTATTGAAGTCTTTGGAGTTGTGAGAAACATGTATAATATGTACCAGACCTGTCACTAGGAATGTAAACGGGGTGGTCTGTTTTTTGCTCAAATTCAAACCAAAGCGTTACTTACAATTTGTTACAAAGATAAACCTGACTGCATTGCAGGCTTTCAGTCTCAGACTTGGCTCAAATATTACACACAACACAAGCATCTGCTCAGAATTTTGCACAATGTGGACACAAAATCAACAGTTACCTCTGTAGCTTTCACTATCTTATTTCCTAATGAAAAATGTTATTTCCATCATCAAACTTGATTATGAAAAGTCAAGAAACATACTAGTCATCTTCAATCTCTTCATGACACAACACATTTCTTGTTAGGTTGATGTTCTCAACTGATACACTAACAACCACTATTACAAATTGTGCTTGTTTGCTTTAATTAGTAATAATATAGTACATGATTGTGAACAATGTAGTAATGCAGTTGGATAGATGCTATTTTCTCATAGATATAGATTTATAGCAGATGAAATTGACATCTCAGCTGTAAGATAGGGCATTAAATAAATTGTTCAACAATAAGATTCTCTTCTTATGACGCAGACCAATCCATCTCTCTTATTCTGTGTTTCCGTGTTTATTGCGATAAACAATGTTACTATTAGAATGTCATTTTCGGTTAATACAATCGATTATAACTATGCTGAATTTGCTTATTATTCATTTTTTTTTTCAGTGGGACTATCATGACAAGTATTGCATATATGTCATTATTTATTAGTAGTGCAGTTGAGTTATGCCATATAATGTCACGAATAACTCTAGATGAATCTGTGTAAATAGATTATACTAATAGGTGAGATAAACTAGCAGTGCCGACCTAGGACGTCTTTGTAAAATACAAACATCCATTTTTGTTTATGAATCCATCTTAAACAACTACTAATCAATAATACAATTTCCCTTTTGGACTACTTCCGCTCCACCTATATGTAACTCCGCCTCACTAGTAGTTGTGTAAACAGCTCGAACACAACAGCCAAAAGTTGTCTTCAATCAATTTTCCGTCAATGGGCAATCGCATTACAAGTCACACCCGTGTATGCTTTTGCAGTTTAGTTAAAAAGGGCCAACAATTAGGAAAATCTGAAATTGACTAGTATTGCAGATGAGAATGTGTATACATACTAATGTCTTATTTCAAAAAAAAAAAAAAAAAAATCAATCAAAAAAATAAATACATAATAATGTCTTCTGAACAAGTAAAGTATATGATGTACGCATGCATTGCACATCATAGACTTTACTTAAACTCGTTCAATGAACTTAATCAAGCAGTATATGATATACGCACGTATTGTACCTTAAAGTCATTTAGAAAATGACGTTTTTCTACATACGTAATCTAGTGTCGTCCAACGTTTCTAAGTGACAAGATATTAGTTATGTGCCACTATCATATTCGTACATGTGAAATGACATATCATTCAACGTTTCGTGCTTAGCAGGGCCCAAATACTACCTACGGCAAGGGACACCAACAAATAGGAAGATTAAAACCAATGCAAAGTCTATTTTTTTTACTTGTGTTTGCTCTATTGTCAATGCTAGGACATTGAGTGGGCTGGGTTCGGCATCTGCCCAAAAAGGTCTGACCAGGCTTCTCTCACACTCTCTCTGCCATATGCAGAAAAAGATCAATTGTAAATTCTAATCTTTCCTAGGACTAAGTACTCTTCCTCTCAGCTAACTAGTCCCTTATCTTTTATAGTTTTGTGCATACTTCTCGGATGCAAAATGGATCTTATATGCATCTAGCCGTCAAATACATAATGGGTTTGATGTGCTCGAAATGAAGTATTGAAGGTTTGATGTGCTACGTCCAAGTTTACTCGGGAATTTTGATTTGCTCGAAATGAAGTATTGATCCAGTTGGAAGACAGGTGCAAATAACAGAAACTTGCACGAGGGCTGTTGTGGTTAAGTTTGCTGATGAATTACCAAGAACAATATTAGTCAGAAGTTCAGGGACTATAGCGAAAATAAGTCTTGACGATTTTTTTTTTTTTTTTTTTTTTTTTTTTTTTTTTTTTTTTTTAAACAAAGTCTTGACGGTGTAATACCATGTAATTCCTCCGTTTCTCTTAATTGTTCCGGTTTCGAATTTTAGCAGGTTTCTCTTAATTCTTTCCATTTACGTTTTTGGTATATTTGTCTTGTAAATTTACCAACCTTTTCTTTATTCTAACAGTCATGGCATGTCTGATTCCTACAGAAAATCTAAATAATCAGTTGAATAAAATTTGTTGAGAAAATAAACTAACTGGAAATCTAAATTAGTAGAGAATCCTAATATTATTTGGTGTGAGCTTAGGTTTTGCAAAATGCGAGAGAATCTGCGGAATTAGAGATTAAATAATCTGCAGATTATCGGTCCAAAACCGATTTTAATGGGAATTGCAACAACAGTGTAACAAACATAATTAAATTAAATTTACCGATTTTGATAAAAAAAAACTAATTAATTTCCACTTCCCAAACATGCACTACTCCTACGTTTGCTTGCCCCACTTTTGCTAACTGGATTCTTTCCTCTTTCTCTTTAACATCATCTCCCTCCTTCATTTGTTTTACTCTAATTTTGACCTAGTTAAAGAGCAACTCTCTCTCTCTCTCTCTCTCTCTCTCTCTCTCTCTCTCTCTCTCTCTCTCTCTCTCTCTCCTATAAGTTCTTCAATTTTCTTCTGATTTCCATAGATTCTGAACTTTTATATTTACAACATGTGGAACTTTGATTTCAAACTGCAAACATGGACTTAGCAACTTTATCTGTTTCAACCAAGCCGTGCTGGCAATGAAAGCTTGGCGTTTGCTCAATAACCTGGATTTGTTTGCTTCTAAGATCCTATTGCAGAAGTACTGCAACAAAAAGGACTTCATGAATGGACTATCCAAGTAATGCTTCTTGGTCCTGGAAGAGCATTCTACATGGCCTGAATCTTCCGAAGAAGGGAGTGATATGGCATGTGGGTTGTGAGGACGAGATAAAAATTTTCTTTGACAAATGGATTCCGGGGCTCTCCGTTCCTTTAAAGGATATTCTTGATGCTAACTCCATTGATCCAAACCTAGAGTTCAAAGTTTTGGTAGCAAACTACAAGTGTGCAATCTCATTAAAGAAGAAACCAGGAGTTGGAACAAGGCTCTTATCAGAAGATGGTTTCAAGAGGAAGATGCCAAAGCCATCATGTCTATCCACCTACCTTGGATTGAAAGACAACACAAATTAATGTGGCTTTTGACAAAGAATGGCTCATATACTGTTAAGAGTGGCTACTATGTGGCCCTTGATTCTCAAGCTGAAAAATTACAGCAGGTTAGTAAAGCAAGCTCCTCTTTTAACTTAAGCCCTAAATTTTGGAAGCTTCTGTGGAAACTTAACATCCTTCCTAAGCTCAAGATCTACTGGTGGAAAGTGTGCAATGATGCTTTAGCCACCATGGAAAATTTATTTAGAAGAAAGTGTGCTGCCTCTCCTATTTGCCAAATTTGTGATAATGAAACTGAGAATATAGAACACCTACTTTTCAGATGCCAGTGGGCTGGAGTTGTGTGGTGTGGTATGGGGCTCATTGATCATAGCACCCTTTCTGGTATTGATAACCTCAAACAGTGGTTTCACAATCTAGTTACCACCCATCTTCCCATAGATAATGACACCTTCATCTCACAAGTGTCAACCACATGTTGGTATATTTGGATTCATAGAAATGCCTTCTTAAACCTCCTGAACCTCCTCCTCCTATGCAATCTGCCCTTTTTCAATTTAAATTCCCTGTTATTTTCTGTGATGCAACCTGGAACAAGCAAACAGAAGCTACCTCAATGGCCTGGGTAGCTTTTAAACAGGGGTGGTGTTTTTTGGATGGAGGCTGGACAAAGGCGATTGCTGACTCCCCTTTTATGGAAGAAGCCCTGAGTTTTAGAAGAGCTTGTGATAGTTGGGTGGTTAGAGACCACCCAGGGTGCCTTATTTTGACTGATTGCACAACTTTGTCCTTGGAGCAGTAAGATCATTGTGGAAGATATCAAGGCCTATCTGGTGCAGCTCCAAATAAATTTTTGCTAGATAGACAGAAAACTAATTGTAGCTGATTGGGTTGCTAAAAATGTTAGTAGCTTAAACCCAAATGATAGTTGGTGGCAACATCAAACTTTTAGAGTGTTAGTGGATCGTTTGATCAACTTTTGTAATGGCCCCTAATGTTTTCTATAAAAGCTTTCCTGGTTGACCAAAAAAACAAAAAAGACTGGATCATATAGTAGAACGAAGGACAATTTTGGAACTTCGAGGGCTTAATTCACCATGTCCCCCTTTACTAAGCAATCAAATCTTGTCCATTTAGCTCCCTGCTCATAGAGAAGAGGACAAGTTCATTTGGCCATACGCATGATCAGGAGAGAATAGTACGAAATCGGGTTACAACTTTCTCTGCACTAACAGCACAGTGGCTTTCTTTCCAGGCAGAGCATTTATCTCTTGTGGTAAGGATGCTCCTAACAACAAAGGCTGGGGACCCACCTAGGTATAATATTCCCGAAAAGTGGAAATTTATTCTTTCGAAATGTCAACATGACAAACTTCCCACATGGGACTTGCTTTGTAAACGCTTCATCTCTGGATAAGACACTCGCCCCCTCTGTTCCATGCACCTAGAAACCAGGGGTCACCTGTTCTTCCATTGCCCAACAACTGTAGGGTTTTGAGCATGGAATCGCAGCGGAAGAAGATAATTATTCCGTTCAAATCCCTCCAAGGATCACAAGTCAAGAACACATAATGATAGTAAAGGATTGATTTGTGTTTACCTTTGAGTTCTCCTTTGATGACTTCAAACGCGAATAATGTCACGTTCTCTACGGTTGATCCACGCCTAGATAGAGAATTGGACCTTCACAAACCTTCTTGTGCTAGCTAGAATGGAGGAAGGGGACAAAGAAATCACGCAACAAAAGCCACAAAGGAGGATTCGGCCTCCTTGTGTGGCCGACGGGTTTGGGGCGGCGGGTAGGAGACTTCGGCCTCTTACTTGCTTGCTCTCAACTCTTTTCTCTCCTCTCAATATGTGTTATGAATAACATGTATTGAGAGGGAAGGAATGAGTTCCTTTATATAGTCCAACTATTCCTATTTGTTTCCATAAAGGGCCCAATACTAATCATATCCATATATGGACCAGTATTATTTGCTAATTAGTCCTACTAAGTTAGCAACTTGTTGCAATATGATCCTTTTAATTAATATCCATAAATTAAGTCTCTTGTCCAATTATATCCATATGGCGTGTGACCCCATAGGTTTCTACTTAATTGGTAGTAACTATTTACAAACATGGAGCGGTGTCTAGCAACACATCCATGCCATCCAATTAATAGAAATAGTCATCTTGACAAAACCTTGTGATCTAATTATCGCATCCCTTTGTCTCACTATCCGGATTGGACACGAGACATAGAAGTCACACTCGAATATCCAATCCATGTTCTTCGATCCTGGGAATATCCCTATCCATGCATATGACATCAATATCCCCATATTGATTCATATGAGTCTGACCAGACATTCCATAGGCGCCATCCCTCGAGTGGCCTCGGATATTTGCTCCCGTTATGTGGGAGGGACAAATCCTATCTACATCACTCACAATCTCTAAGCTTGCTTCCTATTGTGCCCAACATGCGCTTTTATAACTACCCAGTTACGGAGTAGCGTTTGACGTTGTCAAAGCACAATATTCCACAACTAGAGGATCTAGTGACTTCAAGTCTAAGGATGATAATATCCTATCACCGCGAGAAGCGCTTGTGACTTTACATAACTTTTATGTAGCCTTCTAGGATTTGGGCCAATCCAGTATGTCATTACTCCTAATACATACACATGTGTTGGATCATGATATCTCCATATCAATCCAACCCCATACTAGTCTATAGATGATCGTCCTATTAATCATTATATTTGACTAGGGATATTTAAGATAAACAACACGATTTGTAAATCTAAGGACTTCATTATATTAAATATCTCCATAAATAATACAATAATTATTCTAGCCAATTCATACTAAAATTAGATTGCCTCTAGGGCATCTATTCCAACAGTCTCCCACTTGCACTAGAGCCAATCTGGTGCATCGCGTATGCCACTTGCCGTAGTGTGCTCTTCATGCTTGCGCTGAACAAGCGGATTCGTGAATGGATCTGCCAAATTATCGTCTGTATGAATTTTGCATATCTTCACATCTCCTCTATCGATAATCTCTCGAATAAGATGGAACTTCCAGAGTACGTGTTTGGATTTCTGGTGTGATATGGGTTCCTTAGATTGAGCGATTGCGCCTGTGTTGTCACAATACAACACTGTGGCATCCCCAATGCTAGGAACTACACCAAGATCAGAAACAAACTTTCTAATCCAAACAGTTTCTTTTGCTGCACCACTTGCAGCAATATACTCAGCCTCTGTTGTAGAATCACCAACCGTCTCTTGCTTGGAACTCTTCCAGCTCACAGCTCCTCCATTTAGGCAATACACAAATCCCGACTGTGATCTGAAATCATCTTCGCCGGTTTGGAAGCTTGCATCTGTGTAACTAGTTACACGCAACTCTTCCTCACCTCCAAATATCCAGAACGCATCCTTAGTTCTTCTCAAGTACTTGAGGATGTTCTTGACTACTATCCAGTGACTCTCACCCGGAGTAGACTGATATCTGCTCGCCATACTCAATGCGTATGATACTTCTGGTCTAGTACATAACATGGCGTACATGATAGATGCAACAACCCCCTTATCCGGCTCGGGACAAGACCGGGAGGGCGATGCTTAATAGAAGCAGCGGAGATCAAAAGCAATACATTTCACAACATTTATTCATATTATTAAACATCAAACTTAAAAGTCTTATACAAACGGTGCTTACTAATACACAATAGTTATCTAATAACATTAGGTAGTCTACCGATGACGATCACAGTCTAGGTGTGTCTCGCGCCCCTTCTATTCCATATCCCAGCTCCTACACCTGCGGTGGGAAGAACAACCAGAACCGCAGTTTTTAAAGTCTGCAAGAAGCGCTGAGTGAGATACACCTTAGCGTGTAAAACAGGAAAGAATATATAGACAGCTAGGACAAGAGTTAAAAATAACAGTGACAGGGTATGAGTAGAATAATTATCAGAGGACGCAAAAGCGTGAACAACAAAGTCAGAAATGAATCATCAATAGATAGATTTTAAGAACAAATGCCATGAACAGTTACTGAATAAAGAAATGCCGACGGAGGACTTCTCAAATAATGTCTCGAGCCAACAAGGCATAAAGTGGAAACTCCCGAATCGGTGTTTCCGGCCGGAGCCAATAAGTCCAAGACTTCAACAAAGTCAGGGGAAACTCCAGAGTCTGTGTTTCCGGCCGGAGCCAACTTTAAACTTAGTCCATGACACAAAAAGTAGTCAAGGGGAACTCCAAAGTCTGTGTTCCCGGCCGGAGTCGACATAGATCCATGACCCAATTAGTCAAGGGAAACTCCCTGGTATCGGTGTTTCCGGCCAGAGCCGATCATAATAATAGTCCACTGGATACGGTACCAGTGATATTTGATGAGTGTAGAAATTTCATTCGACACGTAGAAGATCATAGAAGTCATATCGTGACTCAGGAGAAGCTAACAGTACAAGACCGAGCATGTACACTCACGAGCATATCTTGAGACGGAATATAAGATCACAATTTGACACGAATGAAGCCAGACAAGCGAGATTAAGCATGTAGCTCGGAAGTATATTATGAGTGAGAATAGAAATCACATCAGGACATCGAAGAGGACAGGCACACGAGGCCAAGCATATAACTCACAAGTATTTTGAGACAAGAACACAAATAACACAATTCGACACGAACGAAGCAAGTAACTCACGAGTATAATCTGAGATGGATATATTCTGAGACGGAATTAAAATCGTATACTAACACGAAAGGAGCTAGGTGTGCTAGGCCAAGCATGTGAACTCACCTGAAGTCGATTTAGCAGCTAGTACGTCGGATGGTCGATGAAGCCTATGTCCACGAATCTGTCTCCTACAATTTAAAAATCTCTAGTCACAACGGGCTACTTCTGAATAACCGAATACACTAGCCCAATATCACTGCTCGGCTAGGTTGAATACTAATTATATCTCTCCCGATCCCCAGTTAAAACTCGATTTCTGGTCGTATACTTTTAAAATAGACAAAGAAGTATTTTTGATATCAGATAGTTTACTAAATGCTTGGGAATATTTAACAAAGTAAACAAGTAATATTATAATTACTAAAATAGTAAGAAAATAATAATTTATTCATAGTTATTTTGGCTACAAATACTATTTTTGGATACAACAAATGTTTTTGTTGGCGAAAGTTCTTATTTCTTCTAAATCTCACTATTTATTTAGGTAAAACAAATTCAACATTTTGTATTGAAAGAATATTTATATACTTAAAAATATTTATCTTATTTTTCAAGAATTATAACCAATTATTAAAACACATATTTTTATTAATAAAACATTTCTAATATTTTTTATTTACTTATATATATGGCTATTATCAAATAACCAATTAATAGTAATAATATAAACTATAACAACCCCTAGTTTTAATGAAATAACAGAAATACCCCCATCTTCTAACTAAAATAGTTTCTGAAAAATACAACTACCTCCCCCTAAGCATGAATTCCAAACTTGATCAATCTAGATGTGAATTCAAGAATCGAGACACGATTTTGATAATCTAAATCAACTCAGGGTGAAGAGTAGAGCATACCGGAACCAAGAATCGCAAGAAACGGTCGAGAATTGATTCGGGTCAAGTCGTCGAAATCATCGCCGGAGGTGGAGCTCGACCGGACGATTACAGTGGTTCTTGGCCGCGGCTGAGAGTTCCAACAGCTCAGTCGGACCCTAGGGAGTTGAGAGAGACCACCAAAATGGCCTGGGTGTCTCTGATTTGGGTTGGCCGAAGCTTCGACCGGCAAAAATTGAGGTTTGGCCGGCGGCGTGGCTTCGGCTATTGCTGCTGCAGCCTCTGTTCTGGCTTCCCCTTTCCGATTCTGGAGTCTATACAGAGAGAGGAGAGTCGAGAGAGAGAGAAATAGGGGCGAAGACAGAGAAGGAAGGGTGGCGGTGGTGGCTTTGGGTTGTCTTCCCCGACGGCGGCAGCGGCAATGGTTGGGTCCTTCGCCGTTGCTGCTTCCTGCTCTGTTGTGAGGTAGAGGAACAGAGAGACAGAGAGATGAGAGAGGAGAAGAGAGGGTGGCCAGAGAGTGGTTGGTTATGGTAGGTGTTTGCCGAAGGTGGGGATTACGGTAGTGGTGTTGGCGGTGATGAAGATGAGGATGATGATTGAGTTAACAGTGGTGATGGTGATGAGCTTGTGAGGGAAGAGAGCTGCTTATTTAGGTGGTGAAGGAGGCTTTCAGGGGAAGATTGGGTGTACGGTGGAGGCGGTGGTGTTGGTGCGGCAAGCTTGCCGAAGAAGATGAAGGCAAAAACTCTTGCTGGAGAAGATGAAAAATTTGAAGGTGATAAGCATTGGGAGAAATATTAAGGTGTGGGTGGCACACCAACGGGTATTGTGATCTAGTGCAATTCACACACTTAATTACGCGGTGGTTCTACCCGCGTTAAAATTCAAAATAAAAATTAACTCTCGCGTATTTACTTTCACGTATTAATTCAATATTTTTCTAAAATCTTAGACAAATCTCTTAGTTACAAAATATAGTATTTTACCTGAGTTTCAATTTCTTAATTAAAATTGTATAACGCTTTAAAAATTACTGATTTACCCCTAGCAATTTATTGGAGTATTACAATAGATCCTATGGCCGAGGCATATGGGATCTTACTCATGCGGTCCATCTCAATCTTATTGGATGGATCCATGAGACATGGGCAATAATCCCTTCTTGGAATCTTGCATGTTGAACCGTTTCAACACCTTGTCTATATATGTACTTTGACTTAGGCCTAGCAACCTCTTAGATCAATCCCTATAGATCTTTATACCGAATATATAGGCTGCTTCCCCTAAGTCTTTCATTGAGAAACACTTTCCTAGCCAATCCCTAACTGATTGCAACATAGGAATGTCGTTTCCAATGAGTAGTATGTCATCCACATACAAGAACAAGAACGCTACAGAGCTCCCACTAACCTTCTTGTAGACACAAGACTCATCTTCGTTCTTGATGAATTCAAACTTTTTGACAGCTTCATCACAACGTCGATTCCAACTCCTAGAAGCTTGCTTCAATCCATAAATGGATCGTTGAAGCTTACAGACTTTATTTGCATGCTTTGGATCTATAAAACCTTCTGGTTGTGTCATATACACATCCTCGAGAAGATTCCCATAAAGGAATGCTATTTTGACATCCATCTGCCAAATCTCATAGTCATAGTAAGCCGCAATTGCAAGTAGGATTCGGATCGATTTGGTCATAGCGACTGGGGAAAAGGTTTCATCATAGTCTATACCATGAATCTATCTGAATCCTTTACCCACCAATCGGCCCTTATAGGTAACTACATTACCATCCATGTCAGTCTTCTTCTTGAAGACCCATTTGCACCCTATGGGGCGTACCCCTTGGGGTGGTTCCACCAAAGTCCATACTTGGTTTGTGTACATCGATTCCATCTCGGATCTCATGGCTTTTAGCCACTTCTGAGAGTCCGGCCCTTGCATGGCCTCTCCTTAGGTAGTAGGCTCATCTCCTATGAGCATAGTGTCACCAGTTTCCGTCACGAGAAGTCCATACCTCTCTGGATCCCGGCGCACTCTACTCGACCTACGAAGTTCTTGTGTTACTTGAACAGGTTGCTCCACAACCTGTTGTGGTTCCTGTTCATGTTCCATAACCGAATCAGTAATTAGTGTTTCTTGAACTTCTTCAAGTTCTACAGTCCTCCCAATTGCTTCTTTAGAGACAAATTCTCTTTCTATAAACACGTCGGTCCGAGCAACAAACACTTTGTTATCGGTAGGATTGTAGAAGTAATAGCCCTTAGTTTCCTTAGGGTATCCCACAAACTTACACTGATCCGATTTCGGCCCGAGTTTATCTGGCTGTAATTGTTTTACATAAACATCGCAGCCCCATATCCTCATGAACGACACTGTGGGACGGTTCCCACTCCACATCTCATGTGGTGTCTTCATGACGGATTTGGATGGAACACGATTAATGGTGAAAGCTTCACACATTAAAGCATAGCCCCAAAAGGATAACGGAAGATCAGTTTGACACATCATAGATCTCACCATGTCCAACAAGGTTCGATTCCTCCTCTCGGATACACCATTCCATTGTGGCGTTCAGGGTGGAGTGAGTTGGGATAATATCCCACACTCTCTAAGATAATCATCAAACTCTTGGCTCAAGTACTCACCTCCTCGATCTGATCGTAGAGCTTTGATACTTTTTCCAAGTTGATTCTCTACTTCATTCTTAAATTCCTTGAATTTCTCAAAAGATTCGGATTTAGCCTTCATAAGGTATAAAAATCCATATCTACTGAAGTCATCAGTGAATGTAATGAAGTAGACATAACCACCTCTGGCAGGAGTAGCAAACGGACCACACATCAGTATGTATGAGTGCTAATTGCTCACTAGTCCTTCCACCTTTCTTGTTGAAAGGGGACTTTTTCATCTTTCCTAATAAAAAAGCCTCACATGTCTCATATGATTCAAAATAAAATGAGTCTAGGAATCCATACTTATGGAGTCTAGATACACGTTTCTCATTTATATGGCCTAGACGACAATTCCATAGATAAGCAGGATTTAAATCATTCATTTTAATCCTCTTAGTATTTATGTTATAGATTGGATAGCTTAGATCAAGGATATATAATTCATTAAATAATTGCGCACTACAATAGTGAATACTATCAAAATAAATGGAACAACAATTTTTCTTTATTAAAATAGTAAAACCTTTATTGTCCAAACAAGATACATAAATAATGTTCTTACTCATAGCAGGAACATAAAAGCAATTATCTAATTCTAATACTAATCCAGAAGGCAGAGACACCCTACACGCCTATAGCCAATGCAGAAACTCTTGCTCCATTCCCAACGCGCAAGTCCACCTCTCCTTTTGCTAATCTTCTACTTCTACTTAGATCCTGCATATTCCGAAAAATATGAGATCCACATCCAGTATCCAATACCCAAGATGAAGAAGTAGTTAAATTAACATCTATAACAAAAAATACCTGGTGGTTGTGGGATCACTATCCCAAGCCTTTTATCCTCCAGATACTTTGGGCAATTCCTCTTCCAGTGTCCAGGCTGACTGCAGTAGTGACAATCACCCTTGATCACGCCTTTGGCCACGCCACCAGCAGGTTTAAGAGCATTGTCCTTAGGTTTAGAAACTACCTTGCCTTTACCCTTGGAAGTAGAGGCAAACCTTTTACCATTTCTTTTCTGCACCATCATTATGGCCTTTCCCTTTCCCTTGTTGATGGATTGTTCAGCTCTCCTCAACATATTGAGTAGCTCTGGCAGAGGCTTGGCGATCTCATTCATGTTATAGTGCATGATGAATTTTCCATAAATATCCAGCAACGATTGCATAATGAGATCTGTGGCCAACTCTTGACCAATCGGGGACCCTAGGCGATTGAGATTCTCAAGATACCCATTCATCCGCGACACATGCGGTCCTACGGGGTTCCCTTCTGCCAAGTGACTCTTGAACAATGCCCGAGAAACTTCATACCTTTCAACCCTTGCCTGCTCTTGAAAGAGCTGCTTCAAGTGTTCGATCATATCAACTGCATTCATGTTCTCATGTTGCTTCTGAAGCTCAGGAGACATGGTGCAAAGCATAAGGTAGGTCGCATCATTAGCATTATCAACACGTTTCTGATACGCCTTTAGGGCTGCAGGGGTATTGTTCTCTGGACCCTCTGGAACGGCTTCTTCTAGTGTGTACAGTTTCTTTTTCTTGTTTAAGAACAATTCTTAAATTTCTGTACCAGTCCAGAAAGTAGGTTCCAGAAAGCTTGTCCTTCTCAAGAACAACCCGTAGGGAGTGTGATGAATTCGGTGAATTGTTTGGCATTGGAATTCTAAAAATGAGAAATATACAAGATTTTAGTATGATTTAACTATACTCAATAATGGCTAGATTATTGAATATAGCTCCCACTATTTTTCTCGGATTAATAACCCTCCATATTAATGCGGAAAATATCCTTATATTTTCTAGTGGGCCAAGATCCGTATTTCGCCTCTTCCGAGCTTGCTTTGGGAAGTCACCCGGAATTGGTTATTTAGGTAGGAACCATTCCAATTACATCATATGTAACTCTTGGTTCAATTGGGCAGATAACCATTATTTATTCATCCCCATGAATAATCCCAATTATATGCCTCTAGGTTCTTATAATCTTATTAAATCTACCTAGTTGTGTCCAACCTCTTACTAAACAATTGCACATTGTTACGTGCCGTCGCATCTAATCACGAAACCATGTTGCCATGCTTTGGCACGCACAATCATGGGATATAGTGATCATGATGAGTGTCTAAATAACGTGAAGACATAAACACAATATTTTGATTTGTGGGATTTGCGTTTCAATTTTAATTTGTATTTTTGATCTATATCAACATGATCTATATGTTTAAGTTTTGGGAAAAACTCCAAATCATAGATCCGGGTTTTCTAATTATCTTATTATCCTAATCGCATGCATCAACCATACACCAATCACAAAATAATAAGACAATAAAATAAACAACCACAACAAAAATAAAACGTGATGTGGATATGGCCTTTCTAGACTAAGATATTCCCAAGCCAATGAGAATATCTATGAACCCTAAAATAGATCACATCGCCATGCGCCTCCATCTTTCGGTCCATCCTTCATGGTCTTGTGGAATGTTCCATGCTCCATCTCCATGGCTCCAATCTCTTTGGGCTTCTTTTCTTCAATCTTGGCTAACAATCTATTTTATCTAGCTACTCCTATACTAAATAAAATAAATCTCACAAGTTGAGGAAAAAATTGACTCGCAGGCCGCAAACCTTAATTAATTATTATATTAATTGACCAGCTCGCAGGCCGTAAAACAAACAACATAATAGATCACATCGCCATGCGCCTCCATCTTTCGGTCCATCCTTCATGGTCTTGTGGAATGTTCCATGCTCCATCTCCATGGCTCCAATCTCTTTGGGCTTCTTTTCTTCAATCTTGGCTAACAATCTATTTTATCTAGCTAATCCTATACTAAATAAAATAAATCTCACAAGTTGAGGAAAAAATTGAAAAAATTGACTCGCAGGCCGCAAACCTTAATTAATTATTACATTAATTGACCAGCTCGCAGGCCGTAAAACAAACCACAAAATAAACATTCACACACAAACCACAACCTAGGGCCATATCCAATCACCATGTGAATAGCACATAAACAGTTAAAACCAATTTTAACGCGCTTATTCAAATTTGAATTGTTTTGGAAGAAGTAGGGTTAAAAAAATCCAAAAAGACTTCCCAAAGCCCTATTGGATCACACACGACCCTAGGACCCGGCCAAGCCCAAGCCGCCGCTCACCCCGGTCGCGCCTATGCCCGGCCGGCCCTTAGGCCGTGCGTGGCTTGGGCGGAAAGTCATAGGGGCGGTCCCCTAAGGGGGGCCGAACCCTTATGGGAGTTGTTTCCAAAAACAACTCCTTCCTTGTTGCCCAATCCAAGTTGTTTCCATGTTGAAAAACCCTTTTTTCAAACATGTGCCCAAACCCTAATATTCAATCCAAGAAACTCACTAATTTGTTGCATCCAATGCAAAATTATATCTTGTTAGATTGAATCTCCATTCAATTGCATCTACTATACTTAATTTGTCGTTTTACGCGATAAACATGAATTTAAAGTGTTAAAACAACAAAATCGTAACACATAAACTACGTCATGCTCTACAACCTGGCTCTGATACCACTGTAGGGTTTTGAACATGGAATCGCAGCGGAAGAAGATAATTATTCCGTTCAAATACCTCCAAGGATCACAATTCAAGAACACGTAACGATAGTAAATGATTGATTTGTGTTTATCTTTTGGTTCTCCTTTGATGACTTCAAACGAGAATAATGTCCCGTTCTCTACGGTTGATCCACGCATATGATATAGAATTGGACCTTCACAACCTTCTTGTGCTAGCTAGAACGGAGGAAGGAGACAAAGAAATCACGCAACAAAAGCCACAAAGGAGGATTCGGCCTCCTTGTGTGGCCGACGGGTTTGGGGCGGCGGGTAGGAGGCTTCGGCCTCTTACTTGCTTGCTCTCAACTCTTTTATCTCCTCTCAATATGTGATACGAATAACATGTATTGAGAGGGAAGGAAGGAGTTCATTTATATAGTCAAACTACTCCTAGTTGTTTCCATAAAGGGCCCAATACTAATCATATCTATATATGGACTAGTATTATTTGCTAATTAGTCCTACTAAGTTAGCAAATTGTTGCAATATGATTCTTTTAATTAATCTCCATTAATTAAGTCTCTTGTCCAATTATATCCATATGGCGTGTGATCCCATATGTTTCTACTTAATTGGTAGTAACTATTTACAAACATGGAGCGGTGTCTAGCAACACATCCATGCCATCCAATTAATAAAAATAGTCATCTTGACAAAACCTTGTGATCTTATTATCGCATCCCTTTGTCTCATTATCCGGATTGGACACGAGACATAAAAGGCACACTCGTATATCCAATCCATGTTCCTCGATCCTAGGAATAGCCCTATCCATGCATATGACATCAATATTCCGATATTGATTCATATGAGTCTGGCCAGACATTCCAGAGGCACCATCCCTCGAGTGGCCTCGGATATTTGCTCTCGTTATGTGGGAGGGACAAATCCTGTCTACATCACTCACCATCTCTAAGCTTGCTTCCTATTGTGCCCAACATGCGCTTTTATAACTACCTAGTTGCGGAGTAGCGTTTGACGTTGTTAAAGCACGATATTCCACAACTAGAGGATCTAGTGACTTCAAATCTAAGGATGATAATATTCTATCATCGCGAGAAGCGCTTGTGACTTTACATAACTTGTATGTAAATTTCTGGGATTTGGGTCAATCCAGTATGTCATTACTCCTAATACATACCCATGTGTTGGATCGTGATATCTCCATATCAATCCAACTCCATACTAGTCTATAGATGATCATCCTTTTAATCATTATATTTGACTAGGTATATTTAAGATAAACAAAAAGATTTGTAAATCTAAGGAATTCATTATATTAAATATCTCCATAAATAATACAATGATTATTCTAGCCAATTCATACTAAAATTAGATTTCCTCTATGGCATCTATTCCAACAACAACTACCCCCCCCCCCCATCTAGGCAACTTTTAACCAAACAAACCCTAAGATTACAAGTTTAGATCAAGTAATCAAAGATATCACCTCAAGTCCCAAGAGACCCAAAAGCCGCACTATCTCACACATATCATGGAGCATTTGAAGGGGTCGATGTAACCAAGTTTTCAGCGAGGTAAACTTCTCACCAAACACCATCAAGCTATGTATGGACCAGCATGCAAACCTGATCAATTACAACCCTCCCTCAAGCGGCATCACAACCACTACTACCAGTCCCCATCAGAATGACCCATTACAGTCGGTTGTTATTAAAAACACCAGTAACTACACTAACCCAACCACCCTCAATGTGGACGGTGCCTTGAAGTAAAATCTCTCTCCAGGTGGTGTCGACCTTCATGTTGACTGTGCGGATGGAACCTCTTGGACTATTGGGAATGTGTCCATTCCTCTAGCGCACTGCAATCAGAGCTGCTTGCCGTGGAACATAGTATAAAATTTTCCTTGCATCATAACATTAACAATATCAATATCAATTCTAATTGTACTCTCGTCTTATCTATTTTGCAGGGTCGGAGTAAACAAGCCTTCCTAGATTCCCCAATCCTCTCAAGGATTATAGAAGCTATGTATGGTCTCTCCTTTTGCAATATTACTAAGACCCCAAAGTCTACTGTCTCCAAAGCATATCTTGCAGCTCATAGTACTTCTTTTGACAACCACCCTATGTAGTCTTGGTGGTTTGTTTATATTAGCTTGTTGTCGTAATGTAGTCGTTGTTGATTGCTTTAGTAGCTTGTAGTTTCTTATGTAGTTGTTGTTGACTTGAAGGTCCGCTCATGTACTTTGGACATCTGTCCTTTTATGAAATTTCGCTTCTCATAAAAAAAGAAAAACTACAAACATGTAAGAAACCAAAACCTTTAGCAAGTGTAAGGTTTTTAATGTGTTGTCCATGGGCCAGTGTTGGATAAACTCAAGCCCGGCTAAACCACGCGCAACCTCTTTTAGCGATCCAAGCTTGCTCAAATTTGTTCATCTCAGGCAAACTTCGAGGTCCAAGCCCAAATATTATAAAATTTGCTAAACACTAAGACAACGGGTGGATCAAATTTATGCACAAACGAAATCATAAGGACTTACTTGTTTTCACCGCGCTAAAACAAGAGTAGGGTGGTGGTCTTCTTATTATTCTCTTTCTATTTTTTTTTTCTGAGTGGCTCGCCTACGAGTGTTCTCGAAATAGTAGATACATATATTCGCAACATAGTTACAATCAACTAAAATGTGTGAATGACCATACACTAAAGTAGGTGTGATTCGGGTGGAGTTTCACATGGTTTAGGAAAATATTTTTTCTGAAAACTAGTTTAAGAAAGTAATTTTGATTTTGTTTTGAGATTTAAAGAAATTTTGATTTCATGATACATTTACTGAAATTTGGTATTTTGGGGTTGGGGGTTTGGAGGGGTTAGAACGACAGAGAAAAACATTCACTGTCATGCTGCATGAGAAGAAATTTTAGATAAAAATATAGATATACTTTCCTAATCTCTCTCCACTACATTAATGTTGAAGTGCTTCTAGAAACTATATATTCCTAATATTTTTGAACATACCAAAAGTACCCCAATTTTGAAGATTTAATTTCTAAAATAGTTTCATTTGGGGATGTCTCTTTGTTTCTTATTAATCCTTTAGGCTCGATCGTACAAACCCTTAGTTGATGCAACATGCCAATCACTCGACATCCCTGTTGATGGTAAAAAGGCATGAGCGGTTGAGTTTGAGCATGATCATCTCAGAATTCGGATTAACCGGAACCTAAACGCGCTTTTCCCTATATCTTCCTTGCAATCCACGACGCTACAGGGACAGTTGGTTGCACATCTCGCTCTTGCATCTTTCCCATCTTAACCAACCTACCCCAAAACATCCTTGAAATTTTAGCAGAGGCAGTCCTTTTCTCCCTTAGTCACAATTTGGAGGTGTTGGTTCCGTTTGGTGCTAGATCTTTTCTTGCAAGTTAAGGCGATGTTGATTTTAGAAGATTCCTCAAGACAGCATTCAAGGATTCAAGGTACTGATTTGTTCCATGCTAATTTGATTATAAACTCCATGTTTTGTTAAGGGGTGGTTCGCTGGACATAATTTTTATTCTTGGTTTAGTCTTCTTTTGATTTGTGTTGAGTCGCATTGTTTCTGTATGATTATTCAGTATAAGTACTAAAGTGAATTGTATTAGAAAATTAGCGATGTTAAGTCTGGGGTTAGTTTGTAATATTGGAGAAGTTATTAACAACTATGTAGCTCCACTGTAATTAAATGTTTGTTATGAAAATAATAGTTCAGTTTCCATCCCTTCTTCTCATTCCAGGCTACGTTTGGTCCATCTTCTTCAGATCACCATCTATGGTGAATTAGGGTTAATTTTTCTTTATGGTAACAGAGCAAGCGCCGTGTTTCGCCAAGCTCTGATCTGTTGTATGTTTTTGTTGATTCATCTTCGATCTACGGAAATTTCAGTTTCCATGGCGTCCTCTCTTCCGGCGGGGGTTGACATTTCTGGTTTCCAATCTAAATATCTTGATCCAATCTCAATGACACAAATTAAATATTGTGTCGTGCTCAGATGGTAACAACTCTTCAAGCCGGTGATCTACTTATTTTCTTTACCAATGCATCTTCTCCGGTGACCATTTCTTCACCGGTATCTAGTATTTATGCGTCGAATCATGCTTATTCTATATGGATTTTGGTCGATCAACACTTGAAGAGTTTTCTAACTATGTATATTAACCCTGTTGGTCTTCCATATGTTTACACCTACCACATGCTCATCTAGTTTGGAATCATCAGAAACTAAATTAGCTTCTCGGTCTCATAATCATGATTTGAAGGCCATATTGTGTTATGTGAAGTTCCTAAATCAATGCAACAATTCTTAGATGAATTAATCAATTAGTAATCAAATAGCTCAAGTTCAAGAACCTGTTTTTGAGGATGCTTTAGCACTTCACATTCTGAGAGGTTTAACAAAAGAGTATGATTATTTCAAAACAGGCACTCTTCTGATTTAGTTGTTTAATACTTTCTCAAGAGTTGCATATGTTAGCTGAAAATAATGTTACCATTATGTCCATATCAATGTTGGATTTTATTTGGAGAAATCTAACGCAGGGGAATAATAAAACTTTATCGAAAACCCACCAAGGACCCTTGTGAATGAGCATAACCCCATGAATAGAGGTTTACCTCATTCGCACTGACTGGTGACAATCACTAGCGCAGAAAAAGAGTGGCACCTCGACGGATCTGCACTGGACTTTCTCTTCGCCGGTGCTAACCTGCTGGAGGAAGACATACGATTTTATTTCACAAAATTGACTCAACTTGAACGACTCCTCTCAAACCCCTAGGTATTTTGTATCTAATACGAATATTGCTCAAAAGCATAATATAACCCTAGCCACGCTTAAGGTGTTTTGTAGAGATGAGAGAGTTCAACTTTCCCTCTAATCCTAACAGTTAGGATTAGTTTACATTCAAGCCTGAAGTTCATAATTTCCTGTAGTCCAATTAATTAGCATCTAATTCAATTTTGATCAATTCTTGTGTGTGACCCTGTAGGTTCCAAATTATGTTGACATTAACAATTAAAAAAATTGAGAAATATCGAGAAATACGTCAATGCTACCAAAACAATAGGATTGTCAGTAATCTGACAAATTTCTATGACCACTGTTATTGTGTTGTATAATCCTTTGTTCCATATATCATGATCGGACACAAGGCATAAACTGTCACCCTTGTATATCCAACTTATAGTTTCCTGATTTCCATAGTAGACATAGATAGACAAATGGCATCAGTATCTCATATTGATTCATTTGTTCACGACCATGAATTTTCCTAAGTCTCACTCATCGAGTGGACATGGATATTTACTCCTGGTATGTATGAGGGAACAATCGTATCTACATCATTCACACGTCTCAGAATGTTCCATATCATGTCTAATTATCGAATTTATAATCATACATTGTGATTTTTGACGATATTAAAACATGTACTCCACATCTAGAAAATGTTGGTGAAAGTGTGTAATGCAGGTATAAAACATGATCAATATACTCCAGAAGGGGGTGGGGGTTGAATAGAGTACGCAAACTTTTGCTAAAATTGAGCTTTTGAACCTTTATCACAGAGTAATGATAGAATCTCAAAGCTTTGGATAAGTACAAAGAGGCTTGAGATAGTTAGAAACAGTCTGGAACTTCAAAGCTTTGAAGGAGGAAATCCTCCAAAGCTTTGGAGCTTCTCTATTTTGTGCAGAATGAATTGCAGAACTGTAAAAATATGAACGCCGTGGTATTTTACGAAGTTCAGCCACCAATGGTCATACTCTCCGCCTGAGCGATACTATCCCTCTAGGATTTGAACAACTTCTTTTTAATCACAGACTTATTCCTAGATCTCAAGCCTAAGTGAATTCCCTTACACGTATACAGCTTGTGGTTCCCAACCTATCAAGTTTTAGCTACAATCTGATGAAACAATAAGAACCTCTTTTTGTTCACTTGAATAACTAACTTACTAAGTTGATGAGGTATAAAATTAAAATGAAATACACAGATAAAGCACAATACATAAGAACATGGGAAGTAGAATAAGTAGTGATGCTCAGAAGTGTTCTTTAGAGTTCTGGAATGATGAATCTTCTGCAATGTTGAATCTCTAATGTGGTTGAATAGATGAAGAGTTGATTGATGATCTGCGACGAATATTCTCATATGTTTCTCTATTTATCAGTCCTCTCATCATTTCTTGAAATTCAAATCCACTATATAACAACTGGCAGTAACAACCTGAGAGTTTTTAGGAACATATTTCATACAAATCCTCAACCCCTAACACCTTCTTTCAACAACTATATTTGAACAGTTTATTTGATTTTGTTAAGCAGGTTTGACCAACGGCTAGTTCAGCAAAACTTGAACACAAGATCAAATAAAATTCAGACAAAGTAGGAAAAGTATAGTGATCTATTTGACAGATCAAATTATCCATTGATCATAGCTATTTTTTGAGATAGTAATCAATATATATAAATCAGTATATATAGCCAAATAATATTAAGTAATAAGATTATGAGTTAGAATAAGTCAATAAATCATCACATAGCCAGGTAGATTATCCTGCAACAAGAATTGGTTAGCAAGAAAAACTCAGCAAAGAATCCAGTATGAACTCCAAAGCTTTGGTTTTCCTTCAAAGATTTGGCCTGCAAGCTGTGATTCTCAAGGCAACCAATCTGCATACTGTTTTATCATTGCAATCAAAATATATAAGTTCAAGAATATTTGATAGAGAGAATATGAAGACTTCTAAAAACAGCATTGAACCTAATGCTAAGCCTGCAACACACAAACTATCAATCAAGTATATAGCAAGACTATAGACAATCTTGAGCTTCAAAGCTTTGGAGCTTTGAACATGTCTCTCAAAGCAGTCATGTCTTTCATCATCTTCAAAGTATTACTCCCCCTGAGTTTATACACCACATAATTCAGAAGGGATTGAATTATCAATCTCCCCCTTGATGAAACAAAATAAATATTCTTCATATAAAACTGTCCTGCAACTTGATAGCAATTAAAATCCAGCAGATAGATACATATAAACCAAACAACAATAACACTATAACACTTAACACATAGCAAATAACACAAGAATAAACCAAATACTGAACGAACTGAAATAAATCCTACATCATCCAAATATTATTACAAACCAGTACAAAACCAGTACTTCCACTACCACATATCACATATCCTCTTCCCCTTTTTGACTTTCCTCAAAAGAGTTGTAGGAATGTAGGATCTGTTCAGATTTTTTTAAAGAAAATAAAATAAAAACTTAATTTTTTTTAAAAAGATTCCAAGTCTTTGAGGAAGAAATAAATAGATAGAAGGAAGAGGTTCAAGGCTTTGAAACACTAGCTTCTACTTCATCATCCTTCTTGGCTTTCTTCTTCACTCCTTTGGCTTTGCCCTTTTCCTTGTCCTTTCTTTTGACAATCTCAACTTCCTCTTGTTCATCATCAATCAAACCTTCTTTTTGTTATTCTTCCTCTGCATCCTCTTCTTCCTCATATTCCTCATCACCTGATCCTTCTTCATCACCAGCAATCTCTTTGTTACCAGCAACTTCATCAACATTAGCTTCTTCCACGTCAACTTTATCTCCAACATCTCCACCAGCTTCATCATTCCCACATTCATCATCACTTTGTTCAAACAAGCCATTTTAAGTGAGAACAACTGGTACTTTCTTCTTCTTCTTAACTGCTTCTCCAATGATCATATATGAATCTATGCTATCAGCATCTTGACTCTTAGCAGATGTTACCTTCTCCAGATTCAATCCTTTGATGATCAATTCGAGCTTTGCTTCCATTGAATACTTGAACTTTTCAACTTCCTTGTACGGATCAAACTGAATTTTTCTCAAATCCTCAAGTCCATATTCCATAAATTCTAGTTTGTCTATGATCTGAGAAAATTCTAGATTGGTTGAAGCTGTGGGTGTGGTTGCTTCTTTGAATTTGATATATGTCTTCTCTTTAAGCTCAGTAGAAGATAACTCAAAGTAAAACTTCCAAATCCCTTTACCAGTCTGCACCACTCCAATCCTTTGGAGAGAAGCTTCATCAACTAACCCAAAACCACCTGTAATCTTCTCTTCATCCTTCACAGGCACTTCAAAATGCTTAAATAAAATAAGCATCATGTTTGCATAAGGTAGGGAATGGTTTCTGGTCATAGTACCACAATAAACCATATACTCTATCACATCACTAGGTAAATCAATGTCAAAGCCTTAATCGAAATCAAAACCCTTTCAGTAACCAGTTCATTTGAATGTTCTCTGGGAACTACACACCTCATAATGATGGAAAACAGATTTTTTGCTTCACAATTCAACACAAAATGTGTCAATTGTTTTGGTTCAGATGGTTTACCCTCCAGGAAGCACTCAACTTTACATTTGTCTAAACATTCCTTCCTGTAAGAATGTTAGTGAACCTTAAACTTCTTAGGAATTCCCAAAACTTTTTCAAAGACTTTGTGATCAAGTCTTGCACAATATTCAGATAAAACAACCCAGTTAACCTAGGGCAAACCTCAGAACTAGGGTTTTAGATCTTCCAAACAGATGAATCTCTAAGTTTTCTCATGCAATATATATCCAATTATCCAGTAACTCTTCAGAGATCATACTACAATAATTTATCTTAGAAAATGCATACCATCCATCCATACACCTTTAACTTCAGAATTAATAAACCAAGATTCAGGGAGTAAGTTCTTACCAAAACATGATTTCTTAGTCTTCAAGGAACTGTGTTTAACTCTGGTTTTCTTCACAGGAGTCTCATCATCCATCTTCTCCTCTGATTTCTTATTCTTCTACTCTTTCTTCTCAACTTGTGGATTCTTCTTCTTCTTCTGATTCCCTTCATCCTTCTTGCTGTCTCCCTTGTCTTTCTTGCTTTCCCCCTGTTCTTTTCCAGAACTAGATCCTTTTTCCTGTTCATCCTTCTCCTTTCAGACCTTATTTTATGGAGGAGAATTCTCTTGCATGCTTGCTGTTTTCTGAGAATCAGAAACAGAGATTGTGATCTTAGTCTTCCTGTTAGCCCTCCTCTTCTACCCCATTGTTGATTCCTTGTTCTGTTGCTGAATCCTTTGTGATTTTTGCTCCATTAGGGTTTAGGGTTTTGGAATAGATTGGAGAGAGAGAGAGAGAGAGAGAGAGATGCGGATAGAGATTAGAAGAGATAGAGAATAAGCCTAGAGAGTTTACCTTAAATAGGTTTTTAGACTTTGAACTTAAAAGGACACTTTGGAAATTGATCCAAACATGTACCAGAAAAGATATTTTGGGATATTTTGAAAGATACTCTGAAACATTTGTAATACTTTGCAATTATCTATTAAGATAATGCAAAATATTACGTGATCCAATTATTGAACAAAATATGCAGGATTACTCTCCAAAGCTTTGAAGTACATGTCCAAAGCTTAGAGAAACTGTAAAACTAACAGAAACTCCAAAGTTTTGAAGAATACTTAACAGGCTTAAGAAAGTTTATCGCTAGTCTTTGAGAATTTCATACATATAACACATATAATCTGATACTCCCCCTAAACCAATGCATCCTTGTTTAACATGACCAATTCAAGCCTTAGATATGCAAACCTTTCATCTAGAAATGATTTAGTGAATATATCTGCAATCTGCATAGCACTTGAAACAAAATATAGAGACACATCACCTTTCTCAACATGATCCCTTATGAAATGATGTCTCACATCAATGTGTTTAGTTCTGGAGTGCTGCACATGGTTCTTTGTGATTGAAATTGAACTTGTGTTGACACATTTGATAGGCACTTATCTGAATTCATATCCAAGATCTCTCATTTCCTGAGCAATCCACATCACTTGTGAGCTACAAGTTCCAGCTGCTATATATTCAGCCTCTGCAGTTGACAAGGCTACTGAGTTTTGCTTCTTTGAATGCCACCTAATCAGTGATAAGCCAAGAAACTGACAACATCCTTATGTGATCTTCCTGTCAATTTTGTATCATGCAAAGCCTGCATCTGAATAACCACTCAAAGAGAAATTAAACCTTCTTGGATACCAAAGCCCCAAGTCTTTGGTACCATTCTGATATCTAAAAGTTATTTTAACAACAACTAAGTGACATTCCTTAGGATGTGCTTGAAACCTTGCACACATACAGACACTAAACAAGATATCTGGTCTACTAGCAGTTAAATAAAATAGTGAACCAAACATACCTCTGTATTCCTTTTGATTCACACTCTTACTATTTGAATGCTTTTCTAAGGATAATGAAGAACTCATAGGGGTCTTAGCTACCTGGGAATGAGACATGTTATACTTATTCAACATGTCCTTGGTATATTTTCCTTGATGAAAAAAAATTCATTTGTTCATTTGATGTACATGAAGTCCAAAAGAAATTTAATTATCCATTAAGCTCATCTCAAACTCCCTGCACATTAGACTAGAAAACTCTTAGGACAGAGCATCATTAGTAGCACCAAATAATATATAATCAACATAAATATGTACTACTAAAATGTCTTTTTCATGAGTCTTAATGAAAAGAGTTTTGTCTACTAAGCTTATCTTAAATTTTTTTGAAGTAAATAATTTGAAAGTCCATCATACCAAGCCTTTGGAGCTTGTTCGAGTCCATAGAGAGATTTTCCCAATTTGTAAACATGACCGGGGAAATTATCATCTTCAAAACCAGGAGGTTGAGCAACAAACACTTCTTTTTGTAAATATCCATTTAAGAAAGCACATTTGACATCCATTTGATAAAGCTTTATGTGTTTGTGAGATGCAAATGCAAGAAGTATTCTAATAGCTTCTAACCTAGCAACATGAAAAAATGTCTCCTCATAATCAGTACCTTCTTCTTGATTTTTCCCCTGTGCTACAAGTCTGGCTTTATTTATGACAATCTTACCATTCTCATCAAGCTTGTTGATGAACACCCACCTGGTTCCAATCACTGATTGATTCTTTGGCCAAGGAACCAAGTTCCATACCTTGTTCCTTTCAAATTCCTTCATCTCACTCTGCACTGAATGATCCAATCTGCTTCTTGTAATGCCTCCGTTGCATTCTTAGGTTCTAAAAGTGATACAAAGGCATTGAAGGAAAACAAGTTCTTCAAATGTCCTCTGGTCTGTGTACCAATAGTTAGATCAGAGATAATGTTCTCAACTGGATGAGCTGACAAATATTTGAAATTCTTCCATGGTGTCCAGGGTTCTGGTTCTTCAACAACCTTTTCAATCCTTTGAGAGCTTGATGCAGTGGCTGGAATATTTTGTGATATGTGATGTCCAGCCTCAAAGCTTTGAGAATTTTGTTCAGAAGGTTGTTCAAATGTTTGAGATTCTCTTGGTTCTTCCTTCAAGTTAGTTTTGCTGCTTTTCTCCTTCTCGATATCATCATGTGCCTCATATTTATTTAGACTGAGATCTGCAAAACCTTCACTAAGGGACCATCGCCACTTTCATCAAAAATCACTGAATTCCCTCCTCTACAACCTTATTTCCTTTATTAAAAACTCTATAAGCTTTACTAGAATCAGAATAAAGAAGAAATACACATTCATCACTTCTAGCATCAAACTTATCAAGATTATCCTTTCCATTATCATGCACATAACAAGTACAACCAAAACGTGTAAAATAAGAAACACTTGGCTTTCTACCTTTGAAAATTTCGTATGGAGTTTTCTTAAAAATAGGACTAATCAAGCATCTATTGAGCACATAATTTGCAGTGTTAACAGCTTCGCCCAGAAATATTTTGGCAAATTGTTTTCAAGAAGCATGGTTCTAGACATATCTTCAAGTGTCCAATTATATCTCTCTACCACTACATTCTGCTGTGGATTTCTAGGTGCAGAAAAGTTGTGTGAGATGCCATACCGCGCACACAAAAAAATCAAACTCAAGATGATGAAATTCTCTACCATGATCACTTCTAACAGATGCAACAGACATATTTTTCAAATTTCGAAGCTCTTTACAAAGCTTTGAGCATTCATGCAGTGCTTCAAATTTTTCTGTAATAAACATAACCCAAGTAAATCTAGAGTAATAATCTACCACAACAAGCATATACTTTTTACCTTTGGGTGTTTGAACTCTCATAGGACCACACAAGTCCATGTGCAGCATCTCTGAGGGTCTAGTAGTACTTACGAAGTTCTTTGGCTTGAATGAACTCCTTGTCTGTTTACCTTGGGTACATGCCTTGCATATCTGATTATCTGTAAACTTCATTGCTGGTAATCCTCTTACCAAATTCTTTGATATAGGCTTGTTTATTGTGTTCATGCTTATATTCCTTAGTTTCCAATGCCAAAGCTTTGGATCTTCCTTCAAAGCTTTGAGACAATTAATACTTTCACCTGCCACTTTGTTACTATACATAGCATATATATTATGACCTAGGAGCAGTGAGTATGCAATTTCCAGATTTCTCATCTTGCACCCCACGTTTCTCCTTGTCAAAAATGACTTTGTTACCCTTATCACATAATTGAGAGATACTAAGCAAATTGTACTTCAAACCATCTACAAGATAAATATCATAATTGAGCTAGAAGATGTCTTACCAATACTACCTATACCAATGATGTTGCATTTTTCCTTGTCACCAAGTGGTGATTGGTCCTCCAGAATATTCTTTGAGTTCTCTAAACAGAGACTTCTTTCCACTCATGTTCCCGGAGTAACCACTATCCAAAAACTATTTCTGATCCGTGAGCCTTGGTGGCAGCTTGCAAAATTCAATCAATGCCTCAACAGGCTATTAGGCCAAGTATAAAATTTGGACTCATATTTAGAACCAACCATATTAGGTGGTCTGAATCCTTTAGGAACCCAAATCTTCTTCACTTGTCCCTTAACCTGATAAGGAAATGTGTTCCACATCATGGGAGATTCTGTCCTTCTAAAGGGGCAAGTTATCTTCACATTACCAAGCTTTCCACAGTAGAAACATTTTGGAGAATGTCTGTTTCCTTCTTTCACAAAGGTGATTTGTTTTTCCGTTGGATAATTTGGATTATAACCAATTCCACTTTTGTGTACAGAATGCAGACGTACTCCAAGCATGAGATTGAGGTTATGTTCTGAGCCTGCAAATCTTAAAAAAACTTTCTTTGATTCTTGAATTTTCTCAGTGAAGTATTTTGTTAATGAAAATCATTGAATGATGTTTCATATCAACAAAATTATCAGTTAAAAGAGTAATTTCATCTACCACTTCCCTAACATGTGCCTTCAAGGCTTTGATCCTGCTATCCAAAGCTTTGAGGTCACTGTAAGGTTCTGGGTCAGATACTTTAAGAGTTTTGTTAAGAAAAACTAACTTTAAATTTTCTTTGGCCTGCTCATGAACTTTCACCTTCAAAGATTCTATCTCATTTCTATGAGTTTCCTCATTTAAAAACATGCTTTTGAGGATTTCAGGTAGAACATCAGAAGGACTAGCAAGAAGATTTTTTACCATATCCTCAGTGTGTTTGTTTGGGTTGTTTTCTTCTTCATGCTCAGCCATTAGGAAAACATTAGCTTGTTCTTCATCTGAATTTGAATCAGTTGATGAATCAGAATCACTCCATGAAGCAACCATGGCTTTCTTCCTTCTGTTGTCAGTTTCCTTCTCAGGGAAATGCATGTTCTTTTTCTTTTGAGGACAATCCCTCACCAGGTGATCTCCATATACACATTCAAAGCAATTCATTCCTTTTTGATTTATGTGAATGTGAAGAAGACTTACCTCTGTGATCCTTGCTACTTGAGGACCTGGATTTGTATTTGTTGTAGTCCTTGTTCCCAAAGTTTTTCTTCATTTTCAGTATTCTGGTCAAAGCTTTTGAGATCAAGGCTTAGGCTTCCTCATCATCGTCAACTTCCTGTTCACGATTTTGGGATTTGTCATTGTCTTTTCCCTTGAGTGCAAGGGTCTTGATGTTGTCACTCATATAACCATCCACTTCGTTCATAGAAATATCATGACTGAGTAGATTGCCTTGCAGATCATCTAGCTCCAGAAGGCTCAAATCCCGAGCTTCCTCAATTGCAGTGGTCTTTGGTTCCCACTTGGCTTTTGGTAGACTTCTTAGAATCTTTCTTACGTTTTCTTCATTTGAGAATGCTTTCCCCAAGGAATCTAAGTTATTCACAATGTCTGTGAACCTTTTGAACATGTCCTTGATGGATGCATCATAATTCATCTTGAATAATTCATACTGCCTTAGCAGAATGTTGATTTTAGTTTCCTTTACTTGACTAGTTCCTTCATATGTCACAACCAGCTTGTCCCGAATCTCCTTGGAACTTTTGCAGTTGGATATTCTGTTGAACTCCTCTGCACTAAGAGCAAGATATAACAAGGTCATAGCTTCTTAATTTTTTGATACCTTTTCCAATTCAGTGACAGAAAGATCATCCTCAGACTTGACAGTCATGATCCCATCTGTAGTAGAATAGTAAACATATGGACCATTCTGAGTGATTGACCATAGCACCATGTCATGATCTATGATGATTATTTTCATCAATGCTTTCCAATGCACAGAGTTGTCACCACAGAACATTGGAGGTTTGTTGGATGCTCTTCCTTGAGAGAAACCTCCATCACCTACATTACTCGTTGTCACAAGATGGTTAATTTTTATATAGTGACCCAAGCTCTAATACCAATTGAAAGTGTGTAATGCAGGTATAAAACATGATCAATATACTCTGTAAGGGTGGGGGGTTGAATAGAGTATGCGAACTTTTCCTAAAATTGAAAATTTGAAACTTTAACACAGAGTAATGATGGAATCTCAAAGCTTTGGACAAGTATAAAGGGGTGAGATTTTTGGAAATAGTCTAGAACTTCAAAGCTTCGGAGCTTATCTGTGTTGTGCAGAATGAAATGCAGAACTGTAAGAAGATGAACATTTTTTACGAAGTTCAGCAACCAATGGGCCTACTCCCCGCATAAGGGATACTATCACTCCAGGATTTGAAAAGCTTCTTATTAATCGTAGACTTAGCCCTAGATCTCAAGCCTAAGTGAATTCTCTTACACCTATACAGCTTGTGGTTCCCAACCTATCTAGTTTCAGCTACAATCTGATGAAACAATAAGAAACTATTATTGTTCACTTGAACAACTAACTTACTAAAGTTGATGAGGTATAGATTCAACTAAAATGCACAGATAAAGGACAATACAGAAGAACACAGGAAGAAGATTAAGAAGTGATGCTCAGAAGTGTACTTCAGAGTTCTGGAATGATGAATCTTCTGCAATGTTGAATCTCCAATGTGGTTGAATAGATGAAGAGTTGATTGATGATCTCCCACGAATATTATCTAAAGTTTCTCTATTGATCATTCCTCTCATCATTGCTTGAAATTCAAATCCAAATTATAACAACTTGCAGTAGCAACCTGAGAGATTTTAGGGCAATATTTCCTACAAATCCTTAACGCCTAACAACTTTTTCAACATATATTTTTGAACAGCTAATTTGATTTTGTTAGGAATGTTTGACCAACAACTAGTCCTGTAAGAATTGAACACAAGATAAAACAATATCCAGACAGAATAGCACAAGTACAATGATCTGTTTGACATGATTATCCAATAATCTTAGCTATTTTCTGAGATAATAATCAGTATATATAAATCACTATATATAGCGAAATAATATTAAGTAATAAGATTATTACTTAGAATAAGTCAATAACCAAATATAAAGCCATATAGATTATTCTACAACATGAATTGGTTAGCTTGAAAAACTCAGCAAAGAATCCAGTATGAACTCCAAAGCTTTGGAGCTTTGGTTTTCCTTCAAAGCTTTGACCTGCAAGATGTGATTCTTAAGGAAACTAATATGCACACTTGTTTATCAATTTAAGCACAACATATAAGTTCAAGAATATTTGACAGAGACAATATAAAGACTTCTAAGAAAAATACTGAACCCAATGATAAGCCTGCAACACAGAAACTATCAATCAAGTATATAGCAAGACTATAGACAATCTTGAGCTTCAAAGATTTGGAGCTTTGAAAATGTCTCTCAAAGTAGTCATGTATTTCATCATCTTTAAAGTATAACTCCCCCTGAGTTTATACACCACATAATTCAGAAGAGATTGAGTTATCAGTGGTGACTTCAAGTCATAGGATCACAACACCATTTTCACTGTGAGAAGAATGTGCGTCATTACATAACACCCATATCGTGTTGTCATGGTGGGTAAATCATGTACGCCATTACTTATAATGCCTAATTATGTGTTAGATTTGAATATCATATCAATATTCCCAGATACTAGTATCGATGCAATATATATGTCCTAATTAACAATAATACCAGACTAGAGATATTTAAGAATATAACATTTATTTTAAGGACTTTACTATGTCAACATATCTCCATATAAATAATTGAATGAATAGAAAGAATTTTTATAAGATTGCCTATAGGGCATAGTCCAATGCACACAACACACCTGAGTTACAACCGCTTCACTCTTCTTATCAATTTGTAAGGTCACCAAATTTTGGAAGAGTAAACCTGAACATGGCTCAAGAAAAACTGATTATGGTAATTCTAACTCAGGTTTAGGCTCGCACGGTCATAATTCAATATTTCTGCACCAAGATTCAAAATCTTCTCAATCTTCTAGAGTCTCTTGTTACAGAAATATTGTTGGATACGGATGTCACACCCAAATTGTCATTCTTGGCAAACCTCCTTCATAGTTGAATTCTGGTAGAGGTTTTGCATTGTTAGAGGTCTTTTCTCAAATATGTGGTAGGACTAAACATACATCAATGGAATGATGGTACATGTTGGACACTTCTAGATATAGTGGTACTAGACAAAAGAAGGTATACTCTGCTACCACCTCTCCTAATCCTAATCAAGATCATTTTACTGAACCATGGTTGCTAGACAGTGGATCAAACCATCATGTTGCTCACAAAAACTCAACCTTCTCCATTCTCATCCTTATATTGGTCTTGGAACAATCAATATTGGAAATAGTACAACAACAGTTTCTACACCATTACAACATTTTCATTTGTCACATGTAAACTATCCTCCTCACTTATCTACAAATATTATTTCATTTCAACAATTTGATGTTGATAATAATTTTTAAGTACTTTTAACTAAGTGTTTTTTTCATTCAGGACAATTCCACTCAAGCTCTTCCTGACAGAGGACCACGTAGAAATGATCTATACTACATTCCATATTCTATGCAATCTCAGTCATCTACACATCATTCTTCTGCAGCTGTCTTCTCTAATGAATCTCTCATACTTCTTCCTCCATTGGCATGTTTCACCAAATTTTTGAACATCCATCCTTTCCTGTTTTAAAATCCTCGCAGTCTTGTCTTCATTAAATTTTTCATGAGTATTCATCCTTGTGTACTGCTTGTGCTATCTCTAAGATACATAAACTTAGCTTCCTTGTATCTCCTTGTTCTTTTTGTATTGGTTCAGATGTATTGGGTCCAGCCCCTATTACTTCTTTTTAATAATTTCAGTTCTACATTTTGTTCGTTGATGATTGTCCCAAGTTTTGTTGGCTATACCATCTTAAGTGTACGTCTCATGCAAACTCAGCTTACTTAAAATCTTATCTCCACACAATTTGACTCCATTGTCAACTTTTTTAGAACTAAAAATGATTCTTCCTTTGCCATGTTTCTTCAAAAATATGATACATTGCATCAAACTAGTTGCCCTGACACTCCGAAACAAAACGAGAGAGTTGAGAGGAAGCATATGCATCTTATTGAGTCTGATTTGGCTCTCTTGGAAAATGCGTCTATGCCTAACACTTTCTTACGAGATGCAGCAAGAACTGCCAATTATCTTATAAACAGGCTACCAAGGGATCCATGTCAATTATCTCACATTTTGAATTACTCTATCGTAAGTTCCAAATAACAGTTCTCTCAAGGTTTCTCAGGGCATGTGCTAACCCGGGTTGAGGCCTTACATCTCTAACAAATTACACCGTAGGTCCATTCCTTGTGTCTTATTTGACTACTTTACCAATACCAAGGGTTACAAATGCTATGAACCACTCTCTAAGGTCATTTACATTTCAAGGAATACCCCATGTGATGAAACCAAATTTCTTTTTGCCACATGGATGCTGCTTGTCCTTTTAAGCCTATATATTACACATATTCATGGGCATTTTTGCCTTCATGGTTTCTTAAATCTCATCATCTATTTTTCTCACATGATACTCCATGCCCCGTCCCATCTTCTCCACTCTCCTTCAGCCCATTCCCTTCACCTTCCCAGAAGATGGATTCTTCTTCTTCTTCTTTTTCTTCTTCTTCTTCTTCTTCTTCTTCTTCTTCAAAAATTTAGGGTTGGTATTTTGAAGACTAACCCTAAATATGTGAATGTCACCATTTCTAATGATGTATCATAAAAACACACATATTTGTATGCTTATTTGGATCCAAAATGAATTAGGTATATGAAAAAAAATAGTTCTCAACTTTTTTCCAACAACATATCTAGGTCCTGGTACCCCTTCCTGCACATATGAAATCTATTGGCAGTTGGTGGCTGTACAAGGTTAAAAGTATTGGTGTATTCCCTAGAGGCAATCCATATTATCGCGACATTTATTTAATGGTAAGGACCCTTTATTAATTTTGTTGTCTGTATGAGGATATGTTGACACAATGAATTCCTTAAAATAAATATTGTATTCTTAAATATTTCTAGTATAGTATTATTTTTTATTAGAACGACTGTAATGCATCGATACTAGTATGTGGATAGATGAATATGGGATATCAAGTATAACACATGTGTGCGTATTACGATTAATGGTACGAAATTGACCCGCCATGAGAACACTATATGGATGTTACGTGAGTGTCACAAGTTCTTTTCAAAGCGGCAAGGGTGTTGCGATCCTATGACTTGGAGTCACTACATTCCCTAGATGAGGAGTAACATGAACATCACGCTCTAACATGGTGATTATAAGGTCAATAATTGGACATGTTATGAAACATGTTGAGAGGTGTGAGTGATGTAGATATTATTTGTCCCTCATACATAACAGGAGTAAATATCCATGGCCACTTGATGAGTGCGACTTAGAAAATTGCATGGCAATGCTCAGATGGATCCATATGAGATATTGAGTCATTTTTTTGTCTACGTCTACTCAGAAAATCGAGAAACTATAGATTGGATATACAAGGGTGACACCCCATGCCTTGTGTCTAATCTGGATATTTGGAAAAATGGATTATATGACACAAAAACATTGGTCATAGATGATTGGTAGATCATTGGCTTTCCTATTCCTTGGGTGACACTTATTTATTGCTAGATACCATCAAGTGTATGTGAGATTTATCTATCACTACCAACGTAATTAGGCACCTACAGGGTCACACACAATAGCGGATAAAACTAGAATTGATATGATTCTTAGTTGGACTAATAAGAAAAACATACTAAGTCCCAAAGTGAAACTTGATCATAATTTTAGTATTAAGGGACGATTACATACTTTAATCCAGCTGTACCAATACTATCCACATGAAACCTACATGTGTGATGTGTCACTACTCCATATACGTTGTATAAGAATCGTGACATACTCGCATACTCGCATATCTATATGGGGGTTGTGAGACAGGGTCCTCTCGCATATAATCATGACATACTCGGGAGTTAAGGCTTTAAGCGATTTGGAGGCAAAAGTAAGGTCCATTGCGCGCGAGCTATGTATATACTCTCACAGGACCCTTGTATGTTACTCAGGAGACTCGCGACATACCCGCCTATATATGCGGTCGACATTTATGTATGCGATATAGTTATATAACCAGTCCATCTAGTTATATAACTACTCGTAATCGTTGTCTTATGACAAGTATATATATGAGGGTCATCCTCTTTATAGAGGTTTGGATCTTTTATAGTTCTCAGCCCCATTGCCTTGCTGTGAGTAACATAATTGGCTTACTCTCGTCCCTCATTCTATTATGTCCTTCTCACCCATAATTAAAGTCTTCATGTATCATTTTTCGTACTAATCTATTAAAGGAACACACAAGGATCCAATGCAGACTCACCCTGTCCGCATTGGTGAACCCGACGTGAAACGCCAAACGTTTCACTCAAAGATCTTGCTACCATGAGCCTTCAAAATGACGGTGAAGAAGGGTATCATTCTCCTTCACGAGAAGATACCCAGATCCATGTCAACCAAATTCAGAAATCGTAAACCGTTTCAGAAGATTCTGAAAATATTGAGAGACTTAATGACACAATACAAGTTCGGGCCGCAAGCATGCAAGCCCAAGCAATGCAAATCTCCTAGATAATGGTAGTCTCGGGAAACATGGCGACCAACTCTATGAAGGGTCATTAAACACCTCCAGGGTCGACTACAATACTTCCTCAACAGATTAATTTTCCACCACTGCCTCCTCAGCAAACCAGCTTGCCGTCGCCACCTATCGCACATGGTGTTTTCCCGGAGTGCATACTAATAGGAAATACATCAAATGGTCTTCCTTCTGTATCCCTGATTGGAACTCCGGGATCTCAACCAATGATTCAAATTTTGTATGATCCTGCCGTGCCATATCTTTTTGAGTCAATCATACGACTTCGCTTGCAGGTGGAATAGGAGGCATAACTTCTGTGCATTCCTGGAGCAACGAGTAGATAGATTTTTGGCTAACCAAAAATTGGAGGATAACATGCTCCCAAAGGCTCAATGTGCTCTACCAATTCCACGTGAGATATACTTGTTGCCTTATCCCACATGATACAAGACTCCCAAAATGGGAGAATTTTGAAGAAATCAACAGAAATGCATAAGAACATGTTTTGCGCTTTATTAACTTGATGGGTCCTCATGGAGCGGAAACAAAGCTACTGATGCGTGACTTCCCCACGTCACTAGGTCATGTGGCGTACGAATTGTATAGGCCACTCGATCATGCTCTATTCCCAGTTGGGAGGACATGGTGAAGAAATTGTACACAAAATTATTTCTAGAAGAAGAAAAAGTGACAAACATTCACTTATCTAGAATGCATCAAAAGCATGATGAAGAGGATGTCGCGTTCATAAACAAATTCAGAATGAAGTCGCTCGAGTGCATAGATGATGTGGTAGAAAGGCGCCTAATGGAGATCTGCTTACAAGGAATGCGAGATGGGTACAAGGTGATGCTAATTAATCACCAAATTCCAGCTTTAATAAGTTGTTATATTTCACACAAAATATAGAGCCCATTGTAGAGTAACAAAGGAAGAAGTATACTCAGAGCAATTTGAGTTATAAGATAGGCGGTTTCAACTACAAGAGTGGATGTGAAGTGGAAGTCAATGCTGTGACATCGAAAAAATATCAAAACGCCTTTCAAGAAAGCCCCTCCTTTTCCTTGTTCTCTCAGCGAGGTAACCAAATTTTGTAATCAATGAGGAAAGACGGTGTATTGCCTTCGCTTGGGAATCCTCCAACAGGTGAATAATTATGTGACCGCAAGTGGTGGGAGTGTCATGGAACCGTGTTGCATCCCACTGCTAAATGCAGAAAATTAAGATGGATGATTGATAAGAAGATGAAAGAATGATAATTGATAATAGGATAGACGATAAAGGATGTCCACGATAATCCTTTTCCCCCACATTCGAAGGAAGAATCTAAAGAGAAGGAAGTGGTAATGGTTTCAATTGTATATCACGAATGGGAAGAAACTGAAACGACACCTATAATAGCTGATGTTCATCAAACCGAGGATTACAGTATGGATACTGAAGATTGACGTGCTGCGTGGGTTGTTGATTCATATTTATGATGAGATGAAATTTTCACATGCCTTTCATTTAGAAATGAACAAATCCATTTTAAAGGTTGCAGATAACTAGAAAGAATATTTCATTATGATCAATGGGGAAGTTGTCAAAGCCGTTTAATCTTCAACTGTGACTCTGACTTTTTTGAAAGCTGACAAGAAGGTGGACTCTCAACATCACACACCATTGTGTGTAACAACTGTAATCAATGGTGTCGAAATTGAAAGAGCCTATGTAGATGGAGGAGTAACTGTAAACATAATCCACTCAGCAACCTGGAACTAGCAGGCATATCTGAAAGAAAAATAGTCAAAAGAGTGTCTCCCTTGCTGGGCTTCGGAAATAAGTCATATATGACTTTAGGTTTTATCATGCTCGGGATTCAAATTGGAAAGATGAGTCGTTCCTCCAAGTTTCATGTTATAATTTATAATACTACTTATCACATGATTATTTGGCGTGCATGGATTCAACGTTTGAGGCAGTACCATGATGCGCGCATCAGATGATGAAAGAAATTTGTAAAGGAAGGGTAGTTGATATTCTAGCTTCAATTAATTGTTTTAATTTTAAAGAAGAAAATCTTACATAAGTTTTGTGGTTTATGGAATTTGCAGATGAAGAAATTCAAGGACTGTTTAATTCTACCCCTTTGCCTAAGTGGGATGATATTCAGGATCTGTCACTAGCAGGAGTTATGTTAATGAGGGAGAATTTTTGAGTTGACCAAATTTCTAAAGTAAAAACTTTGAGTGTTATTGTTCAAAAGAAGAATATTTACTATTTGAAACGAATGGTCGAACATGAAAATGATGGTAACAAAATTAGAGCTTCTATCAGAACGGGAATACGTTTTTTTCGCATATGAAGGTGCCCGGGATCATCTTTGAGTTCGAGGATGACCATGGGATTTAGGAAACAAATAAAGATGTTGACATGAATGAAATACCGATTGGTGCAATGGAAGAAGGTTTGGAAGAGGCCCCAACGTGATTTGAAGATTTTCCTAGACGACATAAACAAGAATTGAAGGAAGTATTTATGAGTCCAGATGAAGATATGAAAAAGACTTGTATTTTTATCCGCAAATTTTGATAGTAGTGAAGAAGAAGCTTTGTTAAAATTACTAAAGGAGTACATAGACATTTTTTCATGGGAGTATAATAAGATGCCCGGGCTCGATACAAATGTTACAATGCAAAAGTTAGATGGGATATCAAATGCAAGGCTAATTAAACAAAGCATGTTCAATTTCATTCTAGAGATAAAGGATAAAATCAAGGAGGAAATTGAGAAGTTGTTGAAAGAAAAATTCATCAAAATTTTACCTCATCACACATGGCTTGCAAACTTTGTACCAATTGTAAAGAGGAATGGAGAGCTGCGAGTGTGAATTGACTTCATAAATCTAAATTTCTTTTGCCCAAATATAATTTTCCATTGCCCAATATAGATCTCTTGATAGATTCCACAACGGGTCACGAGATGTATAGCCTCATAGATGGATTCAGCTGGTATAACCAAATCAAGATGGATCCATAAGATGCAGAAAAGACAACCTTCATCATGCCTGTTGTAGTATTTCATTTACAAAACCATGGTTTTTGGATTAAAGAATGCATGTGCGACCTATCAATGGGAGATGATGGCCCATTTTCATGACATGATGCACCAGGAAGTGGTATTCTACGTTGATGATTGGTTATCAAGTCAATGAAAAAATATGATCATTTAGGAGATCTGCGAAAAGTATTTGAAATATGTAGACAATATCAACTGAAGATGAATTGCATGAAATGTGCCTTTGGAGTGACTTCCGGTAAATTACTGGGATGTGTAATACACAGGCAATGAATTGAACCAGATCCGGCAAAAATTTCGGTAGTCACAAGCTTGCCTCCCCCATAAACATAAAGTTTACTCAAAACTTTCTTCGGAAAATTGTCTTATATGCGAAGATTTTTCTCTGCGTTCTCCAAGCTAAGACATTGTTTCAATAACCTACTCAAGAAGAATGTTGCATATGAATGGATTATGGAGCTTCAAGAAGCATTTGACAAATCGAATGCGCTGTTGGTACTGCCATGAGTAATGATTTCTCTTAAGTTAGGATCACATTTGATTCTTACATGGGCACATTGTTGGCTCAAGAATTTGAGGGGAAGGATAGACCTATATACTACATTTCGCGGGTGGTACAAGAAGATGAGTCAAGAGATGTAGACATAGAAAGACATTGCCTTGCTCTATTTTTCGTCATCGAAAATCTGAAGCATTATTTCGCATCTTATAAAAATTATTATTTGGAGCACTCTCGCATTCTCACTCAACGTAGGTGTTTTCTAAACTGTGTTTAGATAGAACATGCAATTTTAAAGCCTATATGTTTAGATAGCACACAAAATTCAAAATCCTATCTACTAGATAGCACATGCAGTTCAAAAACCTGTTGGTCTAAATGGAACAAGAAGCTTTTATGTTTAGAAAGCAGCATATCATCATTATCAACATCTCTGATTTGATATTAGAATATTTCAAACAGCATACTTGCGAAAAACAATCATTAGATTGCAAAAGTTTGCACTTAGCAAAATAAAATCCAAAGGCCAAAACAACAAAATGTCACGCTCTAATTCTTAATCAAGACTATGGTTCAGTTAAAAGAATTATTAATCAAGTAAATCTTTCTCAAGAGACTCTTGAGGATCCATGACTATGGAATCTCGCTCAATAGCATTTAATAATTTTTTAAGCTCACCTATCTTGGCAGCTTTCTCCTCTATCTTCTTGATTGCCTTTTCAAGAGATTCGCGTGATTGAGCTAACTTCGCAGATTCTGTAGCTAACTCTTCATAATTCATCCTCAAAATACATGAGTTTTGAATCCTTATCAGTCTATATTGAATCCATGCAAGGTTCAAATTTCCATGAGCATATGTGATAGCACGCTTAAAGAAATCAAGAAAATACTTAGAATCAAAAGGGGTAATTGTTGAAGGAGTTTAACATAATTTAAATTTAAGAGTGGCACTAACTCTTCCAAAATTAATCCTCTTTCAATAGCTGACAATTCCATATCTTTGATAAATGTCTCTGGATGAGCAAGATGTATTTTCATAAGTCAAGACAATGAAGACTGTTTCACATTTGTGCCTTCAACAATTTTCTTAAGTCGTGGAATTTCCAGAAGTGCAATTCTTAGATCTCCAGTAAATTTAAAGAATTGTTGGGTTTTGATGCAGGTTACGCCACGGAATAACAAAATTAGTCATGCTCAAATCCCACCAAGGATCACATGCAAGCTATCATAAATTGATAAGGTCATAAAAGATGTGTACCTTAGTTTGGGAGATCACACGAAGAATAGTGTCTTCGTCTCTATGAATATCCACACCTTGAATTCTTGATTGGATTCCTTCCTACCGTGTAGTGCTAGCAACAGAAGAAGGAGGAATGGATCATGCAAGACGAGGCACCACCAATTGCCCAAGGAGGGTCGGCGGCGGTAAGGGGCGGACGGGTTGGGGGGTTTCGGACTCCCAACTTGCTCTCTCTCTCTTGCTTTGTTATGTTCTCTCAATAATGACTTGTGTTGAGAAATATAAGCTAGAGTTCCTTTATATAGTAATAACTCTTTATTAACTAAATAAAAGCCCCAATACTAATCATGTCCTTACATGGATTAGTCAACTTGCAAATTAGTCCTACTAAGTCTGCTTGTTGTTGCGTTATGATCCTTTTATTAATTAGTCCAACTAATTAATACCTATATCCAATTTAATCCATCCGATGTGTGACCCCGTAGGTTTCTACTTAGTTGGTAGTAACTCTTTACTAACATGGAGCGGTGTCTAGCAACACATCCATGCCACCCAACTAATAGAAATAGTCAGTGATCCAGACAAACCTTGTGCCCAATGTTCATGTACTATGTTATCCATTTTTCTCCATATCCGGATTGGACACGAGACATATTAGTCACACTCGTATATGTAATCCATAGTTCCTCGGTCCTGGGAATATGCTTATGTGAGAAGATAACATCAATATCTCCATATTGATTTATCTGACTCCTAATGCATACCCATGTGTTAGACTTGATATGTCCATATCAATCTACCCACATACTAGTCTATAGTTGATTGTCCCGTTAATCAATATAATGGACTAGGGACATTTAAGATAAAAAACACATTGTATCTAAGGACTTTATTATATTAAATATCACAATAAATAATAAATGAATGTTATAGCCAAACATTGTTCATACTAAATATAGATTGCCTCTAGGAAACCTACTCAAACAGTCTCCCACTTGCACTAGAGCCAATATCTCGAATCTCTTATGCATACAGATCTAGTGTGCCCTTCATGCTTTTGCTGCACAAGTGGTTTTGTGAGCGGATATGAAAGATTTTCATCTTTTGGAATCTTGCACATCTTCACATCTCCTCTATCGATCATATAACGAATAAGATGGAATCTCCTAAGTACATACTTCGATTTCTGGTGTGATCTTGGTTCCGTGGCTTCTGAAATCGCTCCAGAGTTGTCACAGTACAACGTCATAGGATCCACGATGCTAGGGACCACACCGAGCTCAGTGATAAACTTCTTTATCCAAATTGCCTCTTTAGCTGCTTCCGCAGAAGCAATGTACTCAGCTTCATTTGTAGAATCAGCAACTGTCTCTGGCTTGTAACTCTTCCAGCTCACAGCTCCTCCATTCAGGCATAACACATACCCCGACTGTTATCTGTAGTCATCTTTGTCAGTTTGGAAGATTGCATCATTGTAACCAATTAATTACATTGAGCTCTTCCTCACCTCCAAATATCAAGAATGCATCCTTAGTTCTTCTCAAGAACTTGGGGATGTTCTTGATAGCAATCGAGTGACTCTCACCTGGATTAGACAGATATCTGCGTACCATACTCAACGCGTATGATACGTCTAGTCTAGTACACAACATGGCGTGCATGATGCATCCTATGGCTGAAGTATAGGGTATCCTAATCATACAGTCCTTCTCAATCTCATTGGAAGGACAGTCAGTCTTAGAGAGAGTGACTCCATAGTTCCTCGATCATGGGAATATGCTTACGTGAGCAGATAACATCAATATCTCCATATTTATTTATCCTAGTCTGGCCAGACATTCTATAAGCACCATCCATCGAGTGGCCCGTGGATATTTGCTCCCAGTATGTGGGAGGGAGAAATCCTCTCTACGTCACTACGATCTCTAAGCTTGCTTCCTATCATGCCCAATAACTATCTTTATAGTTACCCTTTTAAGGCGTAACGTTTGATAATATCGAAGCATGATATTTAACAACTAGAGAACCTAGTGACTTCAAGTCTAAGGATTACAATATCATTAGCACTACGAGAATCGATTGTGACTTTGACATAATCTAATGTATCCTTCTCGTCGTGGGTCAATCCAGTGTGTCATTACTCCTAATGCATATTCATGTGTTAGACTTGATATTTCCATATCAATATACCCACATCAATATATACAATAACGATTGATCATGCCATTATTTGTCTCCACAACCGTTGGATGAGACATCACGTGGGAGTGAAAATTGGCCGTTGGATGAATCATCATTCGGATGTGACTATATGAGGGTTTGAAATTTCAAAAATCGTACCTCCATCAAAACACTCTTCACTTTCCCCTCTCTTTCCTTCTTAATCTCCATCTCTTTTCTCCAATCTGGTCCTTTTCTCTCTCTCTCCTCTCGATCTCTCTCCCACTCAAAGAACAGAGGTGCGTTTTCAACTATGTGATTGGGGGACACCGGACGTGGCAATTAGGGTCAGCTGGGTTAGGTTATCGACTTGAGCAGCAGTTGTAGGATTTCAATCGTACTAGAGAATTGAGGTTTTGGTAGTTTCTAACTGCCGGATAAGGATCGCGAGGGTTGTGGTGGTTGTTTTCACCATCTCTCAGGTGAAGACATCAATTTTTTCAATTTTTTCCATCTCTTCCTTACTCAATCGGTCATTGATTTGGGTTGTTGCTGACTTGTTGTTGCTGTTGTTGTTATTGTAGATGATGCTGCTGTTTCTTTGTTCTGAGTTCTGATCTATTGGTTTTTTCGAATTACTCATGGTTGAGAGTAACTTTACTACTGGATATTTGGGGATGGGATTAACTCTATTGATTTCTTCCCACTTAATTTGAGCACACTGCCGTCATGAGGCAAGTGATGTAGGTATTTTTATGATGTAGACCTATTTCGTCATTCCTACTGATTGTTTAGAATCTTATAAAATCCCTAATCTTTGTAAATAATAAGGGCAAAAAGTTTGGAATCGGGAAAAACTAATGTACAGTTCGGATGCAATAGGAGTCCAGAGATAGCCAGCACTGAGTGCAATGGCAAGTTGGTTGTATTGCTATTTGAGTTGCTTGCTGGGTACCTTAGGGACATGGGCTGCTTTCTGTGTCCTAATGAATTTAGGGACGGGCTTGTGCTCTTGGATGTACAGGAAGGTATACAAGTTAGGTATTATTCAAATTAGGTAGGCCAGTTGGGAGTAGGATTACGAGTTGATGATTGTTCAATTCAGATAGTCCAGTTCAAGTTTACGTACTTCAGTTCATTAAGGATTGATATCATAGGGTTCATTTTTTTTATGACGTTACTTTGATTATGCTTAGGAATCTGTTTGGGAATCTAAGGCGGGATTGCTTCTCTTTTCATTAAGGTAGTTTCCATCTCTTTACCTAAACACTTGATTCTCTGTTAGTGCTACTTGGAACAGCCTGAACGTGTATTTTGTTTTGAGTGGATGTCTGTAACTTAAAACCTTCTCTTTTGTTATCAAGTTGTTTTTATAGAGTCCCAAATTTTAAGTACACCAGTTTAGATATAATACTTGAATTTATCCGCTAAATTGTTCTCTTAGAAATTCTTATCATTTTCTCTTTTCTTTAAAATGTTTGACTGACCCCACAGTAAAAGCATACCTATATGTACTGGATTCTGGCCTCATCCAGCAGTAGCTCTTGGTTGGATCGTCTTCTCATGTAATTATTTTAAAGGTTTGGCTGGGGCTAAACAAAATTGTACAGTGACATGGTTCTAGCTGGGTACTGTTTCAATCTATATTACTCTATTAGCTCAGTCGTTAAGTAATCTAGGTTAGGTGACCTCTTTCAGCAGTGGTGATAGCTTAAATAGAGGAAGGATTGTGTAAACGGTTGTATCCTGATACATCAGTATGAGTTTCTGCACTGATGAACCTCTGAATATTTGTATTCCATTTACGTCTATAAATATTTGTGGCTCAGACGCTCAGTGTACTGAAATGTAGTAACCCGTCTACATCGAGCTGATTCATTGTTGAAATTGAAAAACTGATAGCAGCCTGCCTCATTCTCTTAGTTGTCATCTGCCTCTTGACCAACACTTCTCTGCAACGGTTTCTCGAGTTCAGATTTTTGCTGCCTCTCTCAAACTTTATATAATCTCACACTTAGGGGTTTTGTTTTCGACCGAGTTAATTATTTGATACCTGTCTCACAACTATTTATCAGTTGTTATGTAGCTCAATTGATACCCAAGGATTGCCATCATCAGAGAAAATCACCCTTCCATGTGAATTTCACACGGCTCACAACTATTTTTCAGTAACTTTGAGATTTCATTTTTGCATAACTAATTGTACTTTTAATGTTCTACCTTTTGCTATAAAGTTAGTTAAACGTTTCGTACAATTAATCTAATATTATGTGCATCCATCAATAGCACTGTGCATGCCGCTAAGCAGAGAGGTTAGGCTACAAGACCATCCCCCAAGGCTCTGTAGAGGGCCATGGAGTATTTTTTGTGTTCTCTTTAGAAGGTAAGACTCTGTTACCTTAGTTGAAACCCGCTACTTTCTTCCCCGGAAACCTTTTCGACCAGAGAACCCAGTTCGAAGGTTTATAATTCTACCTTAGTTTGTATTTTGTTTAACATTAAATTACACCTGGTTGTTCAATATTTTTGATGTGTTATGCTTTTAATTGTTTATAGTGTTCTCATTCAGGCTTCTGACGCCAACGACAATTACCGACCACGATTCAGCCTTTTCTTCACCAGGTTAACCACAAAGTTCTTGATATGAATTTGCGATTCTTCGCCATTGCATACCGGTCGATCCAAAGATTTACTAGGATGTCTCCTTGCATTAATGAAACCGGCCTTTATTTTTTAAACACTGATTTGTATACCATGCTTTTAATTGAAGCTAGTTTTTACTGATTTTGATTCCTTTATTCTATCAATTGAAATGAAGGATTTGTGTGATTTTAAGAATGCATTTTAATTTTTCAACTGTTTTTTGACATGTTATTTTTTCGACATTAGAAGTATCTTTATGAATTATAGTATGGAATATAACTCATTTGGCTGTAGCTCACAACTCTTGAAATTGTGTTGTAACTTTGCAGGCTGGTATAACTAAGAAGCTGAAGGATGAAAAATTATAAGGATAGCCAAAACACTTAGTAAGGGAAAAGGAGATGGGTCTCTCCATTTTCAATTATTATCATGTAATACTCAGAAAAAAAAGTATTACCTCCTTTGTCAAATTTAACATTACCATCAATAATACCCTCATCTTCAGGTTTGTAAGAAAAAAAAATGACATGAATGTTTGGTAGTTTCCTGAGGGCACGGGTCATTCTCTAGTACTAGTTTATAGTTATTTGTCCCGTTAATCATTATAATGGACTAGAGATATTTAAGATAAACAACACATTGTATCTAAGGACTTCATTATATTAAATATCACAATAAATAATAAATGAATGTTCTAGCCAAACATTATTCATACTAAATATAGATTGCCTCTAGGGCACCTACTCCAACAAACACAACATCATTCGAGCCACGCTAAAGGTTTTCGCCAATCCTCATCCTCATCGATAGTGCATACTGCGAGTGTATATCTTAACAAAGAACAAGTATCCCATCCTCCTTGCAAAGTTGCAGCATATGCGCTAATTTGAGGCCAATAAGTTCCATGCCGTCGTGCCTTTCTGTAGATTGTTATTTCATTCTCCCCACAGTATTCTTGGTAGATTTTATCTATATAGTCTTTCACTTCGGTTTTTCATAACACATCGCATGAGAATTCCTCCCAAAACTTTGATATGTAGCAGAACTTCATGGATATAAAATCCTTTCCTCACTGTCCAATTCACGTCTTCAGACCTTTTGGCAAGTGTGTCCGCAATAGGCTTTCTCCAATCATCTTGTTTGATAACATCTGAATCGCATAAATTTTCAATGACTATCTGTGAGGCCTTTACATTAACCTGTATTAGTGCCGGGCATTTGTCTCTTGCTACCTTTGATCCTAGAGTTGTGAGTTCATATGTGTGACAATTACCAGATCGCGAAGTGCGCTCATATGTGATAGAGCTGAAGGATTGTATTAATTTATGTACAATTGTTCGGTAACTTAAGAGGTTTATATCTTTCAATGAAAATTCTCATGAATATTTCTTCACAATAAGTTTGAAATCTCCCATGAAAATAAATCTTTGACTTCCAAAATTTTGGCCGCGAAAAGTTCTGCAGCCAAAGCTTCATAGTTGTCTTCATTATTAGTGAATTTAAAGTCTAATTTGTAGAAAAGTTGTATGATTTCTTTATTCGGTTTTGTTAAAACGATGCCAGCGCCCCCTCTTTACTGGGTAGATGACCCATCAAAGTTCCATTGTGCATTTTCTATTTGGTTAAACTATGGATCTTCAAAAGTTTCTTCTACCATCGGTTCATAGTTCGCATCTGGAGATTGTGCCAATAAATCTCCCACAACATGCAATTTGATAGATCTGGGTCGTGTGCAGGTGACATCATATGCATATATGGTCCTCAACCATTTCGCTAATCTCCCACAAGGAGTAGGATGCGCTAAAAGATACCGTATGGGATCACTTTTAGTCATCACAATAACTCTTCTATACATTCGACCATTTATTCCAAAAGGACAATTTCTTATTAAGAAATGATCCACAAGACCCATGAGAGCAACACCATTTGTACATCTTCTAAGGTAGGTCCATCTTCAAAGGAAGTGAAATTAAAGCTGTGAGTTTTCTTTGAATACATAGATAACAAATTCTGCAACATATCTTGATCAAGCTTCAAATCCAGGCCTTTTGTTGCAGGAATGACATCATAAATTTCATCTTGAGTTAAAGTAACCTCATGATATGTCAGTATAAGCTCATTCCATTCTTCTATTAAATCTACTTTCCCAAGAAAATTGTGGTGACTGATTTCAGTATATGGATATAGCCCAGCTTCAAGACCTAACCTTTGAATATCATCCAGATTGACTAAATTCCAATAATCTCTTGCGGGTATCAGCATCAAAAACATGATATCTCTATCAGAAGGAGTTGGAAGGTTTTGAACCTTAACTATTGCATTATATAAATCTTCTCCATAAAGCTAAGGATCATATCTCCACAGATCTTTTTGAGATTCTGGAATCTCTTCGGCTTCTTTAAGAGCCTTTGTCCTTGACATTTTATTTAAAATGAAGAAGATATGCAAAAATTCGTATAAATTTATGCAAAAAATTAAGAGCAAAGAAACACAGTACTAATAATTTTGACATAACTGAGTAGAAAAAAAGAAGCTTATCTTCTGGTTTGGAGGAAAACGAGATTTTGCTAGTAGGTTCTCAGATTTGAGGAAATGCTTCAAAATATATTTTCTATGTACTAGAGGGAGAAGAAATTTCTAAGATAATGGTAGCAGAGTAATGGCGTGAGCACTTCGTAGTATCTCTTGGGTTGGTTGACCCTTCAAATCCCCGCATTACCTCGGTAACCACCGCATCGTGTTACGGTGGGTTTTCCCACGTCACTAAAAGTATGTTGGATTCTATGACACTACTATACGAATTAGTAGGTTATGATGAAAATGGAGGCTAGTGTCTCTTGATTTTGAGTTGAAGAGTGTTTGACACACGCGTTCTGGTTTTTTCACTCAATCTCGTTATAAGTGAGATTCACGCGCAAAAAGAGGCTAATTTAGATACTTTAATGAAGATGTACTAATACTTATCCAAGTGGAATCTACATGTATGATGCGTTAATACTCCATATACATTGTATAAGAGTAGTTACATACTCGCATATCTATATGGTGGCTGTGACACAGGGCCCTCTCGGATATAATCATGACATACTCTGGAGTTAAGGGTTTAAGCGGTTTGGAGGCTAGAGTAAGGTCTGTCGCCCATGAGCTATGCATGTACTCACACGCGACCCATGTATGTTACTCAAGATGCATGCGATACACTTGTCTATTGTTTAGTTACATACTTAGCTTACTCTCATCCCTTATTCTCTTATATCCTTCTGATTCTTGCCTAAAGTATTTGTTTATCGTTTGTAGTACTAATCTATCGCAGGTAAACGCAAGGATCCAATTCTTTGCTTTCCACAACAGTCGTGATTACGGTGATGAGTTATTCGCGTGTTTGTGTCATATACGATTTTTTTAGAAATATCTTAAGCATCCTCACGTCATTCCCTGTTTTCCAAGATTATGTGATTCAGGAATTTCGTCGCCTTCCTTCAGCAAGCTTGCACCAGTGAAAAGGGATACCAGTGAAAAGGGAATTTCGTCGCCTTCCTTCGATATTCGTGATCGTCACTAGTAAGTCAGACTGATGTAATATTCTAAGCATCGGATTATGTTCATTCACATGGAATCCTTTATAGGCTTTAGGCCAAACTATTGTTTTATCCCCTGTGTTTCATTTCCTAAAACTGGTATCACAGACACACACGAAACTTTCATATGGTTACAGGTTATTTGCAATTATTAACGTGATTATTGTTTACATTGTTAGATTGTATGAGATACGGTAGGATAATGATCTTTATGTGATACGATCATAGAGTTGTATAAGATGTAACATGGGCACACTGTTTAGTCTTGTATAAGAAAAAGATTAAGAAATCTGAATTTTGTTTTATGAATAAGGCAAAACAATTAAAGTGTTCATGTTCGGTTATTCTGCCTGCGCAGATCATCTGTGTAGCCGGATCACTGCTGAAGTGGTGAAGTGAATATTTGATTTACTAAATAGCTACTGGGAATTGTCCCTTTGAACCTAGCCCGTGGGAGGGAGGAGCCCCCTAAATCTTCCAGGGATCTTGTCCCTTTCACCCACATAAAATAGTAGGGTGGTTATGAATCAAACTGCGTGATTAAAATGGAGTATTTTCTTTACTTTACTGGATATTTAATTGCACAATTTGTGGATGTGGCCTAGTGTGTGATTGGTTTGTGTGGGTTGGTTTTATTAATTTATGATGTAATTGATGTAATAATAATACAACATGTGTGTCGCGCATCTTTATTTATTTTGATTGTACTTCTCTTCTCATCACATTCTCGCATAGTGAGTTTCTCCACATATATAAGTAATTAGATTGATATGTAGATATTATCAATTCCATGGAAGCAACAAAGGAATAGAAACAAGGACATGGGCACTTGGATTTGAAGAACGAAGAACTTGGAGAATAGTTTGGCGTTCTTATTGCTCATCGGACATTATCATTGGCTTGAGAATATTGTATTCTTTAGAGGCCACATCCATGTCATGTTTATTTTATATCTTGTTTATGTTTATGCATATGTAAAGTGTAGGCTTTACATAGTAAGGTACATTTATTTATCATGATAATACGTGATGGCGTAAGCAAGTAATATGCAAACTGTCAAGTAAAGGGTCTTACTTAACTAAGCTACTTCAATAGGACTTAAAACCTAGAGGGAAGTTGACTGGGGACTAATTTATGGGAAACGTTTGAATAGGATTTATTCGTCCAATTGAACCAAGAGTTTCATGAGATGTAATTGGAAAACGTTTCCTACTTACGTAATTGAAATTTTGATGTTCACTCAAAGTTGACTCAAAATGAAGTGAAACATGGATCTTGACCCACTAGAAAGATATGTGATGTTTTTCCGTGTTAATGGCGATGGTCATTATTTCGAGAAAAAATTAGTGGGAGCTAAACTTGATAACATTCCTTGTTATATATAGCATTTTATCACTATACTTATACATGTGAATTTATTTCTGTGATAGATATCGATGACATCAAATTCACAAAACTTGACTTTATCTATACGATACATCCTTAAAAAGGACAAGTTGTCTGGAACCAATTTTCTGAACCACTACATAAATTTGAGAATAGTTCTCAAAATAGAGAAAATTTGTACGTCGTACAACATGTTATTCCTGCTCCACCAGCTGCTAATGCCACTTGAGCTTAAATGATGAACTTAAGAAGCATATAGATGATTATTTGGATGTTGCAGGCCTCACGTTAGTTCCCATGAAGTATGATCTTCATAAGTAAAATGATAACATGGAGGCGTATGATATGATAATACATTTACAGAGGCTCCTTTAATATTAAGCTATACATGAAAGGTTTGAAGCCAATCGGAAACCTAGTTTGACCTCATATTCTCAAAATGATTGGGTAAAATGAGAATCTAGAGCAGCTGGGATTCCCATAGGCCAAGAGATGTCTAAGGATCTTATTCTGCAATTATGGCCGTATAGTTAGAGTTAATTCATAATAATTTACAAAATGAATGAGATTGGTAAGACTCTGCAAGATTTACTCAATATGTTGAGACATCGGAACAAAGCCTACTAAAGGCAAATCTATATTGCTGGTTAACAATAATGGAAAGGGCAATAAAGTTACCCCAAACTCCAAAGGTAAAGGAAAGGTTGTTTCTAAATTCAATGATATTTCCTTAAATCCCAAATTTAGTGTAGCTAAGGAAGGAACATGCCACTATTGCTGCAACAACACCCTTATCCGGCTCGGACAAGACCGGGAGGGCGATGTTAAAAGTAACGGCAGAAATCAAAAGCATAACATCCCAACTCATTTATTTATTACATAATATTAAACAACACAAAAGTTTCTAGATATTACACAAGCGTTTCTGAAACTACTACATTATTCTTAACTAGCCAAAACTAGATTCTACTCAAGGTGAAATCCAACTACATGAGTCTCGTTCCCAGCTACACCTTAGTCTTCAGCTCCTAAACCTGCGGTGGGAAGGAAACAGGAACCGCAGTTTTCAAAGTCAGCATGGAAATACTGAGTAAGTGACACCCAAGCTCGTAAAACGGAAGATAATGCATAACTTTCTTTTTACAGCAAATATAAAGAGGAAATAAATCATAAAAATTGTAAAACTTGCAGAGTAAATCAGGAACTCAATATAAACTGTAAAACTGGAAGAAGTGAACCTGATGCATCCAGTAAAAACACTTATAAAATTCTCTTTCTTTGATCTTCTTTTCTCAACTTTCAAACGGGGAGAATTAATCCCAATCTCTTTCTTCTTCTCTTTCTTAAATATCCATATCTCAGAAAAACCGTATTATTAACTTTGTTGACACGGGGAAGAATCTACTAACTCTACACATCCAAAACCTTAAGTGCCGGTTCCCCCCTAAGAATTCTTGCGGCCAGAGAGGTGAGTACATGGAGCGACCCGGCAGGTTGCGACCGGGTTAAACTAAAAACGGGTCGAGAGGACGAAGCCAACACGACCAATCTAATCACAGGCCGAGTGAACAAAGTCAACACGGCAATAATACGCTTCTCCCGTACAACTCTTTCCACTTTAATTAATTATGCATTAATGTTATTCATGTGACAATATCAAGCAAAATAACTTCTTTAAAATGCAAGAAAATTTGAAATAAACATGTAATAAATAACAAGTACTTTTCGAGACAGCTATTAAAATCAACTTGTGACACGAAATGAGCTTGGCACGCAAGGCTTGGCATGTTCACTTACCTTACTTTCCGTAGCAAAAGCACGTTCTAGCAGTGGCTCGGGCTTACAAAGACGTCACCTAGGCCAAAAATGGCCGGAAACCGTTGAGATATGCGTCGGGTCGAAGTCTCGAATCGAAGTCGCCGGAGTTGAAGCTCACCCGCCGGCTTTAATGGCTTATTGGCTGGTTCTGGACCTGTTGGTGTCCTAGTCGGGGCCTTAGGAGTCTACTGGAAGCTCTGGAAGCGAGGGAGAGCTGTGGCAGAGCTTCGGCCAAGTGGGTCGCCGGAATCAATGGTGGCGGCGGCGGCAGTGATGGCTTTCGCTGCTGCTGCTATTATCTGGTTGCTTCGACCCCCCTCCTGGGTTCTCAACCGAGTAAGAGAGGCTGAGAGAGTGGGACGAAGAGGAGGGAGAAAGATGTGGTGAAGTGGGTCTTCTCGGTGGATGATCCGACGGGAGCACGACGGCGGTGGTGGCTCTGCTTCTCTCTGCTAGCAGCTGCTGCGGTGGTCTTCGAACAGAGAGGAAGTGAGAGTGAGAGGAAACAGAGGGTGAGAGGGTCATGGGTTTGCTGGGTGGTGCTTGCCGCCGGAAGTAATGGCGGCAGTGGTGGAGGGGTGGCTGCTGCCTCTCTTCCTCTGCTGCTGCTGCTGTTTTCTGGTGGCAGGTAGGTGAAGAGGGAGAGAGAGAGAGCTGAGTGGTTGAGTGGTGGTGGTGGTGGGCTTTTTCCGAACAACAACAACAATGGTGGTGATGATGTTGACGGTGGTGAAGGTGGTGGCGTTGGAGGTGGAGTTGTAGGGCTGCTGCTGCTGGTGGTGGCTGGTGAGGGCTTTAAATAGTGTAGGTTACTTGGTGGCCAAGTAGTAGAAGGCGGTGGGAAGCCTCCCGAAGGTGTTGGGGTGGTTTGAAGGTTTGAAGGCGGTGAACTTTTGTTTTGCCGTGAAGAAAATGTTTGGTGAAGATGAGAGAGTGAGAGAAGTTGTAGTGTGTAGGTGGAGTACTACTACTTATAGTGATTGGGTGTGACAAGCACACCTAGTCTCGCAGTGGTCGGGTACGCGTTTAAAACTAAGATTTTAACTAAAATTTACGAAACGTTAACATATTATTTCGCGATTGTTAATCTATTATTTTTCTAAAATTTTCTACAAACAAAACTCGAAAATTTATTCTCATATTATTTTGCCAATAAAAATTATTATTATGCTTCTTTAGTGACTATTTTACCCCTACGGATTAAACGGGGTATTACAATTGCAGTGTGGTTGGTCATTGGAAGAGGAACTGCCCAAAGTACCTGAAATAGAAGAAGAAAGGAATTGTGAATTTTAATTCATGTATTTTTGTTATTTAATTCAATATTTCTTTGTATTCATCATGTTTATTTGATACTGGATGTGGAGTCAATTTTTTTATAAATGTACAGGACCTAAAGAGAAGTTGACCATCGACTAAAGGCGAAATATACCTAAATGTGGGAAATGGAACACATGTATGCACTTTTTGCTGGGCATGACACTATTTATAGTGCCTTGGCTCGCGATAAAGCTCTCTAGTCTTTGTTCCAGTGCAATCATAGCAGGCGCATATGTGTTCCTCATCGCATCTGCCATATGGGCTTGAGGGTTGGATGCTAGGACGTGCGATTGGAGCTCAGGATGACTACGATTTTTCGGAATGGGACTAGGGGTAACTTCGGATGTGTAGATCCCAAATGACAAGTTCCTCATAATCGCAGATGGCGAGGTTTGGGATGTACCATGCACATTTTCTGTCATCGTAGAAAGCCTTGGTGGTGGAGGTGGAAAATTTGATGCATTAAAATTACTTTACATAGATGATATCTTTCTCGTGCGAGTCTCATTTATTTGGGTTTTGGTTGCATTTATCATTGATGAGATGCACCCTTTGAGGAAGCTGAGTTTACGTGGCTACTGCTACGCCTGCACAACTGCTGTTTCGGGGTCACCAACAACTGGGTTTTGCTGATTTGCTGGTTGAATGTCACCAATCTGATTAGCTTGGTTTGTTGGAGGGATCTTCCTGTTGTTGGGGGAGGTGTTTCCATCAATTCCTTTTCTGTTTCATGATATGACTGATTCTCCAACAATTTGTTGAAAATTCATATCATGTTCACCAACGTAGATGGGTTTGTGTGAAAGGGATGATGAAAAGTTGTTCTTGAAGACAGCCAGTACAATCCTTGGAGAACCATATATATGGAAACACATAGACATTGGTGGTGATGGGGATTGAAAATAAGCTAAGTATGTATTGACGGAGGGATACAGTTTGTGGTAGTCTATGAACCGAACTTCTATGAAGTGGACTACCCTCTTATATATAAACATCAAGTATCAACGGTCATGGGGTGTTACAACATTAATCACGATCCCATTAATTCCATTAAGTTATCCATTGAGGATATCACAATGGATATCGCAGGAAATTGTTACCGGATATGCGCATCTATAGGGTTTTGAACAAATATCCATTATGAAACACAAGGGTCGCAGGTGGGACAACAACCACATGCGGCGAGCCTTAATCTAGCCTCCAAACCAGTAGATCATCTGGTTCCCGTTCGAGCTTCAATCTTTGAGGGACTCTATCTCAAGGTCCATATGTGCTGACATGGCATAATCTGGTTGACTATCAGTGCCCAAGATCATACAATGATGGATGTCCAAATTGATACAAGAACTGACAGTATAGAAGATTTATCTAAAGTGTCTTTACATGAAAATTTTACTGACAAAAAGCATTTAACATTTTTACGCAAAGAACACACGAACAAAGATGAAAACAAGTTTTTTTAAATGTGGTTAAAACCAAATACAAGTATTACACTGAACAAAAATCTAACGTGATTTAGCATGGCGCAGTTATTATCGTGGTCCCTTTGATTGTCAAACAACTTTTTGCATTAGCGGCTGAATTTTTTTTAGCTCTTCAACATTTGGGGGCCATCCAAGTTCATGTTCAAGATTTGTTTGACCATGAGCTGGATCTTCCACATTCATTCATTCTCTAACTTGTTCTTCAAAATTAATTTGAGGAGCAATATCTTCCGTATCACTAGGATTGGCTTGAGTATTCTGATATGCTACTGCATAATTGTGGTTTGAAGGTTCATTTTCAGCAATTTCCAAATCTTTTTTCAATGCAATCGAATAAGCACAATGAATTATATTCATATTCTAAAATAATATGTAACTAATAAATGAAATTTATTCAGTCAGGTACCTGGATAATCAATTTCCAAATGTCTTGACTGTAAATATTTTAAGGGTGAGAATGTTTGAATTTCACATAGTAATGGATCGACGTGAGGTTGAAAATACATATTTATTGGACAAGAGGACCATCAATCACTGTCAAATCAGGTCAAGTGAACTCCCTTACACCTTGTGGTTCCAAACCTATCTAGTATCAGCTACGAACTGTTGAGCTAAAAAGAACCTCTTGTTCTTCACTTGAACAACCAACCACTAGGTTTTGTGAGGTTTGAGATATACAGAAGATAAGCAGATTAAAGTACAATTGAAGAACACAGTAAAAGAATAAGCTGTCAAATCCTGGATGTGTTCTTCAGGAAAACTAGAATGATTGATCTTATCAAAGCAGTGATTGAAGCCTGAAGTTGTGAGGGATTGATTGTCTGATCTTCCACGAATGTATCACTCCTCTCTCTCAGTTTTCTGTATGCTTCTCATTCTTTCAAAATTCAAACCAGTCTTTTATCCACTCCCTGCAACTGAATGAGAGATTTTAGGATCTCTGTTCCTGAAAATCCTCATTGTTTCTAACTGAATATCAAAACAGCTCTGAGTAGATATCTGTTGGAGTTTGTTGTGATTACATTGCACGTTTGAAAAACCTGTAACAACACTAAACACAAAAACAAACAAAATCCAAATATATAACAGCACTAGGTCTGTTTGGATTTCCAGTTTCTGAATAAAAACTGGATCAAAGAAATGAATCAATAACCTGATTACCATATAAAACATATAACTCATCATAAACCAGTTTAAGACTTGTGAAAGTCATTAAACAGTCATAATAACAAAGATCAAATCCTCCAAGAGAGAATCAAGTTAATTCTGTAAAACTGTCAGCATCTTAAGGCACATCTCAAGGCCTTGGAGCTCTGAACATTCTTCACAGCTATTCAACATTAAGACCAGAAACCTTTGATTCACTCTGATTATGATATCTTCAATTGTGTTAGATATATAAAAAATAGATAACAAGGATATTTGCAACAAATCTATGATCTTATACATCACATAGAACACTTGCATCACAAGATTATCAGATCACATTATATAAGAAAACAACTGTCAAAGCTTTGAAGCTCTGATTAGTATCTCAAGGCCTTGGAGCCTTAGAAAAACTTTGCCTTTCATCACTCTAAATAGTTACTTCTCAAAACACACCTAGAAGTCTTGAGTCAACAATCTCCCCATTGATGAAAGACAAAACCCATAATCTTGTGTAAATATCCCTGCAACTTTTTGTAAGAATTAGATATCATCATTTGCAGAAAATAATAAACAGTAACACTGATTAACCTAGATTAACACAGATAACCATGTCACAATTACATATCACATAAACAACTGATTAACACAAATATCATAATCTCATTATCTAAACATTGAAAAATAACACTTAATAAACACATACAACTTCTCCCCCTTTTTGACTTTCATCAAATAAAGGTGAAGAAATGTTGGATCATTACTCAGAGTCTTAAAAAAACATAGTTTTGACAAAATATAGTTCCTACTGAATGTCAATGCCTTGAGATCAGAAAGAAGAGAAGAAAAAGAAAGAAAGAAAATATCAAGGCTTTGGCTTTCACAAGTCTTCACTTCTTCTATGATGCTTGGCCTTTCTCTGAGCCTTCTCCAACATCTTCATCACTTTCAGCTTCTTCTGCAGACTGATTCTCTTCCTGTTCAGCATCCACCTCAGCAACAACTTCCTCAATGATTTCATCCACTTTCTTGTTCTTGACTTGCACCGAATCACCCTCTGTAGCTGCATCAACACCTTTTTCTTCTCCATCTTCCTCATTATCAGTTTGCTCATATAGATCCTTTGAAGTGAGCACAACTGGAATAGGCTTCTTCTTCTTCTTCAAGAAATCTCCTATCCTTTCATCTGAATCAAAACTAATGTCATGAATAGTAGAAGAAGGGATTTTCTCCAAATTCAAACCTTTGATGACAATATCCAACTTGCGATTCATTACTCCCATCAAGGCTTTGAACTGATTAAACTCAGAAGATAAGTCAAACAGCCTCTGTCTAAGATCTTCAATCTCAACTTGCTGTTCATCTAGCTTGTCAACCAACTGAGAATAATCCTCATTAGCTTGTCCCCTTGATGTTGACGCCCCCTTAGGTTTGATGAAATTTTTCTCCTCAAGCTCATCTTTAGACAACTCTAAATAAAACTTCCAATGTCCCTTTCCTGTCTGAACCACACCAATTCTCTGTAAAGCAGACTCATCAATCAACCCAATACCACTTGTAATCTTCTCTTCTCCTTTCACAGGTACCTCAAAATGATCAAAGAAAAGTGGTAGTAGGTTGGCATATGGAAGAGGATGGTTTCTAGTTCTGGTAGCACAGTAGATCATATGCTCCATGATCACTGTTGGCAGGTCAATCTCAAACCCTTGACATATCAAGTTTATCAGGATAAGAACCTTATCAGTTACCAACTCTCTTGAATTTTCTCTAGGAACAACACTTCTCATCAGAATTGTAAACAGAATTTTAGCTTCACAGTTGAGCACAGAGTATGTCAACTGTTTCGGACCAGTGGGAATATCATCAATGAAAAACATGGCTTTGGCTTTGTCTAAACATTCCTTCCTATCAGGATAATCAGCAACATTATACTTTCTAGGAATGCCCAAGACCTTGGCAAAAGCCTATGGTCTAGCCTTAAATTTATCCCAACTTCCTTTGAGGTTAACACCAGTTTATCTTCCCCTTCTTGAACCAAATTCAGGTAAAAAAACCTAGTTAACCTAGGATAAGCTTTAGAACTAGGATTTAAAACCTTCCAAACTGCAGATTCCCTTAACTTCCTCACACTTTTAATATCCAACTTATCTAGTAACTCTTCAGAAACCAAACTACAGAAAGCAACCTTAGATGATGCATACCCTTGCATCCAAACTGACCTAAGTTCTGTACTAACAAACTAATCAGAAGGAAGTACATTTTTACCTTGATAACCCTTTTTGGTTTTAGCAGCAACATGCTTAACCCCTGATTTCGTCTAAGCAGGCTTCTCTTTCTCTGGTTCTTCTTCAGCAGACTTCTTCTTAACATGCTTTTTCTTGTCTCCCTCTTTATTCTTGTCTGACATAGGTTGGTCATCACTCTGTACCTCTGTCTCTTTCTATGGATCAACACTTGGACCTTCATCCCTTTTCTCTGTTCTGATCTTGTTTGCAGGAGGTGAGTCTTCATGCAAACTCTGTGTCTTTTCTAAATCCGAATCAGAAATTAAAATCTTCTTCTTCTTGTTTGACCTCTTCTTAGATCTAGCAAAAGGCTTACCCTATTGTTGAATCCTGGCTAATTTGCTCTCCACTATGGGATTAGGGTTTTTTCTAGAGAAGAATGAAATTGAGAGAGAGAGAGAGAGAGGGGGGGAGAGAGAGAGCAGAGAGACGTAGAGAATTGATAGAGAATGAAGAGAAAAGATAGAGAAACCCTGACTTTCAGCTTAAGTAGGTTGAGAGAATGAGTTTAAAAAGGACTCTACTGAAATCAACATGCAAAACGTCTAGAAGATATTTTAGGATATTTTAGAAAATTCTTTGAGTAATTCAAACATTATACAATTATCTAAAAAGATAACATATAATATTTGGTGATCCATTTATTTAAAAAAAATGCACAGATGTTTCAAGACCTTGGAGAACATTCTTAAGGCCTTGAGATTTTATGCAGTTTTAGAAATCACAAAGCTTTGAACTATACTTTCAAAGCTTTGGAAATTATAATCTCAAGGCTTTGAGATTTCAATACATAAACACAAGTAAGTAATAATACTCCCCCTGAACCAGTGCATCCTTGTTTAGCATACCCAGTTCAAGCCTTAGGGATGCAAACCTATCATCTGGCAGAGGTTTAGATAAAATATCAGCAATCTCCATAGAAGTAGAAATAAAAGAGAGAACAACATCACCTTTTTCTGCATGGTCTCTAAGAAAATGATGCCTTACATCTATATGCTTGGTTCTCGAGTGTTGTACTGGATTCTTGGAGATTGAAATGGAACTTGTGTTGTCACAATTAATATGCACATTTCTGAAGTTATAGCCAAGATCTCTAATCTGTTGAGCATTCCACAACACTTGAGAACAACAAGCTCCAGCTGCAATATACTCAGCTTCTGCAGTTGATAATGCTACAAAGTTCTGCTTCTTTGAATCCCAACTAATTAGTGAAGAACCAAGAAACTGGCAACATCCAGAAGTACTCTTCCTATCCACTTTATATCCTGCAAAATCTGCATCTGAGTAACCACTCAACATAAATTTAGATCTCCTTGGATACCAAAGCCCCAAGTCTTTGGTTCAATTCAAATATCTAAAAATCCTCTTGACAACAGTTAAATAACTTTCCTTAGGATCTGCCTGAAATCTTGCACACATGAAAACATTAAACATAATATCAGCTCTACTAACAGTTAAGTACAGAAGTGATCCAATCATACCTCTATACTCCTTTTGATTTACACTCTTACCATTTGAATCCTTGTCTAATGATAGTGATGAACTCAAAGGAGTTTTGAGTGCCTTGGACTGTGTCATATTGTACTTGTTCAACAAGTCCTTGGTATATTTTCCTTGATGTACAAATATTCCTTTCTTTATTTGAAAAATATGAAGTCGAAGAAAGAAATTCAGTTCTCCCATTAAGCTCATCTCAAACTCTCTGCACATTAGACTAGAGAACTCTTTTGAAAGAGCATCATTAGTAGCACCAAAAATAATATCATCCACATAGATCTGAACTACTAACAAGTCAGTTTCATGATGTTTAATAAAAAGAGTTTTATCTACTAGACCTCTCTTGAAATTATTGTCAAGTAAAAACTTTGAGAGTCTATCATACCAAGCCCTTGGAGCTTGTTTTAAACCATAAAGAGCTTTGTATAATTTGTAAACATGATCAGGGAAGTTTTCATCTTCAAAACAAGGAGGTTGAGCTAAAAAACATCTACTTATAAATAGCCATTCAAAAAAGCACATTTGACATCCATTTGATAAAGCTTTATGTGATTGCGAGACGCAAATGCAAGAAGTATTCTAATAGCTTCTAACCTGGAAACAGGAGCAAATGTCTCCTCATATTCTATACCTTCTTCTTGATTGTATCTCTGTGCCACAAGTCTGGCTTTTTTCCTTACCACTTTGCCATTCTCATCAAGCTTATTTCTGAACACCCATATGGTTCCTATAACTAATTTCTCTCTTGGTCTGGGAACCAGATTCCATACCTTATTTCTTTCAAATCCATTCAGCTCACTTTGCATTGCCATGATCCAGTCTGCATCTTCCAGTGCTTCTTTTGTATTCTTAGGCTCAATCAAGTATACAAAAGCGCTAAAAGCACACAAGTTCTTCAACTGTCCTCTTGTCTGAGTTCCAGTTGTTGGATCAGATATGATATTGTCAGCTGGATGGTCTGCAAGATACGAAAACTTCTTCCTTGGTGTCCAGGAATATGTTCCTTCAAGGCTTTGAGTTCTTGAAACAGTAGAGGGAGCATCATAGAAAGTTTCAGTTTCAGTCTCAAGGCTTTGAGATTTTGGATCTGCCGGAGGTTCAAGGCCTTGAGATTCTACTGATTGATTCTGCACTTTAGTTTTGCCTTTTTCCTCTTTCACAACATCATCATCAGACTCATGCTTGTTCAAATTGAGATCTGCAAAACTTTCACTCAGAGAACCCTTAGTACTTTCATCAAAACTCACATGAATACTCTCTTCCACAATCTTCGTTTTTCTATTGTAAATTATATAAGCTTTTCTAGTTTGAGAATATCCAAGAAATACACCTTCATCACTTCTAGCATCAAACTTACCAAGATTGTCTCTACCATTATTATGCACAAAACAAATACAACCAAAAGGTTTGAAATAAGAAACACTAGGCTTCCTGCCTTTAAATAATTCATAAGGAGTCTTTTTCAAAATAGGCCAGATCAAACATCTATTCAGCACATAATTGGCAGTATGAACAACTTCTTCCCACAAGAACTTTGGCAAATTACTTTCAAGTAGCATGGTTCTAGACATATCCTAAAGTTTCCTATTTTTCCTCTCAACTACTTCATTTTGCTGAGGAGTTCTAGGTGCATAAAAGTTGTGTGATATGCCATGCTTTGCAAAAAATAAATCAAAGTCAAGCTGATCAAATTCTCTACCATGATCACTTCTAATAGATGCAACAGGCAAGTTTTTTATAGTTTGAAGCTCTTTGCACAGTCCTGAAAATTCAGATAAGGTTTCAGTTTTGTCTCTAATAAACATAACCCATGTAAACCTAGAATAATCATCTACTATCACAAGCATATACCTCTTACCTTTTGGAGTCTGAACTCTCATAGGACCACAAAAGTCCATATGCAACAGTTCTAAGAGTCTAGAAGTACTTACAAAGTTATTTGGCTTGAATGAGCTTCTTGTTTGTTTACCTTGTACATATGCCTTGCAGATCTCATCATTTGAATTTTTTTGTGATGGTAATCCTCTTACCAAATCCTTTGAGATGAGTTTATTCAAGGTGTGTATGCTAATATGCCCAAGCTTTCTATGCCGAAGCTTTGAATCTTCCTTCAAGGCCTTGAGGCATTTCAACTTGTCACATGCAATACTGTTAGTACTCATAGCATTAAATTATATGATCTAGGAGCAGTGAGTATGCAATCTCCATATTTCTCATCTTGCACCACACATTTCTCCTTGTCAAATATAGCTTTATAACCTTTATCACATATCTGAGAAATACTGAGTAGATTATATTTAAGTCCATCCACAAGATAAACATCAGAGATAGAGTTGGTAGAACCATTACCAATACTACATATACCAATAGTATTGCATTTTGCTTTGTCAACAAGTGTAATTGTTCCTCCAGATTTCTCTGTGAGCTCAGTAAAAAAAGACTTCTTTCCACTCATATGTCTGGAGCAACCACTGTCTAATATCCATTTCTGATCTTTCAAGGCCTTCGTGACATCCTGCAAAAATAAATCATTGCCTCAACAGGCTGTTAGACCAAGTGCAGAACTTTGAGTCATACTCAAAATCAGCCATGTTTGGTGGTCTAATTCCTTTTGGAACCCCAATCTTCCTAACTTGTCCCTTAAGCTGATAAGGATAAGTGTTCCTCATAATATGAGGTTCTGATCTTCTGAAGGGACAATTTAATCTAATATGATCAATTTTTCCACAGTAATGACATTTTGGAGAATGTCTGCTACCAGATTTGACAAAAGTAGTTTGGATTTTCTTTGGAAAATTTGGATTGTAGCCAATCCCACTTTTATGCATTGATTTCAGACTTCCTCCAAGAATGAGATTCAGATTATGTTCTGAGCCTGTAAAACTGGCTAGGACCTTTTTAGACTCTTGAAGTTTCTCAGTCAAAGAACAGATTTGTTGTTCTAAATCCTCTGAATGAGTCTTTAGATCAACATACCTTTCAGTAAAGAGAGTGTTTTGATCAACAATCTCTTTATATATGTGCCTTCAAGGCTTTGAATCTGCTGTCCAAGGCCTTGAAGTCCTTTTCAATTTTTGTTTTAGAAACTTCAACAGTTTGGTTGGTAAAAATTAGGTCCAAGTTTTCTTTTACCTGCTCATGAAACTTAATCTTTAAAGAAGAAATATCATTTCTATAACTTTTCTCATTTAAATACATGCTCTTGATAATTTCAGGAAGTACATCAGAAGGAATAGCAAGAAGATTTTTTACCATTTCCTCAATGTGTCTGTCTGAAGATTTTTCTTCATCATGTTTAGCCATGAAACATAAATTTGCTTGATCTTCTTCTGTGTCTGAACCACTTGATGAATCAGAATAACTCCAATAGGCCATCATTGCTTTCTTCCTTCTATTTTCACTGTCTTTCTTTTGAAAGTTCATGTTCTTCTTATTTTGTGGACAATCCCGTACTAAATGATCTGCATCACCACATTCAAAACAATTCATTACTTTAGTGTTATGTGACTGTGATGAAGACTTAACTTTGTATTCCTTGCTACTTGAAGGTCTTGATCTCTCTCTCTCTGTTGTAGTCTTTGTTTCCAAAGTTTCTCTTCTTCGTGAGAATCCTGGCCAAGGCCTTGGAGATCAATGCTAAATTCTTGATGTTTTCACTCAGATCACTTTCTACATCTTTCATAGACATTTCATGAGTGAGCAGTTTTCCATGTAGATCATCTAGCTGAAGAAGACTTAAATCCTGAGCTTCCTCAATAGTTGTTGTCTTTGGCCCTCACTTGGCTTTTGGCAAACTCCTCAGAATCTTCCTGACCTTTTCCTCAATTGAGAAACTTTTTCCCAATGACTCCGGATTGTTCACCACATCAGTGAATCTTTTGAACATCTACTTGATAGTCTCATCTGAGTTCATCTTGAATAGCTCATATTGCCTCAGATGTATGTTAATCTTGGTCTGTTTGACTTGACTTGTTCCTTCATATGTCACAACAAGTTTTTCCCATACTTCTTTGGCATGTTTGCAATTTGACACTCTGTTGAACTCATCTGTATTAAGAGCACAGTATAACATATTCATAGCCTTGTAATTTTTTGATACCTTTTCCAGTTTAGTAACTGAGAGATTTTTCTCAGACTTGATGCATCTAACTACATCTATGGTAGTGAAATACTCATGAGGACCATTTTGAACTATTGACCACAATTCCATGTCTTGATCTATGATGAACATCTTCATCAATGCCTTCCAGTGCACGAAGTTGTCACCACAAAACAATTGAGGTCTGTTTGCTGTCCTTCCTTGAGAGAAGCCACCATTTCCTACATTACTCATAGTCACAAGATTTTGAGATCTATAGTAGTGACCCATGCTCTGATACCAATTGAAAGTTTATAATGTAGACTAAATACAGGACCAAAATACTCTAGAAGGGGAATTGAATAGAGTATGGAAACTTTTTGCTAAAATACAAGATTTAACTAAGTGAACAAGTAAAAGACTCAAATCTCTAGGCCTTGAGATTTTGCAAGACTACTCAGAAACTTTCTAAGATAGACAGAAAGATTCAAGGCCTTGAACTATCACCAGTTCTAAACAGTTTATGAACCCTAGTTTGATTTGAGTTGCTTCCAGAAGTAAATAGCAAAACTGTAAAGTAAAGAACACAAGGAAATTTTCGGAGTTCAGTCCCAATGGACCTAATCTCTGCCTGAGGGATCTAATCCCACCAGGATTGGGCAAACACTTCTTATTACTCACACAGAAACAGCCCTAGATCTTCAAGCCTAAGTGAACTCCCTTACACCTATACAGCTTGTGGTTCCAAACCTATCTAGTATCAGCTACTAACTGTTGAGCTAACAAGAACCTCTTCTTGTTCACTTGAACAACCAACCACGAGGTTTTGTGACGTTTGAGATATACAGAAGATAAGCAGATTAAAGTACAATAGAAGAAAACAGTAAAAGAATAAGCTGTGAAAGCCTGAATGTGTTCTTCAGGAAAACTGGAATGATTGATTTTCTGAAAGCAGTGAATGAAGCCTGAAGTTGTGAGGGATTGATTGTGTGATCTTCCACGAATGTATAACTCCTCTTTCTATGTTCTCTGTAAGCTTCTCATTCTTTCAAAATTCAAACCAGTCTTTTATCCAATCCCTGCAACTGAATGAGAGATTTTAGGATCTCTGTTCCTAAAAATCATCATTGTTTCTAAATGAATATCAAAACAGCTCTGAGTAGATATCCGTTGGAGTTTGTTGTGATTACATTGCACGTTTGAAAAACCTGCAACAACATTAAACACAACAACAAACAAAATTCAAATATATAACAGCACTATGTCTGTTTGGATTTCCAGTTTCTGAACAAAAACTGGATCAAAGAAATAAATCAATAACCTGATTACCATCTAAAACATATAACTTATCATAAACCAGTTTAAGACTTGTAAAAGTCATTAAACAATCATAATAACAAAGATCAAATCCTTCAAGAGAGAATCAAGTTAATTCTGTAAAACTGTCAGCAGCTTAAGGCACATCTCAAGGCCTTGGAGCTCTGAACATTCTTCACAGTTATTCAACATTAAGACCAGAAACCTTTGATTCACTCTGATTATGATATCTGTAATTGTGTTAGATATATAAAGAATAGATAACAAGTATATTTGCAACAAATCTCTGATCTTAAACATCAGATAGAACACCTGCATCACAAGATTATCATATCACATTATATAAGAAAACAACTGTCAAAGCTTTGAAGCTCTGATTAGTATCTCAAGGCCTTGGAGCCTTAGAAACACTTTGTCTTTCATCACTCTAAATAGTTACTTCTCAAAACACACTTAGAAGTCTTGAGTTAACAAACGCTAACACAAGGGTATGTATTAGGAGTAATGGCGTACTGGATTGAACCATCATGAAAAGGCTACGTGTGAGTTATTTGAATGTCACAAGTGCTTCTCATAGTGACAATGTTTTTGTGATCCTTAGACATGAAGTCACTACATTTTCTAGATGTGAATTATCATGTTTTGATTTTGTCAGACGTCACTCCTTACCAGGGTGATTATAAAAGCGATAATTGGACATGCTATGAAGCATGCTGAGAGGTGTGAGTGATTTAGATAGTATTTGTACCTCCTACATAATATGAGTAAATATCCACGACCACTCGATGAGTGAGACTTAGGGAAATGCATGGCCATTCTCGAATAAATCAATATGAGACATTGATATTATTTGTTTGTCTAAGTCTACACACAGATCGAGAAACTATAGATTGGATATACAAGTGTGACACTCCATGTCTTGTGTCTAATATAGATAGAAGAGACAAAGGGATTATACAACACGGTGACATTGGTCATAGAGGTTAGTCAGATCACTGACATTCCTATTACTTTGGTAGCATTGATGTACTTCTTGATTCCGCTCAATGTTTGTAATTATTAATGCCAACATAATTAGGAACCTAATGGGTCAAACATATAAAACGGATCTAATTAGAATTATGTTCTCATTAGTTGGACTAAAGAGCAATAATGAATTATTTGTATTAAAGTGTAAACTGTGGTCATTAGTTGAACTAAAGAACAATTGTGGACTAGAAGGAAAACTAATCCTAAGTGTCAGGATTAAATGGCAATATCAAGTTTTCTTGTCTATAAATAGGATTCAAAGGCTATGAAAATTCAGTCTTAATATATTCCCACACCCACACATACACTAGAGAAAAAATAGGAAGAGAAGAAAAGGTTTCTTCTCCACCTAGCGTTCAGCCACCACAAGGAGTCGCCCCCTTAAGGAGGCCACGAACTAGTGGTGCTGCCCCTCTCCCATTTCAACAACTTGGATTTGATCCTGTGAGCTTGCAAGTTGAGATTCGTTAATCTTGGAAGACAAGATCCTCCTCCTTAAAGAGGCTAACAACTTATAAGATGAAGTCATGTTCAAATATGTTCGTGTTGATACCATAGATGTGATGTTCCTTTGATATGCGCTAGTGATCGACACCAGACAGTTTCATTGAGGTAAACCTCTAATCATCAGATTATGCTCATTCACATGGGTCCTTGGTGGGTTTTAGCAAATTATTTTTTGTTATTTTTGCTGCGTTTGATTGCCCCAAACCCAAAAGTGGAATTAGATCCACTTGTGAAACCATAATCTGATTATGTGTTTTACTATTTTACTATTTTACGCGCAAACCGTAAAAACTGCAGAATCATATATGAGATGATAGGATCGTGATTTGTATGGGATATGATCATAAAAATTGTATATGACACAATACAGTGTACTGTATATTTGATAAAATAGAAAACGTATATATGATATACGCAGTGTACTGAAACGTTTATTTGATATATGTATTGTACTGTAAAATCGTATATATGACATACGCAGTTTACAGTAAAATTGTATATATGATATACACAGTTTTTGTGATTGCTACGCTTTGGGCAAACGAAGAGAAAAATTGGATTTTTCTCTCCTAGAGGGTTCGGCCACACCAAGGAAGAAAGAAAAATTGGTTTTCCTTCTCCTAGAGTTTCGGCCATGGTTGTGCCGCCCCCTTCCTTGTGTGCCGCCCCTCTTGACCCGGTGGTCACAGCTGGTAATTATGAATTACCTTATTAATAAAAAACACGCGATTAAAATTTATTTTTTATTCGTCTTATTTGTTGTTTAATGGCATGGTGCGCAGATGTCTCCTAGATGTGTGATTGGTTTGTTGTGGGTTGGTTTTGATATTTTTGATGTAATCAAAATACGGCCTGCGTATCGTGCATGTATATTTATTTTAGATGTTTACTCTTCTCATCTAAATCACCTCTTTTGTGAGGTTTCTACATAGAAATTTAGATAGATAGCTAGAGGCGATTTATTCCACTGAAGCAACAAAGGATGAGGCACACATGCTTGGATGCTTGGACTATATGAAGGAAGCACTTGGAGAAGCGTTTGCCATTCTTATAGTTCTATATTATCATTATCTTGGGAATATCTTCATGCTTGGGGGCCACATCCTTGTCACGATTATATTATTTATGTCTTGTTTATATTGATGTATGTGATGTATGGTTGAATGCTAAACAAGATCATAATAAAATACATATATTTCAATCGGAATTGCTCGATTCGTTTGAGTAAATCAGTTGATGAGATCAACTAAATTTCAATCGCAATTTCCAATCCGTCTGAGTAGATCAGTTGATGAATCAACTAAAATAAGCAAATCCCTCAAACTTGTAATATAAAGTTTTAGCCTTCTTTTGATTGGCACTCGTCAAGACCTTGATCGATTAAGTGTGGCTTTCCAAATCAAGGACCTTTATTTATCAATGGTATGACGCGATGATATAAGCAAGTAATATGCAATTGTTAAGAAAAAGGTCTAACTTAACTAAGCTACTTCAATATGATTGAAAGCTTAGAGGCAAGTTAATTGGGTACTAGTCTATATGATAGAATATGAATAAGGAGTTATTTACCTAATTTTTCCAAGAGTTACATGGGATGTAATTGGAAATTGTTTCCTACCTTAATAACTGAATTTTGGGTGACCAAACAACGTTTTCTCAAAAAGAGGTGAAATATGAATCTTGGCCCGCTAGAAAAATATATTTTTTTTTCGTTTTAATGGTGAGGGTCATTAATTCGATCAATATAGTGGGATCTATATTTATTAAAAGATCCGTGTTAAATATAGTACAATGTCACAATACTTGCTTAATCTTTCTTTGTTGAATAACCAATGTAATTAAACAAACAAAACTCGACTTCATCACTACGATTTATCATTGAGAAGAAAAATGTGTCTAGAATAAATGTTTCTAGACTGGTACAGAAATTTGAGAATTGTTCCCAAACAAAAAGAGAAAAGACTGTGTATCCTAGAGCATAAAGTTTCTTCCCAACCAGGTGCCAATGACACTAAAGCCAAAGGTAGGAACACCCAAAGATGATTCTTTTGATGTGACTTGCCTCATGTTAGCTGCCATGAAATCTGAGCTTCAGAAGCAAAATGAGAACATGGAGGCGTATGATAGGATCATACATTTGAAGAAGCTCTTTTCAAGAGCAGGCTAGACATGAAAGTTTTGAAGTTTCAAAAGCTTTGTTCAAAAGCAATTTACTTAATATCATTGAGAACTGCTGAACAAAGTACTAATAAGGGCAAAGGAAAGGACATGTTGGTGGTCAACCACAAGGGTAAGGGCAAAAGGTTTTCCTGGAACCTCAAGGGTAAAAGAAAGTTTTTTTGCTAGAGCCAAGGAAGTTGCCTTGAAACCCGAAGGTGGTACAACTAAAGTAGACACATGTCGTCTTTGCGGTTCAGTTGGTCATTGGAAGAGGAACTTCCCAAAGTACCTAGAATAAAAGGAGAATGGAATTAAATTCCACTTCAGGTATCTTTGTTATAGATGTCAATGCGTCTATCTAATCATCATGGGTATTAGATACTAGACGAGGATCTCACATTTGTTGAAATGTGCAGGATCTCAAGAGATGTAGACCATTGGATATGGGAGAGATACACCTACACGTGGGGCAATGAAGAAAAATTTGATGAATTTGTCGTAGGAACTTATCATGTATCTCTACCTTCTAGAATTATCCATTAATTAGACAAGAGGTATTATGTCCATGCTATGATTAGGAACTTTAATCTCATTTCTTGTTTGGGCAAGGAAGGTTTTTCTATCAAATTAAAGGAAAAAATGTTGTTCCATTGGTGTTTTGCATTATTGTAATGCACTTTTGTCTAATGGATAGTATATCCTTGATCTTGATAGTTCTAACTGTAACATTAATACTGAGAGGTTTAAATCTAATGATATGAACCTCACTTATCTTTGGCATTGTCGTTTAGGCCACATAAATGAGAAACACATTTCTAAACTTCATGAAGATGAATTTCTGAATACATTTGATTTTGAATCATATGAGACATGTGAGTCTTTTTTAGAGGGCAAGATGTGATCTTTTGGGACTCATACTTACTGATATGTGTGGACCACTAAAAAAAAGTGCTAGTGGTGGTTTAGTTACTTCATCACATTTATTGATGACCTCAGTAGATATAGATTTGTGTATCTTATGAAGAACAAATCAGTATCCTTTGAAAATTTCAAGGAATTCAAGGATGAAACAGAGAACAAGCTTGAAAAAAGTATCAAGTCTCTACGATCAGATCGTGGAGGAAACTACTTAAGCCAAGAGGTTGCAAGAATCTAAAGGAGTGTGGGATCTAATCCCAGCTCACACTACCTGGAACACCACAATGGAACGGTGTGTCTGAGACGAGAAATCGGAGATTGTTAGACATGGTTCGGTCCATGATGCGTCAAGAAAGAACTTCCAGTTTCCTTTTTGGACCCATGCTCTACTTACATATATTTTTGCGCTTAACCATATTCCATTAAAATAAGTCATGAAAACCACCATATGTGTAACACCCCTAATTTTCAAGCCGACTCTAAGTGCAATATCAAGACTTTGGGGGCGAATTTGTAAATAGTTTGTCTCGGATTTAAAGTTTGAATTTTGGAGTGTCAGCAATATTTGGACGTTGTTAGAGTGATTTTGAAGCACTAGATATGTTCGGGGTGGTTGTGCGATTCTTAGAAATTAAGTAGAAGCTCTAATCCTAGTTGTACACTAAAGTTTGAAAAACTACACTTTCACCCCCCATGCATGAAGGCCACTTGTCAAACTCAACTTGACACTTGACAAGGTGGAGTGGCAGCATCTCTACCCTCATCTCCACCATCTGATCATGCAAGAATGATCTCCTTCCTATTTTTCTTGATCTTTTTCATCTTCACCTCCTACCCCTTCTTGTCCAAGAACAACCACCACCACCAATACAGCCACCACCTCACCGCTGCGTCTTTCACAAATCTGCTGCTGCTGGTAGAATCCCTCGACGCAGAGAGCAAAAGCCCTCAATCCTTTTCCCAAATGGTTGTGTATCGAGGTCGAATTCGACGAAGAACGGTATGAACCCTAGTTTCATGTTTTGTTTGATTCCACCTCTTACGTTGCTTATCAATCAAATTAATCGTCTCTCTCGTGATTCTGAGGTCTGGGCCAACCCAGGGGGTGGGTTTTTTCACTGTGGGTCGTCGGAATTGGAGTCGCCGGAGTCTGGGTTTTAAAACCCGACGGGGACGGCGGCAAGCGACGACGGCGTGGTGATTTCTTCGTTTTCTGGCCATTTCTTCCCTCCACGCTGCTGCTCTGAGGTCTCTGGGCGTCCAAGACAACTCAGGCGAATCCATAATCTCCTGGGAAGGCGTTGAATCACCAGAAACCGTGCGGTTGTTCGCCGGATTCCTCCATGGCCGCCGGGAAGCTCAAAGCTCGGTACGCCTTCAATTCTTGCTCGTTTTGATCGATTAAAAGCTTGTTCATGCTCCTAATCATCTCCTGAACTCATTTGAGTCATCAAATCATGACTGTAACAATGAATTCAACAAGTTTGATTCGTGCATGTTGAGTTTTTCGACTTGAAAACCTGCCCTGTTCGTCGACCTATAACTCTCTCGATACTTGATGTTTTGACCTGATTCTTGTTGCTATGGATTCCCTGCATGTAGTACTCCAACTTTCGTGTTGATTTCTTGGTCCAATTCGATCTCTAAACCCTCTGATTTAGGCTCCAAAGTTGCTGCAATGCATATGTTCTTCGCTTCAAAATTTTCCAAGTATAGAGTGCCGTGGTGAAACACCTACTTTGTAACCCTTGTATCTTCTTCAAAACTTAATTAAATTTTGATCTGTTTTCTCCTATGTGTAGCTGGTATATAATATTTCAAATCATCGTCTCTGGGTCATGTTCAAATTTATAACGGATTGCTCACAAAACGATCCTAAAGTTGCTAGTTTGAACTCGCGAAGCACTATCGAATTTGTCTAAGTATTGAATCGTGATTTTCATCCAACTTTGACTAGCGATATCTCCTTGAATACTTAGAGTTTCTAGGAGTTCAAATATGTTCTGGAATCCTTGAACTGTCATCTTTAAAACCCTATTCTCAGATTTTCAAGTATCACCCTCAATTGATTACAAATCAGCTCTAAAGTTGACTAGTTGAGTCGATTTTCTTCTATATTTGACTTTAGAATTCGACACTCTAAATGACGTTTCTAGCCTTAGTGTTCTTCACGAAACTTGCTCGTATTCATATTCTGAGTCTAAATATCAAGTTTGACCAAGTTTGACTTTTCGCAAACCCTAGTTTGACTGAACTGTATAGGAGGGGCAAAATAGTCATTTCACTTAAACTTTGAATTGAGGTTAGTTTAGTAACTTGGAGTTTGTCAGCATGTCTTGTATGCGTGTTTGGAGTACTTGTATGTAATTCTGGGCTAGGGTTGACCAAGTCAAATGTGGGGGTCTTTTTGCAGTTTTACTAAACTTCGGGGGCCTATGTGCAATTAATTGAAACTCTGCATTTGAACAAAGTTAATGTTTTGAGACCAACAACCTGACTTAGAAGGATACTTGGAGCCTTAAGAATGAATTATTTGACTCGGGAGTTATCAAATCAATAGTTGGGGTCTTTTTGCAATTTTAGCAAACTTTAGGGGCCTCAGTGCAATTTATTGAAAGTTGTAGATTTCAATGTTAAGTTCATATGGATGAGCTAAGAGTCATTCTTGGATGTTTTTGGGCCAGTATGGGTGTAATTTGGGGTCCAGGCACAGTCAGGGACTGTACTGGACAGTTTCAAAGTACCGGGGCATTTTAGTCAAGTTAGCTTGCATGACCCGCATTTCCATTACAATATTGCATACAACCTCATATAGAGGGTAAATGCTAATAGACTGTATACTTGACTTGTTTATATCCAGCCGTTGTTGAGGACCGTTCCGCAATAGACGAACGTGTTCGTATCGCTGCATTCACTGTTAGACCGAATTCACATGAGACGAGTGTTGTAGGAGTGCTAGCTTTGCTTTGCGCCTTTCATGGCCCAGAGGTAAGTACATATGTACGGCCTTTTCATATCAAAATCTAAGTATGTGTTTTATTTTTCAAATGAATGCTTGTTATATGAAAAAGTATGAGAATGCATGTTTTCCACTCGAATGTTGTTAAACTATTATATTCATCTCCTTTGAGAACTCTCGGAAATTACTTGTAAAATTTTGATATTCTGATTATGTTTATGTGAAAGAGAAGAAATAAAATACCTCTAATAGACTTAGGACGATGTACAGAGTACTGTTATTAATGGGAGGCGTCAAGCGATCCTCCATTTTCTTATGGCTAAGACCATTGAAGCAATGCTTCTTATTATTGGATAGAACGTCAATGTTCAAAAATCCGCCCCCGATGAGCCAAAATGTATCAAGATATTGAGGCCAAGGGGTTTATAGAGCTATAGAGTGCTACTTATACTTGTAAGGGTCACTACGGTATAGGGGTGTCGACACTTAAGGCCTTTTAGCTAATGTTATGAGCGGGGTTGACGAATGGGCTCCCTTAACGCTCGGGTGAAATAGGGTTTGATAGACCCTAGAAGGAACCCTTAGTAGTTATTTCGTGATCCCTCTGTCTACATCGATCCTGCTGGTGGCTCTTGACACGCCTCAGCTAAATTAAACTGTTGATTGAAGTCGAAATTCAAAATTGGCTACTTATTAATGTTGTTTGTGGCTCTTGATATGCCCTTATTGATTTGAAATGAATTGTAAATCTTGGCTACTCATGAAGTACTATCGTTATCAGTTCAAATGAACTTGTTTACTCTGGGTATTTTACCAACTACTCGTGGTTTCTCAATGTTATTAAATTGAGAGGTTTTGTTACTCGTTTACTTCCAGTTGTTCCAAATTCTCCAACATGATAGCTTTACTATTTAAATCTTCTAATTTGTTTCAACTCATGCTTCCGTGCCACTCGATGCTTTACATGTCGTAGTATGTATTTACTCAGTTTTTACTGATTATTTCTCCAAAACTGCGTCGGCATTTGCCATTTTAAAACCGCAGGTCGTCAATCAAAGAGGGTGATGGGAACGCTGGAACGAGACGAAGAAGTATAGCTTAACTTAGATCACTTAGTAGATCACACACGATTTGTTTTAGATTGTACTTAATATCGAAATTTTGTTATGTACTTTAACCGAAATGTAAATTTAATAGTTAATAATCTACTTTTGGTTATCGATTGTCGCGTTAACCCTGAACCGAGATCCCGGGCCGTTTCAGATGGTATCAGAGCATCGGTTCTCCGGTTAAAGTGACTTTTCGATCTCCATTAGTAGAGAGTAAGAAAGATAAAACGTTTTCAAATTTTAAAATTTGACTAGGATAACCCAATTTGGCAATAAAAAGTAAACAAGCCGTCGGGGAGTTTGGGTACTTACGTATTATGAAACTTGACTTGTACCGTATATGTTGATTGAATATTAATGACTATTTGAGATGTTCATGCAAAATTTACTTGCCTATTTACAGGTGCAATAATTTGTGACATGCCTATTTATACCGAAATGCTTGCCATGGTTTGTGATGCTTATCTTTGACTCTTTATGCTTTTATGTTAATTTGTCAACGAGAGAGTAACGACGCTTTAATTTAGAAGACCATGAGACCATTCATATTAGGAGCGCGGGTTTTAAGATAATACGTTGTTTGTTCCATTTTGAGTTAGTTTGACATGGTTCTTTCCAAAATTAGAAACTTTCGAAAATAAAGTATTTATTACAAAAAAAAAATGGTTTCTGAAAATTATTGGCGTTTCAAGCTACCAAATGCCAAGTGATATGGACCACTTTGTTTACCAGTCCGCTGGCGTGACTTTTAGTACGACGGTACTATAAGTTGTACCCGCTGTGTAGACTAAGTTGGAACATTTGAAGCACATGCGAGTTGTGTTAGAAAGGCACGTTGTGTGACGACACATAGTGTTCTTTCTCCCTCGTATGCGTGGAACACTTTAGGTGATTGGTTTATCTAACCCTATAGAGGTAAGACAACATTTTTAACACGTATGATTCAAGCAAAATGACATATTAGTCTTGTTAAAAGTATTTGTCTAAAAGTTTCGAAATTTGTATAAATTCCAGCAAATTTTTGAGTCGCTTCTAAAATTGAGAACTTGTATGTTGTTATTGAACTTCCAAAATCTTGTTCCAAACTTTTACTTGTACTAATACGAGACCCAATTGTGGTGCGTGTCTAGGCTGGATAGTAGTATAGACCCATAATAGACCTCGTCGTGCGGAGAGTAAGCTTGAGAAATTTCTGTCACTTAAGGTGTTTCTAGCTGACCATGTAAGGAAGCGGTCTTTTGGGAGCAAAACATCCGACGAGAGTTATTTATGTCCTTGTCTGACTAAGTCAAATAGACTGAGTCACTGTGCTGCATTTTGTGTATATGGGTAAGTATAGAATGAGATCTTTGGGGACGAAGATTCTTTTAAGGTGGGTAGACTGTAACACCCCTAATTTTCAAGCCGACTCTAAGTGCAATATCAAGACTTTGGGGGCGAATTTGTAAATAGTTTGTCTCGGATTTAAAGTTTGAATTTTGGAGTGTCAGCAATATTTGGACGTTGTTAGAGTGATTTTGAAGCACTAGATATGTTCGGGGTGGTTGTGCGATTCTTAGAAATTAAGTAGAAGCTCTAATCCTAGTTGTACACTAAAGTTTGAAAAACTACACTTTCACCCCCCATGCATGAAGGCCACTTGTCAAACTCAACTTGACACTTGACAAGGTGGAGTGGCAGCATCTCTACCCTCATCTCCACCATCTGATCATGCAAGAATGATCTCCTTCCTCTTTTTCTTGATCTTTTTCATCTTCATCTCCTACCCCTTCTTGTCCAATAACAACCACCACCACCAATACAGCCACCACCTCACCGCTGCGTCTTTCACAAATCCGCTGCTGCTGGTAGAAGCCCTCGACGCAGAGAGCAAAAGCCCTCAATCCTTTTCCCAAATGGTTGTGTATCGAGGTCGAATTCGACGAAGAACGGTATGAACCCTAGTTTCATGTTTTGTTTGATTCCACCTCCTACGTTGCTTATCAATCAAATTAATTGTCTCTCTCGTGATTCTGAGGTCTGGGCGAACCCAGGGGGTGGGTTTTTTCACTGTGGGTCGTCGGAATTGGAGTCGCCGGAGTCTGGGTTTTAAAACCCGACGGGGACGGCGGCAAGCGACGACGGCGTGGTGATTTCTTCGTTTTCTGGCCATTTCTTCCCTCCACGCTGCTGCTCTGAGGTCTCTGGGCGTCCAAGACAACTCAGGCGAATCCATAATCTCCTGGGAAGGCGTTGAATCACCAGAAACCGTGCGGTTGTTCGCCGGATTCCTCCATGGCCGCCGGGAAGCTCAAAGCTCGGTACGCCTTCAATTCTTGCTCGTTTTGATCGATTAAAAGCTTGTTCATGCTCCTAATCATCTCCTGAACTCATTTGAATCATCAAATCATGACTGTAACAATGAATTCAACAAGTTTGATTCGCGCATGTTGAGTTTTTCGACTTGAAAACCTGCCCTGTTCGTCGACCTATAACTCTCTCGATACTTGATGTTTTGACCTGATTCTTGTTGCTATGGATTCCCTGCATGTAGTACTCCAACTTTCGTGTTGATTTCTTGGTCCAATTCGATCTCTAAACCCTCTGATTTTGGCTCCAAAGTTGCTGCAATGCATATGTTCTTCGCTTCAAAATTTTCCAAGTATAGAGTGCCGTGGTGAAACACCTACTTTGTAACCCTTGTATCTTCTTCAAAACTTAATTAAATTTAGATCTGTTTTCTCCTATGTGTAGCTGGTATATAATATTTCAAATCATCGTCTCTGGGTCATGTTCAAATTTATAACGGATTGCTCACAAAACGATCCTAAAGTTGCTAGTTTGAACTCGCGAAGCACTATCGAATTTGTCTAAGTATTGAATCGTGATTTTCATCCAACTTTGACTAGCGATATCTCCTTGAATACTTAGAGTTTCTAGGAGTTCAAATATGTTCTGGAATCCTTGAACTGTCATCTTTAAAACCCTATTCTCAGATTTTCAAGTATCCCCCTCAATTGATTACAAATCAGCTCTAAAGTTGACTAGTTGAGTCGATTTTCTTCTATATTTGACTTTAGAATTCGACACTCTAAATGACGTTTCTAGCCTTAGTGTTCTTCACGAAACTTGCTCGTATTCATATTCTGAGTCTAAATATCAAGTTTGACCAAGTTTGACTTTTCGCAAACCCTAGTTTGACTGAACTGTATAGGAGGGGCAAAATAGTCATTTCACTTAAACTTTGAATTGAGGTTAGTTTAGTAACTTGGAGTTTGTCAGCATGTCTTGTATGCGTGTTTGGAGTACTTGTATGTAATTCTGGGCTAGGGTTGACCAAGTCAAATGTGGGGGTCTTTTTGCAGTTTTACTAAACTTCGGGGGCCTATGTGCAATTAATTGAAACTCTGCATTTGAACAAAGTTAATGTTTTGAGACCAACAACCTGACTTAGAAGGATACTTGGAGCCTTAAGAATGAATTATTTGACTCGGGAGTTATCAAATCAATAGTTGGGGTCTTTTTGCAATTTTAGCAAACTTTAGGGGCCTCAGTGCAATTTATTGAAAGTTGTAGATTTCAATGTTAAGTTCATATGGATGAGCTAAGAGTCATTCTTGGATGTTTTTGGGCCAGTATGGGTGTAATTTGGGGTCCAGGCAAAGTCAGGGACTGTACTGGACAGTTTCAAAGTACCGGGGCATTTTAGTCAAGTTAGCTTGCATGACCCGCATTTCCATTACAATATTGCATACAACCTCATATAGGTAAATGCTAATAGACTGTATACTTGACTTGTTTATATCCAGCCGTTGTTGAGGACCGTTCCGCAATAGACGAACGTGTTCGTATCGCTGCATTCACTGTTAGACCGGATTCACATGAGACGAGTGTTGTAGGAGTGCTAGCTTTGCTTTGCGCCTTTCATGGCCCAGAGTTAAGTACATATGTACGGCCTTTTCATATCAAAATCTGAGTATGTGTTTTATTTTTCAAATGAATGCTTGTTATATGAAAAAGTATGAGAATGCATGTTTTCCACTCGAATGTTGTTAAACTATTATATTCATCTCCTTTGAGAACTCTCGGAAATTACTTGTAAAATTTTGATATTCTGATTATGTTTATGTGAAAGAGAAGAAATAAAATACCTCTAATAGACTTAGGACTATGTACAGAGTACTGTTATTAATGGGAGGCGTCAAGCGATCCTCCATTTTCTTATGGCTAAGACCATTGAAGCAATGCTTCTTATTATTGGATAGAACGTCAATGTCCAAAAATCCGCCCCCGATGAGCCAAAATGTATCAAGATATTGAGGCCAAGGGGTTTATAGAGCTATAGAGTGCTACTTATACTTGTAAGGGTCACTACGGTATAGGGGTGTCGACACTTAAGGCCTTTTAGCTAATGTTATGAGCGGGGTTGACGAATGGTCTCCCTTAACGCTCGGGTGAAATAGGGTTTGATAGACCCTAGAAGGAACCCTTAGTAGTTATTTCGTGATCCCTCTGTCTACATCGATCCTGCTGGTGGCTCTTGACACGCCTCAGCTAAATTAAACTGTTGATTGAAGTCGAAATTCAAAATTGGCTACTTATTAATGTTGTTTGTGGCTCTTGATATGCCCTTATTGATTTGAAATGAATTGTAAATCTTGGCTACTCATGAAGTACTATCGTTATCAGTTCAAATGAGCTTGTTTACTCTGGGTATTTTACCAACTACTCGTGGTTTCTCAATGTTATTAAATTGAGAGGTTTTGTTACTCGTTTACTTCCAGTTGTTCCAAATTCTCCAACATGATAGCTTTACTATTTAAATCTTCTAATTTGTTTCAACTCATGCTTCCGTGCCACTCGATGCTTTACATGTCGTAGTATGTATTTACTCAGTTTTTACTGATTATTTCTTCAAAACTGCGTCGGCATTTGCCATTTTAAAACCGCAGGTCGTCAATCAAAGAGGGGGATGGGAACGCTGGAACGAGACGAAGAAGTATAGCTTAACTTAGATCACTTAGTAGATCACACACGATTTGTTTTAGATTGTACTTAATATCGAAATTTTGTTATGTACTTTAACCGAAATGTAAATTTAATAGTTAATAATCTACTTTTGGTTATCGATTGTCGCGTTAACCCTGAACCGAGATCCCGGGCCGTTTCAATATGAGATATGGAATAGGAAGCGACCTAGTATTTCACTAATGAAGATTTGGGGTTTTGAAGTTTATGTAAAGCGTTTACTGTCAGATAAAGTTGCACCCAAGTCGGATAACTATATCTTTGTGGGATATCCTAAGGAAGCGAAAGGATATTATTTCTACAATCCGATTGAGAACAAAGTGTTTGTAGCTCAAAACGGTGAGTTTCTAAAAAGAGAGTTTGTCTCTAGAGGAACCAGTGGGAGGACATTAGAACTTGAAGACGTTCAAGAACCACAATTGAACATTAATCCTTTGATAGAACAGGAGCAGGATCCGCAAGATGTTGGGGAGCAACAACGTGTTCAAGTAAAACAAGAACCTCGTAGATCAGGCAGGATACCTCAAGATCCAGATAAATATGGAATTCTCTTAACGAAAACCGTTGATGCATTGCTCTTATGGATCAAGATGAGCCTACAACCTATGAGGAGGCCACAAATGGGTCAGACTCTCAGATATGGCTTGTAGCCATGAGATCTGAAATGGAATCCGTGTATACCATCAAAGTATGGACTTTGGTGGAACCACCTGAAAGGGTAAGACCCATAGGGTGAAAGTGGTAAACTGACAGGGATAGTAATGTGATTACCTTAAAGAGACGATTGGTGGCTAAAGGTTTTATAAAGTTCATAGTATAGACTGTGACAAATTTTTTTCCCCAGTTGCGGTACTTAAATCCATTTGCATCTTGCTTGCAATAGCTGCTTACCACAATTTTGCAGATGGATGTCAAAACACCGTTTCTATATGGAAACCTCCTTGAGGATGTGTACTTGACACAACAAGATGGTTTTCTTTATCTAGAGCATGCCCAAAAGGTGTGTAAGTTGCAACGATCTATTTACGTATTGAAGCAAGCTTCTCGGGGTTGGAATCTTCGATTTGATGATGCAATCAAAGATTTTGGTTTCATAAATAATATAGATGAACCTTTTGTTTACAAGAAGGTCAGTGGATGCACAATTATATTTCTGGTATTTTATGTGGATGACATACTACTCATCGAAAAGGATGTCCCTACTCTCAATATGTTAAAGATAGGCTAGGGAATTTATTTTCAATGAAAGACTTAGGTGAAGCAACCTATATACATGGCATAAGCATCTATATCGATAGATCAAGAATTTTGCTCAGCTTAAGTCAAAGTACATAATTGACAAAGGTGTTGAAACGGTTCAACATGCAAGAATCAAATAGGGAATTCTTACCTATGTCACATGGAATTATTCTTTCAAAGGCTAGTTGTACTTCCAATCAGATTGATAAGGACCTTATGAATGAGATTCACAATATGCGCCATGTCATGTACTAGGCCAGACGTGTCATTTGAGCATGACAAATAGATACTAGTCAAATCCCGGTGAGAGTCACTGGAATAAATATCAAGAATATCCTTCAGTACTTGAGAAGAACTATGGAAAAATTCTTGATACATGTAGGGGAGGAAGACAACAGTGTAAAGAATTACACTGATGCCAGCTTCCAAACCGACAAAGATGATTCCAGATCGCAATCAAGTTTTGTGTTTTGCCTTAATGGAGGAACTGTGAGCTGGAAAGGTTCCAGGGAATATTCCATTTCTGATTCTACCACCATGGCTGAGAATAATGCTGCATCAGATGCACACACTCAGAAGATTCCGTCTCATTTGATAGATAATCGATAAATGATATGAGAATATATGAACCGGCAGATGACCAGCTTACCAGGCCCCTTGCTCAACGAAAGAATGAGGGCCATGCTAGATCAATAGGCATACGAGATGCACCTGATTGGCTCCAGTGCAAGTGGGAGGCTGTTGGAAAATGCCCTATATGCAATATATTTATCGTGATACTTATATGGACTTACTATTCACTGTGTTATCGATATGGAGATATGTTAACATAAATTAAGTCCTTCGAATATAAATGTTATATTCTTAAATATCCCTAGTCAAAGTACTACAGCTAATTAGGACAACTATAATGCATCGAGACTAGTATGTGGGTTGATTGATATGGGGATATCGAGTCTAACACATGGGTACGCATTAGGAGTAATGTCGTACTGGATTGACCCACCATGAGAAGGCTACGTGGGAGTTATGTGAATATCAAAAGTGAATATCACAGTGACAATGGTACTTTGATTCTTAGACTTGACGTCACAACATTATCTAAATGTGAATTATAATATTTTGATGTCGTCAAACATCATGCCGTAACATGGTGATTATAAAAGCGATAATGTGACATGCTATGGAACATGCTGAGAGGGGTGAGTGATGTAGATATTATTTTTCCCTCCTACAAAACGGGAGTAAATATCCACGCCCACTCGATGAGTGAGACTTAGGGAAATGCATGGCCATGCTCGAACAAATAAATATGAGACATTGGTTTTATTTGTTTGTCTAAGTGTACTCACAGATCGAGAAACTATAGATTGGATATACAAGTGCGACACTCCCTGTCTTGTGTCTAATCTGCATAGAAGAGACAAAGTAAAACACGGTAACATTGGTCATAGAGGTTAGTCAGATCACTGACATTCCTATTACTTTGGTAGCATTGATGTACTTCTTGATATCGCTCAATGTTTGTAATTGTTACTGCCAACGTAATTAGAAATCTAATGGCTGACACACATAGAATTGATTTAATTAGAATTAGTTGCTCGTTAGTTGGACTAAACAGCAATAATAAATTAATTGGACTAAAGTGTAAAATGTTCTTATTAGTTGGATTAAAGAGCAAGATTAGACTAGAATGTAAACTAATCATAAATGTCAAGTTAAAATGAAATGTTGAATTTTCTAGTCTATAAATAGGATTCATATGCTATGAAAATTCATTATTAATAAAATCCCACACCCACATATACGCTAGAGAAAAAAGAGGAAATGAAGAAAATGTTTCTTCTCCACCTAGGGCTCTGCCACCAAATGGAGCCGCCCGCTCAAGGTGGTCACGTCCTACGGGTGCTGCCCCTGTCTCATTTCCACAGTTTGGATTGGATCCGGTCAGCGTGCAAGTCCAGATTCGCTATTCTTGTAAGATAAGACCGTTCTTCTTCAGATTTGTTCGTGACCGTAGAGGTGCCGCTCCTTTGATCTGAGCTAGTAATCGACACCAGTTAGTTTGACTGTGGTAAACCTCTAATCATCATATTATGCTCATTCACATGGGTCCTTGGTGAGTTTTGACAAATTAATATTTTTTATCTCCACTGCGTTTGATTGCCCAAAACCCAACACGAGTGACCAGACCAACCGACCACCCAACCAAGCCCAAAATTTACGGGCTTGGGTTTAACAAACTTTGGTCCGACATGGGCTTGGGTTTGAAATTTGAGAAAAACCAACATATGGGTTGGGCTTGGGTTATGTAACTTCGGCCAAAACCCAGCCCAGCCCAGTCCAGCCTGTTTCAGCATTAATTTTATTTATATATGTAAGTATACATAAATAGGCAGGTATACGTATCTATAAAACTACTTTATAGATTACACGTTAAAATATGCTATGTTAAATACATAATATAGAAGAATAATTTTGAAAAATGTCAGTGTCGCCCAATGTCGTGATTAATATTATTTGTAAAGTGATATTAAATTTCTTATAATTATTTTTTAGGTTATAAATTTATTTTTAATTAAGTTAAATTAATATTTTGCCCCATGGTTTGGGTTGGGTTTATGTTTGTTTTTTAATGCTTCGAGATTGGGTTTGATTCTCAACCCGATCTGTGGGTTGGGTTGGGTTTAGGTTCACCCTTTTTAGACATTTAGCCCGGTCCCGCCCAACTGAAACCAGCGCGGCCCACGGCCAGGCCTACTCGTAAGTCCATCATCATCATCATTTGAAATTGGGATGGAACTTGGCATTCCTGAAGTATGATCCTCTGGATGAACCTTTTCATTTTCAACATATGAAATCAACGAAGTCCTTGATGTGGAATTAACTTTTATACATGATGTTAAGTGAAATTTTCAGTGCGAAATATTGTTTTGAAAGTAGCACCTATATGATAATTATTACTCTCATATACAAAATATGTTACATCATAAATTCTTTTCTCATGCGCATAACCTGAATTTTGAAAGTTTATATCGGTTTTTATTATATGCATTAAGACATTTTGTGATGCAAGGGCCATAAACCTAATCGTTCTCCTAATTTGTTAGCTAACCACCAAGGTATATTATTTTTAGATAATCCAGACGCTAATGCTTGAATGTTGTTGTCATGATTAGCTACAACAAATCTAAAGTGCTCACCTTCTTCGTTGGTGTCCCCAAAAAATTTCATAAACTCTTTATGACCAGTTCACATTTCATTTTCATGAGATATTCGAGTTTATTCTTCAAGACTATTTGCATTCGTTAATGCTAATTCCTCTTTGGTGAGCATTAGATGCGTAAAACTTCAACTAGATGGAATAGCAGAACACTATAGAAGAATTTTCATTTGATGGAATCATCTGCAAAGAATGTATGGTCTAAATGGACCATGTATTTCTTTTGTAACTATGCCAATTCCAAATTCACGGCTAAACTCAAGAAGAAAGACCCCAAAGTTGATCCTTATCTTAATGTTAAGGGATATGGATTCATTATGTGTGGCTTTTATGTACCTGGTTATCTCGCTACCTAATCAATGCTCATCCTCATGATGGGGTTTTCTATCATGTCCTTGTCATGGTAGTTCACTTATCTCTTGGATAACAATTTGCTTTAGGTCTTTTATTATTGGGTACAGTGTATTATAGGTTTGACCAAACGAGGATCGCATCTAATCAATCGTGACAGAAAATCTAAAGCGCTCACCTTCTTCGTTGGTCCTTTTCGCTTTAGATTGGCGAAAACCTTCGACATACCTCATTCAAATTTTGGTCTCTTTGATGGTCAAACAAAGCTATAAAAGCCAGTCTTGCAGAAGGTACCTTAATCTCAGTTGGCACAAAGCCCCATGCCCCATAATACAGTGAAAATGAAAAGGCTCGTGTGGGAATACATGGGAAAGTGTGATACGCCCATAGAGCTACATTAATTGTATCTTCCCATTTCTTTTGATTATTTGCGACTGTTTTACTAATAATTCTGATCAAAGTTTTGTTTGTCACTTCTGATTGACTATTTCCTTTTGGATGATAAGGAGTCAAGAAAAATTTGTCTAATATTGTACTCACTCAACTTGGATGCGACATTTTGATTCGCAAATGGAGTTCCATTATTTGAAAGAATAGTTTTAGGAATCCCAAATCTGCAGATAATGTAATCAGTGATGAACTTCATAACTTATATTACCGTCGCATTTTCCAATGATATTTCTTCCCCCCATTTGGTAAAAAGTTTGGTGTAAGTGAGTATGTATCGATTTCCTCTTGAAGCTATAGGACCGATGAAATCCGAAGCCCATAGTGTGAATTGGCCATGGTGTTCCCAACGCATGGAGATCGACAGATGGGGCGTGCATGAGATTTCCATTATATTGGCATTGTCAGCATCGTTTTACATTGTTAGAAAAAAATGCCTCCATAGATGGCCAAACGTATCCCAATGTAAGGAGTTGTCTTCAAAGTTTCGCCCCTCCTTGATGTTCAATTGAATGCGATGTTTATATAAACTTCGTAGTTTTTTGTCCACTATGACATCTAAAGCGATTCCCATTGAATCCTTTTTTTCGACAGAAGTTCATTATCCAAATAATATCAACTTTCTTTCCTTTTTATCAGTACAAAATTTTTTTATCAGTCGACAGAACAATGTTTCTCAGATAATTTTCACCTCGATGTTGCTGCACTGATGTGACACAAGACTAGCTAGAGATTGGTTTAGTCTATGTTAACAAAAATGTATTCTAGACTTAGGTAGACTGATAAAAGAATTGTTCTAAATCAATAGAAGAATATTGATCCATATACTCAATTCAGAACAAGATCAGACTAACCTGGATTGATTCAAGAATAAATAACAACTTCAATAAATGATTGAAGCTGAAGGAAGTCGAAGCTCCGAAGGAGGGGAGTCGAACCAAAACTGCAAGACTCTCTCATGTTTTTCTAGAGGGAGGCTACCCTAATTTGCTTCTAGCTTTCATCTTGATTTTTTTTAACTCTAGCCCTCTATTTAGAGAAAGATTACTTGTTTTCCAAGCAGGAGAGTTCTAGAGAAAATCAATTATGAATATGAAATTTTAGAAATTAAATTAAAGTGAAACTCTATTTGAAGAATAATCAATTATTAATAAAAGAGTTTTACTTATAAAAAAAATCTATATATTGAAGCTTAGGGATAAAATCTTCTTTAATAATACATTAAAGAAGATTATAATACTATTCCCCCCATTATTCAAGCCTTCGCTTATTGATTATCTAAACATAATATACATTTTTGGTTGGCTAAGAAATTTGGAGAACCATCGAGTACATGGCCCTCGCATCACAAAAATGTCTTAATGGATATAATAACAACATAAAATAAAATGTTCTAAATTCAGGTCATGCGCATGAGAAATGAATCTATGATGAAACACCGCGACATAATTTGCTTAGTAAAGTAACAATCAATCATGAGGCTACTCTCAAAATTAATTTTCCTCAAACATGAGAAAATGCACACACATACTAACGCATGATACTTTCAAAAGATTTGATGAACGGATCAGCAACCAGGAACATCTTCGGATATGAGATTTTTCCTATTGTATTCATCACATCTTCCGAGTCGTTTTTCTTGGTCTGAGAGAGAGTATGATGTGCACTCGCCAACTGAAAAAATGAAACATCGTTCCTAAGTTATCCACATGAAGATGCTTTTTGTGTGCTCCACAAAAGGTAGCTTGAATGCAAAGAAGATATGGAGACACTCTAATTAGGAACGTCAATAGGTATTGCAAAAATTGATCACACTATTTCTGTTATCCATAGAACGCCATCCCATGAACTTCTTAGCTACATGCTTTTGGGAATTCACAAACATCACAATATCCTCTCTTTATCTGCATACTCACCATGCTTGATATCGCAGTAAGTCGTTACTTTTCCTGGATCAATAAATAGACTCTGCGTAATCATGTACTCCAGTTGCATAGCAGGTGCTGCGGCATCAGCGTCATCCTTCTTTCTTCTCTTGTGGCAAGAAGAACCAATCTTGGAACCTTCAATAAATTAGAGTGAAAGCAAACAATACAAAAGGGAATGAGGAATTCATGTTTTTCAACAAATAAATATATTCTGGAAGAGTATATCAATAATGTTCCAAACGAACAAAGTAATACTACCATATTAGACCTCGTACTAATGATAATAATAAATGCTTCGTTTGCATTGTTTTATTAGCCTTATTACATAGATGGTAGTTAATTACCACATTTATACCATTTTATGTAGAAATTCCATGGTACGGAGCTTATGTTAAAGAAGGTTGCAAAAATGAATTTGATCTTTTCTGGTAAACAAAACCTCCACTTTTTGTACCATTTCTTCATCAACACTTTCTCAACATTCCAGGATGCTATGGGATTAACAAAAGAGTTAGGCATTTAAGTATGACAGCTAAATTATATGTCGATATATTTATCAATTGCCTACTATCATCATTTTGCCACACCCAAAAAACATCACGGTCATCACCAGGAAATTGAATATTATAAGTTTGATAGAATAGCTAGTTGGGATCTAGAGAATGCAAGGATGAGAGACCCCATCTAAAAGATGATTCAAATCTTATAACAATTAAATAACTGACCTTATTGGAATAAGAAAACCATGAAGTTTTAGTGAAGATGGATGAATAAATTAAAGGAGTGGACTTAAGACTATTAAGGTTCATAAAGTCATTAGAGGCACAAGGAATACATGTGTCAAAGAACAGAGTGTCCTCAAGAAAAGATGAATAATTTGTCACAAAATATCTTCATGAAAAATGAGGTTATGAGCAATTCAGATTCGTTAATACACTTCAACTTTGTTTGGCTAGGAGAACCTAATTAAATAAAGTGATGTCTCTAATGCCAAACAACCTCCCCATTTAGGAGTGTCGAGCGAGTTCCAATTTATACAATGTAAGTTTATGATTTAATGCTTTCCATCCCACAGCAAGTCAGTAAATAAATGTGCACCTTAAAATGAAATCAATTGGGAAACTTAAACACTGGTAATTGATACACGAGAAGACTAAAAAGATTAAACTATTGAAGAAAAGAGATCTCCTCAAACTATTAAATCGTTTTCTTATTTTACCAAAAAGTGAATAACAAATTTCTCTTTATAGATCTTAGCGCCTAGATTCAACCCTGAATAAATTTCCAAAGTATCCTTGATAAAAATAACTATTTGAATATGAAAATAATGCTTAACTTGCTGTGAAAAATTTAGAATTACAACTAACGAGGATTTGACTAAGTTAATTTTTGCCGTGACTGCAAGCAATAATCATAAAAGAAAATTTTAATTTCTTGACATGTTTTGCCATCACCTGTAAACAGTAAATGGGTAACAGGAAACTAGTTTCTAAATGCACCAATACCGTCAAAGATTTTATATTGTTGTTCCTTGAAAGAATTAGTAGAGAAAGCTTTCACACACCAAACAAATAAAAATGAAATAGAGGATCTCATTCCTGAGACCACACTCGGAAAGAAGAAGATCAATAAAATAACCATCGACTAAAATAGAATAAGACATTATATTGTTATTAATATTACAATGTAAGCGGTAAAGTCAATACTTAATTAACATTTATTTAACAAAGTTCCATTTTAATTTCTCTCTACATGAGGCCTAATTTTAAACATAAGGGAATGACTTAAACAGTTTTCTGTCAACCAAATACCAATTAAACTGAAAGAAAATAGGTGTAACCCGTTCAGGTCCATAAGCCTTAAAAGTCTCAAAACTATAATCTGATACATATACCTCATTTTCTGTGAAGCCAATACTAAGAAGAGTTTTATGATCCAAATAGATTGTTGTATGCAAATTAAGAAGAGTATATCAAAAATATTCCTCTAAGACAAATGTATGAAGACGAACTCATTTCAATTTTTTTTTTTTTTTCTAAATCATGATGAACTCCTCTTTAATGGGAAGTTCATCTTCAAGAACACTCCCATCATCTTTCCTAAGAAACCAAAAGTTGTTTTCAGTCCAACCTTAAGATACATATGAAAATTTTAGTATTAGCATACCAAATATCAATCATTTCATACGAATTCTATAAAATTAAAATTCATTTTTTGAACTTAAAGGACGATGAGGAGTATTTGACAAATTGAAGAAGGATTTGATGGCACTACTAGAAAGTATGTCAAGTTGGCAAGCACCTAAATCTTTTCTAACTTGAATGATATCCTTCGTAAGAGAGCCTTTATTACTTGCTCAAAACTAAAAGGTTTTAAACCTTGCTTTTAAATATTGATTCAAAACAAACAAAGGTGAACTAATAGACCCTGTATATGTTAAAAATGTATTCAAGTAACTCATAAAGATTACAATGAGGTAATTCAAGCACAATAGAGACATAATTATAATGTTGGATTCCTAAATTATGGACAAAAATTTTAGAGTATAGAGTTAACCATGTGTGAGCATTCCATGTTGTCTAACTGTTGACGAGCCAAAATGTCATATTTTTACCCTTAATTATTTCATGTTTTATTACTTTTTCAATTTAATTAATCAGTCTTCTTTTAATAAAGTGAGAAATTCACTAAGTGTTTTTAAGGTGTGTTATGAGTTCTAATGAAATTATGGGCCATTCCTGTCCTTTTAATTCTTTTTCTACACTCAACTACATTCGGTCATTATTGGAGGAATTTAAGCATAATTATGGATCAAATGGACAAACTTTCTGGAGAAAATGTGAATAACTTGGGCCTATAGAGATTCTCAGGAACTTCCATGAGTTGCGTTGTGGGGTTCATTTCGGCAAGACACGCACTGCGTCCAAGGTACTTGAGAGTGGATTTTATTGGCCTACTTTACATAAGGATGCTCATTTGTTTGTGCAGCAGTGTGACCGTTGTGCGAGAACCAACAATATGTCCAAATGAAATGGCATGCCTCAAAAATTTGTCTTGGAGGTAGAGCCATTTGACGCCTGGGGTTTTGATTTGATGGGGGAATTCTCCTCTTCACTTAATGATCTATATATTTCCTTAGTTGTGGCTTATGTGACGAAGTGGGTGGAGGCTTTGGCATGTCCAAATAACGATGGCCCTACAGTTGAGAGGTTCATGTGCAAGAACATATTTACGCGTTTTGGGACGCCCATGGCTATTATCAGTGATGAGGGAGAGCTTTTTGTGAAAAAATTCTTTGCCAATGTCTTGAGCAAATATGGGCTGAAGACGCATAAGATATCACTAGCCTACCATCTGCAGTCACATGGGCAAGCTGAAGTGTCAACCCGAGAGATCAAGAGGATTCTAGAAAACAGTCAATCCGGGACGCAAAGACAGGTTCCTATATCTGGATGACAGTCTTTGGGCTTATCGGACAGCATACAAGACCCCCTTGGGCATGTCTCCATATCATCTTGTGTTTGGGAATTCATGCCAGGTCCCGGTGAACTTGAGTAAAAGGCGTTTTGCGCGCTGAAGAAGATCAACTTGAATGTGAAGCTCTCATGTGAGCAAAGGAAACATGCATTGCTAGAACTTGAATAATTTTGGTTGAGGACTTATGAGAGTGCTAAAATCTACAAATAGAGGACCAAGCAATGGCACGATAAGCACATCATCCTGAGAGACTGGTGGGACATAAGGTGTTGGTTTTGAACGCCAGGATGAAGCTGTTTCCCGGAAAGTTGAATTCAAGGTGGAGCCCGTAAACTATAAGCGCAGTCTACCCGTGGGGTTCTATTGAGGTAGAAGATGAAAATGGGGGTCGTTTCAAAGTAAATGGACAAAGATTCAAACCATATGTGGACGGGAATTTCATTGGAGTCATTGAGTGGCTTAATGCGATTCCTGATATCTGATTAACTCTGAGGTAACAGGGTCGGGCCATCGATTACAAGCGCTTGTTGGGAGGCAACCCAACCTGTTTACTATTTTAGTGTAGATTTAAGTATTGTTTTGTATATACGATAGGTTTATAATATCTGAGAGGTGCGAGAGAGTGGGACTAATATTTCCAATGAGTGTCTACAGGAATTCTAGGTGGAAGGCCTATTCTGGATCCCCCTTCTTGATGCGCGTGTCAAGAATGTCACAAAAATCAAGAAAATGCAGCCCAATACGTGTATCAGGATCTGAAATGAAGAATTTGGTTGATAATGTCATTCCTACACTCACTCAACACACGCACCTGAGGAAGAGCGCGTATCCGGACTCCGCGTCTTGATATAAGCGAATAATGCATTGAAGAATCAAGAAAGCTAGAACAAAAGCACGGATTACGACACAATTTTTTATAGATAGTACTGTGAGTTGAATTGAAGAGTGCCATTGTGTGGGGATGGTTGAGAGCTTTCTGTAGTCAGGTGGAATGCGTACATCATAGTCCGGACGCGAAATTTATAGCCAAAAGGATGCAAAAGCAAATAAGAAGCAGTCAAAAACATCAGGAAATGCCAAATATGCCTTGGAAAGCTTGATATTGAAGAATGACGGGTTCCCTGGACTTTGGAAATTTATTTATACCATAAAAAGAGTCTCGAGGTCGAGGAGATCCTTAGGAAGGCAAAGGCACGATCGATGGAGATATAAATGATAAAAAAAATGTTTTTGGCATATCCATGACCCTCTTCGTGCAAAGAGGAGGTGAGTTCACACGAAGAAAACACTTAGAATTTCTTTTTGAAGTCTTCGTTGAATCAGCCGCTGGGTCATTCGGGGAAGATCTTCGCACGAAGAAGGAAAAGTCTTCGCATGATCACCCTTTGCACGAAGACCCCTCCCCTTCGTGTGAAGACATCGGGTGAATTGACTGTTTCAGACAAGCACTGAGGGAAATTGGTGGATCTTTTAGAGGGGTAATTTTTTCATTATCTTTGCTCCCCCTATAAGCTGAATTTGCAGAGAGGAAAACCTACTTCTCTCATTTGGATTCCAACGGCCTTTACTCTCAAAAACTCTCTCCAAGAACTAATCAAGACCACTTCTTCGAAAAGTTATTCAAATTCAGAGAGGGTTGGGGGGTTTTTCTCGCATAAAGGGCACAAACAACTTTAATTCTTACATAAATCATCCATTCCATCTCCTTCATGTCCTAAAGTTAGAGGTGGGTTTAGGGTTCTTCAAGAACAAGATCTGAAATTAGAGAAATTTGATGGTGTTTCAAGTGTTGGTGAAGAAGGGACTTACGACAGGACATAGTGAGGAGTGCAGAAAGCTAAGTTATCAAACTTTTCCGGAGAAAAAAAATTCGACGGCTGATTTCTGCCCCTTGTAGAATTGTTCGCGGAAACGGCCCCCTTAAGAACGGAACTCCGGGGGCCCAGGTACAATTCCATCTTTTCCATTTCAATTCGAAGTGTCTAGGAACAACTATGTTATGATTTCGATTGAGTAAATCCCAAATTAATTTCTTCTATACATAGGGGCGATTGACTAGTGTCCTGTGCTTACTTGCCACTTGCTTGTTTACTGTACACTCCCTGTCACCGTGCACGTAGTGTACTAGCTCGTTTAAATTTTGCATCTAAATGGCTTCTAAAAGGAGTAAAACTGGTGAGGGTTCATCTCACGAGGCGTCTGGTTCAGGTGAGCCTCCAATTGAAATTTCAGAGTCGCCAAAACATCATCTCGCGGCTCCGTTGCCTGGTAAATCCAAAATTGTGGGTAGAAAAGCGTTTAAGAAGAACATTACTGAGAAGAAGGTGGACCCCGTTAAATACTGCACTTATCGGTTTGTGACTCACGAGGCCCACCTCGATTCTTTCAGTAACACTTACCTAAAGAAAACGGGTAGCCTGAGAGGGAATTTCGGTATCATGACGAAATGTCTCAAGAGTTGAAATATATATACGAGAGAGAAAAATTGATAAATTGGTTTGATTTAGTTGGTAAGTCTAGCTCTCAGATAGCTAGAAAAATTTGTGTCAATTTGAGGTATGCCAAGGACGACAAGAGTCAGGACCCACGTGTTATCTATAGTAGGAACATATGGATAGTCTTCACGCCAAATACTATCTGGCAAGCAATGAAGTTCCCGCGTCTGAAAGAAGCGTGTTCCTATCACAATATGGTGAGGCGTGAGGGCATAATTTCTAGGGTCAATGCGTTATGTTTTAAGAGAGGTCAAGACCCGTGGGAGAAAAGGGGTGATGTTACACAGTGGAAGGTGCATAAGAATAACCTTAGGCCACAAACAAGATGGGTATGCAAGCTATAAGAGAATTGGGTTTTGGGAATCACACAAAATCCCAAGTATTCTTACAAGCTGTGTGCCATGGGCCTGCGCATTTCTTCCGATCATTGGATTGATATCCCCGATGATTCGGGCCAACATGATGGAGACCGTATCTCCTGAGAAAAAGATGGCGCCGGGTCATACGTTTTTGCTGACTCGTTTGGCCAAAATTTCTGAGGTTGTGATACCAAAGGGGGACTTCGACTTGAAAAAGTTTCCACACCGCAAGTGTAGGTTTGATGAGAAGGTGAAAGCGTTACTCAAAGGAAAGGGAAAGAAGGGCTTGAAATTTGAATCTGGAGCGGCCTATGATAAGTTGAGAGATGATATGGCGGTAGACCGCGAGGAGAGAAGGCGTCAGTTTGCTCATATGAGGAGCAATCAGGCGCAATTGGGTAGCTTGACCCAAATGGTTGGGCAGTGGGTGATTCAGCCGAGTGATTTTCTAGATGAGGACTTTTTCCCGCTCATTCCCACCACGCAAAAGTGGTTTCAGGAGACCGAGTACAAGGATCCCGTCCCACCGAGTGAGGATGAGGAAGAAGAGAAAGAAGAGGAAGAATAGGTGGATGATGAGAGTGGAGACGGGTATGCCCCGGACTTTGATTATGAGGAGCAGAGGAGAGAGAACCCTTGCATTAGAATTGTTGAGTCCTCGTCGTATCATTGAGGACAACGATGCATTCTAGTGTCGGGGTGGTGGTACATTTTACTAGCCTAGTCGAGTCTTGCATATCCTGTCTTATTTTGCTAGATTTTTATTTATGTCCTTACTTTTCTTTTCGTTATTTCTCAATTTGCATGCATATTTACATTATTGAGTCCTCTGCCCCATATCGAGTCTCTAATCGAGTTGGCCCTTGCATGTAGAGTTTAGGCTTTATTATAAAAACATTTAAAAAAATTCAAAAATTCAAAAAAATTAAAAATGCGAAAGGACGATCTAGAGAAGCTTAAAACTTGGTAGAATCGAGGAGTTTGAGAACTTTAGGCATAGGGCGTGACTTGTGACTGAGAGTGACAATGTGAGTTCCCCCTAGTACGTATAGAGTGAAACAACCCGGGATCTCAGTTTAGGGTTAAAGCGACAATTGATAACCAAAATAAAACTATATTTACTAATAGTAAAATTTATTAAATACAAAAATATTTGAAACGATAAGTTTACAAAAGTAATGTGTGAGATATGCTATGTCATCTACTAAGTGGTCTAATTTAAGCCAAACGTCTGTCTCGATTCGCGTTCCCATCCCCCACCTTGGTTGATGACCTGCGGTTTTGAAATGGCAAAAGCCGACGCAGTTTTTAAAGAAAATGATCTGTAAAAACTGAGTAAATACATACTAGGACATGTAAAGCAACGAGTGGCACGAAAGCATGAGTAGAAACAAAACAGACGATTTAAGACAATAAAAGTGACAGATTGGAGATTTTGGAACAACTGAAAGTAAATGAGTAATGAAAAACCCTCTCGACTCAAGAACATTGAGGAACCACGAGTATTCAGTAAAATATCCAGAGTAAACAAGTTCATTTGAACTGATAACGATAGTAGTTCATGAGTAGCCAAGATTTACAAATCATTTCAACCGATTAGGGCATATCAAGAGCCACAAACAACATCAATAGAGTAGACAATTTTCTTTCAATTTCAATTAACCGTTATAGCTGAGGCATGTCCAGAGCCACCAACATGATCGATGTAAACAGAGGGATCACGAAATAATCACTAAGGGTTCCTTCTAGGGTCTATCAAACCCTATTTCACCCGAGCTTTAAGGGAGCCCATTCGTCTACCCCGCTCATAACATTAGCTAAAAGGCCTTAAGTGTCGACCTATATCGTAGTGACCCTTACAAGTATAAGTAGCACTCTATAGCTCTATAAACCCCTTGACCTCAATATCTTGATACATTTTGGCTCATCGGGGGCGGATTTGTGAACATTAAGGTTCTATCCAATAATACGAAGCATTGCTTCAATGGTCTTAGTCATAAGAAAATAAAAGATCGCTTGGCGCCTCCCATTGATAACAGTACTCTGTACATCGTCCTAAGGCTATTAGAGGTATTTTATTTCTTCTCTTTCACATTACCAGAATCAGAATATCAACATTTTACAAGTAGTTTCCGAGAGTTCTCAAAGGAGATGAATGAAATAGTTTAACAACATTCGAGTGAAAAACATGCATTCTCATACTTTTTCATATAACAAGCACTCATTTGAAGCATCACCCACATGCGCACATTTCATATGAAAAGGTCGTACATATGTACTTACCACTGAGTCAAAGAGCATTGAAAAGCAATGCTAGAACACCAACAAGGACACTGGTCTCATACGATGCCGGGCCTCACAGTCAATGCAGCGACACGAACACGTACGTCTATTTGGCACAGTCCTCAACGTCGGCTGGATATAAACAAGTAAAGTATACAGCCTATTAGCATAAACCCTCTATATGAGGTTGTATGCAAGAATACAACGAAATGCAGGTCATGCAAGCTAACTTGACCAAAACGCCCCCTGATACTCCAAAATTGTCCAGTACACTCCCTGACTGTGCCTGGACCCCAAATTATTCTCATACTTGTCCGAAAACATGCAAAGATAACTCCTTATTCTTCCATATGAACTTATCATCGAAATCTACAACTTTCAGTAAGGCCCCTAAAGTTCAGTAAAACTGCAAAAAGACCCCAACAATCGACGTGGTCGACCCTAGCCCCGAATTACATACAAGTACTCCAAACACGCATACAAGACAAGCTGAAAAACTCCAAGTTACTAACTGGATCTCAATTCAAAGCTTAAGTGAAATTACTATTTTACCCATCTTATACAGTTCAGTCAAACTAGGGTTTACGGAAAGTCAAACTTGGTCATACCTTATATTTAGACTCAAAATATGACTACGAGCAAGTTTCATGAAGAACGCTAAGGCTAGAAATGTCATTTAGAATGTCGAATTCAAAAGTCAAAAATAGAGGAAAATCGACTCAACTAGTCAACTTTAGAGCTGATTTAAGATCAATTGAGGGGGGTACTTGGAAATATAAGAATAGGTTTTTGAAGATGGTAGATCAAGGATTTCAGAACATGTTTGAACTTCCAACAATTCAGAATACACAAAAAGCTATGCTTGTTCAAAGTTGGGTAAAAATAATGATTCAACACTTGGAAAAATTCAAGTGTTTCTTATAAGTTCAAAGTAGCAAGTTTTGGCTCGATTTGTGAGCAATCTGTTATAAATTTGAACATGACCCAGAGACGATGATTCAAAGTATTATGTGCCAGCTACACATAAGAAAAAGAAACACAAGATTTAATGAAGAATTGAGAGAGTTATGATCGTTTGAAATTGGCTGCTTCAACCCAAAACCCAAAACTTAGACTTTTATTGATTCCAGACAGATTCAAGAACACGAAATGTATCAACTTCAGCTCTAATTTATGGTTGTTTAGAGGCCAAATCAAACGAAGAAATCAACATAGAATTTGTAGAACTATGTCCAGGCTTTCCAAAAATCTAAGAATCATCCAAAACGGATTAACGAGGGAGATACATGAGTCCAAAGTTGGACCAAAAATGCAGGTGGTAAAAACTCAGCATGAACAAGCAGCTCTAACACACGAACGCAGCAACTTCAACTCGATTTTTGGCTGGGTTAGAGACTGAATTGGTAAAAATTTAAAACATGAAAGTTGTAGCCAATTGTCTGAGGATTCCAAAAAGTCTAGGATCACTCAAATCGGATAAAAAACGAGGGAGATACAATCATTTTAACAGGGGCACTTTGCATGTCGGAAAAACTAACAAAGTGAGTGAAACATGAAATCAAACTCGAACCGAACCAAAATATGGGAAGGTTTCGATGCTTCTAATGCATTCCTAAGGTGATGGGGATCACATTGATTTAAGGAACATCGAATTTGGTGGAGAAATGAAGGAGTTACCATTTCCGGTCGGCCATGGAGGTTTGGCGGCGACGGCACGGTGGCTGGAGAAAAATCTTGCAATTTGCAAGGCATGCTTGTGCTTCCCAGGTTCGCCTTGACACAAGGGACAAGAATATGTGGGTCAATTGTGTTGGGTTACAAAAAGGAGGGAGAAATCGATGAAAAACTGAAACTAGGGTTCTTACCTTCAAACCCGAATTTATCCCTTGATACTCCTTGTTTTTCAAAATCGTTTTGTGCGTTTTACTCCTGGGATTGATGGCTACCTCCGGTAGCAGCAGGTCGGATAGAGGAAGCTTTATGGTGGAGCTCTTTGGTTGTGGTGGTGGTGGTTCATGGTGATGTTCATGAGGGAGAAGGAGGTTGTGAGAAAAATGATGTTTTTGGTGATTTCTCAACTGCTTCAGAATGTGGGAAGGATAAGAAGGTGTTTCCAGTTGATGGAAGATATGTCAAATGAATTTTGACAAGTGTCTCACATGCAAAAGGGGCGAAAGTGTAGTTTTCCTAATGTTTGGGGTACAAACTAGAATTAGAGGTTCTACTTAATTTCAGAGAATTGCACAACCACCCCAAATATCTCAAGTGCTTCAAAATCATTCTAACAACCTCCAAATATTGCCAACACTCCAAAATGCCAACTATAAAGCCGTGACAGACAATTTACAAATTCGCCCCCAAAGCCTTGATATTGCACTTAAGAACACTCTCGGGAATTAGGGGTGTTACAATCTACCCACCTTAAAAGAATCTTCGTCCCCGAAGATCTCATACTATATTACCCATATACATGAAACGAAGATGATACGTAGCACAGTGACTCAGTCTATTCGACTTATCAGACAAGTACATAAAGCTCTCTCGTCGGATATTATGCTCGCAAAAGATGGCTTCCTTAGCTGGTCAATTAGTAACACCTTTACTGAAAGATTCTTACTCTCCGCACTAGGTGATCTATTTTGAGTCTATATTACTATCCAACCTAGACTCGCATCACAATAGGGTTTTGTATAAAATTAGCTCAAGTAAAAGGTCGCACTGAATTTTGAAATGTTAGACCAAAATGCAATTTCTCACGTTTACAAAGCAATTCGAAATTTTTCAAGCATTTAACAAGTCTCGAAACATTTAGAGAAATACTTTGATCGAAACTAACATGTCATTTTGCTTTGCTTATCCGCAATAAAGAAAAAAATTTTTTACCTGTATAGGATTAGCTAAATCAATCACCTCAAGTTTTCCACGCATACGAGGAGAAAAGAACACTATGAGTCGTCACAAAAGGTGTCTCTCCATAACAACTCGCATATGTTTCAGATGTTCCAACTTAGCAAACACAGCGGGTACAACTTATAGTACCGTCGTACTAAGAGTCACGCCAGCGGACTGGTAAACGTAGTGGTCCATATCACTTGACATTTGATAGCTCAATACGCCAATGTTTTTTTTTAGATATCATTTTTTGTTTTTTTTTAAAGAATACTTTTTTGTCAAAATTTTCTTATTTTGGAAACGACCATGTCAAATTAACTCAAAGTGAAACAAAACAAGGTATTATCTTAAAATTCGAACTCAAAGATATGAAAGGAATGGTCTCACGGTCTTCTAATTCAAAACGTCATTACTCTCTTGTCGATAAATTAACACAAAAAAAATAAAGAGTTATGGATACACGTCACACAATTATAGCAAGCATTTCGATATAAATAAGCGTATCACACAAGAACAACACATGTAAATAGGCAATTAAGTTTTATAAATCACGTCTATATGAGAAGCTAACATTTAATCAACGTATACGGTTCAAATCGAGTTGCACAACACTTAAGTACCCAGACTCCCCGACGGCTTGTTTACTTCATTTATTCCCAAATTGAGTTATCCTAGTCAATTTTAAAATTTTGAAAACGTTTTATCTTTCTTATTCCCTACTAACTGAAATTGAAAAGTCACTTTAATCGGAGAACCGATGCCCTGATACCAGCTGAAACAACCCGGGATCTCAATTCAGGGTTAAAGCGACAATAGATAACCAAAAGTAGAACTATATTTACGAATATTACAATTTATTAAATACAAAATCTTTGAGACGATAAGTTTACAAAATCAATGTGTGAGATATGCTATGTGATCTACTAAGTTATCTAATTTAAGCCAAACGTCTGTCTCGATTCGAGTTCCCATCCCCCACCTTGGTTGACGATCTGCGGTTTTGAAATGGCAAAAGCCGACGCAGTTTTTAAAGAAAATGGTCTGTAAAAACTGAGTATATACACACTACGACATGTAAAGCAACGAGTTGCACGAAAGCATGAGTAGAAACAAAACAGACGATTTAAGACAATAAAAGTGACAGATTTGAGATTTTGGAACAACTGGAAGTAACTGAGTAATGAAAAACCCTCTCGACTCAAGAACATTGAGGAACCACGAGTATTCAGTAAAATATCCAGATTAAAGAAGTTCATTTGAACTGATAACGATAGTAGTTCATGAGTAGCCAAGATTTACAAATCATTTCAACCGATTAGGGCATATCAAGAGCCACAAACAACATCAATAGAGTAGACAATTTTCTTTCAACTTCAATTAACCGTTATAGCTGAGGCATGTCTAGAGCCACCAGCAGGATCGATGTAAACAGAGGGATCACGAAATAATCACTAATGGTTCCTTCTAGGGTCTATCAAACCCTATTTCACCCGAGCGTTAAGGGAGCCCATTCGTCTACCCCGCTCATAACATTAGCTAAAAGGCCTTAAGTGTCGACCTATATCGTAGTGACCCTTACAAGTATAAGTAGCACTCTATAGCTCTATAAACCCCTTGACCTCAATATCTTGATACATTTTGGCTCATCGGGGGCGGATTTGTGAACATTAAAGTTCTATCCAATAATAAGAAGCATTGCTTCAATGGTCTTAGCCATAAGAAAATAAAAGATCGCTTGGCGCCTCCCATTGATAACAGTACTCTGTACATCGTCCTAAGGCTATTAGAGGTATTTTATTTCTTCTCTTTCACATTACCAGAATCAGAATATCAACATTTTACAAGTAGTTTCCGAGAGTTCTCAAAGGAGATGAATGAAATAGTTTAACAACATTCGAGTGGAAAACATGCATTCTCATACTTTTTCATATAACAAGCACTCATTTGAAGCATCACCCACATGCGCACATTTCATATGAAAAGGTCGTACATATGTACTTACCACTGAGTCAAAGAGCATTGAAAAGCAATGCTAGAACACCAACAAGGACACTGGTCTCATACGATGCCGGGCCTCACAGTCAATGCAGCGACACGAACACGTACGTCTATTTGGCACAGTCCTCAACGTCGGCTGGATATAAACAAGTAAAGTATACAGCCTATTAGCATAAACCCTCTATATGAGGTTGTATGCAAGAATACAACGAAATGCAGGTCATGCAAGCTAACTTGACCAAAACGCCCCCTGATACTCCAAAATTGTCCAGTACACTCCCTGACTGTGCCTGGACCCCAAATTATTCTCATACTTGTCCGAAAACATGCAAAGATAACTCCTTATTCTTCCATATGAACTTATCATCGAAATCTACAACTTTCAGTAAGGCCCCTAAAGTTCAGTAAAACTGCAAAAAGACCCCAACAATCGACGTGGTCGACCCTAGCCCCGAATTACATACAAGTACTCCAAACACGCATACAAGACAAGCTGAAAAACTCCAAGTTACTAACTGGATCTCAATTCAAAGCTTAAGTGAAATTACTATTTTACCCATCTTATACAGTTCAGTCAAACTAGGGTTTACGGAAAGTCAAACTTGGTCATACCTTATATTTAGACTCAAAATATGACTACGAGCAAGTTTCATGAAGAACGGTAAGGCTAGAAATGTCATTTAGAATGTCGAATTCAAAAGTCAAAAATAGAGGAAAATCGACTCAACTAGTCAACTTTAGAGCTGATTTAAGATCAATTGAGGGGGGTACTTGGAAATATAAGAATAGGTTTTTGAAGATGGTAGATCAAGGATTTCAGAACATGTTTGAACTTCCAACAATTCAGAATACACAAAAAGCTATGCTTGTTCAAAGTTGGGTAAAAATAATGATTCAACACTTGGAAAAATTCAAGTGTTTCTTATAAGTTCAAAGTAGCAAGTTTTGGCTCGATTTGTGAGCAATCTGTTATAAATTTGAACATGACCCAGAGACGATGATTCAAAGTATTATGTGCCAGCTACACATAAGAAAAAGAAACACAAGATTTAATGAAGAATTGAGAGAGTTATGATCGTTTGAAATTGGCTGCTTCAACCCAAAACCCAAAACTTAGACTTTTATTGATTCCGGACAGATTCAAGAACACCAAATGTATCAACTTCAGCTCTAATTTATGGTTGTTTAGAGGCCAAATCAAACGAAGAAATCAACATAGAATTTGTAGAACTATGTCCAGGCTTTCCAAAAAGCTAAGAATCATCCAAAACGGATTAATGAGGGAGATACATGAGTCCAAAGTTGGACCAAAAATGCAGGTGGTAAAAACTCAGCATGAACAAGCAGCTCTAACACACGAACACAGCAACTTCAACTCGATTTTTGGCTGGGTTAGAGACTGAATTGGTAAAAATTTAAAACATGAAAGTTGTAGCCAATTGTCTGAGGATTCCAGAAAGTCTAGGATCACTCAAATCGGATAAAAAACGAGGGAGATACAATCATTTTAACAGGGGCACTTTGCATGTCGGAAAAACTAACAAAGTGAGTGAAACATGAAATCAAACTCGAACCGAACCAAAATATGGGCAGGTTTCGATGCTTCTAATGCATTCCTAAGGTGATGGGGATCACATTGATTTAAGGAACATCGAATTTGGTGGAGAAATGAAGGAGTTACCATTTCCGGTCGGCCATGGAGGTTTGGCGGCGACGGCACGGTGGCTGGAGAAAAATCTAGCAATTTGCAAGGCATGCTTGTGCTTCCCAGGTTCGCCTTGACACAAGGAACAAGAATATGTGGGTCAATTGTGTTGCGTTACAAAAAGGAGGGAGAAATCGATGAAAAACTGAAACTAGGGTTCTTACCTTCAAACCCGAATTTATCCCTTGATACTCCTTGTTTTTCAAAATCGTTTTGTGCGTTTTACTCCTGGGATTGATGGCTACCTCCGGTAGCAGCAGGTCGAATAGAGGAAGCTTTATGGTGGAGCTCTTTGGTTGTGGTGGTGGTAGTTCATGGTGATGTTCATGAGGGAGAAGGAGGTTGTGAGAAAAATGATGTTTTTGGTGATTTCTCAACTGCTTCAGAATGTGGGAAGGATAAGAAGGTGTTTCCAGTTGATGGAAGATATGTCAAATGAATTTTGACAAGTGTCTCACATGCAAAAGGGGCGAAAGTGTAGTTTTCCTAAAGTTTGGGGTACAAACTAGAATTAGAGGTTCTACTTAATTTCAGAGAATTGCACAACCACCCCAAATATCTCAAGTGCTTCAAAATCATTCTAACAACCTCCAAATATTGCCAACACTCCAAAATGCCAACTATAAAGCCGTGACAGACAATTTACAAATTCGCCCCCAAAGCCTTGATATTGCACTTAAGAACACTCTCGGGAATTAGGGGTGTTACAATCTACCCACCTTAAAAGAATCTTCGTCCCCGAAGATCTCATACTATATTACCCATATACATGAAACGAAGATGATACGTAGCACAGTGACTCAGTCTATTCGACTTATCAGACAAGTACATAAAGCTCTCTCGTCGGATATTATGCTCGCAAAAGATGGCTTCCTTAGCTGGTCAATTAGTAACACCTTTACTGAAAGATTCTTACTCTCCGCACTAGGTGATCTATTTTGAGTCTATATTACTATCCAACCTAGACTCGCATCACAATAGGGTTTTGTATAAAATTAGCTCAAGTAAAAGGTCGCACTGAATTTTGAAATGTTAAACCAAAATGCAATTTCTCACGTTTACAAAGCAATTCGAAATTTTTCAAGCATTTAACAAGTCTCGAAACATTTAGAGAAATACTTTGATCGAAACTAACATGTCATTTTGCTTTGCTTATCCGCAATAAAGAAAAATTTTTTTTACCTGTATAGGATTAGCTAAATCAATCACCTCAAGTTTTCCACGCATACGAGGAGAAAAGAACACTATGAGTCGTCACAAAAGGTGTCTCTCCATAACAACTCGCATATGTTTCAGATGTTCCAACTTAGCAAACACAGCGGGTACAACTTATAGTACCGTCGTACTAAGAGTCACGCCAGCGGACTGGTAAACGTAGTGGTCCATATCACTTGACATTTGATAGCTCAATACGCCAATGTTTTTTTTTAGATATCATTTTTTGTTTTTTTTTAAAGAATACTTTTTTGTCAAAATTTTCTTATTTTGGAAACGACCATGTCAAATTAACTCAAAGTGAAACAAAACAAGGTATTATCTTAAAATTCGAACTCAAAGATATGAAAGGAATGGTCTCACGGTCTTCTAATTCAAAACGTCATTACTCTCTTGTCGATAAATTAACACAAAAAAAATAAAGAGTTATGGATACACGTCACACAATTATAGCAAGCATTTCGATATAAATAAGCGTATCACACAAGAACAACACATGTAAATAGGCAATTAAGTTTTATAAATCACGTCTATATGAGAAGCTAACATTTAATCAACGTATACGGTTCAAATCGAGTTGCACAACACTTAAGTACCCAGACTCCCCGACGGCTTGTTTACTTCATTTATTCCCAAATTGAGTTATCCTAGTCAATTTTAAAATTTTGAAAACGTTTTATCTTTCTTATTCCCTACTAACTGAAATTGAAAAGTCACTTTAATCGGAGAACCGATGCCCTGATACCAGCTGAAACAACCCGGGATCTCAATTCAGGGTTAAAGCGACAATAGATAACCAAAAGTAGAACTATATTTACGAATATTACAATTTATTAAATACAAAATCTTTGAGACGATAAGTTTACAAAATCAATGTGTGAGATATGCTATGTGATCTACTAAGTTATCTAATTTAAGCCAAACGTCTGTCTCGATTCGCGTTCCCATCCCCCACCTTGGTTGACGATCTGCGGTTTTGAAATGGCAAAAGCCGACGCAGTTTTTAAAGAAAATGGTCTGTAAAAACTGAGTATATACACACTACGACATGTAAAGCAACGAGTTGCACGAAAGCATGAGTAGAAACAAAACAGACGATTTAAGACAATAAAAGTGACAGATTTGAGATTTTGGAACAACTGGAAGTAACTGAGTAATGAAAAACCCTCTCGACTCAAGAACATTGAGGAACCACGAGTATTCAGTAAAATATCCAGATTAAAGAAGTTCATTTGAACTGATAACGATAGTAGTTCATGAGTAGCCAAGATTTACAAATCATTTCAACCGATTAGGGCATATCAAGAGCCACAAACAACATCAATAGAGTAGACAATTTTCTTTCAATTTCAATTAACCGTTATAGCTGAGGCATGTCTAGAGCCACCAGCAGGATCGATGTAAACAGAGGGATCACGAAATAATCACTAATGGTTCCTTCTAGGGTCTATCAAACCCTATTTCACCCGAGCGTTAAGGGAGCCCATTCGTCTACCCCGCTCATAACATTAGCTAAAAGGCCTTAAGTGTCGACCTATATCGTAGTGACCCTTACAAGTATAAGTAGCACTCTATAGCTCTATAAACCCCTTGACCTCAATATCTTGATACATTTTGGCTCATCGGGGGCGGATTTGTGAACATTAAAGTTCTATCCAATAATAAGAAGCATTGCTTCAATGGTCTTAGCCATAAGAAAATAAAAGATCGCTTGGCGCCTCCCATTGATAACAGTACTCTGTACATCGTCCTAAGGCTATTAGAGGTATTTTATTTCTTCTCTTTCACATTACCAGAATCAGAATATCAACATTTTACAAGTAGTTTCCGAGAGTTCTCAAAGGAGATGAATGAAATAGTTTAACAACATTCGAGTGGAAAACATGCATTCTCATACTTTTTCATATAACAAGCACTCATTTGAAGCATCACCCACATGCGCACATTTCATATGAAAAGGTCGTACATATGTACTTACCACTGAGTCAAAGAGCATTGAAAAGCAATGCTAGAACACCAACAAGGACACTGGTCTCATACGATGCCGGGCCTCACAGTCAATGCAGCGACACGAACACGTACGTCTATTTGGCACAGTCCTCAACGTCGGCTGGATATAAACAAGTAAAGTATACAGCCTATTAGCATAAACCCTCTATATGAGGTTGTATGCAAGAATACAACGAAATGCAGGTCATGCAAGCTAACTTGACCAAAACGCCCCCTGATACTCCAAAATTGTCCAGTACACTCCCTGACTGTGCCTGGACCCCAAATTATTCTCATACTTGTCCGAAAA